>PVHT021183519.1:12882680-13080108 GCA_004024745.2 Catagonus wagneri
TTGCTTAATTTTTACATCTTGTATTTATTCGCTGTTTCCTGTAAATTATCAATGTTTGCCTCCAGTTTATTTCCAATGTCTTGCATCATCTTCAGCATCAATAGTCTAAAGTCTTTTTCCAGGAGGCTGGTAATACCTGATTACTGAGCTGTTTTTCTGGAGTTTTTTCTTTCTCCCTTATCTGAATTATAATTCTCTGTCTTTTCATTTTTATAGATTTTTGGTGTGCAGACAATGGAATTGTAGCCTCTCTTACTTCTGGTGTCTGCCCCCTTTGTGGCTGAAGTTAGTATAGGGGTGCTTGCTGTAGGCTTCCTGATGGGAGGAACTGGTGGCTGCCCATTGATAGATTGGGCTGATTCCTATCCCTCTGGTGGGTGGGACTTTGTCTCTGGGTGAGATTAGAGGCTGACTGTGTACCTGAGGGGTCTTTAGGCAGCCTGTTTACTGATGGGTGGGGCTGAGATCCCACCTGGATTATTGTTTGGCCCAGGGCTTCTCAGTGCTGATGGGAGGGACCAGATTTTCCCAAAAATGGCCACCTCCAGAGAAATGCAGGCTGATGAATGTTCCCGAGAGCTTCACCTCCAGTGCCCTTCCCCCCACAACAAGCCACAGTCACCCCTGTTTTCCCAGGAGATCCTCCAAGAATTGCAGTCAGGTTCCACCCGGATTCCTGTGGAAACTTTGCTTTGCCCTGGAATCCAGGGCATGTGAAAGTCTGTGTGTGCCTTTCAAGAATGGGGTCTCCTCTTTCCCCCAGTCCTGTGGAGCTCCTGCACAGAAGCCCCGCTGGCCTTCAATGCCAGATGCTCTGGGGGCTCTTTCTCCATGTGCCAGATCCCCAGGCATGGGGATTTGACGTGGGGTCAGAACTCTCAGTCTTTTAGGTGAGTCTCTGTGATACAGTTACTTTCCAGTCTGTGGGGCTTCCCACCTGGGAGGTATGGGGTTGCCTCTATCATGTAATCACCCCTCCTACTTCTTGATGTGGTCTTCTCTTTGTCTTCTGGAGTAAGATATCTTTTTCAAAGTTTACTGTCCATTTGGTTAAAGGTTGCTCAGCATTTGGTTGTGGTTTTGTTGTTTTTGGGAGAGAAGTTGAGCTCCAGTCCTTCTATTCTGCCATCTTAATCCAATCTCAAGAACACATCTAATAGACGCCAGAGGTGGCAATATGAGTTTCAACTTTTGAGCTTGAGTCAGAAATTAGTAACTCTTAAATGCACACAACCCCTATTAACAAAATTAAATGATACTTTTAGACTGGGATGGTAAGATTGAAATAAACAGTGATATCCTGTACCTTTTTTCTCCTGCCTATTCAAATAGTCCAAGGCTCAGATTAAATGTCCTTGTCTATTTGTCCATAAGCCGCATATACGCTAGGCACTACTACTACTTTGTGTGCAATCAGGAATGTTTCTTGGTTTTGAACAAATCTTACGCACGTTTAGAAGTTCTCTTTAAGGGAAAGATTACAAAATTATAAATGTAAATTAGACACAAAAGTGAATTCTTATTTAGAATGACAAAAGAAATCTCAATAAATCACAAATTTTAAAAGCTGACACTGAATATCACAAATTTAAGGGAAATCAGCTGCCAGGCATTACTTTGTAATATTTTTTTCCCTATGCTTTTGGCTGCATACTCTTTGACTACCTATGGCAACAAGTTTGTAACATCATTTCATATAGAGAGAATAGAAAGGTAACTCAATCTATCTTCTAGAATGGTTGAAAAAATTTTTAAATTTATAGTTTATAAAAAGTTTTCTTTGGTTTCACAATCCATTTTGGCAACATCATACAAATCTTAAGAATTGTCAGATTTGAGAAACCTCTATCAAGTGTCTGTTATGTAAGATATGTACAACTATATGGAGTTCCTGTCATGGCTCAGTGGTTAACGAACCTGACTAGGATCCATGAGGATGTGGGTTCGATCCCTGGCCTTGCTCAGTGGGTTAAGGATCTAGCATTGCTGTGAGCTGTGGTGTAGGTTGCAGACGCAGTTCGGATCCTGCATTGCTGTGGCTGTGGTATAGGCTGGCAGCTGTAGCTCTGATAGGACCCCTAGCCTGGGAACCTCCATATGCCACAGATCTATGTACAATTATAAATCACACCAAGTTTTCTTGTGCAGGGACTAATGTTAAATACCCTTTGAAATGGCCATATTCACTAACTAGTGCGTTGTCTATGCCCTTTTTGCAGTGGTAAAAATGATCAATTTCCTATTTCCTTTACTGATATTAGTGTTCCATATCAAAGTAGCAGGACATTTAAATTTTCAGCATGGTCTCATTATTCACTCCTTTTCATTTTTTTTTTTTGGGGGGGTGCCACACCTACAGCATATGGACGTTCCCAGGCTAGGGGTCAAATCAGAGCTGTAGCTGCTGGCCTATACCACAGCCACAGCAATGCTAGATCCTTAACCTACTGAGCAAGGCTGGGGATTGAACACATGTCCTCGTGGATACTAGTCTGGTTCCTTTCCACTAAGCTACCAGAGGAACTCACCCCCTTTCATTAATTTGATTAACGTGAGAGTCTATCATTATTTCTACGTGAAAGTCTATCATTATTTCTATTTGAAATTTATTTCTTCTCAATGAATTGCAGTTTTTGGTATTAGTTGAAACAGATTTTTTTTTGTCATATCATAATTCACTTTTCATTATAAGAATAATTTCTAGTGAGTTATTATAGAAAGATATGAAAATTATTTTCATGATATGGTGCATTTATAGTTGCGTGTGCTACATAATTAAATATATGCTTGAATAGGAATTGAATACAAACCAAATCCTCTGCTATAATTTTACCTCTCTGGTGGCTGGGAGAATTTTCCATAGAAAGGACTGGTGCAAGGGAAGAGGCTTGAAGCTTTGGTTTCACTAGGTTCCTTGAAAATTCATCTTTGAAGGGCAACATTTTTTTTTTTTTTGGCCGTACCTGCAGCATGTGGAAATTCCCGAGCCAGGGATCAAACCCATGGCACAGTTGCGACCTGTGCCACAGCTACAGCAACACAGGATTCTTAACCCATTGCATCTCATGGGAAATTCCAAAGGGCAATCAGTTTTATACAATACTCTGTAGCTGGACTTGTGCTCTAGAATCAGATAGATTCATGGTGTTAATTATACGATACCTCTTTACATAATATATTATGTGTCCTCACATCAAATGGACATGTGTGGTGCCTGATTTGCTAAGTGAGTGATGCACAGAAGAGAAAGAAACTAGGGTTTTCTCTAGAGAAAGGAAGAGAGAAAAAAAAGATGGCGAACCAACAGGAAAAGGTTAAGGAATAGCTCATGTGGTATGAAGCCATCAGGCCAGTTACATGTGCTTTTGTTGTCAGACTTCAGTTGGTGTTGACAGTGACATCCATCCAGCATCCCTTCAGCAGCATGAGCTTACTGGAGGCTGCGGTAGAAGTTTCTTGCTCACTGACAGCATCCCATATCAAGCCTCTGTCTCTGTTCCTCTCTGCCTGAGGGCTTTCCTCGGTTCCTGGAAGCTCACCCACCTGAAGGTGATTATAATGGGTGTGGCGTGAGTGCCCCCAGGGGCAACACTCACAATAGGAATGGTGTAATTGGTAAATAGCCCAGTCTAGATGACTTCTGGTGGGATGCTTTTAAGGTAAGTTACACACTGTTTCTCAGAGAGTCACCAGAGAAACTAAGCACCAGCTTGCCCCCAGAAGTGACCTACTCATTAACTCACTCATTTTTTGGCATCTCTCCCTTTCTTGACTCACTTTCCTTAGTGTCTCGCCTGCTCTTCCTAAATTAACTTCTCAAACTACCCATACTCAGTTCTGTGACAGGGTCTTCTTTGGGGGCCATACAAACCAAGACACCTGGTGTAAGCCATGTGCAAGTAATTTACCACTTAAAGAAACATAATCTAAATATTAAGATACAAAAACATGGAATGTAGTTTTTAAAGGAAACAAACGATTTGGAGATATGCAAACAATAAAATTATTTATTTGTGTTATGTGCAGAATGCTGAGATTCTGATGAAACTAGTTTAGTTTCTATGGGAAGATAAAAAAAGAACTGAATTATTACGTTCAGGTCTTTAAAATTTTCCTGATTTATATTCCATCTCTAGCTTATTAAAGGGTTCTGTGCTCCATTAACATACACATGTGCTTACAATACAAACAGATTAACTAGACATCTGTGTTGACTACATATAAATGGCAGTTAACTTTTTGCCTTGTTTCTGTTCAGTGATCTTGATACTTTAGTCTGCTGGCCAGATGAAACAAGATTGGTTTTTTGGGTACCAGATGTGTCACAGTTTGCATTTGTATTGTGCAGGTGCTCCCCCCAGCTGGGAAGATGGATACTTGCCATTTTTGTGAGATGATGATTCAGGTTAGAAATATAAATGTGTTAAAAATAATTCAATACATTAATGGAGGGCTTTGTCCCTTGTGGGCTTCTTATGTGTAACATAGGGGCAGACCAGCAGCTGTTCTTTATTTTAAAAGAAGAGTTAGAAAGTTAGAAGTATACATGGTTATTCAAAACATAAGCAACTTCTTGTATTCATGGAGACAAGGTTCAACAATAAACTTGTATTTGTGAATCTTCCGCACAAATAATAATCCCAGTGGGCTATGTTCAGGTGATCTTAGAGGTATTGAATAATCTTTCTATTTCCATCATTTGGAATCACTAAAACATCTCCCTGGTAGAGGCAGAGTCGTAGAGGTGACTCCATTTTTTTTTAGATAAAAGGAACTGATTTCTGCCCTTCAATATTTATATTTTTAAAATCACTGTGTAAAAAAATTATTTTTGGGTCATTTTCTTAAACATGATGAAAGAACCAAAAGCCCTATTGAGGGCTGAGTTGTTAATAAAATGTGGTATCTTATTTTAGGCCTCTAAAGCAAGAATTCTTTAGGTGATGATGTTCATTGTTTGCTCCTTCATTAATCCCCTAATGAATATTAACTTGTGTCAGAAATGGTAGTAATCTTTCACTAACCCCTTACCTTCTACTAACTTTATGGAATGAAGGACTCATTAGGCCTTTGGTCTAGCGTCTAAGTGAGAAGAGTTTTAGCCCCATTCTGTCTTTACTATCTCTCTCAAAGATCCCCCATGCAGGGAGCTCTGCTTTTATCTTAAGTAACAGGCTTTTTTTTTTTTTTTTGAAATTACTATTGGAAATAGTAATGTCTACATGATTAGCTCTGGAGTTTCAATTTCTAGAGTTCAGAAATATTTTGTGTAATACAATTACATCTGTCTCTCTGGACTTTTAAAAGAGAACAAATGAGCTAAAGTTTAACAGTAAATCAGAATCAGGCTGGTATCTGTGCTGTTTCAATCTGACTACATGTAACAGCATTGGTGACAACTGGTCATGGCAACCAACAAGACTGGTCCACAATTTGGGATGGGCACTGTAGAAAGAAACTTGGAAGGAAAGGGATTACTTGTTGGTATTGAAAGTTGGCATATGGCCAGTGAAGGTAATCCTAATCAAAGTCATAAGGCCTGCATTCTAGGCATAGGTCTCTTGCTCAATAAACTGTGACTTTGAGAAAGTCTCAGTAACATGGTCTTACCAGGTGGGATCTAACTTTAGAATCCTATTATTGTTAAGAAGAAGTATATGTAATGGGAGATTTTGTGTTTAGAGGGGATGGGAGATTGCAAGTTGTCAAAAAATCTATTTAAGAGGGAAATTTTGGCAGCTGAAGGGAAGTCATTTTCCTCTTGGGAAGTCTTAACAACTTAGAGTTCTTTCTTAACCGCTGTCAGAAAATAGCTCTGTACAGTCAGAGAGTATGGAAGTCGCAGAACCCAGGTATGGGCATTGGAATGGTGAAGTGATGGAAATGACTAGTTTAGTTCTCATTATTGAGACTCACTGAATAAGAACATATGACTTTCTCTGGAAGCATATTTGGAAGTGTGGGAACCCATGGCTAGACCGTTTTCACTGGTGAGAGATGGTAAAAATTACTTTCAGTTTAATGTGAAAAATCATATTTCAGTTAGAATCAGTAGTAAGTAGCAAAACATGCACGATTTTAGAGTGAATAGTAGGCGTTCCCATCATGGTGCAGTGGAAACAAATCCAACTAGGAACCATAAGGTTGAGGGTTTGATCCCTGGCCTCATTCAGTGGGTTAAGGATCTGGCATTGCTGTGAGCTGTGGTGGAGGTCACAGACATGGCTCGGATTTGGCCTTGCTGTGGCTGTGCATAGGCCAGCACCTGTAGCTCTGATTAGACCCTTAGCCTGGGAATGCCCGTGTGCCATGGGTGTGGCCCTACAACACAACAACAACAAAAAAGTGAATACTAGGAAAAATTATTTTGAATTGTAATTTTCAGAATATATAGTTAAATTGAGTTAATTTCTCATGTCCTTGTGCCTAATAATGAACCTCATTTTGAAGACCTGTTTTGGGGTAATCACTATTACTTTTCTTTTTTCACTAATGTTCAGTGCTTCCCAACAGCTATAGCATACAAACAATACTCAGATGCTTTAAAAATGTTGGCAAATAGGGTCACCTTTTCTCTCAGTGCACCTCTGGCATAGGGAATAGTTACAGTTTTTAAAGCTAGAAAAACACCTTGTTCAGTATCTCAGTTTTACGGATAAAGAAATCAAAGTCCAAAGAAGCTTAGTTCCACAACTAGTTCATTTAGAACTGAGACTAGAACCCTGGTTTCTCTATGTTCCATCATGTTTTTAGTTGTTGGAAAAGATTACCATAGAAGTTTCTCAATAAATGTTTGCTGCTGAATAATAATGACTCTGATGGTGAATTATTTTCATGATTTCCATCTTTGGGAGCTGGTTTAAATCAGTGATTCTCATGGAGGAAGGGAGGAGGGAGTCATATATAGTTTGGAAACAAAGCAGGACTTTGTCTTACTGATTTGTTTTGTTTTTAGTGGTGATATTTTCTTTATTTTGAATTTGAAATTGTATTTAAAGAGAGCATGACATTTTTATGTTTACTGAGGAAGGTTGAACCTATAAAGGAACTCATATGTTAGCTTTTCAAAGTTTTTTTCCAGGATTTTGATTCTGTGAATGAAAGACGATTTTTTACTTGCTATTCTTTTTAGTTAAAAATGAATCTAAAAATAGGTGATGTAGGCTATAAAATTAGTGGATGAAGAGTCTAGGCATCTGTTTCCTTTTTGATACTACAGATAAAAAGAAATCACAGGTGGAAAAGAGAACCTATCAACTATGGTCCATCAACTGATAAATGGATAAACAAATATGGTATATCTATACAATGGAATATTATTCAATCATAAAAAGGAATGAAGTACTGATAACACACTACAACATGGCTGAACTTTGAAGACATTATGCTAAGTGAAAGAAGCCAGACAAAAAAGGCCACCTATTGTATGCTTCTAGTTGAATAAAATGGCCAGAATAGGCAAATTCATAGAGAAAAAAAAGTAGATTAGTGGTAACTCCCACCATATTTTGTGGGAGGAAGGAATAAGGAGTATCTACTAATGGGTTTGACTTATTTTCGAGTGATGAAAATGTTATAAAACTAGATAGTGGTGATACTTGCATAACACTGTAATATACTACATGCCACTGAGTTGTACACTTTAAAATGGTGAATTTTATGTGTATTTTACAACTGAAAAAAGAAAAGGAATTATATCAGTGACACTTTATCAACCCTTTCTATATGTCTATGACTTCTGAATAGTACTAGGCTCTGGCATGAAAGAGAAACCATCGTATTTGCAGTTAATGGCTTTTTTAGGTCCCCAAAATATATATAAATATATTATTATTTTATCATAGATTATGTTTAAATTATATAAACACATAAATTATAATGTGTTATTTATACATTATATATCTGATATATAAAATATATTATAAAACTATATATGGTCCATATATAATCTATTTATTTTAATATAGAGATTATGTATAGTTCTATAATAATATATATATCTATACATATGTTTGGAGGTGGGGGTGGAGGGTCAGAATTTATGCATAAATATTTCAGAGAGATTCTCGTTTCTTCTACAATCATCTGTGAAGGTATAGGTAGGACCCTGCCTCATTGTTTAAGACTGAAAATTCTGTTGAAAGGAGGTCTTAGGCCTTCTTTTTTTACTCTTACCATTTCTAGTTCTGACTTGAGAACTGTGTCTACATTATAAAAATCACTAGATTTATTAAGAATGGAGAAGTTTAGATCAAACATTAATTTACCTGGACTGTTAGTAATCAAATCATGTGGACAGGGTCACAAGTGCATACGCAATATTCCTGCTGTGTTGTGGCTGGCTGTTTACTTTGCTTCCTTGTCTGGCCCTTGTTTATACCTTTTCTCATCACTACCTCTATGCCCCTATATTCTTTAAAAGCCCATCCCCTGCCCTATTCATACAAGAAGTTTGTGTTTTGTTCCTTGGTTTCTTGGTGAAATTTTTTTTTTTTGGAAAAGTACTACATATTTTATCAATCTTTGAGGAACATTTGTTTCAGTGACTGGGTTACCTCATTCATATGTGCTTTAAAACTGGATGTAAGAGAAAACTAACTGCATATATTTTTGTGGAATGATTTTAAGTCTTTTTGTTTCTTCAATTCCTATATTATTTATTTTAAAAGAATCAAATAGTTGTTTTTGCTTTACCAGCTATAACCTATTTTTTCCCAGACACAAAAATTACATTGACTATTATTTGCTACACTAAAAAAACCTCCAAAGATTGGGTGATCCTCTAAAACAATATTTATTTTAATTTAAAAATATAATACATCAAAGTGAAGTAGTTACATTTTAAATAAATAAGAAGACATAAAACTTTTTCGTAGAATTAGGAAGGAGGGTAATTTAATTTAGTTCACTGTCACTCTGGATGTCAGGAATAAGAACCAACGCCATTTCCTTCTCTGTGAGCATCAAATATAAAGATGAGAAATATTGGTTATAAGTTAGTGAAGCTTTAAGGTTTTAATTTTATTTAGAAATCAAAACTTCCTCAGAAAAATAACTTTGTTTTTATTTTGCTCCACATCTTACAGAAGTCCTGAATTCAGGAATGTTACTACATTTATTGAATGTTATGGACTGAATGTTTGTGTCCTTCCAAAATTCTTATATTGGAATCCTAACTCCCATTGTGATGGTATTAGAAGCTGAGGCTTTGGGGAAGTAATTTGATTGGGTGGGTGGATCCCTCATAATTGGGATTAGTGCTCTTATAAAAGGGACCCCAGAGAGCGCTCTTGGTCTATTTTTACCATGTGAGGTATAAATCTGCAACCCAAAAGAGGGCTTTCATCAGAACCTAACCATAAGGTCACTTTGATCTTGGACTTCTAGCTTCCACACCGTGAAAAATAAATTTCTGTTGTTTATAAGCCACCCAGCATGTAACATTTTGTTATAGCAATGCAAACTTACAGACTGAGTTTGCTTCTTCAGGTCAACTCTAAAGTTGTTTAGAAAGAATTTGTTTTCTCATCTCCATCCTGTAGCTTTCTCAATATAATGATTTTCTAGGGGATACTTTATTCATTTTGGGAATTTTACTTACCTTTTTTTACATTCATAACAAAAATTTCTGACAAAATTGAAAATATCTTATAGAAGCCAGTATATTATGCAATAATGACATATTACCATGTAATAAACAACCACGTTTAGACTGATCATGAAAATAAAAACCAACACAAGTATAGTAGATCTTCATTTTCTAAGGAAATATATCTTTATTGACTTTTTCCATTTTTTTACAAAGCAGTTAAAAAACTCATGCTTGAACTTGCATGCTGTTCAATGTTATGGTGGCTGCCTCCTTATGAGACTGTCAGTAGAGCTGTGGTAAGTTTCCTTAAGCACCACAGAAGATAATCATTGCTTGGTCCCACTTTTACAAAAAAGAATCCAAGTTTCACTGTATAGAGTATACTTAGCTCTCTTGAAGAAGACCAGTTTAGTGGATTAATGTCTAATTTACATACATTAATAAAGACAAACTTTGAATTTTTACAGATTAAATGCCCACTTTATATCATGGTGTAATTGTTTGAATTATTGGTGAGTGTACAGTATATAGATGTAGATGTACTAGATATATCTATAAATAAAATAGTGCTTTAAGATAATAATATTCTTTGGCTGATTTAAATGCCTCTAGTGGACTCTTTAAAAAGACTAAAATGAAAATGGCCCCACTATTATTGTCAGTCTTAACACTGAGCTAGTGCGGAAGGTTCCTATACTGTTGACTGTCAGCATCTCCAGGTCCACTATATATTCTCTTGGTCCTGATAGCGACTTCACCAGCACAAGCATTGCACTTACAGGGCTTGTTTGCTAAAATAAAAGAAAAAAAAAAGGGACGGAGGAAATAATTTTTCTTGTATTGAAGTTTCTATTTTTTGCGAACACACTTCCTATAAGAGTTAGGGGAATAATTTTGAGGGTAGGATAAAAGTCACCACTTATTCCTGTTTTGGTTTCAGTCCTTCTTGGATCATACCCCCTCTTCTACACATATCTATGAATTCCAGTTACAGGGGCCTGCTTTTTTGACAGTTATTTGTTTTCTATTTATCTCTCTCTGTTAATATTTCTCTTCACTTTTAATAAGTAGTTCCAGCCTTTATAGAGACTGAAGTTCAAGTGAGAATCTGATAATCTATGACCTGATAAACAAAGCTGTCATATTTCGCTTCTTAATATTGTGAATCTGTTTATTTTCTAGTAGGTGAAGAGACATACACATAGTTACTTTCAATAGGATGTGGCAAATGCTAAGATATATGGGCATATGTGGCATATATAAGAAGATACATAGAGGTATATACGTACAGAGAAAAAGAGGAGGAACCTGGGAGCATTTCGAATTTCTGAGGAGAGTTACCCAGAATAAATGGAAGTTTTGTGAAGAAGTTTATTCAGGAGAACTGGATGTATTTTCATTTTGATGAACAACATGATGGGGGCTGGAGAGGGCAGGGAAATGAGTTTGGACAGGCAGGCAGGTAGATGTGTGAATCTGAATGCCAAGAGGAGGGCAAGGATAGAAACAGTGGATGAGGATTTAACTGTTCCTTCAATGGATTGTTATTAAACCAAGGAAGAGAATGTATATGTGATAAGACTCTTTTGATATCATATTTGTCAATAGGTGATTTCCTACTTTCATATTATCTTTGCCTTTACCAGTGAGTTTTCTCATTTGTAATTTTCTTGTTTCTAATTGTGGCCTTTTCTTTCCTGCCTAGAGAAGTTCTTTTAGTAGTTGTTGTAAAGTGGGTTTGGAGGTGCTGAATTCTTTTAGCTTTTGCTTGCCTGAAAAGCTTTTGATCTCTCCATCAGATCTGAATGGGAGCTTGTTGGGTAGAGTATTCTGGTTCTAAGTTCCTCCCCTTCATCACTTAAATATATCTTGTCAATTCCCTTCTAGCTTACAGAATTTCTGCTGAAAATCAGCTGTTATCCTTACAGCGGTTCCACTGTACTTTGTTGCTTTTCCCTTGTGGCTTTTAATATTTTTTCTTTGTATTTATTTTTTGTCAGTTTGATTAGTATGCGTCTTTCTGTGTTTTTCCTTGAGTTTATCCTGTATGGGATTCTCTGTGCTTCCTCAACTTGAGTGAGTGTTTTCTTTCCCATATTAGGGAACATTTTGGCCACAGGCTCTTCAAATATTTTCTCTGGCCCTTTCTCTCTCTCTCCGTCCAGTTTCTTGGGATAGAACATGATATAAATAATATGAGAAAAAGAATGTGAATATATATACACATTGTGGATCTGTTTATATTCTAGCAGGTTAAGAGACATGTACGTAGTTACTTTCAATAGAATGTGGCAAATGTGCCCATTTCTGCTGTACAGCAAAGTGACCCATTCATATATCTATATTTATATTTATATCTCTCCTCCTTTTCTTATATTATCTTCCATCATGGTCTATGCCAAGAGATTGGATATAATTCCCTGTGCTATACAGCTGGACCTCACTGCTTATCCATTCTAAATGTAATAGTTTCTATCTACTAACCCTAAATTCCCAGTCCATCCCACTCCCTCCCTCAGGTATCTTTTAAACATGAAAATCTGATAGAGATTCCTCTACTTGGAGTGGTCTGTCAGGCACTGTGTGATGCAGGCCCTGCTCAACTCTCCAGGCTCCTCTCAAGCCATTCTGCTTCTAGCACTTGGAGTTCCAGATCAACTTATTCTGCTTTTTATTCCTTCCATTTGCTATTCTCTAAGTGCTAGTCTTCAGCTTAAGTCTACTTCTTCTAGGAACCTCCTGACCACTTCTTTCTTGGTTAAGGGTTGACTTGCTTTGTATTCATGAGCAATTTGCAACACTTAGTTGTAACACTCAGCATCTTCTGAACACTTGTTCAATGTCTTGACTATAAGCTCCACTGAGGCAGGGACTGGCTTGGTTTTATTCACTTCTATGTCTCTAGCATGGTGCTTGTCTCTTACAGGTAACAGTGATACCTTGAAAGTATTGATTAAATTAATTCATTTATTTAAAAATATTTTTGAGCACCTGAAACATGCCAGATACCATTCATTATGTGTACTGTGCATAGAGGAGTGAATGGACAGGTAATGTCTCTGCTCTCATTACATACTCTAGTAGGTGACACAGATGAATAAATACTATGCAAGATGGTGACAAGGGATATGAAGAAAAATAAGGCTCTATTAGGGAGGATTGATATTGGTCCATGTAGGTAGAGAACGGTATTCTACCTTCAATTTCATGTACCACTTCTTTATAGAATGTCTTTTTTAGGGAAGAAGATTTTCTCAGTATTCTCCCAAAAGGTGTATAATTACAATTCTGTATCTCAAAGATCCTTTCAAGGATAAGGCCCAGTGTTATGACAACTCAAGAAACATTCTTTGAATATTCCATCCCACATTAATTCTTTAATGTCTTGGGTCATGGGATTAAACACAAACTTGTCCCCTTCTTTCTTTATAGATGTTAACCAAGGTACAAAGTAATATTTAAAGGTCTTTGAAATAAAGAACTGTGTACTACATGCACCTAGCATGGAGTTGAGCATATAATAAGTGCCTAATTAAGGCCTGCTGATTGAATCTTATGATTTAAATATCCTCTGCACAAGTGGAATTTCAGTGGAGAAATTTTATAGGATCTGATCCAACTACTTTTTGAATTATGTGATAAAAAATATTCTTGAAATGTCTCTTTATTTTAAATGCTGTTTTTGTTTGTTTGTTTCAAATAGTATTATTCAGCTCTGGGATTATCAAAATTGGTAATGTTATACCATTATCAAAATTGGTAATGTTGTACCAAAAAAAAGGATTTTACTTGAGAAAACACTATATTTGAAACTATCAAGTCAATAAATGCACTGATATGAATCATAAAACTTTCAAAATTCTATGTTTATTACAAAAAACTATGAGGGAACATTGCTTAGCTGTTTGTTGATGCTGCTAAGAAATTTTATTTTCTAAAATCATGGCTATGAGTTCAAAATGGAAAATTATTTTTAAATAAGAATTTGAGATGAACCTATTTTAGTGCCATGGGTTACAAATAACTTATTAACTTGGGCTAAAATTATAAATTATTACTATCTGAACTGTATGAAATTCATTTAGAGTAAACTTCTTAGAATATCTAGTATACAAATTTGAGAATCAAATATTAAAGAAGTTTATTTTTAGTTATTAGAAAAAAAGAGTAGTAATAGATTGTGTTTTGGGCTGGGTTTTTCTCTTCAGAAGTTGGTCATGAGAAATTAATCATTTATAATTTACTGGCAAAGAAACAGAGTCACATAATTCTGGAGCTGGAAGGGAACTTAATATATCAAAGAACAGGGTAAACGTGTAAACATTAAAAATCTGTAAACTTTACCACAAGGACGAATTTCCCAATTTACTTTTCATATTCTCAAAATGAAATATTGACCTTAAAATCTGATTAAAAATGAAGAGTGCCCAAAGGAGTTTTGAGAAAATTGTAACTGGATGAATAACATCCTTAGCATGAAACAGTTACCGTAACCCTGCAAACTGCTTGGTGGGGTGCCATCATTTTCACATGAAGTGGTGAGCTGTATTTAAAATGTGTCAGAATTTTAACCTAAAATGAACTTGCTAAGATTTTGCAGGGGGTACTGGAGAGCTAAGGCACTGAGGTCAGGGAGATCTGCTGGGAAGCCCTTAGAGGGGTTAGAAAGGTGCTAAGAGCCAGTTTAAAGGAAGAGAAGCAGAGATACGAGGAAGCAAAAATAACCTGGGTGACATTATGAAAAAGAGAAATGGCAGAATTCAAGAGAAAGTTTTCATACAGGCAATGAAAGAAAGGGAAAACATAAAAGTCACCTCACACTGCCTGCCTGAAAATTTTTAAGAATGGTACAACTATTGACATATGGTGTCGGGGTGGAGGCTTGGGGGTCACTTCTTAGATGCTTCTAGGTCTTAGTTTTGGTGCAAATGTAAATAATCTTGGGAATGTAAAAATAAAAAATTCAGGGTTTTTGAAAAGCTCTCCAGGAAGTATTTTTCCATGTACAGTTAAATAATTATCACTGATTGTCTTATCTATTTGGTGTGTGAATGTGTGTGTGTGAGAGGAGACTTGTGTTTTGATGGTCACACACAATTCCAAAGGACTCTGCAGCTGTTATGTGAGTGACTTTAAGAGATTCTACTTAATTACCCTAAGTCTCACTTTTCTTTTCTGTGAAATACAAGGATAATTATTAATATCTATCTAAGTATTATCAAGAAGATTAATTGAGATAATGCACAGGAAGACCTTACACAATGCCTGCACGTAAAAAAAAAAATTAGCTTCCTTTCCAGTGAATTACTACCAAACAATAATAACAAACTTGAACCTTTCTCAACAGCTAAGGCTATCCTCAGGATACTTACTCTTAGGTAGAACTCTCCATTTTCATTTCCAGATTTAATCCGAAAAGTATTGATAGTGTTGGCATAAATGGTTGTGGCCTGTATCTGGAAGATGTCTGATGGCACAGACCTATCAGATCGGATGCTCATGTATTTGTAGACTATGGACTGGGGAAGTTCTCGGCACATTGCATTTGAGACTGGGCAAACACACCGGCTGCAGAGACAAATAAAAGTATTCGCCATTAGGCTTGGTAAAACCAGAAGATTCTCAGTTTCACAAGTTCTTATTTTTCTTACTTCTCTGAAGTTAGTACGTAGGGATCTTGACAAGGATTTCGTGGGTAACAACGGAAGCCACCATGATAATTCCAACACATTTCATCTTCCCGACATTCATTTGTGGTCTCACACTCATTTATATCTGTAGAGACATAGAGTGGAAGAGTTTACTGATCTAAGTAAATTGCAAAAGTTGCAGATTCCAGTTTGCCAAAAAGAAGGTATGTGAGAATCTGGACTGTGTTTAATTTGCTTTTAAACACAATACTGGGTGGGACCTGAGTTCTGCATTTAATTCAGGACAGATATAGGGGAGCCATTCTAGACAGATTAATATGTGTCATTTCATGGTATTTTATCAAGCATCTATTGTTCATCTGTTGAATTCAAAGCTAAATGCCAGCCCTTGACTTTGCTTAAATAAGAGTGAAAGATACCACTTCTTGCCCTCTGGGGGACTAGAGAAGGCTGAAGGAAGGAGGAAGCATCTTAACTTAGCCTTGTAAAGGTTGGTGGTTAGATGGAATTTTCATGACTGGGGTGGAAAGGGCTTTGAGAAAGCAGCAAACAAAAACTATGGAGATGAAAGTGTATCTTCAGGTTTAGGAGCTTGGGAGAGAGGGAAAGGCTGGAATGTGGTTGTTGTAAGCTGTAGCATGCTGCTGGATAGTAGGTGCTCTGGGAGTGATTACATGGTCTAGAGGAAGCTGTTCATAGCACCAAAAGTGAAGCTATGAAGTGTTCCACTATGTAGAGTGTAGCTATTTAAAGACAATGGGGAAGAAAAGGAATTAAGGAAGGGACTGTCAGTGGTGAGGGGCAACCCAGGAAAATGCAGTGCAAGGAGGTCAGAGTGTAAAGGAGTCCCAGGAAGGAGGGTTGTAGAAAGGTCAGGCTGGACAAAGACTGACTTTAGATTTGAGAATTAAGAGCTCCCAGATGGCATATGAGAGAAAAGTTTCACTAGAGAACCATTATATGTACAACAACAATGAAAATTATATTAATATCTACATCCCTATGTACATCTATCTCCTTTTACTTCTGAATAATGATTTAGATATTCTCCAGTGTAAGCCTTTTCTGAATCATTCCTTCCCCACAATAAGATATGTTCATTCATTAATTTACTTATTCCATAAATAAGTTACTGAATCCTTGTTGCAAGGCAGGCGTGGCCTAATTACTGGGATATAATTTCTTTCTCTTCTTTGAATTTTTATACCTCTTGTTCCTCTTTTTGAGCCTTTGTTGCTTTCTGCCTTGTATTATTGAAATCTACATGCTTGTCTTAATCCTTCTACTAGCTTGTAAATTCCTAGAAGATAAGAGCTATCATACTCATCTTTTTATCCCTTTGTCACCTGGCCTGGGGGCACCTGAATTTTGAGAAATACGAAATTGAGCTAAGTTGCTCATAAACCACGAGAAGGTTGTAAGAAAGATATTATCTTTATTTGGCAATGAGGAAAAACAAATAAGGGTTAAGTGGCTGACCCAAGTTCATACAGTTAGTGACGGGCATATTTCCACTGCAAGGTACTGCAACCTCCAAATGAGAATAATTCAATCGCTTGTCTTTGGAGAAAAAAAAAATTTCTTTTAGCTTCCAAACTGGCTAAAGCTATCTGGAACCCAAGAGGAGACTGGAAAAGCTATGCAGTTTCCAAGAGTCACTTACAAGAAGTATCTTCTTTTGGACTGGCTAGGCCAAAGAAAGAACTTAGATTCCTTAGAAGAATTCACAACTGACTTGTCTTTTCAACATTTCTCAATTTTTTTGAAAAATAAAGATACTGTTTATCTAGGGAAAATGAAAGCTAGTTTGTTATATGGAGTTCAACCACAGCAGAAGGAAACTTTATACAATAATTTTATTTATTATTTCCAGTAATTTAGAGCCTAGCGTAATCAACTCCTTAATCATTTTGGAAGGTTTTTCAGAAATTACTCATAGTATTAAAATAGTTAATGAGTGTGAGTCTGTATGTTCTTTCTCTCTCTCTCTCCCCCCACCACAAACACACAGGTTTTTGTTTTTGCAGGATTGTGGAAATGAGAACAGTTTTTTTCCCCCAAATAAGTATTTCTGAGGGAAGGTGAGAATCCAAACTCTTTTGGTTTTACTATGGTCTGTAAAGTATATGGCTTCAAGATATAAACTAATGAATCTCCTATTTGCAATTCTATTGCATTTTTCACCTTTCATTGTTAAAAGATATAAATATTTTCATGTAAATAGAGTAGGCAGATAAGATTCCACTGAACTTAATTTTTTTCTTTTTTTTGCTGAGTATCAAATCCGTTTGTGGCCAGAAACACACAAACATTTGTTTGAAGGACTCCAGGGAAACTGGTTAAGATATCCCACTGGCTAACATTTTCCTAAATGTAATATTCATGTTAAAAGTCTCAGTTAGGGTTCATAAAGTAAAACCATTGGAATGCAATCTTTTTCCACAATGAACATTACAGTCTCTAGTAATGTGGAAAGGGATAGAAAGATGTTAATTGTGCAATGAACTGCGTTCTGATTATGCTCATACTTAGTTGTTGGGTTCTACTTGAATGATCACATGCATACTATAAAATCTCAGGTCACGGATGTTCTATGAGTTAATATTTTCCTATAAAATCATGGTACAGACTGGGAATCCTGAGTGTCTCCTTTCCTTGATCTTCTCCTTTCTTAAAAGGATTTTACTGCCTTTCTTTTAGAGAAAATTTGCTACTAGTCATTTATATTGGTAGGCAAATTTTATAAAAACATCTTGAGTTGTACAGGCTTTATAGTTTACAAACAATTCTTCTGTATATTATTTCAACTTCCTTTTCCAAATGAAAAATCTGAGGCTCAGAGAAGTTTGATAACTTGTTCAGATTGTACAGACAGAATGCCGTACAGCTATGTCTCAATCAGATTTTGTGTCTTCAAGTTCAGTCATTTTTTTTTCACTCTTTCATTGCTTTAGGTAAGTACATGTTTGTACTGATTTTTGCAGGATTATCTATAATTTTAGTTTTTTTAGGTTTATCTGAGCAGTCTTTTCCCTATTAAAGAAATGTTAAAGTACATAAAGCATCAGAGGTAGGGGAAAAGGGTTCATATTTTAAAATCTTTCAGAAGAAACTCTGAAATCATACCACATAGAGAGCTGCTTCTTTCATCTACAAGTGGCTGTGAAGATCACCAGAACATATATTTTAAAATTAGACCTGAAGACATTAGCGATTTTTGGATCAATAATTTTTCTTTTTTGGCCACCCTACAGCATGATCATATCTAAGCTGCAATTGTGACATATTCTGCATCTGTGGCAACTCTGCCGGGTTGGAGATTGACTGTCAATCCTGTTGTATTACAGTGGGAACTCCAGGAACAATAATTTTTTTACTGAAGAGGTCAAGTACATTTTAATACACATGAACTGACTTTCTCAACACTTAAACTACATCTAATTAATGAACTTGGTGTTTTAGAGAATTGAGATCGATTTGAGGTGTGTCTAACTACACATTAAGCTTATGCTCTCATATTCATGGTGAAATGTTTTAATAATTGAATCTTTTCTGGTGAGCGATTAAAGATTGTATCTCATAGGGATTATATAGGCTATAAAGAAGGCATATAAGTATTTTATTAAAATTATTTATATTTTAAGAAAGAAAAATGATTACTTTAAATTTCAAAGAAAGTCACCTTTCAAAGTCACTGAATATCCTCTTTATGAGATGTGCATATCTCATGATGAATGGGGGGGGAAAGAGCTCAAATTATAAAAAAATAAGTCTACAGTAGAGAATCCCAGAACTTCCTCTCTGTTTTTCCTGGTTAAAACTTAACAGATATGAAAGCAATAAACTTACCCTGACATGTTCTACTTCTCACCACTTGGTATCCCTGGGGGCACATACATGAGAATTTCCCAGGTTCATTGACACATTGATATTGACACAGGTAGCTTGAGGTTCTGCATTCATCAATGTCTGTTGAACCAGATAAGAGCAAGGACACACAGTTGAAACTTACATGTCACTATTTTGGTAATTTTTTTTTAACATTGAAAACTCTGAAACAGTACCTTATAAGAAGCTCAAGTGCAAATTCTAACAATGTCAGCTCATTTCCCCTAAAACTTCATAGCACAAAGTGTTTTTCTTATCATCATTTTAACTCAATTATTGCTGACAGTTTGGTGAATCCTGGAACCTAACCATACTAGCCAAGTAGATGAATGAATTGGCTTGTGGTTGATGTTCTTCATGCTGGGCTTGGCAGATCCACCCATGATGCAGATTCATATTTGCCTTCTCAGAAATTGGGTAGCTCTGCTTCCAAGTTCATCTGAGTTTTGAACTACAAGTCCCATCCCTATGCTAGCTTCTAGAGGTGAGGTCCTGGCAGCATCTGGCCTTCGGGGGAAAAATGCTTTGCATTTCTTGGTGGTGCTGTCCCTATAGTTTGCTTAGAATACCAGAGGCAGCTGTCTGGAACCAGCCTCTTTTGGTTTTGAGCATAGTGGCATGACATGAGGCCTGTCTGTGTGGGGTGTGACCTTTGTGGTGTCATGTAAAGCTGGAGGGTTTGCAAGGAAGTCAGGATCATCAACTGTCAAAGGCATCTCACTTGGGATGTCTTTTGATTTACACAGTGGAACGTGCATGTGCAATGGACTCTGAGAGTCATTCCTCCAGTTAAATGGCCCTCTTTTTGCTCATGTGAAAAGTGAAACATAGGCACCTTAAGAAATGTGCCCCAATCACACAGTGTCAGGGTTGAGTAGGGGCCAGGTCTCTTGGTTTCTGTCCTAATGAATATCAGCTATTTTTGAAGTTAAATATTTACACAAGTCACCTGGAATTCTCATTAGATGCAGAATCTGACTCAGCAGGTGTGGGCTGGGGTCTGAGATTGTACAATTCTCACAGGCTCCCAGGAGGTGCCAATGCTGTTGGTTGTGTTGCATTACACTTGAGAAACAAGGCACTAGAGCACCATTTCTAATAACTGGACCCAGCCTACATCTAATATTTCAGTTATTTTGCTCCTTCTCCTTTCTCTTGATAACATACTAAGAAGCCAATGTTACAACTGAATTAAATTAACTGGGTTTTAGAACAGAATTTCCATGAATAAAATTCGTCTTCATAAACAGGTACATGCATAGATAAAGTAACAGCAATCACAGGAATTGGACTATAATGACAAATTATTTGGATAATATTTTACCTTCACAGTTGAGCCTGTCACTGCTTAACTCATATCCTTGATTGCACTGACAGATGAATGAACCGAGAATGTTGTAGCATTGCTGAGCACATTGATTGCTGGCATCACATTCATTTATGTCTGAAAGGCAAGGTTATACACATTTGTATATCTATGTCTTTAAACATAGCCTTGCTCTTTTGTACCTATGTCATCTGTCATCTGATGATAAGTGAGTACTTCCCTAGCTGGATTCTTTGCCTTGCAGAAGCTCCCTGGAGAACGTCCATTCAGGTTTCATATTTGTTGGAGCAACTTTAAACGTCTGTCATATATTTCTTTTAGAAATACTAGAATATTTCTTTTCTGGGAATGACAGTCTGTTGTTTGATGAATCTCTTCAAAAGAATTTAATGATTCTAATAAATATACATTCCAGTATCTATTTTCTTTTATTGTTGTTCAAATGCAAAATGCCAAGTCTATAAATAATTGATATAAGACACATACTGATATGGTCTCTCAGCATGCTGTAGTGAAGATTTATTTGTGCTATTTATTACTTTTTAAATGGGTTCTGTTAAATTCCATTACAATTATAACATAAGCCTTTGAGACCCATACAGAGTTTTGCAATGCTCTAAGGCATTGAAAATATTGTGAAAAGGCATTTTTCCTGCACTAGATTCTTTCCATGTCATGCCAATCTTAAAACTGTCTGCTGTGACAGTGCATTCTGAAAGGGTAGAAGAAGCATGTGAAAATCAAATGCACTTTCAGTGGAAAGTTTATGTATCTGAACTTGCAGTAACACTTTTGGCACCTTCATCATTTTTATCACACACTGTTGACTAATTGGTGTGTGTATATCAGTTGATCTACAGTTTAAAATTTTCTTTTGATACACCCACAGAAGAGAATAAAACCAAAGTTTAAAAATTTTCTATTTACATCTTTATGTGTTTTAAGAAACAGATTGGTTATTGTCTTTTCAGCTTTAGGCAGGCAAGTTGATGGAAACCAGTTTGCTCAAGAATAGAGAAAACTGAAAATACTGCAATGGGGCCTGGGAAGACAGAAATCAGTCAGGATGGCTGTTTCCAGAAGACTTACCTACACAGGTATAGTTGTTTGCTGCCAACTGAAACCCAGGGCTGCACTGGCAATAAAATGATCCTGGTGTATTCACGCACCTTTGGTGGCAATATGGAGGGATGGTGCATTCATCTATATCTAGTTTATTAAGCACACACAAGAAAAGAACCAAATCATTGACTATCCAAATTACTGCCTATTACTGAGCTGTTTAATCTTAGGTTCAGCAGAGCATTATCTAGAAAACCTATCTAGAGATCTCATTTTAATCTGTGCTTTAAAAGTACTTTGGTTCAAGTTTCCACTGTGGCTTTGTGGGTTAAGGACCTGACGTTGTCTCTGTGAGTATGCAAATTTGATCCCTGGCTTTGCTTAGTGGGTTAAGGATCCAGTGTTGCCCTAAGCTGCAGCGTAGGTCCGCAGATGCGGTTTAGATCCATTATTGTCACAGCTGTGGTGTAGGCCTGCAGCTGCAGTTCTGATTTGACTTCTGGCCCAGGAACTTCCATATGTGCAGGTATAGCTGTGAAAACAAAACAAAGTGAAACAAAACAAAACAAAATGAAACCTTTGGTTTGCTCTCTGCAGTTAGGTGAGGTTAAAAACAGACTTCGTAAATCTGGCTAGGTGAGTTGAGATTTAAAGAGGGAAAAATAATTAAGCCTATTTCACATATAAGTGAGAATATCAGGTTGGGAATCTAAAAGCTTATTTATAACAGCAGCAGTAAGAAAGAACTGTGGAAGAATTGAGTGATGTAGTGTAAAACTAAGGAAAGGAGGTGTGAGCTATTGCTCAGCTAGTGACCTTGGCAAAGTCACTTAAACGTTTGGTATCTATTTTTTTTTTTTTTCTGTAAAATATGGACAGTAATGCTTGCTATGTGTATCTTATGAAGTTTCTGTGAGAATCAAATGAAAGAACACTGGGAATGGAATGAGATGCTAGATGAGTTACCTCTTGAAAGGGCCCCTCTGACACACTGATGAAGTGTTCCAGCCTGTGTCCTCATATAAATATTCCAACTATAAAATGCTCAACCGAGAACTTGTAGAGTAGGATCAATATCTTAGAAGCATAATAAAATTTCAGTAATTCATGACTCTACACTTTGAGACAACTCCAATGTCATATTTAATTTGATATAACAATTATGCACAATCAGTATAATACTATGGAGTAACACTATCTTATGGTAAAAAGTGACAAAAAAACAGAATCTTATACTAGATCTTTCAGTACTTTAATAACTAAAAGTGTGGGAGGCAGTCTGCTCAAGTGGCCTCAAGGTAACCTGAATCTGAATCTTTGTTCTGGTATTTACTAGTTTGGTCTTAACCTCTCAGAGCTTCCACTTCCTCTTCTGTGAGTAATAACACAACAATGTGGTAGGATTGTTGGGAGGATTATATGAGATGATGCAGGCAAACTTCCTTACACAAAAAAAGATAAAAAAAGGGAACTTTTATGAATAAGCTGCAAAATACATTTGATTCAACTTGAATATTGAAACAATAATAATGTTCACATGGCTTCCTTCCTAATTTATTTATATGTCTGATTGAATGAATGTCACCTCAGAGAGGCCATCTCTGTCCCTCCATATAAAATATCTTCTTCTACCCCATCTATCCGCTTATCCTGCTTTATATTTCTTTGTAGCTATTGGTACTCCTTGAAATCATGTTATGTGTTTATTTGGTTCTTGTCTGTCTCCCTTACTATAATTCATGGTAAATAAGACCTGTCTCCTCCTTTGAGGTAAAGGTAGAGCATTTTTTTTGTCTGTCTACTGCCGTATGCTTAATACCTAGAATGGGGTCTGGCATAGTAGATGCTCAATAAACATTAGTTGAATGAATAAAAATTTCATACTAATTAAGAACAGTTCTAGCATAGTTGTTCCTAGTACCTAGTATTACAGCCAGATGCCAATATCAATAGCTAATTTATATAAATAGTACTTTCTGAACTTCACATGTGGTTCACTACAATACATAAATGGTACTTTCTAATAGCTCCATGAGGGCCATAATTCTGAAGGATCTATTTGTTTAGGTGGCCCAGCACCTAGAACCTGGTGCACGGTCAGCCCTCAATAAATATTGATGAATAAATAATGTATGTCTTCTCAAGCAATAAACATTCAGTGAACCACTGTTATTTTCTAGCATTGTGTTTGGCAATGTAGGTTTATAAGAATGATAATCATATGCATACTGTACCCTTGTCCTGTATGGAAAATGGGATGAAAACAAATTACTGCATGAAATTATAAGATCAAAATAGAAAAGTGTACAAGGAAGAGAGGGAACACCATTCTACCCAAAGTGTGACCTATTGACCACTGCTGGTCCATGGACTATTTGGACCAATCTATAATGAATAAATACAGAAATTGAGAGCACGTGTTTAGGAATAGCAATTTGGTGTTACTGCAAAATTTTGTTGTACTTTACAGAAGTATTGATGGGTATAGATTGGAAATTTACAAAAAAGGATCCATCAAAGTTTGAGAATTACTGGCATAGAGGAGAGAGTTACTAATTATATTTGAGTAGATCATGGAAGACTTCTCAGAGAAAGGGACTTTGAGCTGGGATTT
Source organism: Catagonus wagneri (assembly GCA_004024745.2). Classification (NCBI taxonomy): domain Eukaryota; kingdom Metazoa; phylum Chordata; class Mammalia; order Artiodactyla; family Tayassuidae; genus Catagonus; species Catagonus wagneri. The sequence goes on from PVHT021183519.1 coordinate 12,906,815, forward strand.
GAGAGTTGAATAAAAGTTTGTCAGAAGTGCCTGTCTCTGGTACTGAGAAAGCTTGTTAGAGGAACTGAAGAGTGACACTGTGTGATGTCTTGGGGGGCTATAATTAGTATGACAAAGCTGGGGTGTAATTTTTTATTTTTTTGACAGGAGAGGGGTGTTGATACAACAGAGCTAGGGAAGGATCAGATTGAGGAAGACCTTATATGCTCTGTAGAATGTAGTGTTGGTTTTAATGGGTGAGGGGAACAGAAAGGAAGCCACAAGATTAGAACAGCAAGATTAGATCTGAATTTAAGAACATCTCCTCCTACCGTATCATAGAGGACTCTAAGCATATGTTCCATGTGTTTTGATTCTTCACCTAGTAGGCCAGGTTAGTTCTTTTTCTATACTTTTTATACCCTCAATTGTTTATCTCCTGAGTAATATAGTGGGCAAAACTTTGGTGCACATGGGGTTTTCCACACAATCTTCTTCTAAATCATGGCTTCAGTCATTGCAAACCCTGGTTCTTCCTCAGAGGCTGGGCACTAGCCTCAGTACCTAGGCCCGGCTCCAAGGCAGGCAGAGCAGGGCCAGGGCCCATGAGGAGCTCAATGTTGACACCCTGACATCGACAGCTCCCATCTCCAGCAAGAACTGATGCTGGGTTGCCTGTCCCCACATCCTTATTCTCTGTTCCTAAGAGAAAATAAGGACTCTTCGCTGATCTTATGGTAAGATAAGTGGACAGAGGGCATCAATTAGAGTTTTATCTTAGGGCTGGGACTCAAGATTGAGCCCAGAACACTTTAGTTTACCTCTTATTTGCCACTCGGCCTCCCCAAACTGTGTTCTTCCAGTCATTCAAAAAAACATGCATAGAATATCTACTTGGCAGGCACTCTTCAGAGACTGGGGAGACAGCAATGATATAAGCCAGGCCTGGCCTCTGCCTTCAGGGAGCTCAGGTGGAGTTCTCAAGTAGGGCACATGTGTTGCATTCCTATCACTGCACCCATTTGTAACATAATGTTTAGTACAAATCTGTTAGCTCATTATATAATGAGTTAACAGATATTCAGCTCTGCACCAGGTGCTGTCCTAAATATTCCTGCAAAAGCTCCTGAGATAGGGGCTAGTATTGCCTCCATAGTACAAAGGGAAAAAGTGAGACACAGAATATTAAAATAACTTGCCCAAGGTCTCAAAGGGAGTTAGGAGTGGAACTAGAATTTGAACCTCACCATTTGCTCTATAAACTATGCCGTGCTAAAACCAGTGAAATAAAGTCCATAGCATGAGTGTTTTAGTCCCAAAGTGCCAAATAACTAATTTAAAGTGATTTCCCCAGTTGCTTTGGTAGTCTCAATCATACCCCAAATTTCTGCTTTTACTGAGTCTAACATGTAACCAACATGTTAATATCCAGAATATGCTCAACATTTAAGGTTAGTTCTTTCTCGTTAATGTGGAAAATGAATTGGTAGTCAGTGAAAGAATAAGCACTATCACTCTCCCAAATAAAGAGGAGTGCTTTGTTTTGAATGACTGAGGTTTAAACAGTTATGTTCCAGACAGGAAGTGGCTTAGTACGCTGGTGTACTTACCTACACATTGCTCCCCTCGCTTCTGATACCCGGGTGGGCACTGACAGGCGAAGGAACCTCGTAAATTGATGCACACTTGGTCAGCTCTACAGCTGTGCGTCCCTGCAGTGCATTCATCTATGTCTGTTAAAGACACGCAGCACAGAAAGTGTTGAGTCAGTTGTGAAGATGTTGATATTTCCTCTATTTTGCTTGTACTTAAAGAAACCAAAATTTCACTCTATTCTTAAAACCATACTTACTGTGTAATGCTATCATATTGGAAATGCTTAATATGACAGAATATTTCAAGTGTTTGGAAAATAATTTCATAGATTCCAGCGTGTATCACTTAGATTTAACAAATGTTAACATTCTGCCATGTGTGCCTCAGCTCACTCTGGTTAAGAAACGAAACATTTGAGATATAACTAAAGCCTTATATACTAACAATGAAAGATCAGAAAGAGAAATTAGGGAAGCAATCCCATTTACCATCGCATCAAAAAGAATCAAATACTTAGGAATAAACCTACCTAAAGAGACAAAAGACCTGTACTCTGAAAACTGTAAGATGTTGATGAAAGAAATCAGGGATGACATGAACACATGGAAAGACATACCATGCTCTTGGAATGGAAAAGTCAATATTATCAAAATGACTACACAAGGCAATCTACACATTCAGTGAAATCCCTATCAAATTACCAAGGACCTTTTTCACAGAACTAGAACAAAATATTTTAAAGTTTGTTTGGAAGCATAAAAAACCCGGAATAGCCAAAGACATTCCGAAAAAGAAAAATGGAGCTGGAGGAATCAGGCTCCCTGACTTCAGACTCTACTACAAAGCTACAGTCATCAAAACTGTATGGTACTGGCACAAAGACAGAAATATAGATCAGTGGAACAGGATAAAAACCCCAGAATTAAATCCACGCATCTACAGTCAACTAATCTATGACAAAGGAGGCAAGAATGTACATTGGAGAAAAGACAGCCTGTTCAATAAGTGGTGCTGGGAAAACTGGAGAGCCACATGTAAAAAAATGAAACTAGAACACTTCCTAACACCATGCACAAAAATAAACTCAAAATGGATTAAAGATCTAGATATAAGACCAGATACTGTAAAACTCTTAGAGGAAAACATAGGCCAAACACTCTCTGACATAAATGATAGCAACATCTTCTCAGATCCACCTCCTAGAGTAATGACAATAAAAACAAAAATAAACAAATGGGACTTAATTAAACTTCAAAGTTTCTGCACAGCAAAGGAAGCCCTAAACAAAACGAAAAGAAAACCTACAGAATGGGAGAAAATATTTGCAAATGAATCAACTGACAAGGGATTAATCTCCAAAATTTACAAACACCTCCTATAGCTCAATACCAAAAAAGCAAACAACCCCATCAAAAAGTGGGTAGAAGATCTAAACAGGAAATTCTCCAAAGAAGACATACAGATGGCCAAAAAACACATGAAAAGCTGTTCAACATCACTCATTATTAGAGAAATGCAAATCAAAACCCTATGAGGTACCACCTTACACCAGCCAGAATGGCCATCATCAAAAAGTCTGCAAACAATAAGTGCTGGAGAGGGTGTGGAGAAAAAGGATCCCTGTTACACTGTTGGTGGGAATGCAAATTGGTGCAACCACTGTGGAAAACAGTATGGAGATTCCTCAGAAAACTCAAAATAGAATTACCATTTGATCCAGCAATCCCACTCCTGGGCATCTATCCGGAGGAAACCATGACTCGAAAAGACACATGTACTCCAGTGTTCATTGCAGCACTCTATACAATAGCCAAGTCATGGAAACAACCTAAATGCCCAGCGACAGAGGAGTGGATAGGGAAGATATGGCATCTACACACAATGGAATATTACTCAGTCATTAAAAGGAATAAAATAACAACATTTATAGCAACATGGATGGACCTAGAAATTGTCATGTGAAGTGAAACCGGTCAGACAATGAAACAGCAACACCCAATGCTACCGCTTACATGTGGAAACTAAAAAAAGGACACAATGAACTTCTTTGCAGAACAGATAATGACTCACAGAATTTGGAGAACCTATGGTTTCCGAATAAGACAATCTGGGGTTTGGGGGGATGCACTGAGGGTTTGGGATGGAAATGCTACTAAATTGAGTTGTGATGATTTTTGTACACCTATAATTGTAATAAAATTCATAAAGCAATGGAAAAAAAAATAACTAAAGCCTTACTTCTTCTTCATCCCTTTACCTACCCGCCTACTACCATCCTGGTATGTGTGAATCCTTCCCTAAGATATTTTTATACTTTTACTAAGTAGACATACATCTATTAGAATATATAGCATTGTTTTGTGGGTTTTAAAGTGTAAATAAATTGTATGATACTTGCTTTTCTACCTAATACATTGCATTTAAAATAATTTCTAGTGATAAACTTCTAAAAATTTGCCCAGTGACTAGGTATAAATCAAACTTTAATATTATGCATCCCATGTTGCTGTTTTTGTTTCTTTTTTTTGTAAACTTTAGCATAACACGAATGTGTAAACCTTTCATTGCACATTTCAAAATGAAAAAGATTCAGTTTGATCATATTCCTCTAGGAGAGATAGGTTGGTGTAGTTTTTTTGTTTGTTTTTTGTTTTTTGCTTTCTAGGGCCGTACCTGTGACATATGGCGGTTCCCAGGCTAGAGGTTAATCAGAGCTACAGCTGCTGGCCAGTGCCACAGCCACAGCAGTGCTAGATCTGAGCTGTCTGTGACCTACACCACAGCTCATGGCAATGCTGGATCTTTAACCCACTAAGCAAGGCCAGGGATCGAACCTACAACCTCATGGTTCCTAGTTGTATTCCCTGCCGTTGTGCCGTGATGGGAACTCCAGGTTGGTGTGGTTTAAAAGGCTTATTTCCGGAGTTCCTGCTGTGGTGCAGCAGATTAAGGATCCAGTGTTGCTGCAGCTGTGGCATAGGTTACAGCTGCAGTTCTGATTCAGTTCCTTGGCCATGAACTTCCATATGCCACAGGTACAGCCAAAAAGAAAAAATAAATAAATAAATAAAAATAAAAATAAAAAGAAAAGAAAAAAGTACTTATTTCCCCAAAGCATGTCACTTCTGGGAATAATTTATTATATGTACCTTAGGAAGTAGGTAGATTATAATTCCAGAAAAGTAAAAAAATTCTTGGCCATTATATGAACCTGTTATAATAAATTTATCTGAGATCAAAATGTGATGTGTACTTGTGCGCATTCATATTATAATAATTTATAAGTGAAATTTAATTTTGCCTTATCTATGTAACATTTGCATTCATTCAAATCTCTCATGAGGTTAAAGAGTATGAAAAGATTATGAAATTTTGGCATTATTCAACAACTGAAGACACTAAGCTCTGTTAAAAAATATCTAAAATTTGTTGTTCCTAGATAACCAATTTTGCATAAAAAGTGAGACAGGCTTAGGGGTCCTTGGGCCATCACCATGGTAGACCCAAGGTAGTGCTTTTGAAGAAATGGTGAGTCAAAAATCAGTACCAAAACTAAGCCATCAGTAATTAGAATTATTCCTTTAATCCTGCCTTCCCATTAAGAAGCTCAGAGGGTAGCACCTGGTGTGCTGCCTTTCATCTTTCTTTGTTTCCAAGCATAGCTGCTGCACTGCACACTACCCAGTATAATAATGTAGTTCAGGTTATCAGATATCAGCTTTGGTTAGCTGGGTGTGCAAATGATAAGAGAGATTCTTACCAAAAGAAAGAGGGAGGGGAGTTCAAGAATACTCGAGGGATGTATGGCTGTTCATTGGATAATAACCTATAAAAGCATCTGCTTACATAATTCTTAGAGCCTGGTTTTAAAGTTTTAGTGAATTTTCTTGTTACTGTTTTTTATTTTTGTTTTGAAAATTTTTGTTACTATTTGAAAATCACTAATTACAACCCTGTCCTTTTTAGGTACTATGCAAAGATACAGCAATCTTGGTTTGAAATTATCTGCCCCTTTTCTTTGTGTCTTTTATTATTTTCTCATATGCACTTGATGAAAACATTTCTACTGGGGTTTCTTCAGAGCTTTATGACTTGCTAATGCAGAAATGACAGCAGAATTCCTATTGTTTTATGTCAAGAACTTTTGCCAGCATTTGCAGTGATAACAGCCCTGAGAGATACAGTAATGTGAGATTCAGATGTGGCCAAGTTTCCTCAGTACGTGCTGGCAGATGATCAAGGGCTCCGGCTGGCTGCTGCATTTTCTAAAGAAGGCCTCACCAGTGACTGTGGCTTTTCTTTCTGAGACATCCCTCTACAAACTGCCTCCACCCCATCACACTCCTGATGCAATTTCCTTCCTACTATTTTGTTGTTCAGTTCTAAGTCTCTTTGTTGAATAGGCTAGCGTTTCCAGTGGAATTAATATATCATTAAATAGGTTTTAAACTTAAAAGCTATACTCCCTGGACATATTCTTTATTAAGAACCAGGTCTATTTACCTTCCAAGAAGGATTATATAATAAAAATATTAGGTAAGTTAAAGTAATTTAATAACAATAAACAAAAAATCAAATAAAATACCACTGCCTCTGCAGCCATTATATTCTTTTCCTTTCTCTACCACAAACAAAATTGCAATAGGACTCACTTCACCTAAGATTGACTGATGGTATTTTAAATATACTTTCTGCTTACCTGGACTCATTTTTAGTTTTAATTCTTTCAAATCGGAAACCTCCCTGAAATTCAATAAAACACAGTTGCATGAAATCCGCTTTAAAAAATTACTGCAATGGAACTGAGTGCATGCTTTATCATGTACCTTGAACTGGATCTATTAGTAAATGAACTGACTACATTCTCATTTCTGGCCTCTCTGACTCTAGTTTAGAATGTTTATCCTCTTCTTCGGTCTTAGCAGCTTATCTAGTATTGAAGGATATGGAGATAGAACAGATATCTTTGAACTCTCTTCAATTTTACCACCAATTTATTGGTTTATTTAAATAACATGACTTTACTATTTTGCAAGTTTACTTAGAGATACTGTTACTGTTTATTCATACATCTATAAAGTCATATAAGAATTGCTTTATATTGTTAAATGCTTTTATGCTTGTCTTTTCTACTTGCATGCATTCCTATTTGTCTTAAATATCAGGAAGGTTCAATGTGATAAGAAAAATCACTAAAATATACTATTGTGTTAGAAACACAGAGCAGAATATCCATCTCTGTGCAGATGTACCAAAAGATCTGGCTCTCCCAGGTATGTTTACAAAAGTCTTCTGTGGTGGGAATACCTGTACTGGCAAAAGCAGTGCTTTATTCCTAAGGGAAACTATCCAGGTCAGCCATGATTTTCCTGATAATCTAAGAAACAGTACTCTGGAGAGAGGGGCTTTTTTTTTGTTTTAAAACTATTTATAAGTCATGCTTGGCAGTTAAGCTCACTCAGTTCTTTAGAAAGTCAGTTAACATGTTCCCTGGACCCTGAACCCAAGCTCTTTGAGGACAGAACCTGTGTATTACCTTTCTCCATATTCCTAGCACATGGAACATGATGGGTTTTTAGAACATATATATTTGATAAATGAATGAACGAATCATGATTGTTTGCTAAGAACTGATGCCTAGAGTTTAAAGAAAGTAGTGTTTTATCTCATGGAACTAAACCTTTACAAGGCAGAGAAAAGGAGCAAATGTAACAGCAAATGCAGCAAGATGTCAACAAATGGAAATGGCTGTAAAGCAATGGGGTGGAAAAGTGCAGAAGCTAGCAGGAAGAAAGCAGCTTCAGAGGTGGCAGCTGTGGAAGGCTGGCCTGAGGAGGTGAATTTTGAGCTGCCTTTTGAAGAAGACAAGGTACACAGATTGGCAGAAATAGGAGGCTGTTTGTAGGCAGAAGGGAGATCACATTAGAAAACGTTAAGACAAAAGCAGTTTGCCTAAGAATGGCAGACAGTTGGAGTCAGCATGGCTGGAGGTGCTGTGCACAAGGTGTCTGGTGCAGTGCCTGGTTAAAAGCGCTCACAAAATGGTAACTAAAGTCATCAGCCAGATTCAAGACCTTAAAGGTGTGATTAGAGTTTGGACTGAACACTGCAGGAAGCAGCTCTGAAATATGTAGACATAACCTAATGTAAACATTACCAAAGTACAAAATAATAGAATGTGCTTCCCAAAATATCACAACACGTAAATCAACTCACATTTCATCATTCTAATGCATTAAGAATAGCTAATGGCAATATTTAGTGATTCCCTCATTTTTCAAAAATGTGCCCACACTCTCCCTTCTAGTGATTTATATTATTATAGGTCCCTCTCTCGCTGACTTTGGCACCATCATTGTGTTAAATAATCCAGCTGATCTTCGCTTAGCTCTAACTCCTAGCTCCTTTATCACACTGACCCCCAGTCTATGGAACTGCATATTTGGTTTTCTCTCAAATTTAATGGAAGCAACTGTGACCACATCTCTGTGGTGTCCATTAAGTCCCAGCTTAGGCCCTCATTCTCTATGTTTTTGGCTCCTTCCCCTCAGTCTGACTCATATTTCCCAAACCCCTGACTCATGCTGCTTTCTCTCTCTTATGCAACATTTTAATCTCTGCAATGTTCTTTTCATAATTTGATAACTTACCACGACATGGAGTCACTTCAGTGTGTTTTCTTGGGCAAAGACTTTGTGTACCTTTAATGCTTTAAATTACCACAACTTTTGTAATTGGTGCTGCTTTACATTTAGGGAATACTTCAGAACTATTTTGGAATAAGCCACCAATGATTGACCAGATGGTGCATTTGATGAGAATGCACTGAAATAGGAGGAAGGAGACTGAAATGATTTGTATTCTATCACTGCCTCTGTGGCAGAATGGTATCAATTCTTTTTCTGTCTGTTTCTGCATTTGTAAAATTGACTGTCTATCCTTAGTGCTAAAGCATAGGTTTAAAAAAAAAGTGCAGAATTTTCAGAATATATCTTTTTGTTTCCAGACCATAAACACTTAAGTAAAATAACCACATCTTTACTAATTCTGAATGGTACACTGTGCATACCTTGTATATATTATTTGATGGTAAAGAAAAAGTAGTGGTTAAATTCAAGTTGCTATTATTTTTTGATCTGTGTGGATCTAAAACCTTATCATATCTTCCGCCAACCATACTAATTTAATCTCATAAATGGGGTAAAGTAGGAAAAAAAAGTCAAGATTCATGTTTGTCTGCTTTCTTTCCTTTCTGTCTCTCTCTCTTGACAGGACAATAAATTAGTTCCCAGCAAAACACTCTTTCTACTTAATCTATGAAACTTTTTGAATAAACAGATCTCGTTGGGTAAAGATCTTATAGTTATTTTGGATGTTTATTTTATTTTGCAGTATCATTCTGGAAGGTAGGACCTATTTCACCAAGTGCTCAGGCATTGCTATTTTATTGCTGCCTCATCCATTAATGGCTATTAATAATAACAACTTGAGTAGTCAAGACATTAAATTATGTTAATTGAAATCTGATTAAGGAGAAGGTGTGAAGTCTTTTTTATAACTTCGCATACAAATTTGTTAAAATTCTAAAATTAGCTGGTGTATAAGTAGGTAAATGTTTAACTGTATTTAAACATCTGTTATTTGATTAGGAAATCAGATCTGCAAGCCTCTGATTTAATCCTAATAACAGCCCTGTGGAACAAGTGGTCTCATTAACCACAATTTTTGGATGAGGCAAGAGGATGGCACTGAAATGTAGACTTATGACTGACCTGCCCAAGGTCACATAGAGTAGAGATTTAAACTTAAGATTTCTATCTTGTTTCTACAATTTAGGTCTCCAGAAAGGTTTACTTCCTAGGAATTTTGGATAGCAGAAGTTTTATTGTAGTTATACACACATGTGCACACACACACACATATAAAATACACATAAATTTCTTATATATTATAAAAATATAATTCTTCTTAGAATTAAATAGAGTGTTGTTAATCTGGGGTGATGATTCCTGTCTTGCATCTTTCTTCTACATTAGAATAACATTCATTGCTCTCCAAGTCTTCTGTTTCCCTCCCTAGTCTTTAGCCAATTATCAACAATTTTTGTCAAAGACTTTCTATTTCCCTTGCTGCTTCTTTCATAGTACTGGAATCAGATTTATCTGGGCCAAATGCCCAGTTCTAGTTAGCTTTTCACCCTTCTGAAATTATCAGCTAGAATTCACCCAAGCTAAGCAGTTCTGGTGGAGAAAATAAATACTGATCTTAAGTAAGAAAAGAGGACTGTCTTTATAGTTCCAGATTCTTATCTGTTCTGGCAAAACGGATTGTTAACAGTTTTATATTACTCAGTGATAAACAAAAATATCACCAAAACAACAAATATCAACCTCCCTGATAGTTCATTTCTTTGTTTTAGAGTGTGATGAATCCAGTGTCCTGGAAGTCCTTGCCATTACACTGTATTCTAAAGAACCTTGAGATATGTTGTTCCCACATGGAAAAATAACACATGTACTTGGAGTTGCTTTACCAGCAGTGATGATGGATTTTCCCTGCCAATCAACCCTCTACTCTAGTCTCCTCTGTAGCTAGTGGTGTTCATTTGCAGGATGACAGGATGAGGTTAGAATTCATGTCTCACATTCATGAATGTAAGGGAGAAAACCAGATGGTGAATGTGAACGATCAAGTCATGACTCACCTGTACCACACACAAACCAAATGGACCAACTGGTCTTAGGCTAAAATGGGAACAAGCAAGGAAAAAGACTTTTTCTCTCTCTCTTTCTAGTGCCACACCTATTATAGCATATGGAAGAACCTGGGCTAGGGGTTGAATCAAAGCTGCAGCTGTCAGTCTACGCCACAGCCACAGCAGCACCAGATCCAAGCTGCATCTGTGACCAACTTGGGGCAACGCCAGGTCCCTAACCCAGTGAGTGAGGCCAGGGATCAAACCTGCAACCATACGGACACTGTGTGGGTTCTTATCCACAATGGGAACTCCAAGAAGCAAGACTTTTAATTCTCATTCTTTAGCTCTTTTTGTACACTGGCAAAGTGAAACTTATTGCTTTCAGAACCTTAAGGAAAAAATATTTTTTACTGGTAAATGATTATTAACTGTCAGCAGTGTTCTCTGGCATCTCTCTGAATGTCATATGCAGGTATACTCCCTTTTTTCTTCTTAAAATTAGTTATCCATTAAAAAATATTTGGGAAGAGGTGACCCTGGCATTAGGAATGTTATTACAATGTCATCTATCTACAACCTTGTGGAGGTAAAACTGTTTTGAAACAAGCAGCACCATCAGTCTTTGCTCTAGGGTAGCTCACTACCAGGAATCGGACTCTCTCTGTGAAAGTTCAAGCCCACCCCATACGAGCTGGGGACCAACTTCAAACTGAATGGCCTTCAGAGGAATTATGATCCCATGTTATTAGGGGATGGCTTTGTGCTGACATTTCAATCATGTCTTCTGGTGCCCTACTGTTTCACCTTGCCCTCCTACCCTGCTGTCCTCAGCTCCAGATCAAACCCCTAGAGAGTGATGAACAGAATGGAGACCGAGTACATTCATCTGTGTCCACAATGCCATGAGCAATGTGATTTGATTCCTGGCTCCCCTCCTTAGTCAGTCTCTCTAGCTCAAAGTATATGCAGTCCTGGCTTACTCCTTCAGGCCAGTCATTACCTGAGGTCACGTAAGCCCCTGGCTACGGCAATGCCAATTATAACAAGCATGGCTTGGTGATCCCCTATTGTATGAGACCAATTACATTATACTTGTTGTTCATTCAACAATAAACAGTTTTTGTGCTCACTAACTTGAGGCATACTACTAAATTTGCTGAGTGTAACTTGGCAGTACTTCTCCAGGTCATTAACTGCCTAAGACTTTTATAATAAAGTCTATCTTTGTGCCTCTTGTGTATATTTCCTTGCCCATTTCATTACTTCAAACTTATGATGTTTCTACATGTTCCCCATCTGCCTCAGGGCCCTTATATTTTTCCGAATTACAAATGGAGAGATAGGTTGAAGGGCGTGAGGGGTGTGACTCACCAAATTTGTACTAAATTTCTTTTTATTTTCTCTTTTTGATTCAAAGTTACATCACAATGAAAAGCAATGAAAGGATAAATATGTGGGTAAATCTTGAATACTGATTTTATAAAATCGTAATAGTAATGTATTTTGTGATTTATAAAAAATTAGAATTAAAATACATGGGAATAATGGCGCATAGGTTGGGAGGAAGGTAAATGGAGTTTATGTATTTTAAGGTCCTGGCCAGTTTGGGAAGAAGTAAACCCACTAATGTATTTTATACTTCAATAAGTCAAGGGTGCATGTTAAAATATTCTCTAGGGAAAACATTAAAGGAATATTAAGAGATAAAACTACAAATCTAATACAGGGGAGAATAGAATAATGCAAAATAGCCCATCATTTTGGACAGAAAACAAAAAAGAAAAGAAAAAGAAACTAAAATATGCAGAAAGGAAAAAAAAAAGACCAATAGCAAAACGTTAGTTTAAACCTAAACGTATCAATAGTACATTAAAAGTAAGTGAATTAGATGCTCTTATAAAAACCAAAAATTCTCAGGCTGATTACAAAAACCAAACCCAAATATGCTGTTTCAAGATAAACGATTTAAATATAAGGACACAGATATGTTAAAGAAAAAAGACGGAAAATATACCATGTAAACACTAACCAAAGGAAAGTTAGTTTTGTAATATTAATATTAGACAAAATTGACTTTAAGGGAAAAAAAGGGTAAAGAGTAGTACTGTGTAATGATGAAATTTAGTTCAGCAGGAAAATGTAAAAATTCTAAATGTAACTGCATGTAATCACATGGCCTCAATACAATTAAAGCAAAGATGGATAAAACTAAAGGGAAAATATGAATAAACACATTAGGAGATTTTAACGTACCTCTTCCAGTAGCTATAAGAATACACATACATTTTGAGGAGTGAATAGAAAATATGAATAATATGATTAAAAACTTTGAACTAGCTGACATATGGAGAACACTGTACAGAATACATAACCTTTTCAAGTACTGAGGAAACTTTAAAAGAAAATAACTATATGCTGGTCTTAAGACAAGTCTAAATAAATTTCAAAAATTTGAATACACAGATGTTCTCTAACTACAATGCAAATAAGATAGAAATAGCAACATGACAACAAAACTAGAAAAATCCCCTTCATTTGGAAAAGAAGACATATACTTCAAAAGAACTCATGGTTTAAAGATGATAACAAAACTGAAATTTACTATTTCAAACTGAATGAAAATGAAAAAGTCACCTATCAAAACTTGTGGGAAAAGAATTCCAGCCCTGAAGAAGGCCTGTAGCACCCCCTCTTACATCATCCTTATCTTTCCCCCTCAACTCTACTCAATTTACAAGAAAATACAGATGAGATTTGTATCTGAGCCATACTGCTGTGAGGGTGGACTTAAGGATTTTGAAGGACTGCTTAGAGAAGAAGGAAAACATCATTATCATGTCTTTCCAAAGAGCAGAACTAGAGTAAACAGGTGGAAATCTAAGGAAGGTATATTTTAGTTCAATGAAAGAAAAGAATGTTGCGGTCATTGGGCATCTTAATATATTGTGGTAAATAAGTTTCCTATCACTGGAAATATGCAGATGTTGCAACGTGAATCCCAGTAGTGGGTAGGGGTTTGACCAGTTACCTGTGTTTAAAGGTGTTGTTAAGGTACTACGTGCAAATATGGCAGAATGTTAACAGTTTCTGAACCTGGATAGTGGGTGTTCAGTGTTTATTGTGCCATACACTCAACTTTAAGTTTGAAAATATTGGTAAAAAAAAACATTGAAAAATAGATCCTATATCCACCTCAATACAGAAAATTGTAAGGATTCAACAAAAGTGAATAAACTTTCTCTCTTTGACATATGGTGCACATATGTACATCTTTGTATATGTACAATATATATTGTAATTTTTAATTTTATACTTTTATAATTTTTCTTCTAGCTACTGAAAAACTTGCTCTGTGACAAAGTACAGCAAGGAAGATCTTAAGCTGTTGTTTATTCTCTCTTTCTTGAGAAAGGAAGTAGTTAAGAAATCCTAGGAGTTCTCTTGTGGCACAGCAGGTTAAGGATCCAGCACTGTCATTGCAGCAGCTCAAGTCGCTGCTATGGTGTGGGTTCAGTCCCTAGCCCAGAAACTTCCATATGCTGTAGATGTGGGGAAAAAAAGGAAGGAAATCCTAAACTTATTATTCCTTGGGTTAATTAAGGAATTTTTTCAGGAAGGAAGACACTGAAGGTATGGCATAATATTATTCAGTGTCCAAAATGTTAAATGCAGGCAACTATCAACTTGCACCCAAATCTTTCATATGCTATTAAACCAAGTGACATTTGACTATTTGGTTTTATTCCAAATTGATACTATAGTTACCATTTCTCCAAGTTATTCATGAATTATCACACACACTTGAGCTTAATTTGCTGATAATTTGTATTTGACGTACATAGGCTGTGGGATATCTTCTCCACCTTTGTGTTAAAACACTTTCAGTGATGTGAAGCAGCAGTATTCAGATAACCCCTGAGCATGAGTTCAGGGGGTACCTAAAGATAGTAGGGGTTAAAAGGAAATACTCTTTCCTAAAACTATGACCAGGTGGGTGTTTTGATGCTAAAGACTTCTCCAGCTAGCATATAAAATAGTTTTGGGACTTTTAAATGAGTTTGGGGCATTTTACCTTACATTTCCATTAGAGGTGAAAGTAAGTTTGGATTATATATTCTCTGAGATCTCTCTCAGTTTTAAAAATCTGAAATTAAAGTTTCCTGAATTCCTGAATGCTGTTGTAAAAAGGATTCATCTTCCAGCTCTTATCTCTCCTACCCTCTCTAACATAAAATGTTGGATCCTGGAAAACCTGAATAGTGTACTCTTGCTTCTTGGAGGCCATAATCATTTCTTCTTCCCTTTTTCATTTTCTAGCGGTAACTCCCTCCTCCTAATCTGTAGAATCAAAGGAGGATTTAAAATGAACTCATCTTTCTGGACAGGATTAAATGGCTCTATTAACAGAGTGAGTTGAATAGAAAGTTCTCTTCCATGTTTTAGTGTAGTACTGTGTACCTGTAAAGCTACATACTTGCCCAGAATTTAGCTTAATGCTTGTTTGGCAGGGTAAATTCTGAAAAAAACCTTGTGGGGAGAATATGCCCTGTACATGGTTTCTGTCTGTAGAGTACAAAGGGAGACGGACCTGTGCCAGTTATGCCATTGATATGTTAAAAGTAGATGCCAAACTAAGTCAGTCTTTAAGAGAATTTCTTGGCGTGAATAAGTACAGATGAGAAAATAAAGTCTGTGTTCTTAGATCTGTTATATATACTTAAATGGTTACTGCTCGAAGCATATCCGTGGAATTCATCATATTCCAAGTTTTCGTTTTAGAAGAAAATGGAAAAATTGAGCAATTCATATTGTTAATTTTTAAATTAGCCTAGAATTATTTATCCCCAGAAATGTAATAATTTGTTTATGGAAACCTTTTAAAGAAAACCTTTGGCTTCAGACACATATGTGGTCAAAGTGGATGACTGTGAGTTTGCCAGATAGGTGTAAGGACATCCCCTGTCAGTGACCTTCAAGTACAGATCTCTTTCCAGGGCTTTCAGAATTAAAACAACCATGCTATTTTCTCACTGCAGAGTATTTTTAAGTTCCAAATGATTTTATTTGAGATTGTTTCTTTCTTTAGTTGCTTGTGCTTGCTTTTTTTCTAGCCTTATTATACCACGGATTTATTATACCAAGGACTTGCTTTTTTTTAGAAAGTCTGAGAACTTCAGAATAAATTTTTTCCTTATGCAACTTCCTGACAGAAAGATATGAAATATGATTGAGACAGAAGAGTGGGTAAGATCACGGGTTTTAGAGTCAAATTATTCTCAGTTCAAATCTAAGCAATACCATGTTTTCGGTATGTGTCCAGGGAAAGTCATTTAACCTTTCCAGGTCTCCTTGCCACATTGGTCAAGTAGGGATAAAACCTATTGCCTAATATTCTTATAAAGACTAACTGAAGTAATACACACCCCAAATGGTATCTGGTTGACCCTAAGGGCTCAATAAATTGTATTTAACACTGTGAAGTTGCTATAAGTTAGTGAATATCAGAGTGGTACTTCTGTTACATACAGGTGAAAAGAAGCAAGAAAACTGCACAAAGTCAGGGTTCTTAATAGCGTTTTCTATGTTCCTGCACAGAGTTACACACCCTATTTCATTTCCTTGCCCCCTGTCATATTTTGAATGTGGTGGTCATGACAAATCCAATCAGGAGGAACATCCATGGCACCGAATGACTTCCATTCCTTTGGCATATCCCCGATGAATGAATGTAAGAACAGGCAAATCAGCCTTTCTTCCTTAAAGTGATTTCTCATTAGAAAAATGATTGCAAACATTCAAACAAAAGTGATCTGGCAAAACATAAACAATCTTGCAACTTCTGCATTTCATAATATTTTGTGTTATGAAAAATGTTGGTGGCTACAGGATCCGGACACAGTGTCGGAGTGTTAATATTTATGAAGACTACTTAGCAAACATAACTTTAACTAGAGCTCTAATTAGAACCTATATGTAACTCCGAGAGAGAACTTGTGTGTGGACAAGTTCTAGCCATGAAAAAGCTGTGAAAATGTTAATTTCAGCAGTAATTTTTATTTATTATATTGATTATGTCAAGGACCTTATGGGTCATCCATCTTTCAAGGCAGTGATGAAAACTGTAAATCAGAACTAGGTCACTGATGGGGAATAGTTTTAAATGTAGTAGAAAAAACTGCATGTAAAGTCAGGACAAGTATTTCTAGGTGTTTGATCATAGGTCAAGGGTTAGTGTTAGACTCTAAAATGAAAACATAGGATGCCTGACTTCTCAAATGAGCATGTCTGAGGAGTGTTCACAAAAAATAATGATTATTTATACTGTTTTCAGTCAATGAAGCATTCAATCATGTGTCACAGAAGAATTTGATATGGAGCCAATTTTTGTGTATTAAAAGCTATACTAAGTAGTGTAGTGAAAAAACATGGCATATTAGAAAAATATTCTTTGGAAAATTGATTTTTGTTTCTTTGATGACCAAATGACCTCCAAATGCTTTCATTATAGCCAAACATAAATAATATATATGTATATGATAGATTCTTGTTCCCATATTAAGGGTATAACAGAGGAAAATTAATAGGAAAAATTAGAGAACTTAGAGCCTGAAGAAAAACTGCTTTTTTTTTTTTGTCTTTTTGTCATTTTAGGGCTGTACCTGCAGCATATGGAGGTTCCCAGGCTAGGGGTCTAATCGGAGCTGTAGCTGCTGGGCTACATCACAGCCACAGAAACGCTGGATCTGAGCCGCGTCTGCAAACTACACCACAGCTCACAGCAACGCCGGATCCTTAATCCACTGAGCGAGGCCAGGGATCAAACCTGCAATCTCATGGTTCCTAGTCAGATTCGAAGAAAAGCTGTTTATGGTGGCAGTATGACAAATAAGCAGGCGACAGCACTGACTTCCTTCTCTGTTGCCTTCTTGTTCCACATGTTCCCATCCTGCACTTCTGATTCCTTCTTCCTGTTTCAGTATTCAGTTTTGCATTTGCCCTTTCTCAGTTTCACCTCAGTCAGGCAGACTGTTCTCTTAACTGGAGAGCTCCGACTGCTGCCACATCCAAGGTTGCTGTGAGGACCATCTACTGGTCTGAAGGCCTTGGGCACGGCCGTGTCAGTAATGGTTCCTGAGTGCAGTTTCCCTGGCCCAGTACTGTGACACTTCAGTGCACCCCTCAGGACTCAGCAGGCTGTCCCTGCCATCTTTATCTCTCAGTGACATGGGCTGCTGTCAGGCCCCCAGAACCCTAACACCTGCCAGCCGATCCTGTGACTATACACATGGAAGTCAATAAAATGCAGAAGGTCCTGTATGATTGGTTTGAATGTCACTGCACTATAACAGGTAGTTTCATATAAAAATTAGTCCTTTCATCAATGCCGTATGATATGGGCCTTCCCTATCAGCCAGGCTACATACTGCTCTGTGCAAACTATGTTGCCGCTTGTCTGTCTTTGCCTAGGAGCTTCTTTCCAACACCTCTGCTTTAACAGAATAGATTCCCCTTCCAGGTCCAGCTCACACCCACCTTCTTTAAGCTTCTTTTCTCGGGTTCCTTTGGCCAGTGTAAGGTCACTACAGAAAGCACCTTGTCCAACTGACCTCTGGGACAGTTGTATCCATAAATTATCCTTGTTAAGAAAGAGGAATAGCAGCAAACTTATCTGGAAAATCAACTGCCTTGGAGAGATCTTGGACAGCTACTCCCCTACTTTTTCTTTAACTAGATTCACCTTAAAGATGAAGGGGTGCTTCCAGCCCTTTGTCTGGCTCAGGGTCCTACACAGGTTTTTCTCTACTAAATTCGGGCATTCTCCATTAGGAAACCAGCAGCTGAGTAACCCTAAGATATGCATCAGTGGCCTATATAATTTTATAGCCTCAATTTATTGAAGGTACAAAGTGAGCTCTCCATTAGATTTGATGTGTAAATTCTAGCACTGTTATATTATAAAGTGACAAAACATTTAAGATAAATAACAGTGTTTTCATAGTATTTATACAATTATATTGTCACTACGACACTATTTTTTACAAGGCTAGGGGATGTAATGTCAAGGTGAAAATGTAGAACTTCTTGTAGCTTTTGCAAAGGCCGAGTTACAATTTTATTTTCAAACTATTTTTCCAGTAAGTTTTAGTATAAATTTTAAGATATAACAAACCTCAAGTAGTAAAAGTCCTTTAAGAGTTTACAGTTATATTCTGTATGGATAAAATCATAATGGCCTAGAACAATGACTAAATGCTGAATGGAATTTTAAGGCTGGATTTGACTTTTTAAGCTTTTCCTTGAGCGAAGATATTTTCTCCTCTGTGTTATATTTGATTAGGATTTAAACTTATAAACAGAATTGTGCTACTTCTATAATAAAATTCATACTTAATTTGCCTTTGTTGCACTAGTATAGATGAAGAATAAAACCAGTCCTGATTAACTACAATAAAATTATCTTATTGTGTTAACAAATTTAGAATTCAGGAATTCCCGTCGTGGCTCAGGGGTTAACGATTCCGACTAGGAACCATGAGGTTGCGGGTTCGATCCCTGGCCTTGCTCAATAGATTAAGGATCCGGCGTTGCCGTGAGCTGTGATGTAGGTTGCAGACGCGGTTCGGATCCCGCGTTGCTGTGGCTGTGGCATCGGCTGGTAGCTACAGCTCCTGTTAGACCCCTAGCCTGGGAACCTCCATATGCCGCAGGTGCAGCCCTAGATAAGGCCAAAAAAAAAAACCCAAAACCCAAAAAAAACAAATTTAGAATTCAGAAATAAGTTTTAAAAGCAAATGGTGTATTGACCTCTTCTGTAAGCAAAGCTAGTTATGTCACTTCCCACTATCTTCAGGATGAAAGAGAATTTTTTTTTAACATGACACGCAAAGCCCTGCATGATTTGACTTTTATCTATCATCACGTACTGCTCACTGAATTATACAGAACACTTGTATCTTTCTTTTGCCTTCTGCTTTTGACCTTCGTAAATGCTATTCCCTTGGCATGGAACATTCTTTCTCCTTTGCTCTTTCCCTTCCCCCAGTTCATTAAGGCTAATTCCCACAACTTTCTAAGTCTGAGGCCTGGTATTATCTTCTCTGGGAAGTCTGAAATGGGACTCAAAATGTCACATTGTTATTACTGTGCTCTTGCTCAGACAGTGAACTCTTTGAGGGAAGGCATCATAAGCTTTCATCCTTGTACTCATAACACCTACTGTGCCTTGCGCACAGTAGTTACTTGATTTATGCTTGTTGAATAATCTCACACTTTGAAGTTATGGATTATTAGGATACTTCTGTGGTCTTATGCCATCTCCAAACTGTAAGTAACAAAGCAAATGTTAAAATATTCCCCCCATCTTGTTATTCCCAAATCCAATATAAAATTAAGAAGCAAATCTAGACAACTAATATATCATTGCCAGCAAATGCCACTCTTGAGAAGAAAAGTATAGGCATGACTATTGTTTATGAAGTGCTTCAGAACTTACACTTAAATAGATCAATAAGTGGACAAGCCAGGTGGTTTGCCTTTGCAAAATTCTAGCTGTGGACAGGTCTTAAAAAAAACAAAAACAAAAACAAGACAACACCCCCCCCCAACCAAACAATACCAACATTTAGTGAAGTGAGCTCTAAATTCAGTTAAAGTTCCTTTGGATTATTTCGTACACTAAACTATATATCCTTGTGTTCTTAAGCTCTTGCTTTATTAGCTTAGCAGTCTGGTTTCCCCCTCTTCTACTCCAAAACTGCTGTACCCCTTTTTGTAGTCCATCTAAATTCTTAATTTTAAACAGAGAACTTTTAACTGAAAAACGCATTTCTCAGAGACATGTCAGGAGAACTCGTTGCTCTCCTCTGTTTATTACCAGATTACTCCCTAGTCCATGCTTGTTTGCAAAATGGATGGTAGGAGGCTTATAGGGCAGAGTGGGCTAAGGATACTTGCCTTTTGCCATAATTTTCCATAATTGCAAAATCCTTACTATAACTAGGGCATGACTTTGCTTAGGTTGTATTCATTGCATTTTGCAGTGTCACAGCCTTAAACATGTTAAAATAAGATAAACTGCTGTTAAAGGTCTATGTTTAGACATAGTTTGTGGTTAGAGCCTTACTCCATATTCCTTCAGTCATACATTATGACTTATGAACATTCTACAGTTTAATGGATATAGGTACGAAGCAGAAAGGCTGATTGTTCAGAGGCTCATTTAAGGGCTTACTTAGCTCCTAACTGGTTATTTCATGGGGTGCAGGAGTTAAAATTACACTAAATGTTACTAATTTACAAATATGATGTTTACCCTTGTAAGACCTATTAATTGTATTGCTAAACAGTATTACAAACTTTTTACCCTACCTTCAGTGGAACTTGTTTAGAATCATCATTTGACACAAGAGAAGCATTTGCAGGCAAAAATAATGAATGCATCTTTTGGAAATAATTTTTAACAAATTATTATTATGATTATGAAAATAGTCCTTATGGATTAAACTTTATTTTGTGTCTCTTATCAGCATCATTACTGTATGTACAGTACTTGAAAATTAATACAATTTTTTTCTTGAGAAACGTATTCACTTTTCAGTAAATCAGACTGATAGATGCCTTCTCTGTCCCAGTCCCCCATCCCAGTCCTATCTGAGTGATTTAAATGTGATACACACATACACACATTTAACCGTTTGTGTATACTTATTTTTCCTCCTCATCCTACAACTATCTGGAGGTAGGGTTTTTGTTAGGTTAATCCTTGTTCAAAATCTTTCGCTTAATATGACAGTACTAAATCTAAATGGCTTAACAAGAATTCAGGATTCTACATAAATGTCCTTCAGTGACTTTTCCTATCCTGCTTCCTGCTACCCCTACAGTAGTCCCTCGTTCCCTCACCCTAAGCAGTAATACAGTATTATCACCATTATTGTGTACACAGAGTGTCAAACCATGAAGGTCTGCCCTTTCTTTTCTCAGGTTTGTGCACATCCAGTTCATCTTTCGTGACCCATATCACATCTGCTCCCTCTACAAAGCCCTAACTGACCCTGAATTGCGGCAACCAATCCCACCTCTGCTCTAGTGCTTCTTAGTAACAATCATTTACCATTGACTACATGAGGACTGAAACCCTCAGCTAGCATTTTTTTGACTTGAATTGTTGAGCTGAACTATTTGTATTGGTTAATTTCTTTTTTTAAAAATTGACATATAATTGACATACAACATTATTTTAGTTTCGGGGTACAACATAAAAATTTGATATTAGTAGATATTGCAAAATGATCACCACAATAAATCTAGTTAGCATCCATCACCATACATCGTCACAGAATTTTTTTTCTTGTGATGAGAATTTTTAAGATCTATTCTCTCAGCAACTTTCAAATATACAGCACAGTATTATTAACTATAGTTGTCATGCCATACATTGTATCACAACAATTTATTTATTTTATAACTGAACATTGTACGTTTTGATTCCCTTCACCCATTCCGCCCACCGCCTCCACCTCTAGCAACCACCAATCTGTTCTCTTTATCTCTGTATCATTTAATTTTTTAAAATCTAAACTTATCCAACTTCTTCAGATAGCTTAAAAAGTCCTTGCAGGAAACATGGTGTGTCTAAGCACCTGGTACAGCTTTAAATAACGTCAACTGAATGCTTTGAAGCATAAATTGATGAATAAGTGATTAAAAATTGAACAAATGAATGTATGAATGGTACATATCTCAAGGTATGCATAGAAAAACATATCCTAAATTTACACTAACAATTTGGGGCCTATTGAGAAGAAAGGTGGAATTCTTAAAAGTCAAGGCTTTTGATATTTAAATTATCCTTTAATGTCTACACAGCAAAAGAGTTGTGAGTCCAGCAAGAATGACCTGAAACAAACGCTTTTGATTACATAATCCCTCTGTTGAGTCCTGTGTGTTTAGGAATTTAAGATCAGCATGAAGTTATGGTGACAACTTGGCCACACAATGTCCCCCTTTCTTTTTATCTAAGGGAGGATCATGACCTCATTCTCTGGGAAGTAGACTCAACTCCAAAACATACGAGGACTGCATCTCTGAAAGATTAAATGAAATGCAAAAATGAGTCCAGGACAGAACCAGTCTTACAAAAAGAGCATGCAAGAGTTCTGGGGGGAAAAGTCATTGCGAAGTTATATATGTATTTTTTCTTCTGAACCTTTGAAAAGATCAACTCTGGTTTCAGTTTAATCTTTTTTTTTAAAGAAACCTACATGGCCACTTCTTCAAATTTGTTCCAGATGTATTTAGTCATAGAATGATTGATTATTCACTCAGTTGTGAGCTATGTGGCTAAGCTCAGAAACCTACAACAAACTGGTTTGGAGCTGTGTTTCACAGTAAGTGGCAGCAAGGATAATCTTTAAATTGTCATTTTAGAGTTAGTGATGAGGAAAGAGGAATTTAGTGAGGCCACTTATGTCAAGAGAATGTATTAGCAAATGGATGGCTGAGTATGAGGAAAGCTTAGAGTATAATGCTTTTTTTCTCCCCTGGACTTCACAGTAAAGGGAACCAGATCTGACTGGGAGCCCCCCTCCCTGAGGGCTGCCCCAGCTCTTACTGCTTGCTTCATGGACCAGGCCAGCCTCCTGGGGATGCTCGAGGCCTGGGCCAGAGGCTGGCTTCTAGCTGACTGCTGATGCACCCGTTTGCCCTAGTACCCACTCAACAAGCCCACAGAGGTTTTTATTGTTGGCATCAGAGACACCCAAGAAAGTCTGGAAATTAATTCTGGGGGAGAGTGAACTAAGGAGAAAATGTACTACTCTCCATACAGAGGTGTATTGTGTACTTTAAAAGGCAATTTAAGAACATTTGGTCCATTTCCATTTTCTTTAAGGGAAAAAAACCCTTTCCTTTGGATTTTGGTTACTCCTTTTAATAGCTGCATTAGCCTTTTCTCTATTCTTTCCCTCTGATTAAGTCACAATCTGGCTACCAGAGTGCTTTTGTTACGGGGAATGGGGGCGGGGAGAGATTGGACGTGACTGGTGGCCTTTCCTACATGTTACCGTCTGATTTTATAGTTCCTCCTATACATTGTTCAGTTTCTTAGTTTCTACCATTACTGGTTTTTCTATTTTTGCTCGTATATCTTTTTTTCTTTCCCCTTTCCCCTAGAGTGTTATTCTACTTCATTATTACCTTCTTGTTGCAAAAAAAAAAACCCCAAAAAACAAAAAACAATCACTTTTCTGTCTCTTATCAAGATGCTTATTCCTTAGAATCCCAAGAAAGTGAGTATTGGATTTTATGGCTTCTGAATTTTTAATTCTTACACAACTTATTTATTGCAACCATAGATTATATTCAGCACACGTCTCCTAGTACAATTTTGAGGCAAAAGAAAAGATGTAAGCATATTTAAACACAAACAGGCAATTCTAGGAGTAGTATTCAATGCTTTTGAATAGGTTATGGAGATAAATATGTGACCAAAAGAGAAAAGAAATTTCTGAGAGATGGAGAACGTTTTGCATGATTCCCTAACAAACACACAAATAACACAGATTTCTAGGACAAAAGTTCATGTTGAAGCAATAACAGTATTTATTAAATTTCTTTTACATAAAAGTCATGTGCGTACATGCTAGTCTGCAAAAATAAAGGAAGGTTTTGTGTTTGCTCATAAAGCTTTTGTTTCATGAATACTGTTTATTTTCAGAGTGGGGTAAAAGGATATTTAATTTTAAAAAGTTTGAAAATCAAGAGTATATTCATAATTATTTAGGAGTGGTTTGGACAGGATTGATAGCATTTTAGAAGTTCCATGTCCATGAAGAGGAAGAGGGTACATTCATTCAAAAGGAGCTGTTAAAAACTATGAGGTTCTTCTTTCGGACAGTACTGTCTCAGGAACATCCATTAAGATGCGTAACTGAATGAAGCATCCAGTCCCCTGCACTGCTGGGGAGGAGGGTGTATTTTGCTTTTTAACTCATATTTTGTTTTCTGAAACCATTTAAAATTCTAGGTTTAACTTTAAAGGTTTGGCGGGAATTTTAATTACAGATTGTGGTAGGCAGTTTCTGACATGTCTCCCAATGATTGAAGACTCCTGGCATTTCCCCCCTGACTGTGGGCTGGATCTAGTGGCTTGTTTCTAATGAACAAAATATGGCAAAAGTGATGGGCTGTCACTTCAGTGACTGAGTTACAAAGGACTGTGACTTCAGTCTTATTAGCACTCTTTCTCTTGCTAACACCTTCTCCTGCCCTTTCACTTGCTTGCCTTTATGAAGAAGGCTGCAGTGTGGTGAGATGCTCTAGGGAGAGGTATATGTGGCGAGGAACTGATGGAGGAAGAACTTATGAAGATTGGAGGCAGGAGGTGAGCTAGGAAGGGGATTCTTCCCAGTAAAGCCTTGAAACAACTGCAGTTTGTGTGAGGCCCAAAGCCTGAGGACTCTGCTAAGCCATACTTTGATTCCTGACCCAGAGAAACTGTGAAATAATAAATGTTTGCCTTTTTAAGCTGCTATGTTTTAGGGCAATTTATTATGTGGCAGCAGATAACCAACTCATAGACTTCCTTATGGTTTTTGTGTAATGGATAATAATGCATGAGCACAGGAAAGACCTATTGTTTGGTTGTAAGCCTGGTTTGAGCCTGAGGCTGAAAAAAATCCTGACATGTGAAATGAACAAAATTGTAGACTTTAAACAAGCTGTTCTTTGCTGAAAGGTATTTGTCTCTCCCCATTAAGGCAGGAAATCTTAATTGAAAATCAAGAAAATAATAAAGAAACTGCAACATTTGTGTTGGCACCTTTACATTTTAAATGAGTTTATAGTAGTACATGCATAAAGTATATCTACTGTGCAACAACATAAAAATAAGTCCTTTTCAAGCTGGGATTGAAATAGAATCCTTGGCTGTGTCATGAACCACAAAAACTACTCATGTCAGTGCCTGGGGGCAAGATTGCTGTAATCTAGCTTTCAAAGCCTCAGTGATTTGGTCCAGACTTTTAGCAAACAACCAGTACTAGGTGTGAACTGTTTTGTCAATAAAGCTTCAAGTCATTAGAACTGTCTGGTTTTTTGTTTCTGAGTCATTAATGCTAATATAATCACAGAATACACCTGCATTCTTCTCAGGGCAGATTTTAACTTGCTCTGGTATGTTTTCCTGATAAAAATGCCATCTGAAAGGCAAAGAAGAGTTCCTATAAGTAGAAATAGTTTAAATGCCAGGCACATATCAATCAAGTACCATATAACGACCACACTTTCAAGGCTTGTACCCTAGACAAAGTGCGCTCTCTCTACCTCTTTTTTTCTCATTCTCATTCTTTTAAAATTATTTCAAATGAGAGGTGGAAAGAATAACCTTTAATTTTAACAGCCGAGAAAGCTGAAGCTCAGAATGTTAACTGGTTTAATATAGTCGAAGTCACTTAGGGGAAGATTCTGATGGGAACCTTTGTCCCTTGCTGAGTTTCATGGAATTCCCACCACTCTTTGCTGCCAAAGACTACTTTCTGGATCGTCCTAAGCATTCAAGCTTAAAAACATTCCACTACAGGAGAAAATTCTATTAATCAGTAAGCAAGGGAAAAATCTATGTATTACGGCTAAAGCTGTTACAATGGAATTTATATATTGGAGAAACTGAGTACATACATACATATATGGAAAGTGGTCATGTAATACTGTTTTGTGATGCTTCAATAGAATCTATTTTTGATTGATATAGTCTTATCCTTGCTCATTGTCCTCAACTTTGCTCTCTTTTTATCTAACTTCCAGGTCCATTCTACATCTCTCTTTCTGCCTCTCACTCCTCTTACATCTGTTCTTTTCTCTCAGTTTAAGAGGAGGTTCCCGGAAGAGAAGGGTATGTCTCAGCTGTTTTGCTCTATTTTACTCTCCCCATCCCAAATGTGTGAAGCCAGTCCTGGCCTCTACCCTAACAGGTGTTCACTGAAGTTTTGCTTTTTTCTTAGATGATTGATTTTCCTACTGACTGGTGAGTGGTGATGGGAGGTGGTGTTGGGGGGAAGAGGTCACTGTTACTTAAGCCTCTCAGCAGAGGAGCCAGGGAAGACCCATAACTGGCCTCCCTGTTTCATCCTAATAATACATGGTATATATACAGTAGCCCCATTATCTTTGGTTTTGCTTTCCAAAGTTTCAGTTCCCCACACACTCAACTCTGATCCAAAAATATTAAATGAATAGTTCCAGAAAAAATTTCAAGTTCTAAATTGCCTACCATTCTAAATAGTGTGATGAAATACTTTGCCATCCCATTCTGTCCTGTCTGGGACATGAATCATCCTACCCGTCAATCAATTGGTAGCATCTTGGTTATCAGATTCACTGTTTCGAGTATCATAGTGCTTACACTCAAATAACCCTTATTTCACTTAATAATGGCCCCAAAGCTCAAAAGTAGTGATGCTAGCAATTTGGGTATGCCACAGAGAAACAGTAAAGTGCTTCCTTTAAGTGAAAAGGTGGAAGGTATTGATTTAATAAGAAAAAAATTTGTATTCTGAGCCTGCTAAGATCTACAGTAAGAATGAATCTCTTAGATGTGAAATTGTGAAGAAGGAAAAAGAAATTTGTGCTAATTTTGCTGTCAAAATTCAAACTGTAAAAGTTGTGGCCAGTGCATAAGTGCTTGGTTAGGATGGAGAAGTCATTAAATTTGTGCAGTAAGATATTTTGAGAGGGAGAGCAAGAGAGAGATCACATTCACATAACTTTTATTACACTATATTGATGTAATTGTCGGGATTCACTATTAGTTATTCTTAATCTCTTACTATGCCTAATTGATAAATTAAACTTTATCATAGGTGTGCATGTATAGGAAAAACATAGGGTTTGATACTATCGATAGTTTCAGGCATCCCCTGGGGGTCTTGGAATGTATTCCCTGCAGATAAGTGGGACTACTCTATTTAAAACTGATCAAAGGGCAAGCAACACTCATGTCATGAATTTTTAGCGACAGCAGTTGCTCAGTTATGATTTTTGTAGTCAATAGCTTCACCTAACTGTAACAGAGAAGAGAACTTATTTCTTCTCCTTTAAGGGAAAGTGGTGCTTTCTTTTCTGCTGAGTAATAGAGTTGACATAACAGTGATGTATCGTCTATTAGAATAATTTTAAAATGTAGCTCCCCAAATCAACTGCAAAGGCTTGGCCTGACTATGAATCTTCACTGATTCTTCTTTTCCTAATTCAAGATCTACACTGAGGAGTAGGCTGGCCAGTTGCTTACAGTTAGTTTTACCCACTCCTCAGGACCCCTACTTGATTTTTTTAAGTTCTTGAGAAAATTCAAAACATCATTCATATTTAATCAAATAATTCATGCAATCTTCCTTGTTAATGTCTTCCTTATTCTGTCTTATCAGTGTAACTATTCCTTTTAATATAAGATGAGAAACTATGTACTTTACCAAGAAAAATACACAGTTATAACCGTTTTGTTATGGATTCATAATGCTTTAGGGAATGTGTAATTCTGCCTACTCCTCACTTTGACATTATCACCAGTTTTTCCAGTAATTCTTTAAAACTCAGTTAGAATCCAAACAGTTTGTGGCCAGGTTTTTACAATGACAACTAAATAGTCCAACCTCTTGTTCTAATAGAGT
This sequence comes from Catagonus wagneri, assembly GCA_004024745.2. Classification (NCBI taxonomy): domain Eukaryota; kingdom Metazoa; phylum Chordata; class Mammalia; order Artiodactyla; family Tayassuidae; genus Catagonus; species Catagonus wagneri. Next base: position 12,934,754 of record PVHT021183519.1, read on the forward strand.
GATATTCTATTTAGGGTATTAATCATTTGTGATAGCTTGGTTTATTGAAAACTATTGCTCTGGCATGTTTATACAATCCATTTTTCTGCTTAAATTGAGAAATCAATGAGAAGATTTTTTAGACTACTTAGAGTTTAACTCTATTTACAATGGTTTTGCTATTTAATGTTTTTTAAATGTATTAGTTACCAAATAATTTTTCCTGATTTTTCAGAACTATCATTAGCTGTATAAATTGAACCACAATTAAATTTCCTTCTTTCATTTAGCTTATTTTTATCATTAACTTCCACAGCACCCCCCCAACCCCATTACTAAAGAAGAAAGATCTTGTAATTGCAGTTTAGAACAAAGCCTGGCATCTTTACCAGCTGGTATGCAAAGACTTTTTTCTCTGGCTCCTCCCTACCTGTATTAGAGTTCTTATGATACGCCAGGTCGTGAAGTATTTTTACAAAAAGGGCTATAGCTTTTACTGGGAAATTTAACTAATCATGACTGGAATTTTCTGCCTTGATTCTTGAGTGAAGTTTTGTTCTGGGCTACATCATGACTACTTAATTTACCAAAGTATGAAGAATAAAAGAGTATGGGGATTCAATGTCAGTCCCGGATTATTTTATAATCCACTCTATGATGGCCTATCTAAAAAGTTTATTTTGTTTAAAATTCAGTCGCTCACTAGAGATCCAAAGGTAGCTCAGGATGGAATCCAGATCAATCTCTAAGAAAGACTAGTCAAAACATGGCCAGGAGCTGCAGAAGTGTAGGACAACAGAGTCTTAGAAATTACATTTTAACACTTTTATTTTTATTTTGGTGACACTTTCTATATATACCCTATCCAACAAAGTTCTTTGTTGATTAAAGCATGTGGTAGCTGTCCAAGGTGCCCTCTTCTCTTGTGATAGGTAAACACATGAACTTAGAAAGTAGTTCCCAGAGCTGACTTTACAAGAATAATGAGGGGGACCTGTGTTCTGAATCACTGTAGAAGCATTATCATCTTTGATCAGTTTAACTTTGGTATATGTTATTTTTCTGGTGCATTATATGTTTGTGCACATGCATGTATTCTAGCTAAGAATATACTAAATCCAGGCAAGAAAAGGGGATGTTTAGCTTGTTTAAGCAGGTTTCTAAGGTGTTTTTTTCAAACAACTTTTTTGGGAATGTCCTTTCTCTTTTAAAATGAGGTATCTTCTAATATCGCAAAATGCTCAGAACAGAACATGGATAAAGAGAGAAAACTGTCTTACACAACAGTATCTCATTAGGCCTCAAATGATGAAATGATTTAGAAGAAAGTTTACTGGTGGGTTTTGAATGATTCCAGATACCTAAATTGCTCACATATTTTAGGGGAATGAATTAAAATTGAACTAATTCTCTAAGAAGCTTCTTCAAATAAACAACAAATTCAAAGGATTCAACAGACTCTGAAAAACAGAATTGTACTGGTCTTCATAATATTGGTATAATAAGAAACATTGAAATACTTAAGTTTATTTTAGTGATTAGTAAAAAATCAGCAACAATTTAATGGCATACTCATTCTGCAAATGTATGTGTGAGAGGAGGGCTTTGCTGCAAAATAGTGAAATCTAATCACCATTGAACAAAAATTCTTCCCTCATCCAGGTTGTGATAGACTTGATCTCCAGGTGGACACTAATGGGACCACTTGAGTTGTTTCCCATTTTGGACTGTGCTCCTTCTTCCACTCAAAGAAGTAGGATTATATTCTCTGCAGCACACAGCTGTTTGGAGTACAAACCTTATTTCCCTATAGTCCCTGGAGTTTTTCAGATTTAATTATATGCACAAAAGCAGCTAGAATTTCAATCATGATTCTCACTGTATCTGGGCACATGTAAAGCAGTATACACAGCTTTTTGGTTGCCTCTAGTTCCACTGTCAACTTCACATTCTTATTTCACCTGCAGTTAAGTACAAGCTAGTTATTAGCTGCCACCTCTTTCTTCCTGGGCCCCTCAGATCCATGAATTTCTTTCTCACTTCTCAAAAAATTGAGCTCTTCTTACCCTGGGACCAGATCAGAACTGTGCTTCTTTCAGTCACCTACAACCAAATAAGCAACTTTCCTGGCTCCTGCCCTTCAATGTTTTAATCGGATAGATTTAAACGTAACAGTTTTAGGAGTTCCCATTGTGGCTAGGTGGAACATGGAAACTAATCTGACTAGCATCCATGAGGATGCAGTTTTGATCCCTGGCCTTGCTTAGTGGGTTAAGCACCCGATGTTGACATGGCTGTGGTGTAGATCAGCAGCTGCAGCTCCAATTCAGCCCCTAGCCTGGGAACCTCTATATGCTGTGGGTGTGGCCCTAAAAAGACAAAAACAACAACAACCCCCCCAAAAAAACCCAAAACAAACAAACAAAAAACAGTTTTATTCCCAGCCACAGCAATCAGTCAAGAAAAAGAAATAAAAAGTATCCAAATTGGAAGGGAAGAGGTAAAACTGTCACTATGTGCAGATGACATGATACTCTTTATAGAGAACCCTAAAGACTCCACACAAAAAATTTTAGAATAAATAAATTCAGCAAGGTAGCAGGATACAAGCTTAATATATAGAAACATGTTGCATTTCTTTACACTAATAATGAAATATCAGAAAGAGAAAGAAAAAAATTCCCTTTTAAAATCACATAAAAAAATACTTAGCAATAAACTTAACTATGGAGGTAAAAGACCTATACATTGAAAACTGTAAACATTGATAAGGGAAACTGAAGATAATTCAAAGAAATGGAAAGACAGGTATCTACAGTCAATTAATCTTCAACAAAGGAGGCAAGAATATACAATGGGGAAAAGATAGTCTCTTTAGCATGTGGTACTGCAATACTGGACAGTTGCATGTAAATCAATGAAACTAGAACACACCCTCACACCATGCACAAAATAAATTCAAAATGGCTTAAAGACATATACATAAGGAGTTCCCATCATGGCTCAGCGGTAACGAACCTGACTAGTATCCATGAGGATGCAGGTTTGATCCCTGGCCTTGCTCAGTGGGTTAAGGATCTGGCGTGCCTTGAGCTGTGGTGTAGGTTGCAGATGTGGCTTGGATCCCGAGTTGCTGTGGCTGTGGCCTAAGCTGGGGCTGCAGCTCTAGTTTGACCCCTGGCCTGGGAACCTCCATATGTTGTGGGTGTGGTCCTAAAAAGACAAAAGACTTAAAAAAAAAAAGTCTTAAACATGAGATATGACTCCATAAAACTCCTAGCAGAGACCATAGGCAAAACTTTTTCTGACATCAACTGTACAAATGTTTTCTTAAATCAGTCTCCCAAGGCAATAGAAATAAAACAAAAATAAACCAATGGGCCCTAATCGAACTTACAAACTTTTGCAAAACAAAGGAAACCATAACCAAAACAAAAATATAACCTATGAAATGAGAGAAAATAGTTAAAAATGATGCAACAGACAAGGGCTTAATCGCCAAAATATGTGAACAACTCAATCAACTCAACAATACAAAAAAAAAAATTAAAAATGGGCAGAAGATCTAAACAGACATTTCTCCAAAGAAGAACAGATGGCCAGTGGGTACATAAAAAACTGTTCAGCATCACTAATTACTAGAGAAATGCAAATCAAAACTGCACTGAGGTACAACTTCACACTATTCAGAATGGTCATCATTAATAAGTCTACAAGTAACTAATGCTGGAAAGGGTGCGGGAGAAAAAGAAACCCTTCTACACTGTTGGTGGGAATGTAAATTGGTACAACCACCATAGAAAACAGTATGGATGTTCCTCAGAAACTAAATATAGAGCAACCATATGATCTAGCAATCCCACTCCGGGTATATATCTGGACAAAACTATAATTCAAAAAGATATATGCATCCCTATGTTCATTGTGGCACTATTCACAATAGTCAAGACATGGAAGCAACCTAAATATTCATTGATAGATGAATGGATAAGACGATGTAGTACACATACACTAAGGAATACCACTCAGCCATAAAAAATAATAAAATAATGGCATTTGCAGCAACATGGATTGAACTAGAAATTCTCATACTAAGTGAAGTAAGTCATAAAGAGAAAGACAAATACCATATGATATCACTTATATGTGGAATCTAAAATGTGGTACATTTTAACAAGTAACGATTAACAGTTTTGTGTATGTGTTTATAAAATACTACTATTGCCAATATTTGAACCACAAATTATGAATATCATCAAATTTCCATTAAAGAGACTTGCATTAGATTTTGTAAATAAAGTTTATTTATAAAATTAAAAAAAATGATACAAACGAACCTATCTACAAAACAGGAAGAGACTCACAGACATAGAGAACAGACTCATGGTTGCCAAGGGGGAAGGGGTAGGGGGTGGGATAGACTGGTAGTTTGGGGTCAGTACATACAACCTATTACATTTAGAATGGATAAGCAATACAGTCCTATTGTATAGCACAAGAAACTGTATCCAGTCTCTTGGGATAGACCATGATGGAAGATAGTATAAGAAAAGGCAGAAAATGGCACAACATTATAAATGATACTTTAATAACATAAAAAATAAAAAAGCAAAGAAATGGAAAGATATCTAATGATCTTGGATTAGAAGAATTAAAATTGTTAAAATGACCATACTACTCAAAGCAATCTACAGTTTTAATGTGATCCCTATCAAAACACTCATGACATTTTTCACAGAACTAGAACAAATAATCCTAACATTTATATAGAAGCACAAAAGATCCAGAATTGCCAAAGCAGTTCTGAGGAAGAAGAACAAAGCTGAAAGCATAACCCTCCCAGACTTCAGGCAATACTACAAAGCAACAGGAATCAAAACAGTGTGGTACTGGCACAAAAACAGATGCATAGATCAATGGATCAGAATAGAGAACCCAAAAATAAACTCACACTCCCATGGTCAATTAATCTATGACAAAGGAGGAACGAATATACAATGGAGAAGAGGCAGTCTCTTCAACAAGTGGTGCTGGGAAAGCTGAACAGCTATATATAAAAGAATGAAATTAGAACATTCTTTAACACCATGCATAAAAATAAACCTAAAATGGAAGTTCCCTTACGGCACAGAGGTTAAAGATCTGTCATTGCTGCAGCTGTGGCACAGGCCACAACTGCAGCGTGGGTTAGATCCCTGGCCTGGGAACTTCCACATACCATTGGCATGCCCTCTGAAAAAAAACAAAACAAAACACCAAAAAACAAAAACAACCAACCAACCAACCAAAAACAAACAAAAAAACCTCAAAATGGATTAAAGATCTAAATATAAGGCCAGATACCATAAAACTCCTGGAGGAAAACATAGGGAGAACACTCTTTGACAAATTGTAGCAATATCATTTTGGATCTCTCTCCTAGAATAATAGAAATAAAAACAAAAATAAACATGTGGGACCTAATTAAACTTAAAAGCTTTTGCACAGCAAAGGAAACCATAAACAAAAAAAGACAACCTATAGAATGGGATAAAATATTTGCAAATGATGCAACTGATAAGATTAATTTCCAAAATATACAAACAGCCATATAAAATTAAAAAAAGAGACAACCCATTGAAAAAATGGATAGAAGACCTAAACAGACATTCTCCAAAGAAGATATACAGATTGCCAACAGGCACATGAAAACATTACTAATTATTAGAGAAATGAGAATCAAAATCCACAATGAGGTATTACCTCACACAGATCAGAATGGCCATCATCAAAAAGTCTACAAATAATAAATGCTAGAGAGGGTGTGGAGAACAGGAAACCCTCCTATACTGTTGGTCGGAATGTAAGCTGGTGCAGCTACTGTGGAAAACAATATAGAGGTTCCTAAAAAAACTAAAAATAGAGCTACCATATGATCGAGCGGTCCCACTCTTGGGCATGTATCTGGAAAAGACGAAACTAATTCTAAAAGGTACATGCACCCCAATGTCATAGCAGCACTATTTATAACAGTCAAGACATGGACACCTGTTCTGATGGCTATAGGTGGTACTTCACTCACTCTTGGGATCTTAATTTCCTCATTAGGGCTTGCAACTTCCCTTTACCATTCTCTTCTAAATGTTCTATTCCAGGGAGAAATCAGGCTTTTGATCTTGATTGCATTTTTGGGGGCATGTTCTTTTTTTCTGTCCAAAAGTGGATTTTGGTAAATTGTAAGGATACCTGTATCATGTACTGGTTTTGCTGCTACTTTTGGCAAGTCATTATGTACTTCTTGTGATACTCCATGTGTTATTTTACGGAGCTGTATTTTGTTTCTTTTATTGTTATTTGGTAATTCGTGGGTTGATGATGGCAAGTTCCTTAAGGACAATCGTTCCTTCCTTCTACTTTGACTCCATTAAAATGCCTGACAGCAGAAAGTGGTTTTTGAAGTTTGATCAAATTTATCGAACATTAACTGAATGGTTTTGTGTTCTGTTTGATCAAATTCATTTGTGATACTTCCTGGTTACCCTTGACTGGCATGGATATACAATCATTTCAAAGGTAGTTCAGGTTTTAGAATTTGAGTTAGCCAAATATCTCAAGTTTTAAGTCTATTTAGTACACATTTACATTACACTGATTCACTCTCTGTCCCTCCTTTTACTCTGTGGTCATATGAAATTGACAGCAATAAGCTATCCATGCTGCTGCCAGTATCCTGGCACTTAGCCTTTCTTTCATGTCATTCCTTCACTTCATCTTTATTGAATGTTTACAAATCATTTAGGTTCAAGCTTTAAGCCTGAAATTATGGCTAAATGCCTGCAATGACAGCTGTTTTCTTCTGCCAACATTTGAATGCAGTTTTCTTGATCAGTTTTATTTTTGAGTGTGCAGTTACCTCCTAGAAAAAGGAGCATGCTAATGAACTTCAGATGTGGCATGAATTACTTATTTGTACTTTCGTGCAAAAATCAAACACATTTGGGACAAACTTTGTTTACTCTTTGGTTTCAAAGAATAAAATCATGCCAGTAATTCAACAAGTGCAAAGGCAAGCCTTACAAATGGGGCAACTTGTTGATTTCAAAGGCTGTAGTTTGAAATTTTCTGCTGGAGAAAGAAATAATGAGCCAGTACCAGTGCACATTCCTGAACTTACCCAGGCTTGCAATTCTACTCTAACCTGCTTCTTTTTGCTTCTATGTGGAGAGGAAAATTCCTTCCACAGATTAAGTCTTAAATAGTTTTAACAAAAATCTTCTTGTATTTTATGGGAAGTAAATCTTTGATCAAGTTTAAATTGAACAGAAGATGCTTGTGTGAATAATATTTTAATAGCTGATGATATTAGAATCTAAAGAAGCAGTCAGCTGTGCATCTGGTATTGGAAGGATCTCCTATTACTTGGGTAACTGAAACACACTTTAAGGCCAAAATCAGAGTCAGCCTCCTCCTCTTTTGCAACTTTACATAAACTGAACCTCAAAACAACAATGCCTTAGCTCACAAGTGGGTGCCATGAGTGTAAAGGGATGCCTCTAGAAAGTAGGGGTTGGGAGTTCCCCTACTAAAAAAAAAGAAGAAAAGTAGGGATAGCACCAATCATTACCATAGCCAAAACATAACTGCAAGTTTAACCTACAGACAATTTAAGGGCAGTTGTAGTATTTCACACTTGCAGTTTTTATAGAGAGGTGCAAGATCTCTTGTTTTCTTGTTAAGATGCCCCCCTTTCCTCTAGATTCCTTATACTGTGTCCTTGGTTCAGGAATAGAGTCCTAACCAGGACTCATGGCCAGTCATTGCTATGAGCTGTGGTGTAGGCCAGCAGTCACAGCTCTGATTTGACCCCTAGGCTGGGAACTTCCATATGCCACAGGTGAGGTCCTAAAAAAAAAAAAGGGTACATTATGAAACAATGCTCCATTTTTCAGGAGGAAATCAATGCATTTACACTGCATCAGCTTATTTAGAAAGTAATTCGCTTTTCCCTATAAACTCAACTCTTATCCATTTATGTGGCCTTGGAGAATTTTCAGATACTCAAAGGTGATTAACAACTAAAAACAATAAACTATTAAGCAGACTAAATACCTATTTTACTTTCTGCTTGAAACATTTCTTCTCTGTTAATATTATAATTTACTCAATTATAGTCTTCTTTTTGCAAAATACCTGTTTTCTGAGATCAAAGCTCTTCACTGGGCTGTATAATTATATATAACAAAAATAGGCATTTCCTTTCAAAACTAACTGGAGCAACCAGAGACCCTAATGACATTAGTGAGGATCAACAAAAGGGTAGTGTTTGAAAGTTGTATGGTAATGACAATGTCAAGCATGCTAAGCTACTTGATTGCACTGTAATTTATAAATCCTCGTTTGTATATGAGATCATTTAAGCTTCAAATGAAAGAAGTCAAAGAAACACATCCCTAGCATCTGAAAATTTGTACGTGTCAGTTCAAGTTTTTCTTTTTTAAAGTAGATGTATAGATAAGAACTTCTTTTCAAAATGGTATTTTAGTTATCCTAGCATTTGTAAAAAAAAAAAAAAAAAAAGTGCAGAGGCTAATAGATGGTCCCCAAGAGTGAAGAGTTTAACCCTGAGTATATATATTTTTTTGTTCTTTTTAGGCTTTATAAAAGGCAACATTTTTTCCCTTTTTAGCTTTTTAGTTGTTCCTGCATCATAGGTAATAATGATAAAATCAAATAAAATCATTGAATACAGCTGAAATTTTCAAAAATATTTTTCTGGCAAAAAAACCTTTATAGCTAAAGTATGGTATTTGATTTGGCTGTGTGGTAAAATTTTTCCCAGCAGAAATGAGGGAAGGTGAGCTAACCATGGTGTGACATATCTTATTATAACGGTACTCATGTCTAGGTATTCTACACATGCGATCTAGAACAATGTGGAAATCAGCTAACTGACAAACTGGCAGGATCCTGACAACTGCAAGGAAAGGCTCTGTCCAGGTACCTAAAAATCAATGAAATATAGATTTTCAAATTTCAAAACACACTGAAAAAAATCTCACTGAACAAACAATGCTTCAACCTGAAAAAGTGGTTCTAACGTTGGCACTTTCTCACTGCTGGCTGTGATGTGTAGGATATTTGGTTATTGGGGGTTTGCTAGGGTGATCAACAATGCCATTCGCCCAGGACTGAAGCATTTTCAGGGACATGGGACATTTAGTTTTCAAACCAGGGCAGTCTTAGGTAGGCAGGGATGGTTGGAAACTCTAGGGTATGTTTTCACATCACTTAGTTACGCCTGATATAATACAAGCCAGGTATTGCACTCTGAATTTGGCTCCACAATCAGCTGCATTAGACATTTGTATCAAGTTAATTTTTTGATAGCATGGTTTCTTTAGCCAGTTAGTAATGATACTTGTAAACCCTAGCTGAGTTTAGTAATGACTTAATTACCAGCTGTTCAAAATACCCTACATTTAATTTTTAGGTGAAGAAAGCACCTACGTGAGCAGATTTATTTCAGTTGGGCACTTGATGCTTACTCTTATTTGCCAGTCCCAAATGATTTTTTTTCCTACAAGAATGGGGTTCTTAGAAACTTCTATGTGATTTTAAAAATCCTTTCTCAACTTAAACTAGTGATTCCTAACTCCATCTCCTTTGAAGAAGATAACATAGTGCCGTGTACTAAAGATGTAGAAAAATAAAGTGAACCGTCAGTGGGTTACAATATACTCCCTATTCATCCAGCCTCCTTTGGGGGCAGATGAATATCTATTGTCTTTGAGGTAGATGATGTTTCATGCAGAAATGATTAATTTCTAAAACTTTATTTTTACATGACCAAAATGATCTTCATGTTTGGTAGCTGCCAAAGATATAGCATGGGCCTTTTGAAATTCTTAGTGTAAAAGAATCCTCTGGTATCATGCTCAGTTGGCAAAAATTACGTGAAAAAAGCTACTTACTGTGAATTGATATTTGGGTGCTAGGTTATATTTTAAACTCCTGGTTTTGCACAGAATTGAAAAACCCTGAACAAATAGATGAGTAAAAGTAAAAGGATCATGTTTTCATTAAATGTTAAAACATAGAAAACTGGTTAAAATATAAAATATATTTAAAAATATGTAGTGGTATTTTGGGAGTTCCTTTTGTGGCTCAGTGGAAAGAAATCCGACAGGTATCCATGAGGATTCTGGTTTGATCCATCCTGGGCCTCACTGAGTGGGTTAAGGATGTGGCATTGCCATGAGTTTTGGTAGAGGTCATGGACACGGCTTGGATCCTTGTTGCTGTGGCTGTAATGCAGGCTGGCAGCTGCAAATCTGATTCAACTCCTAGCCTGAGAACTTCCATATGCTGCAATTGCAGCCCTAAAAAGAAAAAAAAAGTCTAGTGGTATTTAAATTATTAGGTGCCAACTGTGATTGGTAGTAGCGCATTCAAAGGCACAATTTACTTTAGCACTGAAATACAGTTCAGATTTCAGCCATTACATAAAAAAAAAATGTTCTCAGCTTTAGGTTATATACTGATAAACTGTACCTGTTGAAAAATATATGTGGAAAAAAGAAATAATTTCAACACAAATACGGCTCATCTACAGGCATTCATTTATTCCGATCCAATGACCATGGTAAATGTGTTTGTATTACTGGTCATAAGTATGTAACATTTAAAAGGGAGTGGAGATCTTTATTAAAACAGAAGGCTCCTCAAACTCCACAATGATGTCAGTAATATAGGCCCTTAGAGCACATTATTATTTTAAGTGGAGGTCCCTTCACTTTCACATTGGTTATAAAACATTATTTTGTGCTGCTGGCCTGGAATGAGAATGTCATACATCTGCAGGCAATTAGAAGAAGCTGGACTGCATGTTTGATTAGCTCAATAATAAATGGGCACAAGTGTGACTCGACTTATGTTAGTCAGATTCCCTAGACAGATTATCCTATTGTTATCATGTGAAATAACCCCCTTTTATCAACAATTAAGTAAATCCACATTTATGGGCACTTTGCAAAATTGTGAGATGGGAAGAAATCCAATTTAAGCCTTAAGTCATCCAAAAAAACTTTTAACCCTGCTTTTAATGATACAGACCCTTAATCTCAAATTTTAAAATTGGTTGAATTATGCAAAACAGCTTAGGCTGGAAATGCCCTAAATGTACACCACCAATGAATATATATTTAGCATCTACCATAAGCAAGGCATTTAATAGCTTTAGCATATAACTAAAAAGAAGCTGCCAAAGAAGGATTATTAATATTTTAATATGAAAAGCAACTTACTCTTTAAGGTAGTTTAAATCTTTTTAAGAAAAATTAAATAGGATTTCACTTTTATTATTCACATTTTATTATACAGTTTCTACTGTAACCAATGCATATTGTAAACCCTGAATATGTTTTATTTTAGAACTTCTTCACTTGGTTCTAGGCATTTGTTCTTGCATGCAACCACGGTTGTCAATGATGAACTATAAACTACTTTATTAGTTTCTGATAAATGATCCATTCATTTTTTTTCTGTTTTTTTTTTTCACCTACGTACCATTAAAACATACATCTGAAGTAGGAAAAAAATTCAGTATATAGCAATACTTTAAAATTTTCAGCCAAACTTTCTGGTTTCAGGAAAAATATCACCGAAACTTCCAATATAATTATGCATTTAAATAACACAATTAAAAGTTGGTATCTCAAATAAATTCAAGGTATAGTTAAGCCAGTATTCACCCAAATACACACACTACGAATGTGTATGCACACCGTGTATATACACTCACATACACACACAAACACACACACACACACACATATATAAATAACTTCATGAGGTTATCTCTTTGACATAATTCTTAAATTAAGTATCTGAATATCAAGCAGATGCTGAAACATTCATCATCAATATTGGAATTCTGACTCATGACAGTAACACAAAACAGATGCTACTATGATAGGCTCTCTGAAAAGTGACACCATCACAGCATGGGTTAGCTCTTGATGTGGGGTACTTAAAATCTGAACACAAAATATAAAATAATAAAAGTCAGAGCTCGATAGGTTTCCATGCTTCATTTATGAACCATTGAAAATCTACTATATTTTATACAGAAGATAATACTCAATGCTGGCAAATAAGGGGCAGCATCCCAGAGGACCTGAAGATGCTTCTTTCACTTACTGTAGCAGCTAGGTGACCCCAGTTGAACCCTTCTACTCACACAGGTAGAAAGTAAGAACTCCCGGGTCCTTTCCATTGGCCACTATGTACCAGGCACTTATGGTATATTATGGGGTCTGCCCAGTCAACCCCCCCCAGCAGTGAAAAAAGAGGTCTGGACTTTGTATGGCCATATTGGGCAGCTCTGAAAGTGTTTGCGAAGCAGGCAAACAGGAACAAAATCCCTTAGCAAGTCCAGTTAGTTAGCATCCTACACGTCTTCAAAGCCCAAGATTCTTATCACGTTGCTACCATGAGTCTACAGCTGTTTCTAGAATACATAGTCATGTGTATTCTTTGTGAAAATAAACAGAAAAACCCAGGCAGAGTGTGCCTTGGTGCAAGCAATATAAGTGAAATGTGCTCAAATGAGAACTTAAAAAGATATAAATGTGAGTGGGGGAGACTCCCTCGAAGGCAATGAGAAGCAGAAGTCCAATTTCTTTATTCCTTAGGAAAACAAGTCGATGGCAAGTTCAATGAAAAGAAAGTTTGAGAACTTAAAGGGGGACATTTATGGTGTAGCTTTACAGCACAATTTCAAATTCCAAATGAATAACCTGACTGATCCTTTTGACAGCTGTGACTCTGGCCCATCTGCCTAGGTTTGAAGGCTGGCTCAGTGCTCACCACCTGTGTGACCCCTGGTTCTTAGACTTGGCTGCACAGTGGAACCATGTGAGGAGCTTAAAAGATACTGATGCCTGGAACTCACTCCCAGAGGTAGTTATTTAATGGGCTGAGGTGTGGCTTAGACATGGAGAAGTTCTAAAGGCTCCCAAGTGACTCTAAACATGTACAGCTAAGGCTGGAAACCACTAGTGACCTCTCTGAGATAGTTTCCTCATTTGTAAAATGATGACGATACAGATAGCAACTACCTGTTAGGGTTATTGTGATGACACGACAAAGCACTTAGCACAAAGTCTGCTGAGTGGGAAGCTCTCAATAAATGTAAGCTGTTATCATCCTCACCAGGAGGTGCACTTGTGCAAGAACTTTCTCATTAGCATAGTAAGTCATGCTTACCTTGGCACACGTTGTGCTCACTCTGCTCATAGCCTGTTGCACACTGGATCCGGTGAGAAGGGTTGGCGGGAATACGCTGAGGGTCAGCTGGGTTCCGCCGGATGACAAAGTTATTTCGGCTAGTCTGAACTTCAGCAGCAGCACTGGCGACAAAACCACCCCCAGGCACCACTCCACTGGCTGCCACGCCACTGGCTGCTACTCCCCCGGTGCCTGCACCTGAGGTTGCAGCTGCATTTGCAGCTGCACCCACACCTTCAGCTGCTGGTGTTTCTTGTTGAGGTTGTTCATTGTTGACAATAATCTGGGCTGTTTTAGGAAGGCAGAGGTATCCTCCATAGTGATTGACGCATTTCATTCCACCTTTGCAAGCATCTGGGACAATGTCACATTCATCAATATCTGTGGTCAGTAATAAAATAAGTCAGAGATCTTCTTAGAGGGGGAACTGAACATGTAAACATATGCTTATGCCCTTTGGGTAAAATACAAGCAGGATGTGAACAACACACGAGATGGAGACAGAAAGCTATGTTCAGATGGGAAGTCTCTGAAAGTGGCTCACCTTTGCACTGCTGTCTTACAGGATCCCACTCGTATCCATCTGTGCATTGCTGTGAAGAAAACATCAAGATGGGGCCAGGAGACAGTTAATTGAGTTTCCATTCTCTAAGAAGTCACTCTAAAAACTTCATACGTATGGCAACAATCTTTGTACTAGAGTCCTAGACAGATGATGAGATGGGTGGTTTAACATTCTGTAGCTTTCTTAAAAAAACAAACAAACAAAAAAAAACCACCGCTGTGCATTGGACTGCTTCAGGGATCTCTTCTCAATCACCAGCTGTCTCAACTCTTCTGTCCCATTTGCATTGGGTACAGTTGCCCAGAATCATATTCTTGGAATTCCTTGCTCTCTGTCTTGATACTAATATTCTGCAGTCTCTCTAACTGCTTTTTTCCTTTATTTGCCCTTTCTTTCAGATTTTAAATTTTACCAAAAAAAAAAAATCAACCGAGTTCCTTTTTTCAGCCCTTGACTTTTCCTTTCTCCAAATCCTCTTAGAATATTCCAGCACCTGGCTTTCCTTATTATTGCAATTCAGCTCGGTCCCGAGCCTCTCTCTCACACCCTGGCCTGCCTCCTTTCTTCACTTCCTATGGGTCCTCTCTAGTTCACTCACTAAAGAAACTGTCATGTATCTTTTTACATCAGGCACCATCATAGTCGCTGGGAAAGAAATCATGATTAAGACCTTGTTACTCTTCTCTAGCAGCTCACAGGCCTGAAGAGAATACAGGCAGATAAGTTGGAGCAAGATATCAGGTGTCATGACACAATGATGCCTGTGATGGACTCTACCCGGGGCTGTGGGTAGGGATGACAGGGTGGAATGGGAGGCTTTCTGGTCAAAGCTACAAGTAAATTGGGCCTTACAGGATTTTTTTCCAGGGAAATGTGAGAAGCCTAGGGTGAGAGACCATGTGAGCAAAGGCCCAAAGCTCTTAAAGAAGGAAGGAGTTGTTATGGGTGGGTAGAATGAGGTTAGAGAGGCAGGCAGGGCAGGAACTGAATTCTGCCTTGAGGGCCAGCGAATTTCAGGCTTTATTATGCTTAAGAATCATTTTGGTGCTTGTTAAAATGCAGATTCCTGGACCCAAGCAAAGGTTCTGTTTCTGTGGGTCTAGTAGGGGGCCTAGAATCTGAATTCCTAATAAGCACCTCAGGTGCTTCTGATACATGTCATCTATGGGCTATCTCTTGAGAAATGCTGGTATCAGTGATGAGGCCTCTGAAGAGTTTTTAAGCTCAAAAAACATCTGATCAGATGCAGATTTGAGGAAGAGGCTTCAGGGAGGACTGAGCAAAAGTGGAGTAAACAAACAAATAAGCTTAAATTCTTTTATAAGAGCCAAGAGTTGCTTGGCACACAATAGATGCTTGGTAAATAGCTGAATGGAGACAGAGAGATGAGTTTAGATATTTTACTGATTTCTGAGACCTAACAGAGTGAAAACTAAACTCACTTTATCTCCCAAACTAATCCTTCCTGGTTTCACTAACACTGTCCAAGGCACAATGCCTTTCTCAGGATGCAGGATGACAACTTGAACATCAACTTTTCCAATTATTTTACTTCCAGCTCTGCTGACTTTGTGTCCATTTCTGTATCTACCACATTGGTGTAAGCCTTCCTGGCCTCATGAGTAGGCAAGTCTCCTTAGCTGGTCTTCATAACTATACATGTTGTGCACAAGCCTCTGTGACAATCTTTCTTTGCTCTCTTGGTTATGTTGCTCCTCCATCTAAGAGCTCACAGTGGTCTGAGGACCTCTCATCTCCCAGTGTTACTATCTCTAGGTACTTTCAACTACTCAGCTCCTTGTCACCTCCTGGACTTGACTTGGCTGTTTTTACTTCTAGCTTTTGATAATGCCACTTCTTTTGACTCAGGTGCCTCTTTACGTTTTCTAGAATAACCCAAATGCATCACTTCCTTCAAGAACCTCCTTCAGTATGCCAGTATGAACATTAATTACCTCCTTGTTTTTTATTTCTTTAAAAACATGTAGAGTCTGTAGTAATAATGCTATTTGTCCTTGCATATGACCTTTGTCCTTTTCAAGAGTATTTTCACAAGGTAAATTCCCTAAGGGTAAGGTTGAGCTTTTTTTTTTAGTAAATAAATAAACTTAAAATTCTTTTGATGATGATGAATATTGCTTATGCAGATACTTGACCCTATCTTTAATATGAAAGGAGACTATAAGGCAATTTGTGAATATGAGCCCATCATTCTGAAAAATCTCTCTCAAGACAGGCAAAGTGAGAGTTCACTTTATTAAATCTGTATGCTGAATAGAGAAGACTTGTAGTTTGTTTTAGGTCTTCAGTTCCAATACATTCAATATGGACCTACTATTAAACAAGCCTAGACTGAATTTAGTTTCACCACTTACTGGCTCCGTAATCTTAAACAAGTTAAATACCTCTCTGATCTTAAGTTCTGCTGTCCACAGAAGGAAGAGGATTCCACTTACTTCATACTTTGCTGTGATGATGAAAGGAGATACTATCTCCACAGTGGAGTTACCAAAAAATAGTAACATCTTATCTTTTAACCATGAAATAATAGGCATCACAATTCAAAAGAGAATAGGTCTAATCTTAACACAAAAAGGGTATCATATCTGGGAAATCTGTTATAGTGAAGCTTCGTTAGTGGTTTTAAAACTATACTGTTTAATCCACAGGGAACTTTCTCTGCTCAAGATGAGTATGATTTAGGTGATTAGCGAAGAGAAGGGAGTATAAAATAAGCAATTGTAAAAGCAATAAAATCTTTTATTAGATGAATATAAAAGTGGGTAGCTAATTTAATTTTAGCTCCCTAAGAAGGTACTAAGTTTAGCCTGAATAACAAAACAATTTCATGAAGATAAACAACACATGTATTAATTTTTCTTTATTTATCTTCAGCAGAGGAAGCAACTACATTTACCATTAAGTTAACAAAATATTTATACTAAACTCCATTTGATTTATAGTTGATCTGAACAACAAAGAACATTTGCCAGATGAATATTAACATTCTAGGGATAATATGGTACCAAAAAAGTGAGATAATGTTTATTATCAGTAATTGACATTAGCTCACTTTTAAGAGTTTTATTTTCAAAAATTGTTCACATTCTTTTGAGTAAGATTACTTAATTTTAAATTGGGAGCAAGTAGAAAAATATGTTTTTCATATTCTGATCCAGGACAAATGCCATTTGCCTCACAACACTGATTAAGGACTAGAAAACACAAAACAGAGGTGCAAACAAATTCACAGAAGTGAGGTCAGCACTGTCCTCTTGTTGTCACCATATCCTTTTCTGGCAGTGGGAGGGGTCAGACGATATTTTCAATTTTATTAAACATTGGTTATATATTCAATTAACTAATGAATCAAAAGTTACTTGGAAATACCAGATATGCTAGGTAGATCATTCAAAGCCGAATTTCACACAGTGCATTTTAAAACCATTTTACCAAATACTGCATCCTGATAACACATAAAATCTCTTTGAGTGGCATGTATATGAGTTATCAGTTATATCATAAATGAATAGCCTTTATAAAGTCAGGAAAGCCCATTTACATGAGAACATAGTCACATGCACAAATGAGGAGATGGGCTTTTGTGATGTTTAACATTCTTATTTGACTTGAGCCAGACTCCTTGTGTTTTGGTTTCATCAGCATGTATACAGGAATCCAGCTTTTCCAATTACTTATACTCATCACTTTGCTGAATGTGTGGAAAACTTGTAGGTTACTTTGGCTTTTGTTTAAAGGGGTTTCCCTTTTCAGCCTTGCACAAAGCCTTACATTTTGGTTCGTATCCCAAATGGCAATCTAAACTTTTGGAGGGACCAGCAATTTACAATGAATTTTAAACGTGAACTTTGCTAACGTTTGTTTAATTTATTTCCCTCCACAGAGAAAAGCCCACATAGACTGGCAGGAATGAATAAAGTCTCCCTTGTGCCACAGAATCTGCTGAACCGCACTTATCTCAAATTCCATCACCCCTTACCGTGTATGTGATGGTTTCTTCGGTGTCCTGTGACTTGACCAACGCCAGAGTCAGCATAGTTAGGAAAAGGGCTTTCAACATCGTGAATCTCAAAGAAAACACAGGACAAACCGATGCTTAGTGTCTGCACCCAGGGAAATAAACTTTAGCAAGCAAGGTAGGGAAGGCGGAGGAGGCGGAGGCTCCATCATATCCAACTTCCAAGCTACTTGCTCACATCCCCTCCCCCACCTCAACCTTCCCTTGGCCAAAGGAGGCACCAAAGACTGTAAAAGGGCTGCAGAATCACATTCACTTTGTCGGCTGCGCTGAATATATACAAAGGATGTACAGCATTTTATACTGTTCATTTGATACTGCACCTACACAATAGACTCCAGAAAGGGGGTGAGAGAGAGTGAATACGTGGTAATTCATTTCAAAGGAGAAGGTGCATTTTTTCGAGGGTGAAGGTGGGGCAGCAAATCTCATATTCCTTTGAACGTTAAGCCTTTCCCTATATGCTCACCTTGAGCTAGTGAGGCTAGTGAAGTTCCTTGCACAGCTCAGCAGAGATACCTGTGAATCGATATGAACTACCTTGGCTTCAAACTTTTTTTTTTTAAACAAAAGACCAAAACAAATCTCGGGAGCAGTCTCCTCCCCTAGTAGAATACCTGCCTTTCAGAGCTCGTTCTTACATTCCTCAGCTCTAACTCTCTAAGTGGCATTTCCACGCGTTCTCTGTGCACAGCTTTGTTTAAGAGCTCCAGTTTTGTAGAGGAGCAGCCCAAAGCGCCTCATTCCCTTGCGCCTTATCAATCCTTCTGTCTCCGAAATGCTACCTTCAAGATCGGGTCTGCCTAAGGCCGGAACTGGGGGACTGCACTGTGGCCCTAAGCACCAGTTTCAGGGTGGCCCCAGGGAGGCGAGGTCCCCTTCTTAACAGTATGTTAACGGGCGGCCATCCCGGGGGAGCTGCTCAGAGCTCCAGCTTCTAACCAGCTCCGGTGGAATCCAGGTGCGGCTTAAATCTCACACATTGGCCCCCTAAAACTTTCAAAACTTGTTTATGGGCCCTGTCGTCTGATTGCCGGCACGCACACACATGCCCATCCAAACAGATGTCACCCGGTACTCGCACATGTTGACACATCGCATTCCCGAGACCGCACACCTCCACCTCCCTCTTGGCCTGAAAGATACTGCACAATGGGGGGCAGTTCTCAGGATCACTGCACCCCTCAGGTCACCCCACTTACTCCTCGGCGCGCAGCCCGGCGGGCACTTGGCGCGCTGGTGTGACCCCCGATTAGGGGCTCCTACCTGCGCGGCCGCACTGCGCTCCGGGCCCGGGCAGCTCGCGAGGGGAGAGCGCAGGGGAGGGCAGCCCCGTGGGTCTGAACTGGCGAGGTCTGGCAGCGGCCGCGGAGGCAGGAGGAGGAGAAAGGGAGGGAAAGGGGAGGAGGAGGAGGAAAAAGGGAGGGAAAGGGGAGGGCGGAGGAGAGAGTTGAGGGAGGCGCAAGGGCTGCAAACCCGGCAGGATAGCGTGCTGCGCGGCTGGGTCGGCGCCCCTTCCTCCAAGGGCCCTCCACCCGCCGCACTCCACCTGCCGGCCCCTCACCCTTAAGTTCCCAGACAAGCTAGAACTCTAGGCAGAAGATGGCACGTTTGGCATGTGATGTCCGGGGTTCGAATCAGCCTTGGTGATCCTCCAGCCTCCTGGGCAATTTCTCGTGCCCTGTGGAGGGGAGAACGTCTCTCCTAGAGAGCTTGTGAGGGTTCTGAGAAATCGCTTTTTTTTCTTTCCTTTTTTCCCACTAAGTGATCCTAAGAATAAATTAACCCCATTCATAGAAGTGATTCTTTCGCTTTTTCTTTAAGATACTTTTTTGGGGGGTGGGGGGGGAGTGGGGGGGTAGAAAAAAGATAATTAATTCATTGAACAAATACTGTGACTTACTATGTGCCAGGTGTTGGGAATGGGCCAGGTAAAAGTCACACTTAGAAAATTGTGAAATTGGGTTGTTTTGGGCCTCTCAAATACCCTTTTTTTATGAGCTGCTTTTCTCATCTACTACTTCTCTTCCCTCCACTGGTTCACTGTGGGAGTCCCCAACACTGGTCATTGAAAGCTGGGCATTTCACTCTCACCTTTCATACTAATGGTGGAATTTCAGGAATCTGGAGAGAGGGAAAAAAATATTTTTTCTGGCTTCTTCAAATCATACCACACAGATTGTGGTTATCTCTGAAAGCTCCAACTCTGAAGTCAGATTAATAGCTTGCCTCCAAGGCAATTATGCCTTCTGAAGCAAATACGCTTTCATGAATGAGACAATAATATGCAAGCCAAAGACATTGACTCTGACCTCATAGGAGGCAGAGGTTGGGAAGGAGAGGAACAGCTCCTGGCGCTTCCCTGCTGACCTTAGGGGGAAAGACCTTAGAGTGTACATAACAGGCTGTCAGGTGGAAGCTTCTCTCCTTATCTCTGGGGTATGCAGCGGGTTGCCCAGACCATGCCATTTTGGTTTCAGGCCACACAATATTGGACAAGATCAAAGGAGCTTCACACCCCTGAACCTTACTTTAGTGGATGGGTTTTGCTAATGTTGAAGAAATTTGGTACCAAAATTCAAATGCCAGTCATTAATGACCTCCAAACTTTAAAACATTGTATCTTTGCTTTTGTATAGTAAAAAGATCTGTCTGGACATTTCCTTGTACTTCTTTTTGAATTCTTTCTACCTATCTTCAGCCCTTTCCCTAGGAAAAAAAATGCGTTAAAACTCCCAAATTTCTATCTCTATCCTGGAACTCTTCCTGTATATCCATCTACTGACTTGCTGTCTTTATCTGTATGGACATTTCAAACTGAACAGTTCTGCTTATTCTCACCCTCTCTCCCAACCTGCTCTGCCCACGTGATTCACCATCTCAATGGATTGCAATTCATCCTTCTGTTTACTCAGATCCAAGATCACAGAGTCATTCTTGATTTCACTCTCTCTCTTTTCCCCCTACACACCCTCCATTCAATTCTTTAGAAACCTCTGTTGGCTCCATCTTCAAACTATATACAGAATTGGATCACTTCTCATCACTTTTTTTGTGACCATGCTGTTCTGAGCCACTACCATCTTCCACATGGATTATTACAGCCTCCTAATCCATCTCCTTGCTTATACCCAAGGATAAGCAAATGGCCCCTATAGCCATTTCTCAACAGACGTTCATATAAATGGTATCTGAGAGTATGTACTTTCTTTTTGTATCTGGATTCCTTCACTCAGCATGCTTTTGAGATTTACCCTTGTTGTTCAGTGTAAGAGAAAGTCATTTTATTGCTGAATAGTATTCCATTGTGTAGGTATACCCTGATTTGTTTATCTGTTCACCTGTTGATTGATATTTGGATTGTTTACACAAACAGCTGTCACTGACATTCATTTAGAAATCTTTGTGTGGACCTATGTTTCCCTTTCTTTTAGGTAAATACTTAGGAATGGAACCTCTGGGTCATATGGTAGGTGTATGTTTATAAGAAAGTGCCAAAATGTTTCCCAAAGTGACTGTACCATTTTACATTCCTACCAGGAATATGTGAAATTCTTTTTGATATTGTCATTAATTCATAATGTTAGCCATTATGACGTGGGTAAGTGGCATCTCATTGTGGTTTATGTTTCTCTGATATCTAATGATGTTGAACATTCTTATATGTTTATTATCTATCACTATATCTTCTTTTGTGAAGAGCCTATTCAAATATTTAATCCATTTATTTTTGTTTTTGTCTTATTAGCGGTTAAAATTTAACATAGTCTTTCAGTAAGTTCTTTGTCATATATATATTTTTAATATTTTCACCCAGTCTTTGCATTGCCTTTTCATTTTCTTTTTTTTTTTTTTGTCTTTTTTGCATTTATGTAGAGCCGCACCCAGGGCATATTGAGGTTCCCAGGCTAGGGGTCTAACAGGAGCTGTAGCCGCCAGCCTTCGCCACAGCCACAGCAACGCGGGATCCGAGCCGCGTCTGCGACCTACACCACAGCTCACGGCAATGCTGGATCCTTAACCCACTGAGTGAGGCCAGGAATTGAACCCGCGTCCTCATGGATACTATCGGGTTTGTTACTGCTGAGCCATGATGGGAACTCCTGATAGCAAACAATTTAATTTTGATGAAGTCTAACATTAATTTTTTTTGTTTTATGTTTTATCCTTTTAATGTACTATATACAAAATCTTAGCTTGGGCAAATCTTGTTCCTGCTTCTGTGAAGTGGAGAGGAAAACACAGTCTTCGTCTTAAGATTTCTTAATATTAAGAGGTGAACAATAATAACTAATAATAAAATAGAACAATTACAACAACTTACTGTGATAAAAAGTTATGTGAGTGTGGTCTCTCTTTCTCTCTCAAAATACCTTATTGTACTATACTCAGTCTTCTTCCTGTGATGATGTAAGATGATAAAAAGTCCAAATGATGACATGAAGTGAGGTGAATGATGAAAGGCACTGTAACTTGGCATTAGGTTACTATTGACCTTCTGACAGTAAGTCAGAAGGAGGATTTCTGCTTCTGATGATCCTGGATCTTTGAACCATTTGATGTCTATGATTAGATGTAGGCAGATGATATCAATGGTTGGGGATCCCTAGTGGGTTGGTGCAGGACAGCTCAAAATTTCACCATGATACTCAGAATGGTACAGCAATTTAAAACTTTTGAGTTGTTTATTTTTGGAATTTCCATGTAATATTTTCAGACCATAGCTGACCTTGGGCGACTGAAACTGTGGGAAGCAAAACCATGGATAATTGGGGACTGCTGTATCCTTTGCCTTCTTATCCTTACTATCCTTGAATCCAGACACCATAGTTTGGTGTTGAGTACTTCCAGTCCATATGATTTGTATGGAACTTCTTTTTCCCCTGACATTTTCGGTGAGCATGTGGCCTAGGCTCTGCCAAGCAACATCATTCAATGATTAGGTCAGAAATGATGGGCACACCCTAAGATAACCGCCAATGAGGGTTCAAGTCCTGGTGTGCTGACTATGTGAATTTAGGAAAGTTACTTAACCTTTTTGTGCCTCAGTTTCTTCACATGTGAAATGGGGACAATGATCATTCCTATCTCATACAGTGTTTATGACTATTGAAATGCCTATAAAGCCCTTAGTGCAGTTCTTTGCACATAGCTATTGCTGCTGTTATTATTGATCACAGTGACTTAAATCAGATAATCACCTTGCTAAACTGCTATGTAATTTTAATGATTTTAAGATCCATTTGGTGGGGAAAAATCATAGTTTCAGAAGAGATTCATAGATGTAGATGGCCACTCATTATGCTTTTAAGCCTCCATCTGCTTTTGAGTATGCATCTTAATCAAAGATGTCCTTTCCATGTGGCTCCATTCTAAGAGTGGCTGAAGTGTGAGTTAACTGTACCCAACCTTGGGTATCCCTGGTGTTCTACAGACTGAGACATGAATTGCAGAATCAGCCTTCGATTTCTAGCCATGTAGCCAAGCCAGACAATATTTGGGTCCAGTTGGTCTGTGAAAATATATGTCTTTATTGAAGCTGTTGATATAAAAGCCAATGCTAGGGCCAGGTTTTCTGTATAAGACTTTTCCTTTCATAGAAAAAGTTCATTTTTTAAATACTAGATTTCTCAATGACATGATAAAATTTGATCACTGAGTACCAAGAGCCCCTGCAACAACATAGTCTTGCAAGAATACAGTTGGTTAAATTATTTATTTTCTTGGGTTGCTTTCATACTGATGCTTAAAACTCATTATTTTTGAATAGTTAAGATTACTATTATTATCCAAGAAAATACTCTTGTGGTGAATATATAAATGATTTCTGATATGCTTCCCATTATTAAGACAAGTCCTTGAAAGAAATAGCATCTGATATTCTTTTTAGTGCTAAAATTCTTTGATTTTTTTTTTTTTTTTGTCTTTTTAGGGCTGTACTCGTAGCATATGGAGTTTCCCAGGCTAGGGGTTGAACTGGAGCTGTAGCCACTGGCCTGTTACATAGCCACAGCCATCCGGGATCTGAGCTTCATCTGTGACCTACACCATTGCCCAAGGCAATGCCAGAACCTTAACCCATTGAGCAAGGCCAGGGATCGAACCTGCATCCTCATGGATGCCAGTCAGATTTATTTCCCCTGAGCCACGACTGAAACTCCAAAATTCTTTGATTTTTATCTTATCTTTTGTCATTGAATTGGAGTCAGCATCAGGCCAAGAAAAAAGATGAATTTAAGTGGCCTTTTAGCACACACTGCCTTTTCTACTGTGTGTGTATGTGCGCACACACACACACACACACGTACCATTATAAACCTCTATGCAGAAGGTAATGTATATTTATTAAATTGATTGCTAAAACACCCCCAAACATTAACTCATGTGACTGGTGGCCTGTGCTTTAGAAGAAGACTCATTGAAATACATGGAGGTTGGTTGGATTGCAGATTTGGCCTCAAAGAATTTTGGCAAATTTGCATTTATGTGATATTAATTTGCCTGAAGTATGTCAATGGTGAGTTCTTTTAGTGAGTGCCAGATGTATTCTTCTTCAGAATATATTTGGTCAAACTCCCCTCCTGAATGCCAAACGGACATGAGAAAACTGTCATCTGGAGCTTGTAAATTGTTCTGAAATTTTTGGAATTTTATCGAAGGCTTGATTTCATCATAGAGCAGAGAATACCTTGGATGAATAAAAAGCAAATCAGTCAAAAATGATTGGAACCAGTAATTAGAATTTCCTTGGAGAGATAAAATGTATGATGTAAATCTACTGCCTTGCAAAAAAAAATGCTTTCTAATAAGTTGTCAAATCTTACAGAGCAACTTCAGATGCAGACACAATGTGAAGCTTTCTTTGGTTTTCTGCAACAAGTTCCTCTCTTTTTTTCAAAATTAGTTTTTCCGGAAACTTCATTTGGGTAATCAAGACTGATGGGATTTAGGATGATTGCATTGTGGAGCATGAAATTAGAAATAATATCTCTTGAAAATTAATAATTTTATTTTAATATGTGATTTAATGAAATGGATCACCACACTCCCACTTTTGCCAGTTTGGACTCCTTCCATAATATTTTGTTGACTTTTCAAATTTTGTGTGTTCTGCTTTCCAATTTTGTTTTACCTTACTTGAATTATTTTTTCCTTCACTTTGTGGATTTTTATTGAAATAGAAAATCCTCCTCTTCTGTCCTTTTGTGAATACTTAATCTTATATCTTGATAATAATTGTAGATTAAACAGGTTTTAAAATCTCCTTGAAAACATTTAAATTAATTTTTTAGGGAGAAGTGGTTCAAACAAAATCAAAGACACTGTATATGTTGACTCTAGAATTTAAAAAATTTTAGCATTACTAAAAATGATTTATGATTTTTTTCCATAATATGTCATATCCTTTACCAATGGAACTGCTGAGACCAAAGCCTAAAATGGAATGAACATTATTATTTTCTCTCTGCTCTTGGAGGAATTTTAAGGCATAAATTATTTGATAAACTAGCATTAACTTCTTTCTCACTGTAGAATGTGGAAAGGAAAAAAAAGCTCTTTCTACTTGGAATTTACAGTATGTCACTAATGGAAAAATATAAGGAATGACATATCTGACTTTTACCGTTGATTAAATAGGGCAAATGTGGAAACACTATTCAAGGTAAGAGGTTAAAAGTTTATGTATCCACAAGGGAGATATTGCAAGGATATTGCTTAGATTTAAGTGTTTTTTTTTTTTTAATAACTCTGTTCAAACAGATGCTTCAATTGCAGTTAATTTTTAAAAGGGCCAAGAGTTATAAAACACTTGAATTTGTTCAATACTGTTGGAAGAATGGCAGGATCAGAAAGGACTTTCCAATCTGATTTAAGAAATATGAATTCACTTTATGGAGAAAAGGAAAAAGAAAAAAGGAATCTTAGCAGCCATCTGCTCCAATTCCCTTGTGAAACTTATGGTTTAGATGACTTGTCCCAGTTAACCCTTGTCAGTGATAGTGGTACCGCCAAGGACTAGAATGGGGTCTCTTGACTTGACTCCTTTTCTTTGAGGTATTCCCCTTCCCTGCCCTATCTCTTTATCTACAGCCTCTTTTGTCTCTGACTCAATCTTCATTTTCATCATCCATTCATGCAAAACAAATGGAGCATTTGACTGAGGCAAGTTTCAAGGCTTAGGGAACTGTTGGGTGGAGCTGACAAGTATGCAGAATGAAATGAGTCTTATCTCTCTCTTCTATCAGGCTGTGATCTTCTCCAAGGCACGGACTCTGTTTGTCCACCTCCCTTCTAGGCCACATTGCGAACATGTTCTGTGAAGCTTTATGTAGAGTGCACTCTGCCTCAGGCAATTTGTCCACGTCTTATCCTATGAATCCTCTGTCTGTTTTGGTTTCTTCCTGTTGCCTCCTACTAGGAGTCCTCCTCTCAGCCTATACCCTCCTTTGGACTGCTATTTCACTTGGTCAGTCTGACTTTGATTTTGATGTTTCTCCTAGAGATTACCTGTTGTGTTATTTCTGCTTAACACTGTGCTTGGTAAACCTTGGTCCAAAGACACTGTCCCTACCCCATGCTAAAGCCCATCTGGGAACTGAAATTGGTAGTCTTCTGTGTATGGCTGAGGAAATGAGGATAGCCTGCACTTGGTAGATACTCATCTAACATTTGTGGAAAGGACAGTAAAGAAACTACATGGTGTCATCTTTGTTGTCATCCTCATCCGTTTATTGAATGTTTGGCTTGGAGAGAAGTTGTTAAGTAACAAAATATGATGCAGCATGGCTCATGGTTCAGCTGATCACATTAAGATCCATAAAAATAAAGTCTACTTTTAGTCTTGACTCTCCAGGTAGTTGCTTCAAATTACCTGGCAAAATCTATGAATAACTGTTTTTTTTTACCTTTTTTTTGTGTTGTGAAGACTTGGTTTGGATATAAGTTTTGCTATATTAAGGAGGTATTTTCTCTTCTCTCCTAGGAATTTTCTAATCAGTGAAGGAAATGAGGTTGTACTGTGTACACACGCTGGGGTCTGTCACTTAATCTTCTTTCAAATGCTTTCAGAAATTCTGCTCTGGAGTTAACTAAGAACTAGCAATTTAAATAATGCATGAATCAGCTATGTTTTAGACAAAATAGGTCTTATTTTTCTTCTGAAGAAATATATTAAAGGAGTATGACAATAAGTTTTAAAATGACAATCTTTATTAGAAGCTTATTTTCAGTAGTTTGCTAGCATTTAAAAATGAATTGATTTATTGTGTTTCTAAACATTCTGTAGCTTCCTTCTTAATGACTCTTTTTGGCAATAGTATTTGTTTTTTTATGATTTTAAAAGTAATATTTGCTCAGTGCAAACATTTTATAAAACTAGAAAAATATAGAGATGTAAATTAAAATAATCCATAGTAAAAATGACTTAAATATTATCAATCTAAGAGACAACCACTGTTAACATTTGGTAATATTTCTTTCCAGACTTTTATATATGCCCAAGCACTCTCTCTTTTCCACATATTTATTCTATGTATATAAGCAAATATAGACAATATCATTATTTTGGAACATGTACATTATGGATATGTATAAGATTTTGTGTATTTTAATTTTTTCTCAACATTTATACTTTAAACATTCCTTCATATATGTAATATTTTGTAAAGCTTATCTTTGATTTTTTTCTGTGAACAATATCTAACTTTACGTTCTGGTCATTACTGAATTGGACTACCATAATTTTCTGGATAATGAACATGCTCCACTTAAGCTGATTGAAAATCTGCCTCTTTTTTTTTAAACCCCAATTAAGATAATATCATATGCAGAATTTTTTCACAATTTTATTTTTTTTGAAAAAGCTGATGGATCAGAAAGACCTTGAGGAGACTTGTATATAGATGTAAAATAAATAGCAATAACTGCCAATTTTTACATGTATGCTAAGTTCCAGATAATGTGCTAAGCATTTTTAAAAATACATTACTCAATTTCTTATAACATCTGGAGGTGTATTCTCATTTTTCGGTTAAAAAAAATGAATGCTTAGAGACATTGTATGACTTAAAACAACAACAACAACAACAAAAATCCGGCTTTGATAGGAAAATGATCCCTCCCATTTTATGACACTTAAAGATTGGGCTAAATACCTGTATATGCTACTAACAGCACCACATGTATTTTCCTTTTTATTACATTGACCTACTGTTTGTGATTTCCCCATGTCTGTGTGTCTGTCCCTTCAGAATCAAAATCTCCTTGAAGGGCCAGTTCATATTGTTCTTGATATCCTCAGCACTCAGCGAAATGGCTCTAGTTGGTTCTACAAATATGTTTACTAAAGAAAAATGAAGACATGGAGGCCCAGGGAAATTCAGTGTTTCAAGAGAGCAGGATTAGTCTAGATCTCTTTGCTACAGGGCAGGTCTGGCCTCCTTAGATTCTTTGTTACTGAAGATAATTCAGGCCACAACCGGCTCACATTGAAAATAATAATCTCTTTTCTGTCCTTTGTATCTTTATTACTATAGGACTTTCATTCCAAATTCTCTCCCTCTAGGCAGGGAGGCTTGAGGGGGTCTTACATGGCTCATGAATGCATCCTTCTCACTTCTGCTCACAGCTGAGGGGTGCTGACCCTGTAAAATGGCATCATTCTCTTAGCAACACAGTCTACAGGGGACTGTAGCTCCTACAGTTGGGCTGAAGCCCTTGAGGTTTAGAAGTGAACTGTTTTCTGGAGGCTCCAGACCAATGCAAAGATGAGTAACTGGCCTAGACCAATGAAAAGATGAGGAAAATGTCTTTTGTCCCCACCTCAAGCTACATTTCATAACATGAACACCAAAGTGGCATTGCATTGGACAACAATATTTGCATAATCAATAACAGAAACATCTTCTTCAGTCTATTGCCTGATCAGCACCTTTTCTAAGGAATCTATATATTTTTAAATTTTTTACAGTTGATTTACAATGGTCTGTCAATTTCTATTGTGCAGCAAAGTGACCCAGTTACATATCTATATATTCTTTTTCTCACATTATCCTCCATCATGTTCCATCACAAGTGAGAAGATACAGTTTCCTGTGCTACACAGCAGGATCTCATTGCTTATGTTTGAAGCTTTGGCCATAGGGACAAATCTGAGTGGCAGTACTGTCTACAGGGCATGCTACTACCCTCCTCTTTTCCTCCCTAACAACTGTGTCCTTGTTAATGAATCAAGCTTGGGTTTCCTGTAGGAGGCTCTTCAGTTTCCCAGTGCAAGTCACCTTCCAGCAGGCCCACCCTACCAGTTCACCAAACTCAGATGTCTAAATTTCAATGGAGAACATGGCATATGTATATCAAATTATGCTTTAGTCTTCAAGGATGATCTGTTAGTTGGTAATGCAGACAGAAAGGGTTTTGAACTTCCACCACAGAGTGAAGAAGCTTTGAACGTTTACTAATTCTAGACTTCCTTTTGGATTTTCCTTGAAAGGTTCTGCTAATCTTGCTGCATACTTGCTCTTATTCGTATACCTAATTACTGTTACCTTCCTCATCTTCCCCATACCATTTCCTGTGTGTCCTTCCTCTCATCTTTTAGCCCCCTCATTTATTTTGCTGTTGGCTCCTGAGGAAAGCCAGATTTCTTAAAGCAAAATTGCATTTACATATGGGACAGGTAACAACCGGGTTACAGAAAATAAGGGTACTCTGTTCCTTTTTATTCTTACTCCTTTTTCTATAAATAACCTTGAAACTGGGATTGAACATGCTAATAATTAATTTAAATGAAATATGACAGTTCAGGGTTATGTTAAAGGAACTGATTTCTGTGTTCTAGGTTTCAGCTTGAGGATCGTTTTTCAGATTCTTCTTATTCTCATATTCTAATATTTATCAAAGTTCATTAAACCATCACTAGATCTTTAATTCTTTGACCTCCTTGGCCATTCATGTTCTATTTACGATTATACTTCATTCCTTTTTGAGTATCTGCTGTGTTCTAGGTCCTGGGCTAGGTGTTGGCAAAGAAGAAAGCCCAGTTTCAGCCCATCCTAATTTGTAAGGGGAGACAGATATGCTTACTCCTTTCTGGAAGAATCAAAGTTCTTTTTTTTAAATTAAATTAAATTTAATTAAATTTAATTTTTTTTCTTAATGGATTGTATTTCAATTATAGGTGTACATAAATCATCACAAGTCAGTTTTACAGATTTTGTATCCCAGATTGTCTTATTTGAAAAACCAAGGTTTTCCAAAGTCTGCGAGTCATTGTCTGTTCTGCAAAGAGGTTCATTGTGTCTTTTTAGTTTCCACATGTAAGCGGTAGCATTGGGTGTTGCTGTCTAATTGTCTGACTGGTTTCACTTCACATGATAATTTCTCAGTCCATCCATGTTGCTATAAATGTTGGTAATTCGCTCCTTCTAATGGCTGAGTAACATTCCACTGTGTGTATGTACCATATCTTCCCTATCCACTCCTCTGTCGATGGGCATTTAGGTTGTTTCCATGACCTGGCTATTGCATAGAGTGCTGCGATGAACACTGGAGTACATGTGTCTTTTCGAGTCATGGTTTCCTCCGGATAGATGCCCAGGAGTGGGATTGCTGGATCAAATGGTAATTCTATTTTGGGTTTTCTGAGGAATCTCCATACTGTTTTCCACAGTGGCTGCACCAATTTGCATTCCCATCAACAGTGTAATAGGGATCCTTTTTCTCCACACTCTCTCCAGCACTTATTGTTTGCAGACTTTTTGATGATGGCCATTCTGGCTGGTGTAAGGTGGTACCTCATAGTGGTTTTGATTTGCGTTTCTCTTATGAGGAGCAATGTTGAACATCTTTTCATGTGTTTATTTGCCATCTGCATGTCTTTTTTGGAGAACTGTCTGCGTAGATCCTCTGCCCATTTTTTGATGGGGTTTTCTGTTTCTTTGGTGTTGAGCTGTAGGAGGTGTTTGTAAATTTTGGAGATTAATCCCTTGTCAGTTCAAAGGTCTTTTTTGAGACACATACTACACACTTGTAAGATAGTTATTCAGGTCTGAGAAGCAGTTTATAATAACAGAGTAAAAATTTAAAGGCATATTATTGGGGTAAGAGTTAAGAGATTCATATTCCCCCCCCCCCAGTAATAAGCTACTGTCAAACATTCATTACTTCTGAGTCTAAGCTACTGTTAAACATTCATTACTTCTGAGTCTAAGCTACTGTCAAACATTCATTACTTCTGAGTCTAAGCTCCACAAGGGCAGGAGCTGTCTTCTGCCTGTCTGCCTTTGTATTAGTGCTCTATATGAAATAGGTACTCAACAAAAATGTGTTGGATTAGTTATTGAATGAATGAATAGTTTTTCTTTTAGAAGCTTTTGGTTTAGATGAAGAAACTCATCTAATACCAACAAACATTATCAAGAACATGGCTCCCTTCCTTCCACCCTCTGGTCAGGAGTGATTGGCTTAAACAAATGCTTATCAGCTTCTTTTTTTGACTCTCAGCTTTCTGTTTTGCTACCATTTTCTTTGGAATGTTGAAAGACCCAAAGAGACTGCTTGCTTATTTGACCTTGGAAATACAGTGGAATTAATTTGTATGTGTTTTAGTCTTTCAAACTAAATTTCCTTTTTTGTTGTTGTTGTTGTTGTTTGTTCTTTTAAGGACCTCATCCATGGCATATGGAAGTTCCTGGGCTAAGGGTCAAATTGGAGCTACAGTTTCTGGCCTACGCCACAGCCACAGTAACTCGGGATCCGAGCCGTGTCTGCGACCTACACCATAGCTCATGGCAATGCCAGATCCTTAACCGACTGAGTAAGACCAGGAATTGAATCTGCATCCTCATGGATACTAGCAGGGTTCATTACCGATAAGCCACAATGGGAACTCCTCCAACTAAATTTCTTAAAGTGCAGATTTTTAAGAGTGAGGGTTTATGTCTTATTCTTTTGATTCACTCTTTCATTTGGGCAACAATGAAATTGTAAAACACATGGAATGTTTAAGATACATCCAAACTTAAAAGTCCTTTGCAAATGAAAGTGGATGTGTATTTCTATTATTTATAAGTGGTAATGCATTAAGTCTGACTAGCTTCCAATTTGTGGAAATAATGTTTATATGAGAAACTTCTTATTCATAAATTTGAAACTGATTAATAGACTGCTCCTAAATCATAGAATCATTATAAAGTTAGTGACTGTATGCTCTTCAAGTAGCTTGTTAAGTCAGTAAATTCTGTGAAATATAAACAACCTAATAGACAAACCATTAATGCGTAGTCATATGAACTAAATTATTGGTTTTAATGCCGCAGAGTGATACCAGTGTTTACTTTGGTGATTTGATTTAATTAGGTGATTATGTACTGATTAACTAGTATTGCTCTTTATTTGAAATTAAGTACATTTGATTGTTATAATTGAATCTTATGACTAAAAAGTAAAACAGCTTATATCTATGTAAAAAATCATCTGGATGGTTTGTGTGTGTGGATGTGTGTTATTTATTTTACAAATTGTTTGCTTTAAAAATTTTTATTGACCCCTTAGTTTTACTGCATATGTTTGTAGAATACATACTATGTACTAAGCTTTGGGTTTACCACCATGCCCCCAAGGATATTACAGTCTGGGGGGTGTCAAACACCTAAGAAGGCATTTTTAATGCAATGTGATGGGGCAGCACAGAGCACAAGGAAGAGGCAATTAACCCCACCTTGGGAAGTCCAGAAAGGCTTGCTTCCCAGAAGGGGCATTTAAGGAAAGCCCTGGAGGATAAGTCGAGTTATTCACTGACAAGGGAGGAAATGGCCCTTCAAGAAGGCTTAGAGAGCTTCCAGGGGAGCTGTAAACAGCATAGTATAAATGGAGTCCAGAGATCAAGGAGTGAGAAGGGAGGGAGTTGAGGCTGGATAGATAAGGAGTTGGCTCTTGAGGCCCTTATTTGCCACACGAGATATCTGAGCTACATGGTGTGTATAAGTGGGTTCTGAGTGTATTTGTCTCTAATTGAAAAATATCAGCTGGATTTAGAAACCGAGGTCATATTTGACCTTGAAGAGAGTATTTTTTTAGTGGGATTTGTGGGAGTGGAAACCAGACTGCAGCAAGTTTAAGAGTGAATAAAACATAGCAAAGT
The DNA here is from genome assembly GCA_004024745.2 of Catagonus wagneri. Taxonomy (NCBI): domain Eukaryota; kingdom Metazoa; phylum Chordata; class Mammalia; order Artiodactyla; family Tayassuidae; genus Catagonus; species Catagonus wagneri. Next base: position 12,967,745 of record PVHT021183519.1, read on the forward strand.
AGAGACAGTGGCTGCTGTCAAGTCGAGCAGTTATTTTGATTTATGAAACATTTAAAGTTTGTATGTCATTAAGTATATGGGATTAAGCTGAAATTACAGGTTCGCTACAATAACAGATGCTAGGTTAATCATATACCTCTTTTGATGTATGCTGATTTTAATTTCCAAGAGTATTGTGAAGAAAAGAATGTTAGGTGATAAAACTGTTTTCTTTAAAAAGAAGAATCGTTTTATGATCAAGGCTAATGTCTTCTACTTAAGAATTATGGTATATCTGAGATCTGATAAGTTCCTACAAAGTTCTGTCTCACAGTGACTAAATGAGAAAACATAAAAGTAGTTATAGTTACTGCTCTAAACAAAGCAAGTCACAAGAATCTAATTTTTGAAAATAGCTATTCATTTCATACAAGAATTCTTACCATTATAGAAGACACTGGTTGTAGGATATCTTAGGCTCTTTATAATGTAAAATTATTTGAGTAACAAGAATTCTGCTTTCATAATATTATGCAAAGCAGCCCACCTGTACTGTGAGTACTATGTTGCCCATTTTTCAGCACAAATTATTTTTTCTCAGGTTGTAAGCATTAAAAATGAAACTAATAAATGATGCTTCTGATGTTAAAACTATCAGAGGTGGATTTACCCTGAAGTTAATGAAAGTAGAGAGTTGTTTATAGTACTTGTACAGCCTTATATTCAATTTTGTATTTCAAATTTCTAAACCCTGTACCTAATTTTGTATTCATAATTTTGTATTCTTTTTCTTAAAAAGGGTCCCCAAATTGTTTACATTTCAAACCAACAAAAATCTGGGTCTATCCTAATTTCTCCATAATAGATCATTCCCTTCCTTCCTTCCTTCCTTCCTTCCTTCCTTCCTCCCTCCCTCCCTCCCTCCCTCCCTTCCTTCCTTCCTTCCTTCCTTCCTTCCTTTCTTTTTGTCTTTTTAGGGCCGCACCAGCAGCATATAAATGTTCCCAGGCTAGGGGTCTAATCAGAGCTGTAACTGCCAGCCTATGCCACAGCAGCAGCAACAAATCCAAGCACATCTGTGACCTATACCACAGCTCATGGCAACGCCGGATCCTTAGCCCACTGAACGAGGCCAGGGATCGAACCTGCAACCTTATGGTTCCTAGTCAGATTCGTTTCCGCTGTGCCACAGCAGGACCTCCGATAATTTCTAGATAAAGAATCTCAGTGTGTTTATAGCTTCTATTTTGAACTTAACCAAGAAAACTGGAGAAGTAGACTACTGAAGGGAGAAACATACACAAATATTTTTCATTACAATATGGCAGATTTACAATGTTTCTTCAATTTCTGTTGTACAGTAAAGTGACCCAATCACACACAGTTCCCTTTGCAGTACATTAGGAGCCTATTGCCCATCCATTCCAAATGTTACAGTTTGTATCCATCAACCCCAAATGCCCCATCCATCCCCCTTCCTGCCCCTCTCCCCCAGCAACCATGAGTCTGTTCTCCATGTCTGTGATCTGTTTCTGTTTTGTAGATGGGATAATCTGTGCCATATTTTATATTCTACATATAAATGATATCATATGGTATTTGTCTTTCTCGTTCTGACTTACTTCACTTAGTATGAGAATCTCTAGTTCCATCCATGTTGCCACAAATGACATTATTTTGTTCTTTTTCATGGATGAGTAGTATTCCATTGTACATATGTATCACAACTTCTTTTTCTATAATTTTTAAATTTGTTTGCTTTTTAGGGCTGCACCTGTGGCATATGGAAATTCCCAGGGCAGGGGTCAAATCAGAGCTGCAGTTACTGGCCTATGTCATAGCCACAGCAATGCAGGATCTGGGGCATGTCTGTGAACTACGCCATAGCTCACGGCAACTCCAGATCCTTAACCCACTGTGCAAAGTCAGGGATTGAACCGGCATCCTCATGGGGACATCCAAAACCATGCTGAATAGTAGTGGTGAAAGAGGACATGCATGTCTTGTTCCTGATCTTAATGGAAATGTTTTCAGTTTTTGTGGGTTTATCATAGCTGGCTTTTATTATGTTGAGGTAGGTTCCCTCTATGCCCACTTTTTGGAGAGTTTTTATGACATGGGTGTTGAATTTTGTCAAATGTTTTTTCTGTGTGTATTGAGATGATCATTTGGTTTTTCTTTTTCAATTTGTTAATGTGGTATATCACACTGATTAATTTGAGAATGTTGAAAAATCCTTGTGTTCCTGGAATAAATCCCACTTAATCATGGTGTATGATTTTGTGTGTGTGTGTGTGTCTTTTTAGGGCTGCACCCGCAGCATATGGAGATTCCCAGGCTAGGCACTGACTCAGAGCTTTAGCCACTGGCCTGCACCATAGCCACAGCAATGCAGGATCTGAGCCACATCTGTGATCTGCACCACAGCTCACAGCAATGCCGGATCCTTAACCCACTGAGTGAGGCCAGGGATGTATCCTCACAGACACTACTCAGGTTCATTTCTGCTGAGCCATGATGGGAACTCTGATCCTTTTAATATAATTTTTATTTGGTTTGCCAATATTTTGTTGAGGATTTTTGCATCTATGTTCACCAGTGATATTGGCCTGTAATTTTCTTTTTTTGTGGTATCCTTTTCTGGTTTTGGAATCAGGGTGATGGTGGCTTCATTTTAAACAGGTGTTAATGAGCTGAGAATATTCTTGAAAACCAACAAAGCAAAATTTCCTACAGCTAAGTAATGCTATTTATCTTTGTGTGGCTTTGTAATCTAGCTATAGGACATAATTTTTTAGGCTTACTGTGCACGAGGCTTAAATTAATCTTTAGAGCAATGCCATGAGGTAGGACCTATTACTGTTTGCAGTGTACAGAGGAAGCTGGGGCCTAAAGGCCTGACATTAATCTGGACCTGACTGTTAAAGAGGAATTTAGCTTTGCTGTGCATTGTTCAAGTGGTCAGCACATACTGTTCAAATGGTCAGGTTTATCTGTTTGATACTTGAACAAATTTAACTCTTCACAGAGAGTATACCTAAAGGTCAATGTCTCTGTGCAGCAAGGAGCTATCAGGGGCCATGGCTGGCCCAGGGTATATCCATTACTACACAAGGAGAGTCTGTCTGTGCAATTATTTGCGTATAAAAATAGTGGCTTTTTATCACCTTGCCATGTTTTAGATAGCTGTTCTACCTAAGTTATTTTATTGCTTTCCACCTCAGGCGAGCATTAAGCCACTCTGAAATCCACAGGTTGTCCATAATCAGAATCTTGTTAGATTATTTGAATGGCTATCAGAAAATTGACTTTTTAAGAAAGGAAGGATAAAGCTATGGTCTTTTGACAAAATAAAGTGAAAGAGATGGGTCTAAAGTAACCATGGCCATGGAGGAAAAATGTTCAAAACAAACATTTGATAAAAATCCCCTTGAATAGTTTCTTATATGACCCATATATCTGTTGTCAGACAAACAGCCTAAGATTTGTCATTAAAATACTCAGTGTGCATGGGGCTTGTGGTAGACGTAATCAGAGTCAAGAATCGCATCTATTCTAAAACTGTCTGAGTGGCTGAAGAATAGATAGTCCTATTTTTTCTTTTTCTTTCTTTTTTTCCTGGCTGTCAAAGCATTTATATTACCCAATGGAGTCATATTATTCTATAGAACCTAGAGTATGTTTAATTGAATCCTCCTGTAGTATTTGTGTTTTCAGGCTGGTCCCTGTTCTTCAGAATTTCTAGAAGCCTAGAGAGGGTTTAGTTGCTTATTACAGGCTTGTCCCAGACTACTGAGGCCTCCCTCACTTTACTTCCACTCCAGCAATATTTTATTTTTAAAGAGCACCTGGGTACTCTGAGTATAGTTTATTTTCACGTTTGAAATTTGAAACGTAATTTCTAGAAAAAATAAGAAGCCAGCAGCTGGGATCAGGCAGAATCTTAGTTTCAATAACTTAGTTTTCAATATTCCTTTTAAGTAGTTTCAATAATTACTTAGTTTCAATAACTTAGTTTTCTATATTCCTTTTATTTTTTATTTTTTTTGTCTTTTTCCCTTATTTAGGGCTGCACCTGAAGCGTATGGAGGTTCCCAGGCTAGGGGTCTAATAGGAGTTGTAGCTGCCGGCCCTTACCACAGCCACAGCAACGCGGGATCCGAGCAGTGTCTGCAACCTACACCACAGCTCACGGCAACACCGGATCCTTAGCCCACTGAGCAAGGCCAGGGATCGAACCCACAACCTCATGGTTCCTACTTGGATTCGTTAACCACTGAGCCACAACGGGAACTCCTTCTATATTCCTTTTAAGTAGTTTCTTTGGTTTTGTCTTTTTTCCTTTTTTTTTTCTGATTATAAAATTTCCTTCCGAAGTTGGGCTTGAAAGGAAGTTGAAACAAGGGCTTCCTTGTTTTGAGGGCTATCACTCTATAATACTGTGGTAAAATGATTTTTAGGGTCTCTGTATTTGGTAAGAATTACCAAACAAAACAAAACCTTCCTGTTAGAAATTTGCCAGATGATTTTATAGTAAAAAGGGCTGCTTCTGATTGTTATTATTTAACCTAAATAGCTGACAGATTTATCCTTCCAATAACCTTCCACCTCTGCCCTCCTAACCCACTACCTACTAATTTTGTAGTATTCAGTCATGAATAAATAACATTTATGATTACAGTTTGTGATGGCCCTTGGGAACTGTGAGATGCTCTCAACTGGAATTTAAATCTACAAGCAGTAATCCAATTTGTCAGATTTTGGGATTTTAGCCATGTATGCTTAACATTATTCAATCACCTGTCATATCTCTAGAAAAGAACAGGTCTCACCACATAAATTCAGTCTCTGAACGAAGGCCAGCATGAGTCAAACAGACACAACTAATTGGGTCTTCACTGTAAGGAACATTTGTTAGCAACTTGTGGAATAACTGTTCATAATCTGATAGAAAATTCTTAACTCTATTGGAAAAATGTTTTACTGGGAGGCAGTCATTGAGAGGTTTTTACCATGTTTTAAATGTAACAGAAATCTTGGACCTTTGATGCTAGGATATAAAATTTGAAGCAAAAAAATTTAAATATTTTGGACTGATCGAGTTTGTCTTCTAATTACAACATGGTTTAGTGTTAATAAAAATTTACCAGCACTTGTGTGAAAGACTGGATAGTATTACTTTGAATTTAAGCCACTGTATCCTGCATTTTTTACTTTCTCATTTACTTTTTTCATACATCTGTAGTTATTTAGAGAATAAGTAAAAGTCAGGACTGATCTTTAATGTCTACAGTGTTTGCAGAGTCCTAGTAGATGTGCCACCTCTGTAGGTTGCTCTTTGGGTTGAACACTTTTTCTCCAGGCAAGGAGAGCCAAGTAACCGCTGGGAATGAAGTGTAGGTTATAATTCTTAGTCATTTGTTGATGTAGGCTAAAGTCCAAACAATGAACTAGAGGTGAAAGTCCTTAGGTTCTATTACTATTCCCCATGGTCTCTTAGGTTCCTTTTGTTTTTCTTCTCATTACATAATTAACTGTGTAATGTCAGGGGATACATCAAATTCCCATAATGGAAGCACAATATATAAACAATTTATAACCTAGGAAATTTCTCATTCTACATGTAGGGTTCTCATATTTACAGCATACTACCTCTGAAGTCTAGATAACTTTTAAAAAAATTTGTTAAATTTCTTCACAGTTTCTAACTGTTCCCTTGATATTTGAGTTTAATTTTTATGACTTCCTTACTCTGTTGTATTACACTGTGGTCACATCACAATAGGGCAATTTAAAAATCATTTCACTAGTGACTTCTGTTGTGTTCTGTAGTTGAATGGTCTTGTTTAGATTCTGCAGTACTTCTTGAGCCTCAGATCTTTCCTTTGAAAAGTGCCAGATTCATCCTAAAGAAAAATGTGAAGTTTAAAAGAGTTGTAATGGTATTATGTCTTGTCTTGTTTACATACTTTATACGTTTTCAAAGTAATACATTTAAATTTTTTAAAAACGTTATTCATTATACATAATTATTGCAGAAGAAAATGATGAGCAAAAAATCGTAAAATTATCTCAGATCCTAACCACTCAGAGGTAGTAACACTTTCATTCTGATTGATATCCTTTAATATCTTTCTATTTATATATATACACATATTAATATATATATGATATGAATATAAAATAGAGTCATAACATGCTTAAATATATTGCAACTGTTTTTCCACATTTAATATTATCAATACATTTTCCTATTCACAATTAGGTATCTATGCTATCATCTGATGATGTCTTAAGGTGATGTTGTGTAGATTGCTGTAATTTTTTTAGCCAATCACTAGTTATTGGATATTTGTTTCCAAATTTATATTATTATAAGAGTTTATCAACCATAAATCCTTATATATAAATCTTGTTCATTTGATTGTTTATTTTCTTGGAATGAATTCCTAGAAGCATAATTCCTAGGTTAAAAGATAAGCACACTTTTGATATTTGTTGACAAATCGTTCCCCAGAAATAGTACATCAATATATAGTACCTCCTGTTGAATATGAAGCATTTTTTATTGTTTATATTATTCATTATTTATTATTTACTATCCTTTTCTTTTAAATCTGACATTTCACAGTTGAAAATGGCATCACATGGTTGCTCTGATTTCTGTTTCATTAATTACTAGTGAGGTTGAATGCTTTTATTATAGATTTACCTGTACATCTATAATTTTTTAATGGACTGTGTTTCAGTGTTTAGCCTATTTTTGTATTAAATTTATTTGTAGGATTTTAAAAATATAATAACTTTTCTTTATTAGGTATAAGACTTTCTTACTTTGTCATTTGCCTCTTAATGTTAGTGATTTTTTTTTTTTTGGCTTTTTTAGGGCCGCACCTGTGGCATATGAAAGTTCCCAGGCTAGGGGTCAAATCAGAACTACAATTGCTGGCCTACACCATAGCCACAGCAACGCTGGATCTGAGCCACATCTACACCACGATTCATGGCAATGCCAGATCCATAACCCACTGAGCAAGGTCAGAGATCGAACCTGTATTTTCATGGATCCTAGTCAGGTTTGTTAACCATTGAGAACCATTGAGCCATGAAGAGAACTCCCTGTTTGTGATATTTTTGATATACAATTTAAACCTTTAATTTTCATTTTTAAAATAAATATATCATACATACAAATGAACGTGTGAAATACCATACATGAAATGTTTGAAGAATAATAAAAATAAACTAAGTAATCCTGTATTCACATCCCAGTAAGAATATTACATTTCCAAAACTTTTATTATCTGTGTTTTTTTGGCCATGCCTCTGGCATGTGGAAGTTCCCAGACCAGGGATCAAATCCATACCACAGCAGCTACCTGAGCGGCTGCATTGACAATACCATATCCTTAACCCACTATATCATAAGAGAATGCCAATTTCCATACTTTTAAAGCTTGTATGAGCTCCTATCATACCGCATTTTCCCTTCTCTCAGGAGGTAACAGATTTCCTTAATTTTGTTAATTTCTTTATATTTTTATCACATATGGACAATTCTTTTTTTTTTTTTTTTTTTTTTTTGCCTTTTGTCATTTTATGGCTGCGGGTTTATGGCCGCACCCGCGGCATATGGAGGTTCCCAGGCTAGGGGTCTAATCGGAGCTGTGGCCACTGGCCTGCGCCGCAGCCACAGCAACGCAGGATCCGAGCCGCGTCTGCGACCTACACCACAGCTCACGGCAACGCCGGATCATTAACCCACTGAGCCAAGGGCAGGGATCGAACCCGCAACCTCATGGTTCCTAGTCGGATTCGTTAACCACTGCGCCACGACGGGAACTCCACATATGGACAATTCTTAAACTAAATATTACTTAATTTTGTAATTTTTGAATGATTTAGAGCTAGAATTATACATTAGAATTCTTTGGTAGCTTCCTTTTTAAAAACTAAACATTATTGAGAATCCTCAGTGTTGAGGATTAACATCATCATCAACATATATGCATATATGGTATTCTACTTTATGGGCATATCATAGTTTATTTATTCATTCTTCTGTTGTTTCCAGTTTTTGATAGTACCAAAAAAAAAAAAAATGCCATTGAAAACCCTGTGCATATCTCCTGGTTCTTATTTGCAAAAAAAAAAAAAAAAAATTGTATTCTGGAGTTTCCGTTATGGCTCAGTGGTAACGAACCCGACTAGTATCCATAAGGACGTGTTTTCAGTCCCTGGCCCCGCTTAGTGGGTTAAGGGTCTGATGTTGCTTTGAGCTGTGCTGTAGTTTGCAGATGTGGCTCTGATCTGGCATTGCTGTGGCTGTGGTATAGGCTGGCAGCTATAGCACTGATTCGACCCGTAGCCTGGGGACTTCATATGCCGCAGATGCGTCCCGAAAAACAACAAAACAAAATATATTCTTAGAATTACTGGGTTGGGGGGGGAGGGCATGTTTCCTGTTTTTTTTTTTTTTTTTTTAAAGCTAGAGATACACAAAGTGTTAAACCTTAAAATCTTCAAAGTTTCCTGCAACCTAAAATAATGTAAAAGGCTCCTTAAGTTTTTACCCACCACCTTTGAAGTTCTAAATGGTATCTGGGGGAAATGAAAAAATAAGGAGGTTCATTTCAGCTGTAGTTCAGGAATTCTAATGAAGCTCTGTGGTAATGACATCAAAAAAAAAAAGCTAAATTGTGTTCCGAAGGGCTCATATCGTTTTATACTCCTACCGGCAATGTTTAAGAGCTTCTTTTGTTCCAGATTATTGTTAGCATTTGATATTGAGACTTTAATATTACTACAGGCTATAAAATGGCACTCAACTAGTTTTATTTTGCCTTTTTCTCATTACTGATGAGGTGAGCATCTTTTTTGTAAGATTATGAGTCATCTGTGGACATTCCTTTGAGGAATGCCTTTTCATGTCTTTTGATCATTTTTCTATTGTGTTGGCTATTCTTTCATTCTTCCTTTCCTTTCCTTCCTTCCTCCTTCCCTCCCTTCCTCCCTTCTTTCCTTCTTTTCTCTTCCTTCCTACCTGCCTTCCTGCCTTCCTACCTTCCTGCCTTCTTTCCTTCTCCCCCCTACCCCACCTCCATCCTTTGTCCTTCTTTATTTCTTTGTTGTTTTATTCTAGGGGGATTCTTTATATATTTTAAATACTGATCTTAAGTTGGTTTTATACATGAAAAAATGCCGTCTCTCCATCTATAACTGCCCCCCCCCCCGCCAGCCCCACCCACGACCATTTATGGTAACATCTGAAATTGATTTTTGTGAGTGCTTTAACACACTGTGGTAGGTTGCACTATTGGTCACATTTTTTCACCCCTCCCTGTACCCCCTTTGACTGAAAGTTCCTCCCACAAAATTAGATGGTATTTCTCTAGCTCTTGACTTGGGATCAGTTATGTGGCTTGTTTTGGCCACCAGAATGTGTAGAAGAGACATCAACTGCAAAGCATTGGCCTTAAGAGGTTTGTTTCTGCTTCTTCCAAAGCTATGAGAAGAGCATGTCTGAGCTAGTCTATTAGTCCCAAAAGAGGGAGTGCTACCACAGTCAAGCAGCATAAGCTGAACCCATTTCAGCTGAATCCCAGTTGACTCATAGACTTGTCAGGGATAATAAACCATTGCTGCTTTAAGCCACTGAGTTTGAGGTGGTTTGTTCTGTGACAATAGTTAACCGATAACAGGTGTGATCCATTTTTTTCTGCATGCAAGCTAATTATCTCTTTTATTACATAGTAATGGCTCTAGTGTTTTGCTTTTCTTTGTGTTAGCAATTTTTCATTTAATGATTATTATTGAACTTGAATTTATCTCTACCATCTTAACTTTCATTTTCTCTTTGACTTACTTTTTCTATGTTCCTTTTTTTCCCTATCTTGTTGCTTTCTTTTGGATTGGTTTGTTATTAGCTTGGGCTTTTTTTATTCTACTTTTTCTTCTAGTTTTTAATTGCACTTACTATTTCTATCAATTTTATCTTAAATTTTTTAGCGTACTTATTTAACTTAGTAATGTTTAAAGGTAATTGCCTCTTCACCCTCTTGAACAATACAAGGACCTAAGAATATTAACTTTGATAACCATTCTCTCTCTCTCTCTTTTTTTTTTTTTAGGGCCGCACCTGCGACATATGGAGGTTCCCAGGCTAGAGGTCGAATTGGAGCTACAGCTGCCGGCCTACACCAGAGCCACAGCAATGCCAGATCCGAGCTGCATCTGTGACCTACACCACGGCTCATGGCAATGTTGGATCGTTAACCCACTGAGCAAGGTCAGGGATCAAACCCACAACCTCATTGTTCCTAGTCAGATTCGTTAACCGCTGCGCCATGGCGGGAACTCCTATAACCACATTCTGTACTATTGTTTCTGGCCATTCTATTTCAAATACCACAGATTACATATTGTTATCACTGCAGTCAATGTTTATGGAATTTGCCAACATGTTTACTATATTTTCTCTCAGTATTTCCTCCGGCATTTCATAGTTTCTTTGGTGCTTTGCTCTAGATTTCTTCCTTTAGCAGTTCCTTATTTATTTATTTATTTATTTATGTATTTATTTGCTTTTTAGGGATCCACCCGCGGCATATGGAGGTTCCCAGGCTAGGGGCAGAATCAGAGCTACAGCTGCTGGCCTACACCACAGCCACAGCAGTGCCAGATCCGAGCTGCATCTGCGAGCTACACCACAGCTCACGGCAACGCCGGATTGTTAACCCACTGAGCAAGGACAGGGATTGAACCTGCAATCTCATGGTTCCTAGTTGGATTCATTAACTGCTGCACCATGACAGGAACTCCAGCAGTTCCTTTAGTAAGCATTATTGGTGGTAAACTCTCTCCATTTTTGTTTTTCTGAAATGTCTTCACCATGCTTATCTTGAAAGATATTTTCACTGTGTAAACAATTCCAGGCCAAGAGTTACTGTCATTTGGTGTAATAAAGGTATTATACCTTCTGGCTTAAACAGTTATTTTCAAGATGTCAGCAGTGATTTAAATCATTCCTTTGTAGATAATCTCTCTTTTCTTTCTGGCTTCTTCTTTTTCCTTTTTTAAAAAAATTTGGCCACTCCTGAGGCACGTGGAAGCTCCAGGGCTAGGGATTGAACCTGTGCCACAGCAGCAACCCAAGCCACAGCAGTGGCAATGCCAGATCCTTAACTTGCTGAGCACCAGAGAATGCCTTTCTGGCTTCTTTTAAGACCTCTTTGTTTCAGCTTTGCTACAGTTCTCATGATGAGTGTATGTAAGGATTTATTTTCATTTGTCCGTCTTGGCATTATTGTGACTCCCAAATCTGAGGATTTATACTTTTCCATAAATCTAGCAATTCTCTTGTATCTCCTCATATTCTTTATTATCTCTCTTGGCTTTCTTATTAAACATCTCTCTCTCCCTTCAGTCTCTTGATCTTTCTTTTATATGTCAATCTTTACTCCCTTTGCTGCATATTGGTACTCAGATTTATCTTCTGGTTCATAGTTTCTCTTGTCAACTCTGTCTAATCTGATAGTTAACCTGACAATTGCATTTCTAATCTTATTATAGTTTTCATTCCTAGAAGTAACATTTCATTTTTTTAAATCCCTGTCCATTTTTTTTATAATCTGTTATTTATTCATAATTTTCGACATGCTTTTTCTTTTTCATTTTTTAAAGTTTTATTGAAGTATAGTTGATTTACATTTGATAATTTCTGCTGTACAACAGTGATTCAGTTTTATATATATACACATATCTGTTATTTTTCAGAATTTTTTCCCATATGAGTTATCATAGAATATTGGGTTTAGAGTTCCCTGTTTTTTGTTTAAAAACATTAAACTCATATTAAAAAAAATTCAATATCTGATAATTCCAATACCAGCAATGTCTATAGTCTGATTTAATTGCTTGGTTATTCTGCAGACTCTTGTTCATGGTGGGTTGGTTTGTTGTGTGTTTTGAGATTTATTTGTGAGCTCACAATTATTGGAACTCTCTTTGTGGGAAGTCTATGAGGTCTGGGTTAAAGGTACCTTCTATAGATAGAATCTTCATTTGCTTCTGCAGGCCAGTTGAAGCACTGAAGAATCAAGAGCTATTTTAGCCTACTTTAGTCTTTAGCATTTTTTTTTTCAGGCTGCATAGATAATGTGAATTCTGTTACCAAAGCAAGGGAAAGTTGACTTGAACATTTGAGTTTTCAGGCATTCTCTTCTTTTTTACCTTTATTTAGTATTCAGAATCCAGATCCCGCCCTCTGTGGGGTGGGGAGAAAGGTTTTTGTTTTGAGCCTTGTTTTTTCAGGTTTTTTTTTTTTTTTTTTTTTTGGTTTTTAGGGCTGCACCCATAGCACATTGAGGTTTCCAGGCCAGGGGTCAAATCGGAGCTACGGCTGCTGGCCTACACCACAGCCACAGCAACATGGAATCCGAGCTGCATCTGCAAACTACACCACAGTTCACGGCAGTGTCAGATCCTAACCCACTGAGTGAGGCCAGGGGTCAAACCCACATCCTCATGGATCCTTCCTCGTTATCCTCTGAGCCATGAAGGGAACTCCCCAGTTTATCTTTTTCACTGAGAATATCTCCTGTCATGATATCAGTTTGTGGAAGTCTCTTTATCTTAATTTCTGCATAAATCGACCTTATCTCCTGTTCCTCATTAAAATCAAAATCTTCAAATTACCAGAAATCAGCAACTCTCAGCAAATGCCACCAGGCAATTGTGTACTTTTTGAATTCTATCTTTTAAGTCAATTTTGCCTCTGAAGAATTCCTTTATTTTCTTGACATATAAGCTATGCTTCTAGAAGATTTTTTAAAATGCTTTATTCAGAATTTTTAGGTATTCTGTACAGAAACATTACTTGTACCCCATATTTCTGGAATTATAAATTGAGAAATTTAAAGTTTTGGTGTAGTCAAATCTATCGACATTTCCTTTGTGTGTTTTGTTTTTTGTGTTAAATGTAGGAAGTCCTGCACCAATTTAAGAATGTTCAAATATTCAGGAGTTCCCATTGTGGTTTAGCAGGTTAAGAACCTGACTAGTACACATGAGGATGCGGGTGAGAACCCTGGCCTCGCTTAGTGTGTTAAGGAACTGGCACTGCCACAAGCTTCAACGTAGTTTGCAGATGTGGCTAGGGTCTTGTGTTGCTATGGCTGTGGAGTAGGTTGGCAGCTGCAGCTCTAGTCTGACCCCTAACCGGGAACTTCCAGATGCCACAGGTATGCCCTGAAAAGAAAAAGAAAAAAAAAAGAATATGCCAATATTCACATATTAACATTCATTTAACTTTTGTAATTTTGTTTTAAATTTGTAAATATATAATTCATTTCGAATTTATCTTGATGAAACAGAGTAATTAATTTTTTTTCTTAGTTAACTTGTCCCAACATCTAGGTAATTTGTAAAAAATAAAAATAGGAAACAATAAAGGAAGTTATTATCACCAATGGTAGAAGTCGTGTTTGAATAGAAGTTATAATCATACTTATTAGCTGCACAATATGGAAAACGAATTGTGAAAATGAATGGCTTTGTGTTTTTAAAGGCATCTTGATTTCCTTTGTATTCTTGGAAAGAACTTTTAATTCTTTGGTTTTATTTGCCAGTACCTGCTATAGAAGATACCTTTTTTTCCCTCAAAAATTCCCAGGATACTCTAAAATAGGGCTTTCACACAGGAAACCCTAGGGAGGTAAGTGTTTTTGCTGTCCTCATGTATATATTCTTTCTGTTTTTCTAAAGTCAGAATCTTATTGAATTCCCCATTGTGACACAATTTTTGGTGGTGTAGTAGAGAATTAGAAACAGGCATACATTAATTTGAAAGGGATAATGGAACTCTTGTTTCTCCAGGGTTGTGGACCATGAGAGTAGAGAAAATGGTGCATGGATAACCTCTATATCTCTTCTGCATAGATTAGATCATGCCTTCTATTCAATTTTCCTTGTATCTGTGGAATCATTTTCATGCAAACTGGATATTCATTGCCTAGAAAGTAAAATTAAATTTCCATTTGCAACTTGTAGCTCACATGTCTACAGATCTGTGTGGGAATAACACAAATTTGCATAATGGATGCAATCTCAATCATTCAGCAATGATTTGGTGACCTTTCAAAATCTGATGCTGGGTCTTGCTTAGTGTAATAGGAGATGTCAATCCTCCTTTGTTGATAATATGAAAGAATAGGTTATTTTTATCAATAGATCATATGAATTATTAGTCATTTTAAAAATCAAATAGTAGAAATACATTTGATTTGTTTTTTTTTGTCTTTTTGCCTTATCTAGGGCCGCACCCGTGGCATATGGAGATTCCCAGGCTAGGGGTCTAACAGGAGTTGTAGCTGCCAGTCTTCGCCACAGCCACAACAACACGGGATCCGAGCCGCGTCTGCAACCTACACCACAGCTCACGGCAACACCGGATCCTTAGCCCACTGAGCAATGCCAGGGATCGAACCCGCAACCTCATGGTTCCTCATGGTTCTTTAACCACTGAGCCATGATGGGAACTCCCCAGTAGAAATCCATTTGAAACTAAAAGTATATGGAAGCAACTTGATTCCTTTTGGAGATTTCAGGTTGTATAGTGTTATTCTCTTGCTGTCAGAGCATGTATGTTACTGCCCTATGGTTATAGGTGAATAAGGCAGTTAGAGATGAGATCAGAATTACCTTTTTGATGTGTTGGAAGTTCCTTTTTGGACTGCATTTCTTAAAACTTGTTTTCTTGTTATTTTTTCCTCATAAAAGAGAAGTTACTCAATTCTAAGCAACATTTTTGATATACTTCGTGTGTCCACAGCATATGAAACTGTTTTAGGAACATAGTAGGCATGCAATAAACACCTGTAAATTAGCTGAAAAGGGAGCATAGGAAAACATTACCCTGTTTATTTTAACTTTCTGGTTCATTGAATTCTAGATAAATGACAGTTTATTGTAGAGAGAAAAACAGAACCTGATGGAATCTAGGAAAGGTGTGGAAGGGGAAGGTTTGTTCAGCAGCTCGGGAAATTTGAACCTGTTGTCAAGAGTTCTGAATATTTTTCCCGTTCAGCGTTATGAGGTGCTTACCCATCATTAATTTTAGTTTGTTTTTATGTGAACTTAAACTTTGGGTGATTTCTTGACTAGCACTTTTTTATTTAACATTAGTTTTTTTTTCTTTTTAATGATTTGCATTTCGTTTCACAACAGTTGCCCAAAATATCCTTGAAAAAGGAGGGCTATGTTCACCTTTAATGCTTAAAAAATCACTTGGAGGCATTTCAATTGAGCATGAGTATGTGTTTGCAAGAAAGTAAAACATAACCAGAATGAGTAACCTCTGTTCTCTGTGGCTTATTGCATATCATTTATGCTTGAAAAAACAGAATGAATTTATTTGTTTTAATGTCAAAAAACTTTGACCCAAGAGTTAAAAGGAACTAGCTGACCAATACAGTAAAAATAGCAGCAAACTTACTTTTTAACTGGGATGATATTTAATCCTACATCTCTTTGTTACAGGACAAGTTGCAAACAATTTGAAATATTTTTCTAGTGTTAGGGAGCATATTTAGAATGTCTACTCTGGTAACATGAAGGGTAGCTCTGCAAAATTATCTGAACAACCCAGACCCCACAACCCATCCTGGAGATAAAGGAGAGTTATTTTGTTTGTTTGTTTAAATTATCCAAATATCTTATCTTCATAATCCCATGGCACTCAGTAATAGCTCTGTCTTCACCTGGTCCCTGCTGCCTCATGGACACAGCTATATTAATAAAATGAAAGGATTTAAGGAAATAGTATGTCAGAAATCAACGTGTAAATGAGCAAAACACTCGTTTTACTTTAAAAATGTTGTCTTTAGAGATAATACATGATAATTTATCTAAACTTGAAGAAATCTTGATAATTCCTACATATATCTATAGTTTGTTGATTAATCCTAGGAGATTTTGCTCTGTTGTTTTCTATTTTCTCTAAAGGAGTGTGTCAGTCTCAGCTTAATTTAATGATCCCTCCTGGGCCACTAGTAAAGGCAGCCCTCTTTCCCAAAATGACTTTTTTGTTATCTTTCTAGAAAAATGCTGATGACAATATTTTTCTTTATTACCCTTTATATTGGTCTTTCCAATCCTTCTCAATTGACTATAACAGTCTTTTTGGGACAAACAAGGGCCTTTCTTTTCCTGGCAGTCATTTTACAGCTGTAAGTATACCCTAGAAATAGAGACTATGAAACTTACACATTTAACTGAGTCATTCCTTTTAGACTATGAGTTTGACTATAGAGAAAGTGACATTGATGAAGTGGCTTTTCAATAATTAATCTTTTTTTTTTTTTGTCCTTAATCCTGTGCCACATACATTGTGGGGTGTAAAAGTTTTGAGATGTGATTACTGTCACAAACTTACTCACAGTCTGGATCAGGTGATCACATTTACAACCAAACATTTGACAATTAAATGGCAACATAAGATAGCATATGACTAAATATCAAAATAAGTGGTATAAACAGCAAGTACTGTAAGAGCATGTAATGGAGGCCAAGTAGCAGTAAAGAACACTTGACTTAATAAGAGGAATCACATCATGCTTGGGTGTTAGGTACCAGAGTTAATACAAAAATGTAATATGGAAGGTATGTGTAGTCAATATACTTAAAACTCTCTTAAATCACCTATGGACTTCAGTATATACAGTCACAAATACATGCTGTGCTGCACTGGATACTGATACACACTCTCTCTTAGCAAGTGCTGTACAGTTAGTGTTTCCTTTACTATATAAACAGATCACTGAAGAAACTGGTTCAAGTTTATCTTCAAACCCAAAAATAAGTCTCAGCATCACGAGCTGTTTATACTATGAAGGGTACATGGAAAGTGGGTCTGACTGACTCAGCATCCCTTTCTCCTTGAATGGAAGAGGAGGCAGAATTGTCCACACTTTACAATACTTTTTGTCTAACCCTCTCCTTTCTATTAAGCTTGCAGAGGCAACTCTACATAAGTTAAATTGTGTATATGATATGTTCCGCTGTATCTTAGTTATTCATGGTCTTGACCTCTCTTTACCCGTAGGTGGTAAATTCTGAATGGTTATTTGACTGCATTTAACATTTGTGTGCATATTTAGCTTAGAATATTATTTTTTCATGTTTATTTTTATAAAATTGAGGATCCGTTTTTCAGGACTTTTTTTTTTTGGTCTTTTTAGGGCCGCAACTGCGGCATGTAGAGGTTCCCAGGCTAGGGGTCTAATCAGAGCTGTAGCCGCCGGCTTACACCACAGGTGCAGCAATGCCAGATCCGAGCTGCGTCTGCGACCTACACCACAGCTCACGGCAACACCGGATCCTTAACCCACTGAGCAAGGTCAGAGATCAAACCCGCAACCTCATTGTTCCTACTCGGATTCGTTAACCACTGAGCCATGACGGGGAACTCCCTTTCAGGGCTTTTGTATTCTCCTCTATCATTTCCTATATTTTCTTTTTTATCCTTCTAGTTTCATGGAAATTAATACACTCTAACTTTCTATAAGCTAAAAATCACCACCTGTCCTGGATCTTATTCCTTCTCATTTCTTTTAAAATTCTATCTGCTAAAAGATTTACCAATCAGAAAATAATAAGGAACACCTATTATAGTGCAAAAGATTGAGCTAAGCTTTGGAAATGAAGTTTTGAAGTGTAGCAGAAAAGAAAACAGGAACGTTTAATAGTTCAAAGAACCGTATTGTAAATGCCAAGCTAGTGATACAGAGGTTAATGGTGTGGTTATTCAGAGGGAGACACTCCTAGTCTGGAGTGTGTGTCCTGAAAAAGTCTGGGAAAGGGCTGGGGCTGAGTTAAACCTAGAACCTTGGGTAGGATTCATACAAGCAGAGGGCTGGGTGCATTCTTAAAGATCGAGATAAATGAGTACTTCCTGGTACTGGTCATTTGTGAGCTCATGGTCTAGTGATGGAGATAGACAGTTGAAAAGATAAATTTCAACACAATATGGAAAATGTGCTCATATAGGGACTGGAACAAAGTCCTGTGGGGGTACAGGGACTCTTGAATTCTGATGTAAGATAGGAGGGGTAATTAAGACTGCACTTTAATGGTAGGTACGGGCTTGCAGGGAACAGAAAGAAGAAAGGCACATTAGATCAAAGAAAGTTCTCCTCCTAGACATGGATCTGGAAAAAGCAAGATGCCACCGTGGCAGTGACAAAGGGCTGGGGATGAGGGGTGTGACACATGCTGATTGTGAAATGTCTTTTAAAACTAGGGAAGACCTTGATTTTCAACTTGTAGGAAAAGGGGAGTCAAAAGAGAGTTGTAAGCCACAGCATGACATTATCAGATTTAATTTCTTATAAGAAAATGCATTAAACCTGGTGGTAGGGAGACCAGCTGAGACTGAAAGCTACATAAGGGCAAGTTTGTATTTAATCCCTCTTGGTATGCTTAGCATGGTAGGTGCTCTATAGTCTTTTACCGAAATGAACCTTTTATTACCTCAATAGTCTAAGGAAAATTTGCAAGCTCAAGCTAAGGCCTTAAACAGTGGGGGTAGAAAGACGTCAAATTTGAGTGATGGTTAGGAGATGGAATCCATAGGGTTCCCAGAGGCGTGTACAGATGAACATATTCCAATGTGTTTATCTGCTTGCCAAATGAAGTGCTTACATGAGAGAAGCCTGCATTGCCTTAATGTAGGTATGTGAGTTTTTTATGCTGCATAGCTAAAAGCAAATGTTAAAAATGTTAAATATATATATATATTTTAAATGTTAAATTTTAAATATATATATTTTAAATGTTAAATGTTAAATATATATATTTTAAACGTTAAATGATATATATATAATTATATACATTTAACATTATATATAACAAATATTGTATACATATATATATATATAAAGCACAAGCAGAGTTTGATGAGAAGAGATGATCTGTGTAAGGGACAGTTTAGAGATAGGACCCCAAAAGTACTTAGAACCAATTTGAGGAACACTTCTGTGTCAGATGCAGGATTTCTGGCAGCCTCTGCCATGAGGACAGACGGGGCAGGTTGGGTCTAGGCTCTTTCTGAGCCTTGAATCTTCTGTCTCTCATGGTCAGCTTTTTCCTGCCTTGCCTCCAAACTCACACTGGTCTTCCCTGTCATGTAAAGGGCAAAAGAGATGGCCCCGGGTCTAACTGCCGCCCTTCTCACCTTCCTTTTTACCCACTCCTCCATTCCGTTACCACTCGTCCCCTGAGATTTGATTTCTCTCCTTAGTTTCTCAGTTAATCTTTAACTTGTTAAATCCAGGGCTTCTTCCCCTCTACTTGTTTCCTTGACCTCACTGCATCTCTGCAGCATCAACATTTCTGATCTTCTCTGCCTTGTTGAAAGTTTCTCTTCCTATGAATTCTCTGCTGTTCTATTATTTCAGTTCTTAAATTACATCTAGGTCCCCCCAGGGTTCATTCTTCCTGCTGCTGCACAATGTGGACTAGATGATTCTTTTACTTTAACTATGACTTCTGTGATTTTTCTTTCTTCCTCCTACAGTCAATTTATATAACTATTCATTGAATAAATTAATTAGGAATTAATTCAAAACATATTAATGCCATCAAAATCCCTTCTTCACATCTGACCTCCCTCAGGCCTAACCTGATTTTGGTCAGGAATATTAAGCATTAATTCTAATCTGTGTCTGTTTAGAATTTATTTTATTTAAAATGTTTTCTTAAGGAGCTTGTTGAAAGTTGGAAAATATATAAAAGGATAAGGGAGAAAAAAATTTACTCCATACTTCCATCTTTTTTCACATGTAGGGATTTATTGTTTATTTTTATAAGAATAGCTAAATGTAAATGTTAACTATGTATATATATATGACATTATATATGCTATATATATATATCTACAGTAGATATTTATCTTCTACTTTTAAATTTAATATTATAATATAAGCATTTTCATGTTATTACCAATCCTTACAAATATCATAGTATTCTGTTGAGAAGTTACTTTTTTCTAAACTATTTTCCTGTGTTTCACATATAAGTTGTTTCCGTTTTTCTCTTATAAATGATCGTAAATATTTTTGTGCCTGAAGCTTTATTTTAGTCTTTTTTTTAATGATATATCTCTCAAGATGGACTTATTGGATCTAGAGTATAAACATTTTAGAAACTTTAATATATATTGTCAGGTTGCTTGTAACAGAGTTCTACCAACTTGTACATCAGCAATCTATAAGAGTACTGATTTACCACAGTCCGCTAAAATGTTTACTTAAAATTTCTGCTCTTTAAATACTTGACTTCTTTCCCTCCAAGAACACCAATGATTGTAAGTCTTAGTGAGTAGGCTTGCAATTCAGATATTTTAGTGATACATGCTTTTAGGGACTGATAGTAGAAACTAAGTTGATGACAAGGGTTTGCCTTTCACTTAACAAAAGCATGTTTACTTGGAAAGGAGAATCTTAGAAAGGGAAAGATCTGAAAAGAAAATTTGATATGGTTTTAGAAGCAGTCTCTTTGAATCTGTGGGACAGTATTTTGGCTTGAATTTCTCTCTAATTCCTCTGCAGAAAAGAAAATATTCTTAATTTCTTAATTTAAAGAAGAAAAACAATTCCAACAGAGAGGTTATAACTTTCTCTCAACAGATATGAGATTCATTTATCCTTATAGAAAACATTTTTGCAGAGGCATATACAGATGAACATATTCCGATGTGCTTATCTGCTTGCAAATGAACTGCTTGCATGAGAGAAGCCTCCATTACCCTAACATAGGTATGTGTTGTTTGTGGTGTGGAGGGTGGGCTCAAAACATTAATTAAATTCTTTCTGCTAGTTTATACAGAATGTACTGTGAGTTTACAGAAGAGATGTTTATGTGTTTGTAGAGTTCTTTCAAGGAGTCTGAGATCTGATATGTTACAGAAAACAGTCCATGTCTTACCAAATCTAATTTCCGGAATCATTTTCTCATAACTTCCTGGGGTTCTGGTTAGTGACACTTGAATAAAGTTCAGAGAAAATATAGGTGCTTGATAGCACCTAAGTATTATGTTCTGTATTCCCAACTTTTGGAAAACCCAGACCACTATTAATATGCTAAAAGCTGAATTTTGTAGAATGTTAAACATTCATGAAAGGAACGATGAAAGAAAGAATAGGTTTCTTGCCAGCATTGCGGTCAGCAGCAGTACTCTGGCCTGATTACTTAAGCCGATGTTTTTCCTAAATCAGTCATGAATCAGTAATTATCAAGTTTTGCAATACTAGGCAATTCTCTTGAGAATAGCAAATGATTTGTAATGTTAAGTTGATAGCTTTTTGTAAAAAAAAAAAGTATTTTGGCTCCTCTCAATGGGTTTCCCTGGGCACTGGGCAGAACCCCTCTTGATTTAATGGGACTTTATGGAGGCTTTGTAGATTCAGCTTTCCTACATGACCAAATAGCACATATTTGCTTTCTTTCCCCACAAAAATAAGAATGCTGCTGGTGTATGGTGAATTGGTTTCACTTCCGTTCATTTGGCTTAACTATTTAAACCACAATTTAGTCCAAAAATGAAAAAAAGAAGTCACAAATGAAAACTCAGGAATCATATTTTTTACTTTAATTCCATTTCTTCCAGCATGTTTTGTGATGACCTGTTTGATAACTGTTTTCTTCTGTCATAAGATGTTCTCCTTTGTGCAATGATATTCTAGATCTTAGAGTTGGAAGGGACTTAGTGAAAAATTTCTAATTCAGTCCCATACTTTTGAAGCATATAGGAGTTATACTTTCCAGTTTCAGAACCCAGAATTGGTTAAGTAAGGATCCAAATGTTCTTTCTCCTACTTGATGATACATTAGCCAACATGCCTGCATTGACGAAGTTACCTTATTTTAGATTCAGGAATCCTGTAGCTCAGCGGATTACACCCTTTGCAATTTGTTCTGATGTGCCATGTGACATCAGGATTTTAAAAGGTTTGTTCCTTGGTTGTCTAGGACCCTCACACTGTTGCCTTTCTTTTAAAATCCCCACCCTGGGACTACATATTTACTCAAGAGGCCTGTATAATTTTCTGTGTTCAGTCTCTGCTTATTTCACTTTGGAGATGCTCTTTTCTTGGACAAATCTTTGACAACATCTTTGCTTGGGGGTTCCCAAGAATTTTAATTTCTTACCATTGCAGGAGGGCCCCTCAAGTGGGGACTGGTAGAGCCCCTATCAGATGAGCCTTTCAAAATACTCTAGAATTCTATGTAACTCTTCTTTAAGGGCTTACATTTTTATTCTTTAGCTGGTTTGTCTTGTGGTGCTCCTTGTCTGATGGCCATGATCCTCTCAGAGAGCTAATGCATTTTGGCATTCTGAGACTCTCCCAGACACTCTGAGCCCATGCATTTGGTTAGGCTTTTGATAGAAGTTATATATTGCCATTCTCTCTGTTTCCTCACCGCCCATTCTGACAGGGACTCTGGTACCTGAATGAGTCTATCTCATGGCTAGTCTGCAACACTGTGACAGGTCTACCCTGTAGGTCCCCAGATTTCCAGATTCCTCTGTTGTGCTATCAAAAGGGAGCTGCAGAAGTTCACACAATCACGGGATTGGAAGGGAGCCTACTGGTCTTTGAATGCCTGAGTCACCCCTGCAAAATCACTGCCAAGTAATTATCTAGCCTGACGGGAAACTTATTACCTCCCAAGGCGGTTCATTCTAATTCGGCCTGTTCCCACTGGTGGGAAATTCTTTCTCATACCTACTCAGTGTTGATGTGTTTCCCATATTGAATAAAGCAGAATTGCTATTAATTAGCCCTCCCACCCCCTAGAGTCTTTCCAGTGTTGACTTAATGCCTTTGGGAGGAAAACTTATTTGCATTTACAGAATTTGGTGGATGCTGCCCTGTGAAATTCAGAATGCAGCCTTACATCATCAACAGACCTGTAGTGGGCATTTAATATAAAACACTTGTCAAACTAACTGAATTATTCTCTGAAGAAAGCAGCAATGACTAGGAGTATAGTGCTTATAGCATGCGTCATTCTTTTGGCAGCTACTGCCCTGGGTCTTAGTTACTTTGTATGCACGAGGCTTGCCTATACAGCTAGTTGTTAAGCTCCTCAGGGTGTAGACTTGTCTAGTATCTGTGGTCCCTAACAAGCCCTACTCGTGACCTTGCATTTACAGGATCACTAAGTGTTTTGCAAGAAAGTGAAAGCATAATAATTGCTTCTTCTGTCACTGAATTGCTTTTTTTGCTCCAGATGATGAGTGGTGGCAGTGGTAGTGGGATGTGTGTGTGTGTGTGTGTGTGTGTGTGTGTGTGTGTGTGCGCGTGCTCGTGCATGCACGCGCGCGTTTGCATGAGTGCAGGGCCAATTCTATCTTATTGAAGGTTTTAGAACTAATCTCCCAAAAGAAACAAGTTTTCCCAGGCCAGACTGAAAAAACTTAGCACTTTCTGCTTGACAATGCTACAGCATTGGCAGAGCCACATTAGGGGTTAAATTGATGCCTGGGTGTTGGTCTGGCAGCCTGACAATCACATACCAGGAACACCCTTTTCCACTCATCTGCCCAGTGCACACTTCCTCATTCTTCAGGACTCAGCAGGAATGTGTCTTTGTGGAACCTTCCTGATCCACCCAGGCAGAGAGATCACCTCTTCTTTCTTATCCGTGCTGTACTGTGGACAGTCCTCTATTTTAATACATGTGATATTACATATATATTACTTGCATCTGCCACTGTCTCCTTTGTTATTCTGTGAGTTTATGGAGGAAAGAGACTGAGTCAAATTTCTCTTTGTTTCCTCTGTGCCAAAAATAATGACCAGTGCAAAGCAGGGAGATACTCAATGAATATTTTGAAAGGAATGACTATTAAAATAGATGAGTTGTTTGTAATGGCTTGGGAAATGCATTCCCAAGTGCTAGAGAACCTATTTACAAACAAACTTTTGGAACATAACAATTTTTTTTTTTTTTTTGTAGTTGGAGATTGCTTACACTACCTTTTTTTTTTTTTTGGTCTTTTTAGGGCCTCACCCCTGGCATATAGAGGTTCCCAGGCTAGGTGTCGTATCAGAGCTATAGCTGCCCGCTACACCACAGCCACAGCAACTCGGGATCTGAGCCACGTCTGCAACCTACACCATAGCTCATGGCCATGCTGGATCCTTAATGCACTGAGCAAGGCTAGGGATCGAACCCGTGTCCTCATGGATGCTAGTCAGATTCATTTCCGCTGAGCCATGATAGGAACTCCACTTGTATTGTTTTGTATGCTCCCAGTGCTCTGCCAAACGGTATCCTTTCAGTTAACCATAATGAGGGGAGTGCTGTTTGGATAAGGCATGAGCTGGAATAGAAACAAAGTGTGGTCCCCTCTGAAGATACAGAGCCACCCACTGTAGATGTCCTGAGGAAAACAGAGTGGCAAGTAGTACATGATATCTACTGGGTATGGCAACCAAGAACACATCAGGCAAGCAGCTGGCTTTATGGAGTCTAATGGAATGAAAAGTCTACAAAGTGGTTGAATATACAGTTGACCCCTGAACAATTTGAGTTTGAAGTGTGTGAATCCATTTATTTTCAGATTTTCTTTCAGTACCAAATAGTACTGCAGTGCTACATAATCCCAGGTTGGTCTGAATATGTGGATTCAGAACTGGAGATACTGTGAAGGGCAGGGGAGGGGGTGACAAAGTTACATGTGAATTTTGGACCGTGTGGAGGGTCAGTAACTCTGTGTGGAGGGTCAGTTGCTCAAGGGTCAACTGTAATGATAGGAATTCAGGAAGAGTTAGTCAGCCATCATCAGGGAATCCGTCAGCAGGTAAGAGGTGAGTATGTGAAGGAAATACTGGTAAGGGTCCAACAGAACTTTAAACATAAAGGAACACTGGCCTTTTATCATTCATTGGTTTTTTAAAAATATTTATTGAATATTGCCATAGACTGAATAATTGTTTACCCTCAAATTAATACATTGCAGCCTAATCCCAGTGTGTCAGTATTTGGAGGTTCATACTTTGAGAGCTACTTAGGTCATGAGTATGGAGCCTTCATAAATGAGATTGTGTCCTTATAAGAGAGACCCTATGTGTGGACACAGTAAAAAGATAGCCATCTGTGAGCCAGGAAGTGGATCCTCACTAGACACTAAATCTGCTAGCACTTCGATCTTGGACTTCCCAGACTCTAGATTTATGAAAAATGAATTTATGTTGTTTATGAACAACTTAAATGATTTTGTTACAGCAGCCTGAATGGACTAAGACAAATACCTATGTGAAAACATTCCCAAGAAGAGTTGAATTCTTGATCCAATTATCAGCGGAAAAAGAAGGAAAGGCCTAGTTATCAGCAAGGGGGCACATAACCAGGGCTAGACTAAATAAATACTGGGACTTGATATGAATTCCTTGTTATGGGGCTGGTGTGCCTTTCAATGCCTTCTGTTTCCAGTCAGGATTTATCCTAAAGATAGGATCAGGAAGAGCTTCCAAGGTCAAATAGACTCAGCTGTGGTGAAAAGAAGTTCTGGGGACCGGGTACCAAGAAGGCCTAACTAAGGTTTCTTGATGGATGGAACTGCATCTAGACTACAACTGTGCATGAACTCATTAAATATAGTTGATTGGCTATACCAAATGGTGGCACTGCAGAGCAGAGAACAAGATATACTGGTTTTTTTTTTTTTTTGCTTTTTTAAGGCTGTACCCACGGCATATGGAGGTTCCCAAGCTAGGGGTCTAATGGGAGCTACAGATGCCAGCCTATGCCACAGCGGCAGCAACGCCAGGTCCGAGCTGTGTCTGTGACTTACACCACAGCTCACGGCAATGCCAGATCCTAACCCACTGAATGAGGGGTTCCTAGTCAGATTCGGTCCCACTGCGCCATGGTGGGAACTCCAGATATACTGATTTTAATAACATCTTGCACTTGAAAAACCCTCCATAATTACTGAAATATTTTCACATTTTGCTATTTCACCAAAATTCTCTTATGTAGGCCAAAGTGGTATGCCCATTTCTTAGATAAGTACATTAAAGCATTAACAATTTAAATGGATCATCTGACTGCTGGTTTTCTAGTAACAGAGACCAATGAGAACTATAAGCTCCTATCACCAAGTCACTGCTCTTTCCCTTATCCCACTGCTTTGCCCTTGTGACACTGTGACAACTCTTGGAGCACCCTGTTCACTGAGAATTCAGTCCAGGTTTGACTTCTGGGAAACAGGACCTGGGTCTGAATTCAAGAGGATACTCTCAGCAATAGTCATGAGCCCGAATATTGTTTAAGATACTTGCTTTAAGAAATATGCTTTGGAGTTCCCATCATGGCTCAGTGGTTTACGAATCTGACTAGGAACCATGAGGTTGCGGGTTTGATCCCTGGCCTTGCTCAGTGGGTTAAGGATCCGGCGTTGTCCTGAGCTGTGGTGTAGGTCGCAGACATGGCTTGGATCTCGCATTGCTGTGGCTGTGGCGAAGGCCGGCAGCTACAGCTCGTGTTAGGCCCCTAGCCTGGGAACCTCCATATGCCGCGGGTGTGGCTCTAGATAAGACAAAAAAACAAAAAAAACAAAAAAAAAAAGAAAGAAAGAAATATGCTTCAATTCCAATTAAGTGGGTTATTATCTATTTTGAGGGAGTCTCCTTAAGTACAGTAAGCTAGCAATACCAGAGATGTAAAAATGTCAGTTTCTAGCATAAATGCTACAGTTTTTGTGATTTCACCATGTTGCTGAGTTATTGTGTTCCGAGGATGTCCTAAGCACCATTCTAAGCTTTCAGAACATGGCGATAAACAAAGCAGACACATTTCCCTCAGTCATAGGGCTTTTGTTCTAGTTGGGAAGGGGATGTCTGTGCAGGAGACTAACAAAAACCAAGAAAAATATAGAGTATGTTGGATGTTGATAAATGCTATAGAGGAAAAATGCAATAGGGAATGAGGACAGGATATGCAGAGGTGGGGAGGATCACAATTTTAAATAGGATGGTTCAAGAAAGGCCCAAAGAAAAGCTTGAAGCATCTTTATTTACTTCTTCAAAAACTACAAAATAAAAAATTAGTAAATATCCAAACTAGCTATTGATAATTATTAGTGAGTACACACACACACACACAAACACACACATGCACAGCCTAGCATTTACTTTTCAAATTAACTTTCAACTCTATTCACCTACAAAATGAAATAAATTCGATTTTGTGTTTTTGTAGAACTATAAGAATATGGAATTTAGCTTTCATGAATCCCTGCTTTTTTGTTTGCAGACCTCCCACTGATTAGCTCAGTGATAAAATTCCACAGTAAATTGTGACTTGAAAGATTTCAGGAAATCACAAAAATGGGAATGACAAATGAAGGTTATGAGATGAGGCAAATATTTGGCAAAGCCTATAAAGCACTTAGAACAAGCTTTATTAAGTGTGGTGGAATCAGATGATCATACTGTTTTTATTTTTATCTGTGGTCAAACATAATTAAAATAAAACATTTTCTGTGGTTTTCCAAATTAGCCTAACTATTTACTGGTCTCCAAAGATCTTTGTAGATGGTAATCTTGGCACAGAGTTCTAAAAGAGGGCTCTCTAGATCTGGAAAGAAGTTGGAAAATAATTTGTTTAAAAACAAACCAAAAAAGTCCCATGAAACAATGTGAGAGAATTGTGGCATACTGAGAATTCAGCTGAAAGGTGCCATCAATGATTCTGTGGCAGGCTGAGCACTAAAATGCCCAGTTTGTCACAGTTTCACTGCAAAGATCAAGGAGGAAATGTTGTAGCTGCCCTCTCGTGGCCAAATTGGAGGTTTTGCCTCTCTGTCTCAATACTTGCAGGAAAAAATTTTTATCTGCCTCACACCACCCTTACCACCCCAGCTATACATGAAATAATTTAAAAGCAATAAAACATTTCAAATTTTCAGATGCACGCAAAAGGTCAACCTCTTCCCCCAACCCCACCCCACCCCCAAAACACACACACACAAGACCTTGCAGGTTGGTCAACACATAATTGTCAGTTGAGCAAAAACTCCTGGCTATTAGTAGATTGTATTAAAATTGTGGCCCCTTCCACCACACCCTAAGGGAAGCCACATGAGATTTTTGGGAGAATTTTAAAGGTGATATCCTCAAGTCTACAAATACTTTTTTGATATAGGAAACAACAGGGAGGGCTTTGGTACCTCCCAGATGGATAATCAAGGCTAAACCACTTAAGAACTTTAAATTTCAGCTTCTTAGTATGTAAAATCAGAGAGTTCAAAGACAACTTCCAATATCCCTTCTAGTTCTCAAACCATAAATAAGTGAGTTGATGGACAGGTAAACTGCTTTTTGGTCTCTGGGATTTCTTTCCTTTCTGGTTATATGGCTTTATGATTAGTGAACTAAAGAGCAATTAGTGGAATTGTGTGATGAAAGCTTTGGAAACTGCAGGGCGATACGGAGAGTTGTAGAACTGCCCCATTCATACAGTACTGAATTTATTAAGTATCTTCTATGTGCTCTGCATTATGTCAGGTGCAAGTAAAGCAATAGCAACAGAGAAAAGGAGAATCCTTGTGTTCAATGTGCTTATAATTAAAAAAATTATAAGTTCAATCATTTTAAGGTGGCTTTACATCATTTGATTTTATGTTCTTACAATTATGAAAATAACAGGGAGAACTTACCTTAAACTTTGAAAGTCTTCAAAGATCCTCTAGGTGGGACGGGCTTGAGCAAAACTCCCAGCAGACTTGGGCAAGAGCTGGGTCTGGAATGAAGACTTCAGGGTTAAGGGAGTGTGCATTTTGGTGAACCTTCTAGGGGAAGAGGTGCTTGGCTATGCTTTTGTCATTCTGAAAACTGCTCTTCCATGGGCAATAAAAGGAAATCCTAATATACCTTATATTGTTTTGGAAACTGCCCTATTTTTGCTCTGTATCATACCATGCTTTGTAATGGTTAATTCTAAAGGAGAGACTCTATGTTAAATAACTTATAATTTTATTTAAAATTTTTATTTATCAGGATAAAATTGTTTTCCTTTTTTTGTCAAGTTCTTGTGCATGCTCTGACATCTAAAGCAAAGAACCAGTCAAAATTTTGAAATGTTAATTAATTTGGATATGAGAAATCTTAAGCTATACGTTACTAAAATGAAAGTTGACATGTTATTAGTAATATGGATCTACCCATGTGTGTAATAATCAGGTTACAGGATCTTGATAAAAATAATTATTCAAGATTAGAAGAGGTTTTGGGAGGACCTCTTGATGACACAAATCTTTTTTTTTCCTCTTGCCTTGGTATTTTTGGAATATCTTACACATCATCTACTATATGTGTCTTTGTTGTAAGTTAGAGTTTGGTTAGATAGAACATTTGAAATCTGTTCAACTTGGCAGTGCAAAGAGCCTGGAGTCCAATGATTTGTCTTTAGGGCGGTGTTTGGGGAATAACAAAATATTTCAGAATCATTAAGGGTATTACAAGAGGGAATTTGGGAGTGGTTGAAATGCTTTGTGTACTTCTAAGAAGGCAGGATGGGAGAGATTAGAGGATGAAAATGGTTTTAAAAATTTCACTTAGAGATTTGTAAATTGTAAGTGCAAGTTTTTACTAAAATAGCATGATCATAAACTTAAAAAGGTGAGGCTTTCTCTGATCTCAGTTTAATAAAACTTAAAAGGTAAAACAAAAAAGAAATTCACATGTTACAAAAGCAGGATCAGTGGTAAGCAATATTAGAGATCCCTCCAGAGCAAAGATGTATCTGTTAGGAAGACATTTTTTTTTAATTGCTTAATGAATTTTATTACATTTATAGGTGTACAACAATCATCAAGGAAGACTTATTTATTTATTTATTTTTATTTTTTGTCTTTTTTAGGGATGCACCTGTGGCATATGGAGGCTAAGGGTCTAATCAGAGTTGTTGCTGCCAGCCTACGCCATGGCCACAGCAACGCAGGATCCGAGCTGCGTCAGCGACCCACACCATGGCTCAGGGCAACGCTAGATCCTCAACTCACTGAGCGAGGCCAGGGATTGAACCGGCAACCTCATCGTTCCTAGTCAGATTCGTTAACCCCTGAGCCACGACGGGAACTCCAAGGAAGACTTTTAAATACAGGAGTACACTATCATTTTGGTACAAATACTGATACCATAGATTACTTCTTTAAACATTATTTTTCAGGTAGATAGGCTCTGAGGAAGGTAGTGTGAAGTCTTAGAGTGAACATAGACTGCGTTTGGAGTATACTGGGTCAGTTGGCTCTGTGGTCTTGGATAACTTTTTAGTCTCAGTTTCTTTACTTGTAAGTTAAGATTTCTCTCTTTCAATTTTATCCAGAGAAAACTCCATGCCTTTCCCTCTCTACATTCTCCAGGTTTCTAGAAGAGTTTTGCTTTATATCTGTCTGTTCTCCAAGATCTTGCCAATCAGCAAGGCCTAAAGAGTTTAAGAAACAAAAATAGTTTAGTTGGTATTATTTGGGTTAAGCAGTACATAAAAATTTAAACTATCACTTCCAGCAATGCTAAACAAAGAAGGATGATTTTAATATTAAAGGCAAATGGGTCTTAGCCCCATGATCTATAAGGAAACCTATTTTTTGGATTTTTGTTTAGGTTTGGAGATGTGGCAAAGAGTAGCAGGGTTTTATAATTCTGCACCTATGGCTCAAAGTCTTGTCTAAGCATAAGCAAATGGTTGTGATTTAAACTTGGTTGTTGACTGCTTTTTACTCAGACCTCTTTCCAGCATTTACTTGTTCTTTCCTATCATTCAAACATTTTAGTCATTGGGTGTATGTTATTGAAGGTAGTTCTTTTGCCTTTATGGATATGTTTATGGACTATGTTTTGAGCTTTGCCTAATTCTGGATCACAAACTCAAATGCATGTGCAGGTTAGAAGTGAAGCAGGGGCCTTCCTATGCAGCTGTGAGCCCTGGCAACTGTGCCCAGTCCAGAGAGAACATGTGCCCAGACCAGAGAATAGTCACCAGTCAGCAGCTTGTTTCCTCGAGGATGTGGGCTGTATGCTGCCAGATCTTCTAACTTTTCTCCAGAGAAGTCAGAATATAGGCTTTAATGCGAACTCTCCTTATTTTTTCTTTCTTTCTTCCTTCCTTCCTTCCTTCCTTCCTTCCTTCCTTCCTTCCTTCCTTCCTTCCTTCCTTTCTTTCTTTCTTTTTTTTTTTTCCCTCACCTGTGGCATATGGAAGTTTCTGGGCCAGGGATTGAATCTGAGTGCAGTTGCAACCTATGCCACAGCTGCACACTGGATCCTTAAGCCACTGCTCTGGGCTGGAGATCAAACCCACCTCAGCAGTGACCTGAGCCTCTGCAGACTCTTTGCCAGAACCTTAATCCATCGTGCCACAGAGGGAACTCCTAAACTCTCCTGATTTTTAAAACACCATCAAACCAAACAAAGTTCATTAACTGGGGACTGCCAGTTTGTGTACTCTGATTTCAGCTGAGGTTAGTGCCTCATCCATGATTTACCTCTTAATAGGATGATGAACAAGAGCTAGGTAACGTGGGGACAAATCATAGTCCCACCATGTACTAGCTGTGTCATCTTGGCAAGTTATTTGGCATCTCTGCCCCTTAATTTCCTCATCTATGAAATGGAGGTGATAACAATAGTACTTATAAGGTTTTGTGTAAGAATCAAATGAGTTAAAATATATGAAGTGCCTACCATAGTGCTTGTAACGTAGGAAGTGATATTGGACTTAAGTGGACCTGATTCCAAAACCCATTGTTGTCCCAGAAAGCTTTCCATCCTTGACCTAGGGAGATTGGCTGTGAAAAGATGCCTGACAGGTTCTCTTTCATAAAGGAACTTAAGGGAAATTTCCTCCTTCTTGAATCAACTTGGGTCCAGCTTAACCAGGGAGAGCTTTGTTATTCATAAACCTACTACCATCCTCCACTTTGTCCCTCAGGCAAGCATGAACTCCTTGAAGGCAGGGACGGTGTCTCTTCTCTTTCTGAAGCTCCCAACCATATCTAATGAATTCGAATGCTTATAAAGCAATGAAAGAGGGACTCAAAAGAGGAGGCTCTCAATCTATCCAGTTTTGGGGAGCTGGAAATGACATGCAACTAGTCTAGTCAGGCTAGCATAGAGCCTTAGTTAATGCACTAAAAGTCCCCCAAATGTTACAAAACCTTTGCCTCCTTTCGTAATAGTGTTCTTTAAGGTGTCAATGAATAGAATCATTGGATGGGAGGAGCAGGGGTGTGTGCGAGGAGAAGGAAAAAGAAAGGGGAAAAAGAACTAGAGAGTGGGAAATTGGTAGAGAGAAAGAAATCAGGACGTAAGAAAGGCAAAAGCCACTGAGCAAATGTCCTGTCAGCTGCAAGAAACGGTCTTAGACTCAGATGAACTTCACAAATTAGGACAGAATCAAAAATTACAACAGTTTCTTTGGGAAGCTTTTCTACCTCAACATGTTGTTTTCTACTGAAAACAGCTTTGTTTTTGGTAGAAGAGTACGAAAAGTTTACTTAAAAGAACATCTGCTATCATAAGTCACATAAAGTCTTTCCCAGTTTGAGGCTTAAGTCACACCTATCTACAACTCTGAAGCAGAAAAGTATAAAAATCTTTCTGCTGGCTGGTGATGTGTTTTTAAAGGATTTTAATGCCTCTTCCATATGAGAAGTTTCAATGTCCACAGAGCTTACTATTCTTGCCTCATTGACTAAAATGTGTTAGGTATCAGTGAAATTATCAAAACCATAAACTGCATGATTAGTAGGTCTGTTTTCAAGAACCAAGCGGAAAACAAACAGGCAAATAGAAATACGATTCCCTCTCTGTCCCTCTATCACTTTGATCTCCATCTCCCAGTAGACGGAGGGTACTGTGAGGTCCACCACATCAACACTTTGCTGCTCTCCTTTATTCTATCCAGATGGATTACCAAGGCCAAGGGTTAGATTGGCTCACAGATGGACCTTTGGAACTAATCCAGACGCAGAGCAACACTGAACTCATCTATCCAGAGCCAAAGGTTTGGGTCTGAATGAATGTCCAGTAAGTACTTATTTATAGGCTTTTTCTAAAATATTATACTTCCTGACTGAAGGTGCTCTGGCAAGTTATTTAACCTTTCTGAGTCTCAATTTCCTCATCTGAGAAATGGGAATGATCCTATAATCTATTTCACGTGTTTGTGATGATTACATGAGTTTCACCACATGCAAAATGCTTAAAGCAGTGACTAGCACGTGTTCACTGATATTGTTAATAGTAATAAAAATGTTTTAGAAGTGAAATCAATCACGAGAGCAGATGATCATATTTGCATTTGAAATAACCTTATTTTGAAGTGCTTTTGACTTTGAAAATGATTTTAAAAGGCCCTTGGTGTGAAATCAAGCACCTTCATTCATCACTCTCCAAAAATTACCCATTTCCTTTATGGGCGGACTTCTATCCCTTTCTGTAAATTGTCCAAACTTCCAAAATGGGATGTAATATTATCTTGTCCCTTGGAGGGTAAAAAGGGAATAACTATACAGTAAGTACATGTAGATAAAACAGTGACTGATTAGATGAATTAAACATGATTTTAAAAAATAAATCAAAGGGGGATGGACTTCATTATTTTAAAGAACAGCTTTGTTCCATAGTAGATTATTTCTCATTTTCAGTCATTGGCTTACAAAATTGTCAGGCCTAAATAACAGTTTCACAAAGCTTGGTTTTCTACTTCATACCACAGGGGTTTTCTTTGGTGGAAAGCACCACTGCCAATGCTTGGGAACTGTCCTTTGGACATTTCCTTATATGACATTATTGTAGATAGGAGACCTGTGCTCTGTAATCACAGTTCATTTAAAATATACTCCATCCCCACCACCTTCCCTTGGTAAAGTTGGGATGGGGCAGTACAGTATAGCAAAAGGCCATAGCTACAAACACATGTGTAGTTAAATCTACCACTTATTATTGTGTTTTGACTCTATTAATTATTATAATAGATTTGTGGAGCAAACAAATGGTTCTCAAACTTTAGCATGGGTCAGAATCACCTAAAGGCATGTTAAACATTGATTGTGGAATCACCCCCCGCCCCCCGTCAAACTTTCTAATTCAGTAGGTCTGCTGCTTGGCCCAAGAATCTGTATTTCTAATAAGAGGCCAAGAAAAGATGGTGATGATGCTGGTCTGAGGATCATATTTTTAGAACCACTAGGATACATTAGATGCAATAAATTAGGTTCAAATTGTTCCAGAGTTGGGTGAGAGTTTCCATATCTATAAATTGGAAAAATATTGGCTTGGAAAGTTTTATGTGAAGATTAGAGATATTGTGTAGATGCACCTGGCCCTTAGTGGGCATTCCAAAAATAGTAGATATAATTCCCTACAGTCAGACAGCCCTGGACTCAAGTTCCAGCTCTGCTGATTGCTAACTGAATGATCCATTGTAAAGTCCACAGCCTCTTAAAACATCATTTATTTGTAAAGTGGATTCTGTTGTCTGAATTGTGTTCCCCCAAATTCATATGTTGTGTTCCCCCTAGCCCTCAATGTATTTGGAGATAGGGCTTTGGGAGTTAGTTAGGTTTTGATGAGGTCATAAGGGTGGGGGCCTCATAATATGATTAGTCTCCTTACAAGAAGAAACCAGAGAACTTGCTTCCTCTCTACTACATGAGGACACAGCTAGAAGGTGGCCTCTGCAAGCCAGGAAGTAAGCCCTCATCAAGAACCTAATTGCCTAGCACCTTGATCTCATTCTTCTCCAGAAATAGCACCTTGATCTCATTCTTCTCCAGAAATAAATTCCTGTTGTTTAAGTTACCTGGTCTACATATTTTGATAGGGCACCCTGAGCTAAAACAGTGGAGTTAATCTCTACTCTGTAAATTTGGGATATAATGAGCTGCTGTGTGTACAAGCCTTGGAACTGGGCTGGCTATTACAGTGGGAGGCAGCTGATGAGTTTTAGAATTATTATTTAATAATTATAGTCATCACTATGCCCTTTCTTCCAGTTCCATTGCAGGATTTCTTTTTATGTTAACTTTGCTAAGAACTCCCCAAATCTGAGGGTAAACTGATTTCAGGGCATGTAGATGAGATGATAAGTTTTGAGGGCTAATTCACATCATTGCCTTCAACTCTATTGCTACAGATTATTTTTCTGTCCCAGCATCTCATCTTTGGACCAGCACATATTTATATAAGAACAAGAATGCTATCAACCCTCTTTTTGGGTGCAGCCTGTCCAAGAGAATAAGCCATCTCGTGTGGCTCATTTTCTGGTGACGTTCCTTTTTTTCAGAACACACTGGTCAGTTGTCTCCTGGGTGGTATCTTACACATGTGTTTCCCATTAAAGTAGCAACTGAAGAGTGGCAACTGTGAATCTTTTCTGGCTGGTGCTCATGTTCCCTTCTTCTGTAATTAGCCTTGGGATGGAAGTTTTTGGAGGAAGGGAGGGGGAGGCTTATTTATGAATTGAAATTTGGACTTGATGCATATGACACTGGGTTAAATTGCTCAAGCTTAGCTGTGATAAAAACTTTCCCTGGTTCTTTCTCTCTCACTAAAATTTCCTCATTTATAAGTAGATTCCTTAAGGTTTACATTTCTACATTTATCAAACATCTAATTTTGTTTTAAAAATCATATTAAAATATTAAAGACTTGATTAAGCTTTATTTATTATTATTATTATTATTATTATTATTATTATTATTATTATTATTATTTGCTTTTTAGGGCTGTACCCGTGGCATATGGAGGTTCCCAGGCTAGGGGGTCTAATCAGAGCTTCAGCTGCTGGCCTATGCCAGAGCCACAGCAATGCCAGATCCGAGCAATGTCTGTGACCTACACCACAGCTCATGGCAACACTGAGCAAGGCCAGGGATCAAACCCACAACCTCATGGTTCCTAGTTGGATTTGTTTCCACTGTACCATGAAGGGAACTCCTGATTAAGTTTTAAAATTGAAAAGGAAAAAATGAAATCAAATGCTTCTGATTATTTTGAGGATAATATTTTATGATGGTGAGTAACATGATCAGAATCACCTAAACATGAGTGCACACACTATCAGGGGGTCAATTTTAATGGTTTTATTATTTTGCTTAGGAAAAATATTATATACATCCACTTTGGGAACACTTTGGCACTTTCTTATACAGTTAAACGTACATGTACCGTGTGACCCAGTGATCCACTCCTAAATATTTACTCAAGAGAAATGAAAATTTAAATTCACAACAAAAATTGTGAAAAATGTTTACAGTAGCTCTACTCATAATCACCACAAACTGGAAATAACTCAAAATCCTTCAGTGGATGAGTGGATAATCAAACCGTGACACATTTATACAACAGAATACTATTCAGCAGTGAAAATGAACAGACTATTAAAACAAGCAAAAATCTGGATGAATCTCAAAGACATTTTGCTGAGTGAAAATTTATATGACAAGGGTTATATTCTTGGCATTCTTGAAAAGAGAAAACCATAGTGGAAGAGAAGACACCAGTGGTTAAAGGTGGGTGGAGGATTATAAAGTAGTAGCACCAGAGAATTTGGGGGGTGCGGGAATAGTTCTGTAACCCTGACTGCAGTGATGGTTCCATGACTATACATGGAGTAAAAATATATAGAACTATATGCCAATTTTACTGTTATTTTTTTTAATGGTGAGGAGGAAAAAAAGACATTATGTGTTTTTGATTGTCCTAGTGAGATTTTTAAATGTGTATTGGGTTGAATCTATTATAGAATTCCTGTACAGGTAGGAAATGTCAGGAAAAGATTTATTTGTGATTGTGTGCATAACGAATGGAAGGAGGAAGGATGTCTTCAATTTAACCCATGGTTTCCACATACATCAACAACCAAAAATCATAGGACAATATAATGAGTTAACAATACTCATAAATTGCTTTTTGAAATCTCTAATCCTCACCACTTATCAACTTTCTGATCTCCACTGCATTTTCAAAATGGGTTACATCTGGATTCTGAGTCGGAGGTGCTTGAGATGGGAAGTAGTTGGGTCAAAAGCGGGAGTTCATTTTCCTTTATACTGCACATCAGCTATTCATATCCTGCCATCTGAAACTAATCTGTTGTGTGTAATTTATTCCATAAAGTTGCTGGAATAAACAATGCAGGCACAGCTCCTTAGATGTGTATTCGTCAGGGACTTGCTTGCCTGTATGTGATTTTCAGCTCTCTCAGAAGTACCATCCAGCACTTGGGATGTCATATGGGTTCTTGGAGGGCCTATTATTTATAAACTAGGGTACTTGTTGTGTGTGGTTTGTTATCTGTGACTGATGCGATGTGGGCCATGGTCTCCATTCCTAAATTGTTCCTAAGTCAAGATCAATGAGTTAGTGATGGGGAACAGACCTGCCACTCTATGCCTCAAATAAACATAAGAGTATTGGGATTGTTTGGTCAGATGGGTGAGAAATTACAGCATTGCGGTTTGTCACTTTCCTCCTAAGACATGCAAGGCACTTCAGATGGTACATTTTCCAATGTGGCAATTTGTTTCTGGGTGTGACCTGATTTCACTTCTGTGTTGTGGATTCTAAAGCATTTCACAAAGTTTCTCCAACCCTTCCACCTCCCATCCTTATTGCCAGGTGCTTTGCTGGGTGATGGTATGATATGGCGGAATAAGACACAGTCCTCACAGATCTCAGAAATTTCCTCCCAGTCCTCACAATGCAAGCAAGCCCTTCTTGAACTACACATTCGCAAACTGCACTTTGCTTCTCTTAAAGAGGTGCTATCCTACTGTCAACATGGGTTACTTCTAGGGCTCTTTTTCTCAAAAATCAATATTTTCATTTTGTTTGAATCCGTAGAGTATTGCTACCACTTTAAGATAAAGAGTACAAATCATTAGAGAACATTTTTAGAATGCTCTTGTCAGTTCTAGAAATATGCTTTTGAGTTCCCCCTTGTAGAGAAGGTGCCTTCTCTAGGAATCTTGTAGCTCACACTTGAAATTCGGCACATGGTTACTTCTTGCTTATTTCCTTGGAGGCCATCAATCTTTATGTTATTTGAAAATACTTTGGGAGCATTATCTGTATATCAGTCACTGTTATAGGTACTGAAGAAATAAGACAAAAATCACAGCCTTCATGGAGTTGCAAAAGGAAGAGAGTAAAAAGGAAATAAAAATAATTTTAGAACATGTGAAGTGCTAGGAAGGGCACAAATATAAGTAAGACAGAGACTGAGTATAGGGGCGGGGAGAATTTGACTTTAGACAACAAGTGGTCATGTAAGATCTCTTTGAGGAGGTCACATTTGAGTTGAGTCTTATACAAATAAGAAGTCCCCTTGTAAAGATTGAGGAAAAAACATTCTAGAGCAGCCCGTTTATCCACCAGTCACTACATTCTTCATATTTGAGAGGTAGAGGTGAAAATTTCCTCTCTCACTATTTTAACTTATAATCCACTGAAGAAATTGTTTCTTCTCTTTAAACCACAGACTGCGTGAGTCTGAAGGTCCTAGTATCCAAGAGAGGACATTACTACCAGAGAACATAAGTAATAATTCTGTGCCACTGGAGGTTGCTCTTCTGCCCCAGGTTATAAGCATAGGTTGCTAGTAGTCATGACGTCATTCCACGTTCCACTTATTCTATGTTCCTTACCAGCTGCCAGAAACTTGATTGGTCAGGAATATTTACCTGATGGGGTGAACTAAGTGTTTATGCCTACAGGACTCAATTCCTTGTTTTCTTTCTTTCTTTTTTTTTTTTTTTTTTCTCTGGGACTATACTATTTCCACTGGCCAATATATCTAGGCTTGGGACTACTAAACTGTGTTCCAGTGATTCCTCTGGATTCTAGACATAATCTTCCTTGCTGTTACTCCATAGCATCAACTCACTTTCCCCTTAGTAATTAAGGCCAATCATGTTGGCCAGTATAGGGAAGTGCCTGTTGGCTTGGTGGTATAAAGAGACTCCAAGAAATCTTAGTGCTCAATTTAGAAGGACTAAATTTGGATGTTAGTTATTTATCTCATTTGAAGAGCACTGGTGGTGAATAGCTTTCAAATTTAGGTTTGAGGTGGGTGTAACTGAATTGACCTCATACTCACAGTCAATACAATAATTATAGGGCTTTCTATTTCTGCTACATTAGGTATATAAATTTTTAATCCAGATAAAGGACAGGAGAGGACATCAAGGAACAAATGTGATGAGCTGTACTAGACATTTTCTATTTGCCTCTCCATGTGTACTCTCTATGCTATTCTATGCACCAGTACCCTTGCCTCTCAGGCATGTTACCTGGGGTCTTTGGCCTCTTGACTTCTAGGTGAGTTTGACAAATGGGAGAACTATTGAGTTCAGAGGGCAGCAGGAGAAAAGAGGGTCAGAGTATTATTTTCCTGCACCACCATAGTCCACCAGCAGTGATTTGATAGTGGCTTCTTCCTTCCTTCCTTCCTTCCTTCCTTCCTTGCCACACCCACAGCATATGGAATTTCCTGGGCTAGGGATTGAACCTGCACCCCCACAGTGACCTGAACTGCTACACTCAGATTCTTAACCCCTGTGCTGCAGCAGGAACTCCTTGGCTTCTTCTTTCTAACAGAAGGCACGCACACATCAGTGGTCTCTTTCCCAGGCGCCAACTCTGGTGAGCACTCCACTTCTGCCCTTCCAGGATTAGGGGTAGTATTGGCTTTACACTATTGCTATAGTTAAAAATTCATGGTTCCTTCAAAGTGACTGGGTCCTAAACACTGACTACACCTTTGTAAAGTCTCTTCAATTACCGTTTTAGAATGTCTATCATGTTCCTGCTGGAACCTCGACTCCTAAATACAGGGAGGAAATTGCATGGCATAAAATTGGGAAGGATAGACATTAATTAAAACATGAAAGGTTATACAGGCAGTGATAAGCAGATTTTATTGCATTGCAAATTTAATGGGAAGTTGAAGATTTTTAGCAGGGGAATAGTATGCCTCCATTCTTTTATTTTTTTAAAGCATATTTATTATTCTTATGTATATGGAGCTATCTCTGTTGTTGTGAAGCCTCATCTTGATGCAGTAAAGAACAATAACATCATTACATATACTTAAATTATATTCTGCATTAAAAATTGAGGTATAATGGACATATAACATTACATTGGTTTCAGGTGTACAACATAGTGATTTGATATTTGTATATATTGCAAAATGATCACCATAATAAATCAAACTTATGCCCCCCTCCCCGCTTTTTAAAAGATTACTCTGGTTCCTTGATTCCTAGACCCATGAATCCTAGCTATCAGGGAAACAGCACCATATATTGGATGCTGATTCAGAACATTTATAGCCTTCTGGAGAACCCTGTACTGGCCCTTTAAGATATTACTGTCTATCTGGTGCTATAGCTTCCATTCCACTACTTTATCAGGCCAGCTGCTTCAGGATGGTGGGGAACATGGTAAGAATTCCATGAGCATGGGCCCATTGCTGCATTTCTTTTGCTGTGAAGTGAGTTCCTTGATCAAAAGAAATGCTTCATGGTGGTGGAAAAACATTCTGTAAACCCCCAGATGGTAGTTTTGGCAGAAGTATTGCATGCCAAATCCATATCCAGAGTAAGTATCTATTCCAATAAGAATAAAACACTGCCTTTTCCATGATGGAAGCAGCCCAGTGGAATTAACCTATCATCAGGTACCTGGCTGATCACTATAGGGAATGAGGCCATATCAAGGACTCATTGTTAGTCTCTGCTGATGGCACACTGGGCACTCAGCAGTGACTGTAGCCAGGTTATCTTGGTAAAAAGAAGTCCATGTTACGGAGCCCATGCAGACTCTCCATTCTTGCCACCATGGCTACTTTTTTTGTATTGCCTTCCGGCAAAACAAAAGTGGCTGGGGAAAGAGGCCAAATGGTATCCACAAAACAAGTCATCTTATCCACTTGGCTAATAAGATCCTCCCCTATTGAGGCTACCATTTTGGTGAACATTTCTATGGGACACAAATATCTTCAGGTGTTCTTGCCTTTTCAGAGAGGTCTATTCACATATCTCTTTCCCAGCTTTCCTTGTCACTAGTTGTCCAGTCATGTTCCTTCCAAATCCCTGACCATCCAGCCAAATCATTGGCTATGGCCCATGAATTGGTTTGCAATTGCATATATTGTTTCCTTAAAACTAAAGTGAACAACAAGGTATTGTGCTTGAAGTTCTGCTCACTGTGGAAATTTCCGTTTACCATTCTCCTTTGAGATGTCACAGAAAGTGCAGACTTTTGAGTGGTGACTGCCTATTGTGCAGAACCACCTGTAAACTAGGCCTGAGTCTTCTCTTCATCTATCAGCTGATTATTGGTAACTCTCCATTAGGCTATACATGTGGGCTGGGAGAGGGAAGACAGTGTAGCAGCAGGGTGAACCATGGACATTTGGACCACTTTTTCATATAACTTACTTGTGCCTTCTGGGATTACCAGTCCAGATCACATATATATCACTTTGCTCCAAAATCCTAAGAACCATCATTGTAATTCAACTATGGGAGCCTGCAAAATGCTCCTGACAGCATTCCTGTCTGCCACTGCCACTTCAAGCACCATTGGATCTGCTACATCATATGGCCCAAATGGCAGAGCCTCTTGCATAGCAGCCTGGTTCTGTTGCAAAGCCTTCACTTTCTCTGGTCCCCACTCAAACCTAGCAACTGTTTAGGTCATTTGGTAAATGGGCTAGGGTAACACACCCACACGAGGAATATGTTGCCACCAAAATCCAAAGAGGCCCCTTAGGTATTGTGCCTTTTTATTTTTTTTTTAATTTTTTAATTTTTGTGGTAAGAGGGACCAGATGCAACAACTTTTCCTTCACCATTAAAGAACTTTCTTGACACGCCCCATACCACTGGACCCCTAGAAATTCCATTGAAGTAGAAGGCCCCTGAATTTTTACCAGTAGTCTAGAGTAATTGCTGCTTCTTGCTCACTAGTTTCAATCAACATAATGTCATCAATGTAATGGGCCAGTGTGATATATTGTAGAAGAGAAAGGTGATCAAAATCTCCATGAACTAAATTATGACATGGGCCTAGGGAATTGATATACTTCTGAGGTAGGAGATTGAAGGTGTGTTGCTAGACTTACCAGCTGAAAGCAAACTCTTTCAGGTGGTCCCCATTGGCAGGTAGGAGAAAAAAGCATTTGCTAGATTAATAGCTGCATACCAGGTACCAGATGTGTTAATCTACACAAGCAATAAAGCCACATTTGATAGAGCAGCTATAATTGGAGTCAGCACCTGGTTAAGCTTATGGTAATCCTCTGTCATTTTTTAAGATCCATCTGTTTTGTGCAAAGGCCAGTGAGTTGAATAGAGATGTGGTGGGAATCCCCACTCTTGCTTCTTTTAAATCCTTCATGAAAGCACTAATCTCTGCAGTCTCTCCAGGAATAGGGCATTG
Source organism: Catagonus wagneri (assembly GCA_004024745.2). NCBI lineage: Eukaryota > Metazoa > Chordata > Mammalia > Artiodactyla > Tayassuidae > Catagonus > Catagonus wagneri. The sequence goes on from PVHT021183519.1 coordinate 13,010,248, forward strand.
ATTTTGGTTTATTGTTTTCCTAGATAGAGGCAGTACTGGTGACTTCCATTCAGCCTATTTTAACAAAATAGCCAATTATAATCAAGGAACCAACGTAGGAACTCTGTAAGTTGCTGAGTACATCTATTCTAATTATGCTGGAAGTGAGGAAGTAACCCCAGGATAGGTCCAGATGCCCACTGGGCCCCCCGTGAGACAGATCTAAGCTAAAACTCCATTGATCACCTGACCTCCAGCTCTTACTCTGGTGGTCCTCTGTGACATTTTGGTTCTTCTGGAATTAGTGTTAGTTCAAATCCAGTGTCCAGAAGTCCCCCAAAGATCTGATTATTACCTTTCCCCAATAAACAGTTACCCTGGTAAAAGGCTATAGGTCTCTTTGGCTATGGTTGGGAGAAAGATGAACAGCATACATTTTTGGCAGTATACCGGTGTCCTTCTTCAAGGGGTTTCTGTCCTTCTCTTCGTTCACTGGGTTCTTGGTTTGTAAATTGGGTCAAGGTTGGGAACTGATTGAGGGTCGTGACTCTATTTTTATGATTCATGTTAGATTTTTGTTCACTTGACCTAGAAGTTTTGTGCTTAAACAGATAAGAAATAGTAGGCTTCCTATCTATTTCATTTCTAGGAACACCATGATTGATTAGCCAACACCGCAGGTCTGCAGGAGTCAGACTGTCCTGAATGCCTCTTTGACTACTGTCCATTGTGGTAATCATGCCCACTCTGCCTTTGGTGGTTGTGTGCTGCCACTCGGCCCCTGGCACCTGGGGATTCGATTACTCCCATCACATTTAGGTTTCCTAATTCAGCTCTCACTGTTAAGTCTAGCCTACCAAGAAGAGTGCTCACAAAGCTTTTCAAGGATCCAGTGTTCCCACATGAATTAATTTCTCACAGTCATGGTGAAAGGTATGTCTCTGGATCCTCCCAGGATGAGTGTGTATAGGTCTTAAATAACAAATCCACTCTAACAATCCAATCTCCCTAAGTCTTTAAATCCTTTTCTCTACATTAAACCAAAGTGACGCTGTCACTGACTTGATCACTGTGAGTTACCTTCTGGTCCATGTTTCAGGCAAGCAACTAATCAAATTGACTGTTAGAGCCCGTTCTAACTCCCTGAGCTGTATCATTAGATGCAGACTCTCTACTTAGTGAGCCCATATCAACAAATTTTCAGCCTGATTCAACTTCTTTTTGTTTGCTTATTTGTTTGCTTATTTTTGTTTCTTTTTATTAAAATCTAGTTGGTTTACAGTGTCATGTCAATTCTGATTCAACTCTATGTTTCTCTGCTCTCATCCCTCACTCTTCTTATCCATTCCCACACATATGCCTTGGATTTCTAATCTCCGGTGTTGGAAACTCAAGTAGTTCTTTTTGGAGTGTAGTGCAGCTCCTTATGGGTCATACTTTGTACCTCATATTTAGGGATCTGTTGGGACTTGTGTCTGGTTATAGATCTAGAAACAAAGAGGGGTGGTAGAGTAGGTCCTAAGGAGACTTAGCATGATCTTGAAGGGCAACTATCTCAGTGAAGGCCATTACGGTTTCCTCAGGCAGTACAGGGTTAATACCCTCAGGTGAGGAGATGGAGTGGGGAGTAAAGAGGCCACTCTTAGTGGCAAAGAAGACTACTCGGAATATAGAGGTTCAGTGTCCCCAGCTTTATCAGGGTCTTCCCATGGGTCCCCAGTCCAATTTTCAGGATCCTATTCTAATCAATTCAATCCAACCTTTGGATATATTCGTCTAGAGCTTAGGTAATAGTCATGGCTAGAGAGATGAACTTGGAGTAGAGTAGCTGGAGGAGGCCTTTCTGAAAAGGAGTAGAGACATGAAGTGAGAGGGCTAGTTATGCCACTCTCTGGGGAATGGAGCAGAGTTTGGTATGGCAAGGAAGGAGGAATGGAAGGAACTGACTGAAAGGGAGGCTAGGGGTCTGATTCGTTAAGTTAAAAAAAAAGATAAACAAATATAGCAAACTAAATATGTCTACTCACTTTTCTCATGAGTTATAAAAATGATCAGCAACTTTTAGGTTGTTTTATTTCATACTAACATATTTTGCAAGGAAGGTACAAGTGTATTAAAGGTGTAAATATGGAACCAGATTAAATTCTCTGGTTCCGTTAATAAATCTGTAAGAGTGGTGGGATAGTGATAGGTGTTTTAGCATCTTGGGACCACCTATTTCAGAAACATTTCTCTTTAGGGTTTAATTAAGAGTGCTTACTTTATTATATAACCATAAATACATCGCAGCAAATCTATCTTGAGGTGTTCACTGATGCTTGTTTAGATGCTGAAGGCAATGCATTAAGAACTGATGGTGACTGATTTTTATCCAATCAGTTCCTGATGCAGTATCTGCGACATCAAAAACTCTATAATAATTACATCAAGTATCATTTATCTCCAAATGCAGCAAATATTCCCTTTGTTCCTACATCTGAAGTTTGCAATTAACTTTTTAACATATCACATGATAAATCAGTTCAAGGTCATACTAATGAATAATTTCCCCAGTTTAAGACAGATATTATAAATGTAATGTGTGTTAGACTCATTTAGCACAATCATTTATTTCATGACAAACTAGTGTGGATAAGTATTTTTTACTTTTATATTTATTTATTTATTTATTTATTTATTTAATTTTTGCTTTTTAGGGCTGCACCCACAGCATATGGAAGTTCCCAGGCTAAGGGTTAAATCATATCTGCAGCTGCCAGCCTTCGCCACAGCATAGCAACATGGGATCCAAGCCACGTCTGCAGCCTACACCACAGCTCATGGCAACACCAGATCTTTAACCCACTGAGTGAGGCTAGGGACGAACCTGCATCCTCATGGATCCTAGTTGGGTTCTTAACCCGCTAAGCCACAATGGGAACTCCCTTGATAAGAATTTTTTAGAGGATATTTTTAAAATAGCCATCCTTAAGCCACTTATTCTCTCCCCCCCCCCCCTTTTTTTTCTTTTTAGGGCTGCACATGCAGCATAGGGAAGTTCCCAGGCTACAGGTGGAATTGGAGCTGCAGCTGTGGGCCTACACCAGTCACAGCAGCACCAGATATGAGATGCATCTGCAACCTATGCTGCAGCTCAGGACAACGTGGGATCCTTAACCCTCTGAACATGGCTAGGGGTCAAACTCACATCCTCATGGATACTAGTTGGGTTCTTAACCTGCTGAACCACAACAGGGACTTCTCATTCTTGTTTTCTAATGATTGTTTTTAAAAAATTAGGTAGATTTGAATAAGAGAGTCTAACGATCATTTAATGATCCATTGATTAGGATGAACTGTATGTACATTTTCAAGAAGCTTATTATATCTCCTGAACCTTTCTTGAATTCTAGCTCACTGAAAATGATACAGTTAGAATTAGTTAGTAGATATAGGAGGCCCATGACACCAAGAAAAGTGCTGTGGCCAAGCATACAACCCCAAGAATATTATTAGGTTGTTATTAGTAATTTTGCAGGTCAGTTTTTTACGATCTCATTAGAACATTTTAACTAGTTCTCTAGAATTCCCCTGAATGTAGACTAATTGGAGGGATCTAGTATTACTTAGCAAATTTGTTCTTCTATCCTTCTGTCCAATGGAACTTCTGATTTACAGGAGCTATTTTAGACATAAAGGCTGAGGAATAATTGGGCAGGGGCTTTTGAAGTAGAATAAAGGTGAAGCTGAGAGGTGATCTCAGAATGGAGACTGAAGAGTCCACTGATTGCTACTTGTCTGTCTTCTTTATCTGGATCCCAAGTAGGCCTGGGAAATACGTTTTACCATATTTTTATTTTATAGATAGAGAAACTTTGGAATACATTAAAGTACTCCAAGGACATAATTTCTGGCTTACTAGATCGAGTTCTTACCTATGATCAAGTATGTTATTTCAGTTGTTTAACAGATACTTCCTTGAAGTTTATATGCTTTTCATAGAGAGTATTTTTGTAAAGCCAAAGGACTTGTAAGCAGAGTGGCACTGGAGACCCTAAAGAACTCTGTTGGAGAAGGAACTCTAGGAGAAACCCAAAAGTCAGTCCATCATAATATTCCCCTATAATTCTCAGTCTCTCTGTAGATATAGTTTTGTTTTTGCAACTAGATTTGGCTGATTGAGGAACTGAGTTAACTCTGGCAGTAATAGAAAATTAGTATTGTGTCATTTTATAAACTAGAAGGAATATGAAAGGAAATAAAAGTAGGTAAAGAGCAGGGTCCCTCAAGATTTGCTTGTTGCATATACTTTCTGTGTGATCTCTTTAAGTAGGGTCGTTTATCAAAAGTAACTGGACAGGAGTCCAATTGCCCACATGTCATGATTCTAGGCTTCTAATGAATATTTGGAGTTCCTGGTCTAAAATTGCAAGTTTTGAAAGAACTGAGGACTGGGATATGGTACCTGGGATGGTTAGATTTGGAAATATCATCTTTCATTATAAACTGTTAAAAGAAATCGGGTAGGGAAAGAGCATGAAGCAGAATTATCCAGAGGGCTTGTTAAAATACTGTGTGCTGGGACACACACTCAGAGTTTCTGATTTAGAAGATCTGAGATGGGGCCCATGAACTGGTATTTTTAAAAGTTCCCTGGTGATATAGTCCAGAGACTGTAATTTGAGAACTATGCTGTTAGCGTGGGCTATGTGGGCTATTGGAAACAGGTGAACTTAAACAGGACTGCAGTAAGTGAATGTGATGATTTAGAAGGAAAAAAGCCAGAATCAAGCACCTACAGAAGCTCAGGTTTTACTAATTATTGGATTTAGGAATGTTGTTTGTTAGACATTTTTATATTAGTATAGATCTTTTAGGGATACATTTGAAACTTCCTGTTTTCATTTACTTTCACACCAGAAAAATCGTAGACTAGAAACTCTGTAGTTCTGGAGATTACTTGAGTTTGGAAATACGGCTCACATACCTATGAACTGTACAAAATGTTATTTAAGGAAGGCAACTCAGAGATAGGCCATCATAAAGCAGGAGGATCCTAAAATCCAGGTCACAGTTTTGAGCAATCTTTGGAGAATTGTATAGGCTAAAGGCATCTTATAGTAATAAAATTGTCTATAATAGAATTAAAAAGCAGAGGGTCATCCTTTCCAGAGTTATCTCCTAGAGGTTTTTCCAGATAGCTCCTCCTGGTTTGGCCATTCCACCTGACAAGACTGTCAGATAGCCAGAGGACAGTGTTATCTGTTTCTAGAGTTGATCAACCCCCTCCCTTCTCCCAGTGTTTTCACCATTTCTGTTCATACAACTCCTACTCATTTTTCAAATCTCTACCTCACCCCTAGTCTAGATGAAGTCTCCTCATCCTTTGCTTATAGCAGTTAACCATCTATAATTACAATGGAGATATTTACATGATTGGTTTGATAACCAACCCCTCCATTAGACTGAGAACAGGGATGGTTCGTTCATGACAGCATTCCTAAACAAAGCTTGTTAGCCTATTGGCATTAAGAACTTCTCGAATGGAAAATGAAATGTGACTATATTTTATGGGGAGCAGAACTGGAAGCTAGAGTTTCTTCTTGGTCAAGCATGTTGGCTGGGCTTAGCACCTTCCCCATATTTCCCCCCTCCAAACCACCACGTTTTATTGCTAGCAGAGTGCGGGCACAAGTAGAGCAAGTTTGAGGATATGAATTAAGTAATGCTATAACCCTCAAAGGAGAGGGTGGTTATTTAGAAGTTCTAGGTTTGATGATTGCTCAGAAGAATGGGTAGTTGACAAACTGGGAAACTTGTAGTGTTATCAATCTTGAGGGGCTCTAACTGATAGAGAACTGAGTCTGTAACCAGGAATGGTTGATTTAATCCTGCTCTACCTTAATGGAAGACAGATCTGGAAGGTCATGGAGACCTTGAATGATCATTGAAAACATAGAAATTTTTATTTAATTTCATTTTGTTGTTTCAGTTTTCATATATACATATTTTCAAGGGGCGGAGTTGCCAAAGGAAGACAAAAATGGCAGTTTCTGGGCATTCAACAATTGTTCATATTCCAGTAGTATAGCCTGGGGAAGGCTACAGAAAGTTTTCTAATCTGGAGGATGTCCACAGAAGATAGACAATGTAAGCCTGGGCTGACTTTGCAGGTTTTATGGGGGTGCTGCTAGGATGTCTCTGGTTACTTTGACTCTCGGTGACTTCATAGGCCTTTCTGGTGACAGATGGAACTTAAACTGGTCTGAATGAGCTTAAGAGAATATGTTTTCTCAGTTGGGGAACTGTCAGGTAGTAAGGAAAACCAGGAAATCAGTGGAGAGATAATTTGACCTCTGGACTTCTGTCCCTGTGGTAGGCACTGGGGTGGGTGGAAGTGGGACATGTGGAACTAGAAGTCTGTACCTGGGGAGGAAGCCAGAGATGCTTAGACAACATTCAGTACCAGCTCGGGTACCACAAGTTGATGTGCAGTACATGCCAGGACATCTGGTCAGGGCAAAGTCAGGCAGTAGTATCTAAAGAAACTTTATTGGGATGCCCTTTGCATGGGTCTCCAAATAGTTACAGGCTATGGGAGGCACAGTCACTGTGGCTTCTAAGGGCAAAGCCTAGTCTAGGTATAGAGGTGAGGTCTGACATGAGCAATGCTCAAAGGCTCAGTGATTTAGGATCTATGGTCAGACAGGAACATACAGACTGGAGACTGCACAGAACATGGCTACCTGTGCTGAGCATAAGTTGAATTCAGGTTTAAGGCAATAGCTCAGGATCTCAGATTGAGCACATGTTAAGGTACAGGCCTGCAGACTCGTAACAGGCTCTGCCTGTTTGTTCTTGGAGGATGTCTGCTTCCACTGACTTACATAGTCTTCAGGGTGTAGTAATAAATGCCAAGGTGTTGGTGCTGGTGTTTGAGGTGCAGACTTAATTCCTAGGAGCCCTAAAAAGGTCCCAGATAGTGAGCCTGTTGTACTCCATCTTCACTTAGGACTGGCATAAATTAACCACACCTAACAATACTTTGAATGTCTCATTGATAGAGATGCCAAATCCTCCCTTTATTTTGATGCTGATTACTACCAACGTGCAGTTCTAGAATTTTTAAGTTAAAAATAAAAGGTCAGATTCTATATGGCTGAAAATATAGGTGATTTTCCTCTTCCTAAAACAATAACAACAGCTAATTATTTGACAACAGGAGTTAGGGCTCCTGATTCCTCGATCAGTTTCCTTTTTGTTCTTTTATCTTAGCTCTCCTCTTGGTGGGAACTGCTTATCCTATGGCCTATACTTCTAAAGCTTATTTGCAAGGAAGTTATTTGGAATCTAGAGCAAATATTTGTCTTTATAAAAAGTTTATAAATGATTTGGTTCTGAGAAAATCTTATTTGATCTATGTTATCTATAAACAAGTTATGCCTCTTCTCTAAGTAAAACTCCACTTGCTTCTCAAGTTCTTTACTTTAAAACCCCAAATCCCTAGCCTGGCCTACCCCATTTTTTATCCATTTTTCTCTCACTCCACTCCAGCCTCAGCCTTCTTGTTGGGTTCAAATACAGTGATTCTCAACTCTGGCTGCACATTAGAATCTGCTGTCTAGCTCTTAAATAATGATGCCTAAGCTGCACCCTGGTCATTGTGATTTAATTCATCTGTGGTGGAGCCCTTGCCATTGGCATTCCTAAAAGCTCCCATGGTGCCTGTATGTGTAGATAGTACTGCAAACATCTATAGATTGCAACCGCATGTTCACTGCAAGTGCAAGCCTGGCAACAAAGAGTGCATGATATGCAGTATGCGCTCAATTATTTAACAATGATTTCTTATCCTCTTGAATTACATTTTCTTTCCTTTTGAAAAAAGAACTTTTCAGGAGTTCCCTTTGTGGCGCAACGGAAACGAATCCGACTAAGAACCATGAGGTTGTGGTTCCTCACTCAGTGGGTTAAGGATCTGGCATTGTCGTGAGCTGAGCCGTGGTGTAGTTCACAGACGAGGCTTGGATCCCGCCTTGCTGTTGCTGTGGTGTAGGCCGATTTGAACCCTAGCCTGAGAACCTCCATATGCCGCGGGTACAGCCCTAAAAAGCAAAAAGAAAATAGAATTTTTCAGTCCTTTTTGAAAAACTGTCACTAAGAATTGCAATTGGGATTTTTTTTTTTTATGTTCAGGGGAAGAAACATTATTTTAGCTAACAGGAAGATATAGACAATATTTGGAAAATTTTACAGCTTTAAAGGGTCCTAATGAGCCTTGAGGATTACTATGAAGCCCTCTTCTTATGAGAGATAAGTTATTTCCTGGCTTATAGTTCAGTATTTGTCTGAAACTAGTCCCAAAACCAACCTCCTACTCCCAACATCAATTTCTGGATTTTCTCTAATAGGTCATACTAATCTGCCTTCTCAGTAGGAGAAATGGAATGTAATCAGGCAGATGCACAGGCTTCTTCTCTTCCTGTGGATACAGAGAGCTATGTGCCACTCAAGACCTTTGAAATAGCATCTTTAATTTTTTGTTGTTAATCTTACACTTAATTATAAATTTGCTCCATCTTATTTGCTTTGTATTGCTGGGTGAATGAGGAAGAGAGCCAGTCTTCATTTTTTACTCGAAGGAGTTAACATTTATTCTCAATCTCTTTGCAGAATACGGTTTTCTGCCCCTGTTTCCAGGGGTCACCAAGAATTGGAATTTGGTATAGCTCAAAAGTCTTGTGGCAGTCTTAGCCTAAGCCAGAGCTGACCTTTAATTTCAGTATCAATTAGGGTAGTTGAACGTGAAACATTCACAGAAGGAATGACGAAGGGCCATTCACTGTGATATTCTAGACAGTGAAAGTTTGAGGAGGGCCTGGCAGATCATCCCCTTTTGGATAGCTTGGGATTTGACAGAGTAGCACCCACAAAAAAGAGTGGGAGGAGCTTTCAGAAGGAAAACACATAAACTTCTCACACATAAACTTCCTTGGTTGCAATAAAAAAAAAAGTAGCATTGAAGAAACGCTATAAATAGCGCATGAATTCAATAAAGGCCTTTCCACTTGCCTTTGCAGTATAACAGGACTTTAGAAAAAGACTTTAGTAAGATGGAATGAGGTTGAACACAAAACAGCAGCCATAGCCGCTTTTTTTAGGTCATGAAATAGAAATCTGGTATTCTAATTTTTGTTGCCATGCAAGTCTTTTGATCCATGAGGTCAAGGAAATTGCTCTGTTTAGCATAATCCCAGAGACCACTGTGGAGGATTGTATGAACATCTCACAGTTGCCAGCTGAGATTAAGCCAACTCACAGCCATCCAGGTTAGACCTATAAGAAGAAAATCAAGCGGGTGCCTTGCGTAGAAGCATGGTTTTGTTCACTGGGCATACCAGCTGAAGACTCATTTGAAGTCTCATGTCTCCCTGATTTTTTCTTGATGAACCATTATCAAGCTATTCAGCTGCTTGCTGAGTTGAAACCTTATTTTGTTGCATATGATGTTGTAAATGTATGATATTTGCATTCAGAAAGGATTTGTTCTATTTAATCCTTACATAATAAGAAACACAATCAAATAAGAGTATAGGTAGGTGTAAAACCACTCACTCAAAACCCGCTTAAAAACAAGTTTTACAAAGATTTGGGGAATATCAGAGCCAAGCACCCTAAAATATTTCCTCAGGCAAGAAAACCAGCAGTTACCATAAGTGAAAAAAGTAATGAACATGTACTCACCAAAGGGGTAGGTGTGACAAGAGGGGTCCTGGTCTTACCTTTTTTAGATGGTAGTTTCCATGTTGTTTCCTTTTGTTCAAGCCACTTTATTATGGATAAATTGGATCAGGCCATGAGCCTCAGCCCCTTCAGGCCACTAGGTGGGGCTAATCACTGGTAGGGATAATGATCATGAAAGGAGGGAGGAGGAGGTGCCTGTAGAGGTTCTCCACCGTCTGGCTGCAGGGATTCTCAGCTTCAGTGAGCATAAGAAGCACCAGGTGGGCTTGTTACAGATGTAGATCCCCCAGAACCACGTCCAGATTTTGATTCTGTAGTCTGTTTTGGGGTCTGGGATTTGCAGTCTGGCAGGGATTTTCCCCGCCTTTCTCTCTAGCTTCATTTCATACTAGACCATTTCTTTCCCTTCATTGCAGACTTCAGCTGTAAAAAACTGCTTGAAGTTCCAAGACTCCAATGAGCTGTATTATACTTTTTACTCAGAATGATTTCTTCTTCCTCTCTCGCTCCTTGAAAACACACACAAACACACACACACACACACACACACACACACACACACACGACTCTGAATCTAAAATTAACATCAGACACTGCCTTCCCTCTTCAGTCTTCCTTCTCTGAAGTCCCTTTTTGACTTGTACTTTATTTTGGAACCTTTTATACACAATGGTGTTTTCTTATTTACATGTTGTCTCCCTATTAGATTATGAATTTCTAAATGTAGGACCAAACTTATTCATCTTTATATTCTCAGCCATACAATTCTCAGTATAGCACCTGGTACTTAATAAGTACTCAATAAAACAGTGTTGAACTAAATCAAGTGTTTGTTGAAGAAAAGAATTATGAATTCCAGCTCATAACTTGTCCTTAGATAATTGAGACTTGAGAGAATTAGGATAGTGGTGATTTACTGAGTTAGAAAAACTGCTTTTCTGGGGACAAAATCAGGTAGATAGTTACAAAACAATTGAGAAAGAACAAGTGAATGTCATCCTGTTTTTCACGTGAACTTCTACTAGTAGTAAAAGGCAATTTCTTGAAAAAAAAAAAGGTCTGCTCATTGGGATTTAACATTTAAAGTATAGATTTACCTTCTGGGGTCAAGTTACTCAGGACAAAAAATAAATCAAAGATTTTTATCTTAATTAAAAAAGAAGGGCCTGTCATTTCTAATGTCTTTTCTCTCAAGCGGTTAGGATGAATCAGACCCAACCTCAAAGTAACATGCATGATGGTTCTTTTTTCTTTGCTCTTAACCTGAGATTTGATTTTCCTTTCTTTCTAGAAGTTTTAACACTGACAAGTGATTGTAGGCAGATAGCAAGAATAAAGAAACCATTAGAAAAAGAAGATCATAACGGAAATACTGTACATTGATGAGGAAGATAAGATAGCTGAGGGTGAACCCAAGACAGGGTATGACACGCCCACAACTGCAGTGGGCGGGATTCTGAAGGGAGAACACAGGTACATACTTTGTTGCTTAACCCACCCTGCTAGGTTGCTGTGATGAGCATTTAAAAATAAAAATGAGGAAACTGATAGAATGCAGTTTTGATAACAGAGATGTGCTAATGTGGCTAGATAGTCCATAGGCTGAATAAACTGAAATAGAATAGCAAAGTATCAAGGCGTAAGCTATTTCTGATGGTATCTATGCATCTTGTTCAGAGATTACCAAAGAACAGGAGCCTCTAAATCCAGAGTAGGATGTCTCTACAGGTACCTTTGGGAGCACTGAAATGTTTGCATTTGTGATCTTAGTTCTATTGGAGATTTTCTGTAGATTTGTATTTAGATATAACAAAGAAATTCCTATTATGTCATTGGATCTTTTCAGATGGTGGCAGTTTGAATATTTCCCTAAAGGCTGGTGTTATTTACTCAAAGGTGGAATTACTTAGAGACCTCCTGAAAATTTGGAAGGATTAGCCTTCTTCCTGTAAGCTTGACTACAGAACATAGGATAAGATGTTGGGAAGCACATGAGCTTCTGAGTGAGTGGACTGGTGTGATTCTTGATTCTGCGCCTTACTAGCTGTGGGCTTTGAAGGCAAATTATTTTGTGTCTTGGAGCCTTGGTTTCCACATTTTAATACTTGTGCCTGAGATTTTTAAAAGCTAAACACAATAATATTTGTGAAAATGTCTACCTAGTACAGAATCTGATATGTGGATACTCACTAAATTCTAGTTTTATTTTGTTTTTTTTGTCTTTTTTTTAGGGCCACACCCATGGCATATGGAGCTTCCCAGGCTAGGGGTTGAATCGGAGCTGTAGCTGCTAGCCTATGCCACGGCCACAGCAATGCCATATCCAAGCTGTGTCTGTGACCTATACCATAGCTTATGTAACACTGAATCCTTAACCCACTGAGTGAGGCCAGGGATTGAACTCGAGTCCACATGGATACTAGTTGGGTCTGTTAACTACCAAGCCATGACGAGAACTCCTATTTTGTTTTAATTTTACTACCATGTGCTTTGGTTAACTTAATTACTTTTTCTATTTTTTTCTTTATAAAAATTCCTAACCTCTGTATTTTAGAAAAGTAACCAGAATTCCACTTTTTGTTTTGTTTTGTTTTTACAGCCACACCTGCAGCATATGGAAGTTCCCAGACCAGGATTCGAATTGAGGCTGCAGCTGCAGGCCTATGCCACAGCCACAGCAATGCTGGGAACCAAGTTGCTTCTGCAACCTATGCCACAGTTTGTGGCAGTGCCAGACCCTTAACCCACCGAGCGAGGCCAGGGGTTGAACCCACATCTTCACAGACACTATGTTGGGTTCTTAACCCTCTGATCCACAATGGGAATTCCCACTCTTTTTTATGCTTATGTCGTCTTTGTTATTTTCCTTCTTCCTAGAAGTTTTATATACCTACTTCCGTACCTTGCTCAAATGACATTTATTATTGGGTGTACCAGAGTTGTCTTGAGTCAGTAGGTACTTCTGCTTCTACACAGAGGGGCTTCTAAGTTTACGTGATATTTATGGTTTCCTGGACCCTCACTGTATCTAGAATTGTTATAAGTTATATTTATAATTCAACTTTCTCGTCTTTGTGGATATTAGCACTCCATTATTTGAGACGCATTGTTTAGCAATCTAGTCTTCCTTCAGGCTTTAAGTCTAAAGTCTGAAACATCTCTGGTCTTCGGGTATTTGAACTTATATTGAAACTGGAGTAGTGCTGATTTTGTCACATTTAGGTGTCCTCTGCAATCCCCCTTTTGGGAATTACCTCAAAACAAGGCAGAAAATCTATTTTAAAAAACAACTGAAGGAGTTCCCATCCTGGCACAGCGGAAATGAATCTGACTAGGAACCATGAAGTTGCGGGTTCAATCCCTGGCCTCGCTCAGTGGGTTAAGGATCTGCTGTTGCCGTGAGCTGTGGTGTAGGTCGCAGACACTGCTTGGATCTGATGTTGCCGTAACTGTGGCTGGCAGCTGCAGCTCGCCGCTGTAGCTCCAATGGGACCCCTAGCCTGGGAACCTCCATATGCCTTGGGTGTGGCCCTAAAAAGCAAATAAATAAATAAATAAATAAACAAACAAATAAATTAATTAATAACAAACAACTGAAAAGGTGCTGGTGGGTAAGAAGGCTTATAAGAATCCATTTAATGTGATTCTATTCTGTGCCCCAATTTCCTGGTAGTTGTGGTGACCATCTGAAAGTTCCCCAAATGAACTTCCTCTCTTTGATTTCTGGGTGGGAGTCACTTTCCAGGCAATAACCTTTTTCAGGTCTGTTTCCTTTTACCTTGTCTTCTTATTATTTCTGGGATGAGGACTCTGAATCTCCCAAGGTTTGAAAGACAGCCAAACAGTATTTATTATTTTTGCAGCCTTGTAGGCATTCAGAAAATGTTTGGCTTTGAATTGGTTTCAATAAAATAGTTGGCTGGAGTTACAAATGCGCATTTTGGCTGGAATTTTGTTAAATACCAGTTTGAAGCTGAATTTTGGTAAAGCTGCCCTGAATACATCTATCTTTGTCAATGGATTTGTTTGTTTATTAAGTGCATACTTTTTGGATTTTTGTGGGAAGAGAAGGTCAGACAGAGGAGCAGAAGGATTAGAAATGATTACGAATAGAGAAAGGGATTCATGGAGAATGGTGTCTAGAGATAAGGCGTTACGAGAAGGGAATCTGAGTCATAGTGTGCATAAGTGGGTGTCCAGCCCAAGGCTGAAGCCAGAACTGCCATTGAGCTGAGCTTCCCATTGGCACGTTTTCTACATTCTGAATGGTGGAGACATTCTTGAATAGGTAGTCACAATTAATGACAGAGCAGAAGTGTAATTGATGTAAAGAATGACTCCCATAAAAAAGGCTTTATTCTTCTAGTTCAAGCTTCTACAAAGGTTTAAAAAGAAGCCAGCTGTACTTCAAGGGACACAGTGATTCTTTCATAACTGGAACCAAGCAGATGAATAAATAACATCTTGAGGGAAAGCCATTAGCAGGTTGGATAATGGTATTAATATGAGTAATTGGAGAGAAATAAAGTAATTTCTATTAGAACAGTCATTAGAGATTGCCTATGTATAATTGGAATATAACCCTTAAGACTGGACATATTCCTACCTTCCCTTTCTTAAAAAAAGAAAGAGTATGTTGAAAATCTTTCTGGAGACCAGAGAAACAGCAATAACTAGCTTCAGTGACATGAGGCATCAGTCATGGCTCAATGGGGCTGTAGTTGGTGGTGGCTGGACCAGCTTATACCTACCTGCTTTTGTAGTATACATTTTTGCAGTAAAAGAAGGAGGGAAGTTTATCCCAGAAAGTTTTAGGAGAGAGTCTAGAATCCCAGACCTCTGAAGATTCTTGCAACAGAAAAGAAATGTTAGTCTCTAAGTCTGTCACAGTTTTCTAAGATGATACTTGGTTTGGGATGATGGGGGAGATGCTAAAGGCAACAAACACAAAAGAGTAGAAGATGGTTAAGGTCTTGAAACTTGGAATGCCTTAGGTTGAAATAACAAAATGGTGGGCAACAGGGTTGACTTGCCCATTGTCTGTTCCTTAGAGGCTGGGACCTGGTTTGAGATTTCTTTTTTACAGTGCCTGACTGGGGCTCAGTGGCTTCTTATTGAGGGTTTGAGTGCCACGCCACAATCTGGCAGGATGCACATCCTGCAAGAAGTTGGTTATTTCAGAAGCAAATGCACCCCCATGTTCAAATTAATTGGCTAATGACCTGGAAAAATGGTGTAACTTCTGAAAAAAACTCAGTTTTAAATTTTGAAATGGGATCCCAATATCTGTTTCTAAGGCTTGCTAGGGGCGTAAATAAGACTATTTATATAAAGTGCCTAACAATGCCTGATATATAACAATTAAGTGATAGCTGTTATATTATTTTTCCCTCAGCATTACAGTAATTTGCACAGGTTAAGAAATTTTGTATCTTTATGGAAGGAGGGATGTTTACTAAATTTAATGTGGTAATCTTTTCATGATATATGTAATATGTAAGTCAAATCATTATGCTGTACCTCATAAACTTATACACTGCTTTATGTCAATTAAAACACTAAACCTAAAAGAAAAAAAGAATTTGAGGTGAACTTATTGTCATAAGAAACAAAAAACCTTAGCTAATCATACTACTATTCCTTTTTTTTTTTTTTTTTGTCTTTTTAGGGTCACACCTGTGGCACATGGAAGTTCCCAGAGAAGGGGTTAAATTGGAGCTGCAATTGCAGGCCTACGCCACAGCCACAGCAACTCCAGATCCAAGCTGCATCTGCAACCTACACCACAGCTTATGGCAATGCCAGATCCTTAACCCACTGAACGGGGCCAAGGATTAAACCTGTGTCCTCATGGATACCAGCTGGGTTTGTTATCACTGAGCCACAATCGGAACTCCAAAATCATACTTCTATTAATAACAGTAACAAAAGCTGCTATTTACTGAATGATTATAAGACCTAGACTCGTACTAAATATTTTATATTGATTATTTCATTTGATTTTGACAACAACCATATCAGGAAGTTGCCTATAGAAATCAAATTGAAAATGAGACAGTGTCCAATAGCTGTACTTTTCTGTGGGGTTGCAAGGAAACAGTGGACTCACTTTCTGGAAATACAAGTTCCAGAGGTACAGTGAGAAAAGGAAAGAGAGAGAAGGCATGGTCATTTTCTAATCATATGAACCTTTCTTTAAGAGGAGCTTGAGAAAGCCCCTGGACCAGTACTTTTATAAGGATAGCCAGAGCTTTGTGGGCAGAAGCAAGGGTGGCTAGAGATAATATTTGGGAGGAAAAAAATGAAGAAAACTTTTTTTGCACTGTTTTTGAGATATTAAGAAAAGGGTAATGGAGTTCCCGTCGTGGCGCAGAGGAAATGAATCTGACTAGGAACCATGCCGTTGTGGGTTTGATCCCTGGCCTTGCTCAGTGGGTAAAGGATACGGTGTTGCTGTGAGCTGTGATATAGGTCACATATGTGGCTCATATCCCGCATTTTTGTGGCTCTGGCGTAGGCTGGCAACTAAAGCTCCGATTAGACCACTAGCCTGGGAACCTCCATATGCCTCTGATGTGGCTCTAAAAGAGGACAAAAAGACCAAAAAAAAAAAAAAAACAAAAGGAAAGAAAGAAAGAAAGAAAGAAAAGGGTAAGGACCTAATAAAGAAAATAGGAGCCCAGTCTACAGAAGAAAACCCATGGAGTTGGGGGAGCCTAAAGGGAGACTATCTGACCAGAGGGAGGCCCTAAAAACAGTAACTTTGAACTGAGGTTGGAGAATTAAAGTCTCTAGGGCAAGAACTGAAGGTTGTAGGAGAGCGAGAATAAATACTCCCTAGTGAAATCAGTTATTCTGGGCTTGCAGGTGTTTGGGGAGGGGATGTCAGGACTCTTCATAAATACAGATGTGTCAGTTATTTTTCTGAGGTAAATACACTTACAGAAAAATGTACAAATCATAAGTGTACAGCTTGAATTATCACAAAGGGAACACACCAATGTAACCACCACCCAGGTCAAGAAAGTGAACATTACCATCTTTACAAATATTTCTACTCATAGTTTTTACATGCTTAGTTTTTTAAATGAATTTGTATCCTTCTAACAGATAAAGTCAAATGTGGTCATTACAGTGTTTCATGTATCAAGTGAGAAAAGAGGGCTTGTTCTAAAAATGAATTGGGGAAAATATTTAAAATCCATAAAATTTCCTAAAAGTGAGATACTTAAATCTGAATAAAAATCTGATTTTAAAGTCATAAGTAAATCTTGAAATAAGAGATAATTTTATATACCTCCCAAACTCATTAGGACATTGAAAACTAAGATTTAAAGGGGAAATTTACACTAAAAGAAATACCTGGTCTTTCTTGCCTAAAGCCTTTAAGAACATAACAGCATTTGTCACTATCCCAAGCATATGTTATGCTCAGCAAATGTTTTTTAATAATGATAATGGTGATAAGTTACCTTTTCATATAACACACAGTGGCCCCTGGTTTCCCTAAAGCAATAACCTGTGCAAAGAAATATGATTTTTAGTTCTTCTGAAGCTCTTGTTTGGAACCTCCGGGGAAAGAATAATTTATGCAAATTATGACAGCATTGTTTTACACATCATTTGAAATGATTTTCTCTTTACTTCAACCTTTCTCCACAACCAAATACAGCTCGGAATTTTGCAGATATGAGGGAGAGAATAGAAGGAGAGAAAGAAAACGAGATGAGATGAAGAGCAAAAGAAATATAGAAAGGGAAAACTAACGCTGAGTTAAAGCTACTCAAGAAAAGTATCTTTGTATTTTCTTTTTTTTTTTTTTTGTCTTTTTGCCTTATCTAGAGCCATACCCGTGGCATATGGAGGTTCCCAGGCTAGGGGTCTAACAGGAGCTGTAGCTGCTGGCCTTTGCCACAGCCACAGCAACGCGGGATCCGAGCCGCGTCTGCGACCTACACCACAGCTCACAGCAACGCCTGATCCTTAACCCACTGAGCAAGGCCGGGGATCGAACCCGCGACCTCATGGTTCCTAGTTGGATTCGTTAACTGCTGAGCCAAGATGGGAACTCCTCTTTGTATTTTCTTTTGCTTTAAGGAAGTAATGTTACAAGTTAGCATAGCAATTAATCATACCTTTGATTAGATCACATTTCACTATGTGCTATTTCATTTTGGTGGGTAATCATTTATGAGCTGAAGGAAGTTCTCTAAATTGAAAGCCACTTATTAAATGTAAAGATTTATCTTTTTTTTTTTAATATATGTAGTATCCTTTTTTTTTGCCTTTTTTTTGTCATTTTATGGCCGCACCCGGCATGTGGAGGTTCCCAGGCTAGGGGTCTAATTGGAGCTGTGGCCACTGGCCTGCGCCGCAGCCACAGCAACGCACGATCCGAGCCGCCTCTGCAGCCTACACTGCAGCTCACGGCAACGCCAGATCGTTAACCCACTGAGCAAGGGCAGGGATCGAACTCACAACCTCATCGTTCCTAGTCGGATTCGTTAACCACTGCGCCACGACGGGAACTCCAATATATGTAGTATCCTTAATGGGTCCTTTGGTTGAACTTCACAGAAGACAGTTGACAAGCAATATGTACATTTGATAATGAGTAATGAATTTGGTAACATTTACCTGTCTAATACTAATGAGTACTAATTCAAGCCTGGTCTTACAAAACCCACCTTCTATGCTACAAATACACTAATGATTTGTTTTGCCTTGATTTTTAGGTTGCCAGCAGAAGTAGGAAAGGATGAGCTCTGTTTTATAATAATGTATGAATTTGATGGCTTGTCATGTCATCAACAATAGAAAGGCACTATTTTAGCATTTATCCATTGGGGATAAAGTATAAATAGATGGAGAATTCATATGAACCTTTCTTCCTTGGTGCCCACTGTAGCCAGTGGATTAGAATTTAGCAGGTTTGATTTTGAGTCCACTATTTCACACACTGAATAACTCTTTAGGGCACTTTTACAAGAATATAGACCATTTATGTAGGACCAAGTGTTGTATGGTGCAAAGAAAACTGAGGTCTATTTTCAGGTTTACCACTAATCAATTGTATGACCTGTGGCCATCTCTGAGCCTTAAAACTGGGTAGTAGTTAAGATGTTAGACTTTGGAGTCCAACAGAACTGGTTCAAGGCCCTTATTAAAACTCTAGGGGCTTTGTTTTCTCATCTTCAAAATAGAACCATTAATAGTCCAACTTCATATAAAATTGTTAGAAGGATTAAATGGGACAGTGCGTATAAAATGCCTAGCATGCAGTCAATGCTCAATAAATAACAGAGTTAGAGTAAGTAGTCACTATTTTCCTTTATAGATTTGAAATGTTGAGTTTCTGTGAACAATAGGAGTTTCAGAGTATCTCTCAGGATTGTATCCAGTTAGGAATTTCAGGTCCCTATGTGGTGGCACATTATAGCTAAGCTATATTTCTGCATGGGCCCTTGGGCATTGGTTATTTTAGTTAGACATTTATTAAAAACCTTGGCATCTCTTGAAAGTAAAGAGGTGGAAATCTGCTACTTTGTCAGAAGAAAAAAGATTATATGACTTTGTCTTACACAGTCCTTCAGGAGAAGCTGTTTGCTTGCCTTAAAGATGAGTGGCCTTCAGATCTCCAGGGTGGGACAAAGGAGCATGGCAGAGCCTGGCAAGAAGAATGATTAGACAGCAGGCCAAGATAGCAGGCCAGGTGCTTGGGAGGGGATAATGATGGAGGCAAATCAATACTTCCATCAGCATTCTTTCTCTCGCAGTTTCCACGGCAGTGATGGGGGAAATAGCAAGAAACCAGGTCATCCCCAAAGCTTGCCTAGTTCACCCCAAGCATAATAACAAGATCCTACATGTTCCCAGCTTTTTACTGTTGGCAAGTGATTTCCCAGCCACAGGAAGCAAACAGGAAAGGGGATGCTTTGTTTAAAGATGAGGAAATTGGAACCCAGGGAGACCATAACATGGAGAGTCAAATATTCACAATCCAGGTTTCCTCACCCATTGTTCCATGCTTGTTCCTCCATACTACTTCGTCTCAGACATGTAGTTGTGCAGATTCAGGTAATTTCTTTCCTTTTCATTTATGTCTTCTGAGCTTCAGTGTCTTCATTCATAAAATGGTACTGTTAATGATATCTTCCTTACCAGGTTTGTGTGAGGACCAAGTTAGGTAATATGTATAGACTGCTTCAGACAGTCGTAGCTATTAGCCACTATTAGCCATTCCCTACTGCTTAGGAGGATGCTAAATTCCTAGCATCACTTTTTATTGTATCCTGCAGTGAGCTCATGTTTGAGAGATTTGGCATATCAAATTCCATGTATTGGTTAACATTTTATTATTATTATTGGTGGATTAGAGCTCCTGATCAGTAGTTACATTAATATTGAATGGATTTAATTCCAATAAAAGCAGGGAACTCTGTCTAAAGTATCTCACCGATCTCCAGCACTGCCTTTGCAGATTCTGTACCTAGTTGGGCTCTCACTTTTCAATGAATAAGCCAAACCTTATTATTATAATCTAAGTTGACATCTTCTCTGTGATCTAATTCGGTTTTTGAATGTTACAGTTTTTCCATCGTATCATGGGAAATTGGTGTGGTCCAGAAATAATAAAAATAAATTCATTGTGAATGAAACTGAAAAGAAATTTTTAACATGCTACTAGAAGTTACTGATTAACAGGCATACCAAAATTTCAGAAAATATGTTCTGAATATAAGAACCAGATTGTATGTGTTATTCATTGTCGTTAAAGGCCATGTTCAGTTATAATTTTTAACATTTTTGGGTGTTTTATTTTTTTTAACCTTCAGCCATGTAATTTTTATAATACCAGAGAGGAAAGGAAACTAATTTTCTTAAGTATGTAAAATTAGATCTTTTATCACCAAATTTAACTGTTAAGAGGGAAAATTGTAAAGGATATTGAAAAGGACATATTTATATAACTCATCCCTTATTTTGAAAAGATATGTGACATAGAGAACAAGTCTTGAGCCTTTCAAATATCATTGGGTCAGGATAAAATAATTTCATTGTGAGAGCATTTTCCTTCTCTGTGTGCAGTCTAAGTGCATATTTTGTGCTCTTAGGAATAACTTTCCAAAGCTGTGTGAAGAATGTAGCAATAAAATCTAATAAGAATTATGGCTCATGCCTTGAATGATGTCAGTACCCTTTTAATCCTCCCAAACATGAAAACGTTTTCTCCTCCTAAATAAGATTTCTTAACTCTTTATTTCTAAGGGAGTAAGCAGAGCTCTGCAATTTCACTGGCAAAGTAAAAGTTAAAGGAAGATATTAGATGCCACTATTAGTGTTTATTCTTATTATTAAGTAATCAATTTAGAAAAGAAATATATCCTAGACAATATTATTTCTATGAACACATATTATTTTGTCTGATTTTTTCATATAACATCAGAAAATCTCTGAGTTCACTGTTCCAGTAATCATCTTTGTCTTCTTTAAGCCAGTGGTCTCAAACTTCAGTGTGAATCAGAGTCACCTGAAAGGCTTGTTAAAACACAGATTTCTGGAGCTCATTCTAGAGTTTCTGATTCAGGAGGCATGGGGTAGGCATGAGAATTTGCATTTCTCATAGGTTCCCAGGTAATGTTGATGCTGCTAGTCAGGGGATCACACTTTGATAAACTTTAAGCCATTTTAACCCTCTTATCTCATAATTTAATTTGGTGGGATTTAACCGTCATGAGGCATATATATCCCCTGGTTTAGAAGAAGCCAGAGGTGCATGGGTGGTTTAGTGGTAGAATTCTAGAAGAAGCCAGAGTTTAGTAAGTTCATGATAGTTTGGTGATTTATCTAATCCAGATTTATTTCAAGTCAAAGAACTTCATACAGAAAAGCATGGTTGATGAAATGGTTTGATGCTTGAAGATGTCAGACTGTAGAATCTCTACAGGTAAGTGTGTGATTTCTTTAGTGACATCACATTTGCCTGCAGAGATTTTCCAGTCTGCCACTTTGAAGTTGTATTTAAGATGGGAAAAAAGTCTTCTTTTTACACTGATCTTTCCAGGACTGGTAGATTTTAAAAATACATTTATCTAAGGTCAAAGTTGAATGGGAAAAAGGCGTTTATTGTTCAGTGTTCAGATAAGAGAGTAAATGAGAATGGACACTGATTCTGCCACACATCTCCACAGAGAATGAAGGAAAATGGGAAGAGTGAAGCTTCCCCAAACCACAGCCAGTCTAATTTGTAACAGTGTTTTAGCCACACCGAAAGTCTTAAGGTCAATCCAAGTAAATATCCTTGAGTTTTAAGCAATATTACCTAATGGTTTGACTTTGCAATTGGGTTTTTCTCAGTGTCTTTCTTTATTGACACATGTTCAGTCGCAAGAGAGATGATTAGAATGAGGTGTGCTTCTCACTTTCATTTTTGTCATTTCTCTTCTACTTAATAGCGGTCTTAGGATAAATAATATCACCTGCTGCTAAGTTTTAAAGTGCTGGAATAATGCATAATAAATAGTACTTACTTCAGAAGCTTAAGAATAATCTGTGAATATTGTGACATTATTAACTCTACAATGTTAGGTCTTTTCGTTCATTTGTGAGAACATACTTTTTTTTCCAGTGTTACCTGGAAATTTATTTCAACATTTGACTACAGAAAGGACTTTTTATGTTTTGCTCCCTGCAGTATCCAAGCACAGAGAACAGTTCTGGCACATAATAGGTACTCAGTTAACATTTATTTGCTGACTGAACATTAAATAGGATTTTTGTGTGCGTATGCAAATGCTTATTTATCATAAGAAAGACATTTTATATATATATATATCAAGTCACATATTGTATTGATATCAGAGTGAATATATTTAATTTCAGACAAGACAAAAATAGAACATTTAAATATAGAAACCTATCTTGGTAATTAAGAACATTCCTATAATAAAATACTTTATAATGGAACTTTTAAAAATTAATTTCCTTACAGTCTAATAATGTTATATTATGCTTTTCTGGCATGTAGTTTTATTTCAGATGATGAGTTTTCTAGTCCTGGATGATATCCAAATATACATAATAGTGAATCACAAAATTAGGTTTGATTTTGTTTACACTACACAATACGGTGTCTTAATTATCTATTAATCTGCTATATACACATCCTTTGACCCCAAGATGACTTTAAAAGCATCCTTTCAATTGCATTCTGACTTTTCTAGATAAACCGTAAACACAAACTTAACATTAAATCTCTCATAAGTGTGCAGAGGATATAACAGGTGGCCCTGATCTGATGTGAATGGAGCTAAATAATGTGTTGAAATAATTGGAGCTTAGAAAGATAGAAAACATCTGGGTTTCAAGGGAGAACATTTGCATCCTTTTTACTGCTTTTTAAGTAGAGGGCTACATCATTCTGGGTTATGTAGAAAGAAAGGGTTAGTATAAGGAACTCCACGACCCTCATTCTGTTCATCTAAGCTCCAAAGGGTGGGACTGGTATACTTGGTTATGGGAGAAAGATAAGGTTTCTTATGCCATTTTTCATTTTCTCTTTTTCAATCATGCTGTTTACTTTATATGTGCTTGCAGGGCCTAGTGAACAGTATTGCTTGTTCTTTTGAAGGAACTTGGACTTGTGAATGATGGAATCATAGTTGCCATGTCCCTGATTGTTGATATCTTGTTTGTTTCTTTGCTCCATGGAAAGGCATGGATGGAACAGAGCATCGGAAAAGCATCATCATTTTAGCTTCATGACTAGGCTCTTTAGAGACAGCCAGCCTATAATACAGGATTCCTGTAAGTTTAAGCACTTCCATAGAGAGAGAGAGAGACCCTTTTATAAATGCAAACATTTGACATATATGCATTATATAATGTTAACGTATCAGTACAGATGAATTTACAAAACTAAACCTACCAGAGATTAGATTTGAAAAAAATCAACCAGTACAGTTACATCTTGAAAGATGAGAAGGCCAAGACATACCCAGTGGTTCTCAACCCTAACTGTACATCAAAATCATCTTGGAATTTATGAAACAGATTCCCATGCCCCAACCAAGACCTCCTGAACCTGAACTTTCAAGATGTGAATATGAGAAGTCTCTATTTCAAAAAATTAATAAACTTTATTTTTTAGAGCAGTTTGAGGTTCCCAACAAAACTGAATAAAAAGTGCAGAGAGTTCCCACATATTCCCTAATCCCACATACCCATGACCTCCCCTACTGTGGACATTATGTACCACAGTGATACATTTATTACAATGATGAACCATCATTGACACATCACTATCACTTAATGTTTTAAATTAGTATCATTTTAGCTGTTCCCTGGGTTCTGACAAAAGTTTGATGAGTGTAGCCACACAAAACAGTTTTACTGCCCCCCCTCCATATTCTCTGTGCTCTGCCTATTCATTCCTCCCTTTCTCCGACCTGTGATCTTTTCACCGTCACCATAGTTTTGTCTTTTCCAGAAGGTCATAAGGTTGGAAACAGTATGTAACATTTTCAGATGAGCTTTTTTCACTTAGTAATATGCATTTACATTTTCTCCATGTTTTTTTTATGGCCTGAGAGCTCATTTCTTTTTGGCACTGACTAATATTCCACTGTTTGAATGTACCACAGTTTATCCATTAACCTACTGAAGCACTTCATGTTTGCTTCCAATTTTTGTCAATTATGAATAAAATTGCTATATACCATGTGCAGGTTTTTGTGTGAATAAAAGTTTTTCAATTAATTTTGATAAATACCAAGGAGCATGATTGCTGAATTATGGTAGGTGTATAGTTAGTTTTCTAAGAAACTGCCAAATTGTCTTCCAAAGTGGATGTGCCATTTTGCATTCCCACTGGCAACAAATGAAAGTTCCTGTGCTACATATCCTCATCATCATCTAGGGTTGTTAGTGTTTTGAATTCTGGCCATTCCAATAGGTATGTAGTAGTTTCTCACTGTTGTTTTAATTTTCAGTTTCCTAAAAACATATGATTATGTACACTTTTTCATATGCTTACTTGCCATTTGTATATCTTCTTTGGTGAGATGTCTGTTCAGATCTTTTACCCATTTTTAAATACGGTTGTTTTCTTATTGCTGAGTTTCAAGAGTTCTTTGCATATTTTGAATAACAGTCCCTTATCAGAAGTATCTTTTACAAATATTCTCCCAGTCTGTGGCTTGTCTTCTTATTCCCTTGACTTTGTTGCAGAGCAGATGTTTTTAATTTAAATGAGGTCCAATGCAACCATTTTATTTTTCATAGATTATGACTTTGGTTTTTTGTCTTAAAAGTCATTCCCATACCCAAGGTCACCTAGGTTTTCAACTATGCTACCCGCTAGAACTTTTATAGTTATGCATTTTGCATTTAGGTCTGTAATCCATTTTAAGTTAATTTTTGTTAAGGGTGTAAGTTCTGTGTCTAGATTAGTTTCTTTTTTTTTTCCTGCATGTGGGTGTCCAGTTGTTCCAGCACCATTTGTGGAAATGACTGTCTTTTCTCCATTGCATTGCCTCTTCTCCTTTGTCAAAGTTCAGTTGACTGTATTTATGTGAGTCTGTTTCTGGCTCTCTATTCTGTTCCATTTTTTTATTGTCTCTCCTTTCACCAGCACCACACTGCCTTTTTTTTTTTTTTTTTAAGGGTTTCACTTGAGGCATATGGAAGTTCCCAGGCTAGGGTCAAATCAGAGCTGCAGCTGCCAGCCTAGGCCACAGCCACATCAATACCAGATCTGAGCTGTGTCTGCAAACTACACTGCAGCTCATGGCAATGCTGGATCTTTAACCCACTAATCGGGGCCAGGGATTGAACCCTTGTCCTCATGGGCACTAGCCTGGTTCGTTACCACTGAGCCACAACGGGAAGTCCACACCACACTGTCTTGATTACTGTAGCTTTATAGTAAGTCTTGAAGTAAGTAGTGTCAGTTCTCTGATTTTGTTCTCCTCCTTCAATATTGAGCTAGCTATTTCTGGGTCTTTTGCCCCTCTATATAAACTTTTGAATCTGTTTGTCAATATCCACAAAATAATTTGATGGGATTTTGATTGGAATTATGTTGAATTTATAGATCAAATGGGAAGGCTTATAATATATAAGGCCTATATATAATATTTATGTATAATATATATTTAGCATATATTGAATTATATATACAATTTAATATGTCTTGACTATATTTGATCTTTCTATCATGAACATGGAATATCTCTCCCTTTATTTAGTTTTTCCTTGAAATCTTTCATCAGAGTTTTGTAGTTTTGCTCATACAGTTCTCGTACATCTTTTGTTGATTTATACCTAAGAATTTCACTTTTTAGTGGTGCTAATGTAAATGGCAATGTGCTTTTAATTTCAAATTCCACTATTCCTTGCTGGTATATGGGAAAGTGGTTGACTTTGCATATTAATCTTGTATCCTTCAACCTTGTTATAATTGTTTACTAGTTCCAGAGGTTATTTTATCTGTTCTTTCAGGTTTCCTAGGTAGACAATCATGTCATATGCAAGCAAATACAGTTTTATTTCTTCATTCCCACTCTTTATACTTTTTCCCTTTCCTTGTCTTATAGGATTAGCTAGGACTTCCAATACAAGGTTGAATAGAGGAGTGAGAGGACATCCTTGTCCTATTTCTGGTCTTAGCAGGAAAGCCTCAAGTTTCTCACCATTAATTATGATATTAGCAGTAGATTTTTAGAAGTTTTTAAAAACAGAGTTGAAGTTCCTCTCTATTTATAGTTTGCTGTGATTTTTTATTATGAATAGGTGTTAGATTTTATCGAATGCTTTTCTGCATCAATTGACGTCATCATGTGATTTTTTTTCTTTAGTTTTATGATGTGATGGATGACATTAATTGATTTTTTTGAATGTTGAACTAGGTTTGCATGGCTGGGATAAATCCCACTTGGTCATGGTGTGTGATTCTCTCTATGCATTGTTCATTTGATTTGCTAATATTTTGATGAGGATTTTTGTACCAATGTTGGTAAGAGATACTGGTCTATTTTATTTTCTTTTGTCTAGATTTGGTATTAGAGAAATGCTGGCCTCATAGAATAAGCTAGAAAATGTTACCAATTTCTTTAACAGATTAGGCAGATTATCTTTATTTCATTTTGTGTGAATTTTGGAAGATTATGCCTTTTAAGGAATTTGTCCATTTCATCTAGGTTATCAAATTTGTTCGCATAGAGTTGTTCATGATATTCTTTTATTATCCTTTTAATGTTCATGAGATCTATAATTGTGTCCCTTCTTTCATTTCTGATAATAGTAGTTTGTGTCTTTTTTTTTTTCTTTGTTAGTAGAGGCTTATTGATTTTATTGATTTTTTTCCAAAGAACAAGCTTTCGGTTTTGTTGATTTTCTCTGTTGATTTCCTGTTTTAAATTTTAGTGATTTCTGTTCTAATTTTTATTATTTCTTTTATTTTGCTTACTTTGGATTTAATTTGTTTTTCTTGATTTAGTTTCCTATAGTGGAGGCCTAGATGATTGATTTGAGAGCTTTCCTCTCTATGAATTCAATACCATAAATTTCTCTCAAGCACCATTTTCACTGCATCTCACAAATTTTGATAAGCTGTGCTTTCATTTTTATTTAATTCAACATATTTTAAATTTTCTCTTGAGAGTTTTTGACCAATGTGTTATCAAGAAGCATGCTGTTTAATTTCTACGTATTCTGAGATTTTCCAGTTATCTTTCTGTAATTGATTTGTGATTTAATTCCATTGTGGTCTAAGAGCATATTTCTATTATTTTAAATTATTAAGGTGTACTTTATGGCTCATAATATGGTGTATCGTGGTGACTGTTCCATGTCAGCTTGAGAAGAATGTGTAGTTTGCTGTTGTTGGGTGAAGTAGTCTCTATATAGCAGCTATTGTATTCAGCTACATCCTAACTGATTTTCTGGCTGCTGGATCTGTGCCTTTCTGAAAGGGGGGTGTTAATGTCTCCAACTAAAAAAGTGGATTCATTTATTGATCCTTGCAATTCTATCAGCCTTTGCCTCATGCATTTTAATGCGCTATTGTTAGGCACACACATGTTAAGGATTGTTATGTCTTCTTGGAGAATTAACCTCTTCATCCTTATGTAATATCCGCTTTTAACTCTAACTGTCCTTGCTCTGAACTCTGCTCTGTCTGAAATTAATATAGCTACTCCAACTTTCTTTTGATTAGTGTTAGCAAGGTATATATTTTTCTCCATCCCTTCACTTTTAATCTATATATATCTTTATACTTAAAGTGAGTTGCTTACAGACAATATAAGACCCAATAAGTTGGGTCTTACTTTTTGATACACTCTTAACAGTCTCTTTCTTTTAATTGGTGTCTTCAGACCATTGACATCTGAAGTGATTATTGATATATTTAGATTAATATCTAACATATGTGATAGTTTTTATTTGTTGCCTTTGCTCTTTGTTCCTATTTTTGTCTTTCACATTTTTTTCTGCATTTTTAAAGTTTTAATTGAGCATTTCATGTGATTCCTTTTTCTCTCCCTTCCTAGCATAAGTATTGTAATTTTAAAATATATTTTTTCATAATTCCCTAGAGTTTGGAATATATATTTACAATAAATCCAAGTCCACTTTCAAATAACACTATACCATTTCACAGGTAATATAGTACTTTGTAATAATAAAATATTTCTAATTTCTCCATATTTTCTCTTATATTACTGTTGTAATTCATTTCATTTACACATAAGTATACATAAGCATGTATTTGTATCTATTGAGATATATACCACACATACATAATTTAATACATTGTTACTATTATTTTGAACAACTGTTATCTGTTAGGTCAATTAAGAACAATAAAAATAGAAGTTTTTATTTTACCTTTATTATCCATTTTCTGATGCTTTTTCTTTATTTAAATCAGAGTATCTGGCTTATAGCAACTTTTCTCTCTCTGAAGAACTTTTAATATTTAAGGCAGATCTACTGGCAACAAATTTCCTCAATTTTTGTCTCTCTGAGAAAATTTTTTGTTTGTTTTTTCAGGGCCACATCCACAGCATATGGAAGTTCCCAGGCTAGGGGTCGAACGAGAGCTGCAGCTACTAGCCTATGCCACAGCCATAGCAACACAAGATCCAAGTCGTGTCTGTGACCTACACTATAGCTCATATCAACGCCAGACCCTTAACGTACTGAATGAGGCCAAGGATGAAACCCACGTCCTCATGGATACTAGTTGGGTTCATTACTGCTGAGCCACAATGGGAACTCCCTGAGAAAGTCTTATTTCTCCTCAACTCCCCACCCCCCTTTTTAGGGCTGCACCTGCAGTTTATGCAAGTTCCCAGGCTAGGGGTTGAATTGGAGCTGCAGCTGCTGGCCACAGCCACAGCCACAGCAATGTGGGATCTGAGCTGTGTCTGAAACCTACACCATGGCTTGCAGCAATGCTGGATCCTTTAACCCAATGAACAAGGCCAGGGATTGAACCCATATCCTCATGGATTCTGGTTGGGTTCTCAGTCCACTGAGACACAATAGGAACTCCATCTCCTTAACTTTTAAATGATAATTTCATAAGGTGTAGAATTCCTAGATTGATTTTTTTTTCTTTCAGCACCAACTTTTCACTCCACTCTCTTCTTGCTTTCATAATTTCTGGGATAAACCTAATATAATTATTATTCTTGATTCTTTATAAGTAAGGTAATTTTTTTTCTTCTGACTTTTTCTGAGATTTTTTATAATCACAGATTTTCTGAATTTTGAATATCATATGCCTAGGTAGTTTTCTTTGTTTTGCACTTATCCTTAGTGTTCTCTGGAGCCTCCTGAATCTGTGGTTTGATGTCTGACATTAATATGGGGGAAATTCTCCATCATTGTTGCTTTTTTTTCCATTACTTAATTAATTTTATTACAATTATAGGTGTACAAAAATCATCACAACTCAATTTGATAGCATTTCCATCCCAAACCCTCAGTGCATCCCCCCAATATTGCTTTAAATATTGCTTCTGATCCTTTCCTCTGTATTTGCTGTTAGCATTACACATATGTTATATATTTTATAGTTATCCCATATTCTTGGATATTCTGTTCTGTGTTTTTTTTCCCATTTTTCTCTGTTTTTCAGTTTTGGAAGTTTCTATTGTTATCCTCAAGCTCAGAAATTCTTTCCTCTTCTGTGTCCATCTTACTAATTAACCTATCAAAGACATCCTTCATTTCTATTACAGTGTTTCATCAATTCTAGAATTTCTTCTGGATTTGTCTTAAAACTTTTATTTCTCTGCTTACATTAATCGTCTGTTCCTACATGTTGTCTACTTTTTCTAGTAAGGACCTTATCATAGTTTTATTTTTCTTTTAATTTATGGTCTGATAATTCTAAACGGTTTTTTGCCTTTTAGTATAACTTGTCATTTTTTTTTTGAAAGGTGGGTATTATGTACTCACTAAAAGGACTGTGGTAAACAGACTTTTAATAATGTGGTGGTAATTACGGTGGGGGGGGTGGGGAGAAGTGTTCTATAATTCTATGACCAGGTCTCAGTCTTTGAGGAACGTGTGCTCATCAAAGCACATTGAATTTCACCAGTGCTTGCTGGTCCCCCAACCCTCCCACCCTAGGTAGGACAGGATGGCTAGAGGGAGCTGGAATTGTGTATTTCTCTTCCCTCAGAACAGTTGGGCTCTGACAAAACCCCAGTAGGTTAAGTTCTGGTAACAAGTTTTACTTTAGGATAGGCCTTGTTAAGCATAGAATGCTCTTCAAAACTATTCCTTTTTCCCTGGCCCTACTGGAATCACAAAGAGATTTTTCTGCAATATACACTGTTCCAACTTGGTTAAGTTCCTGGAGGTGAAACTCACAAAAGTGTGGGAGCTTTTCTATGACTTAGCCCTCCTAGAGCTTTATTCTCAGATTTGTTTACACTGAACCTCTTGCAATTCATCAATGGAGGTTCAGGCTTTCCTACACTGGCACTGGTTCTGGTGGTGGAGATTTCTCCATAGGTTTCTGCTCCAGTGAGTTTGGACTCTCTGAATTCACTTGTCTTGGGGGAAGAGGGCTGTCCTATGAGTGCACTTCTCCAAGGAATCTAAGTAAAGTTGTGGATTTTTCAGATTATTCAGTTTTTGACTTATTGTTAGGATGGAATGGTGACTTCTGAGCTCCTTACATGCCAACTGGGAAACTGAAAGACTGGAAGACTATTTTTCAGAATGATTCTGATGCTTGGATGAGTTTGGAGCTCACTGGCTTTTAAAATTTAAAAAAAGCAATGCCATCATGGTTTCAAAGAAAATCTGTGAATTTAATTTATTTAAAAATATAAAAGATAAAAGTGGTAAAGTAGGAGCTATTCTGGTGTAAAGTAATATGGGTGGTGGGGTGGCAGAGACCCAGTTTCATCAGACCCTCCCCTGATGGCAGCCCCAAACTTCCTTTGCAGAATCGCTCATTTGACAATCATGCTGCTTTCTACTGGATGGGGTAAGGCAAGGATTTCCGAAAACTCTTGGTGTGTGTGTGTGCCTGTACTATCTGAGTGGCCAGTTGAGGCAAGGACAGCAACCAAAGGGGCAGTGACTTCAGATATTTGCCCTGTAATTGCTGCTGAAAAGTGAAGATGACAAGAGGGTGATGCAATTCGAATCAAAGTTAGAAATCCGTTTGCTTCGCGAAAGGACCATTTTGCAACTTGCCTGCTTTAAGTGATCCTGTTAGTTCAGGGCGTTATTTAGTTAACCCAGCCTAAGGGGATGTTTTAAAGGTGGAGAATTGCCCTGGTGATGAACAAATATGAGAAATAAACTTCCAGTGGGGCTGGGTTGCCTGCTGACTGTGATTTCCTGATGATCTATAACAATGGTTATTCACTAACAGCTGGCGCATGTCTCCCTCAGACAAAGCCACTGGGAAGCGCAGGCGCTCGGATTGGTGAACCAGAACCGTTTCCCTGGTAACAGTTAACTAGCACGTGTTTTATTGTTTCCAACTGCTTTTCCTAGGGTATTTGCAGGTGGTGGGAGATGCTTTCTTAAAGAGGGGTCATAACCTCATGAACTTTCAGATGTTGCAACAAATTGGGGAACAAAACATTTTTTCTTTTTCAAATATATTAAGTAAATCTTATTACATAGCATTTTCAAGACAGATGCAGCCCAGCAGTTTTTCTATTTTGCCATTATTTCCAGATGTTATCAGTTTTAAAATCAGAGTTCCATGTTATGATCAGGATATATAGGAAAGTAAAATTAGTTATGTGTCTGGCAGCAAAATATTATTTTGGAATTTTGGAGGTATGTGCTAGCTGTATAGTTTGCTATGAAATATAAGATCAAATCATAAAATGTGATTTTTAATTGGCCTTTTAATGGTTTGTATATTTTGCCTCTCCATTAATTAATTGTTTTTGCTTTTTCTGGTAGTTTTCTTTCTTATTTTCATTCTAGAATTTATAGTGCTGTTATAAATTGAAAGAGCAAATAAGGTAAAACTTGAATATATTACAATTTCCTTCTATATTTGACATATTTTTGAAAGAATTAGTTAATTTCCAGATTGATAGCTCCCCCTTCTGTCTGGTTTGTAGAATTTGCATCTTCTGAAACCACAGATGAAGATACTGTATGTATCATAGAATTCTCTAGCTTGGCTGAAGGTTGAATGTATTTATTATTGGAAGAATAGCAAATTCACAAGTTGGAATGCTCATGAACGGAGGTTCAATGGAGTTGCGGTGGAGGCTGCTTCCATTGTAATAATTTGGTTTAAAATGAAATCATCAACCCTGATGAAAATTCTGGCTGAAAGTAAATGAAAACACTTTTTTAAAATAGTTAATATTGAACTTTTTCTGCAGATATCATTGAAAAAAAATGCAGACTTCATTAATCACTTGTCTGAACCCTATCTGAAATACCTGGGCTTTGGTCAAATAAGCATTTGTCACTTGATTTGCACAGAATTTGAACAATGCTACAACCCAAGGCTTCTCTTGAGTCCGATTTTCAAGGCCTTTTCTGGTAATGGTTCTTCATGGGTTTTCAAACATACACCTCCTTATACATTAGGTGGATATTATTCAAGTTCTCTTCTCCAGGACCTTATCATTGTTTTAAAACTTAAAAAAATTGTCTTTGTTTCCTTGGGTACAATTTAATCACTATAGCAAGAGTTAGGGCTATGTTCTGAAAAGAACACAGAAAGATCTATTACCTAAACTTATAACTGTAGAACCAAAAGAGCTAATAAAACTGTCAGTAATGATGAGGGTACTTATGTACAGTCTTTGTTTCTAGAGATACTATGAGGTGATAAATTTTGACTATGAAGACGAAAACACGGATTCATTCAGATTCACCCCTCTTGTTTCCCTCAATGGCAGGGTGTTGGGACTATATAGCCCTAATTATGTGACCATATATTAAATGAGCACTGTTCACAACTCTCCACTTCACTTTTGTTGGCTAGGCACATATAGGGGACACTCTAAAAGAGAAAGCTCATTTTATGTCACACAGTCCTATTGGTACTGTGTCATTGTATTCTTTTTTTTTTCTTTTGCCTTTTTGCCTTTATGTAGATCCGCACCCGTGGCATATGGAGGTTCCCAGGCTAGGGGTCTAACAGGAGCTGTAGCCGCCGGCCTTCGCCACAGCCACAGCAATGCAGGATCCGAGCCGCGTCTGCAACCTACACCACAGCTCACGGCAATGCCAGATCCTTAACCCACTGAGC
This sequence comes from Catagonus wagneri, assembly GCA_004024745.2. NCBI lineage: Eukaryota > Metazoa > Chordata > Mammalia > Artiodactyla > Tayassuidae > Catagonus > Catagonus wagneri. The sequence continues at coordinate 13,043,711 of PVHT021183519.1, forward strand.
AAGGCCTGGGATCGAACCCGCAACCTCACGGTTCTTAGTCGGATTCGTTAACCACTGAGCCACAAAGGGAACTCCGGTCATTGTATTCTTACTTTTTAGTTTTGTTATAAAGAACAATTTGAATATTGTGGAATGAGAACCAGAAGGCTATCATCACTTTTTGGGGACTTAAGCATACAATTTAAAGATTTTTCATTATGTCTTTTTCTCCAAGTCGGTGAAATAACACTTCCAAATAATAAAGTATTAGCTATCAAATCTTATTTGGAATGAGGGATTGCTGGAAATCATAGACCAACCATAGGGCACTCAGTTTAACTTTCTCTTTCATTGTACTGAACTCAGAGAGGGTAGTTGTCTTATTGATAGTCCCTGAAACTAGGTGGTAACAAATATTTTTGGGTTTTTCTGGCTCCTATTTGAGTGTCTTTTTGTCCAGGTGACACTCTTTTCAGTGGTCAAGGAGTTCTTCACTACTTTGCTGTGGCTCCATAAATATGGAGTCTGTAGTTTTTTCCTTCCTGCAAGTGCGCAGATTCTCACTCCCATTTCTCATATTTGCATCTCAATGACTCAGTAGCCTTGGACTAGTTAACCAACTCTCTGTGCTTTAGTTTTCACTTCAATGAAATGCAGATATTAATAATGTGCCTCTCATAGAGTTAATATCAGTGTTATATGTGGCACAGTGCCTGGCACACAGTAAGCACTTGACAAACGTTGGCTGTTATTTTCGTTATTGTAATTTTCTGCCGTTCTTCACACAATGTGCACTATAGTCTTTATTTACTCTATAGCATACAGTAATCACATTCTAAAACAATTGAAGCTTTTATCCCCATGTTCATAAAGGCAGTATTCATAATAGCCAAAAGGTGAAAGGTGGAGGAATGAATAATTAAAGTATGACATACACACACACAGAAAGACACACACATGTGTACATGCACTGGGACACTATTCCACTTTAAAAAAGGAGGAAATTTTGACACATGCTACAATATGGATGAATCTTGACATTATGTTAAGTGAAATAAGCCAGCCACGGAAAGGCAAATACTGTATGATTCCATTTATATGAATGAACTAGAGTAGTCAACTTCAAAAAGAAAGTAGAACAGGAGTAGGGGAGGGACTAATGGAGAATTTTTTATGAACAGAGTTTCAGCTTTGCAAGGTGAAAAGATTTCTGGAGAATGGTTGCACAACAGTGTAAATGCACTTAGCACTACTAATGACATATTTAAAAACGGTTAAGATAGTAAATTTTATGTGTATTTTACCATAATTTTAAGCTTTTATAGTTTAAATAAAAATGAAGGGTCTGGTGGAGCTAGAGCCTATTAGTTATATTAACTAACTTAGACATTTTGAATTCTTCATTCCAGAGTTCTGGGCCAGTGCTGTGGGTTAGAAACTAAAAAGGTTTTGGTGGGTGGCTAGGTATGTGTCACAGTTCTTAAACATTGTATCTGTTTTAGTTCTGTTTCCCTCCTCAAGGATAGCTGACTTCCTGCCTAGGACAGACTTAATTTCCAGGGATTTATATAGTTTATGGACTCAAGATGAAATTGTAGAAGCACACTTTCCCCACAGACGCATGGAAACCCCACAGAGACGTTTCAAAAAAATGCAAACATAGGAAAAGCAGATTTGATTAAGCAAGTTTACCATTAACAAAAACTCCTTTGGGGGATGGTCTAGGCTATTAGAGAGAAGCTTAGAAACTGCCTTATTGAATAAAGTAAGCAAAAAGGTAGAGAAAAAGAGAAGAAAATTTCATCTTGGTTTAGATTTTTTCTCTCCAACTTTCTGTTTAATTATTATTCTCTACAGAGATGATTAAAAGTATCATACATTTTTAGGATAAAAAAGCAGGCACAAGTGGAAATGGGTTTGTGCTAAACTGGCATTTGATGATTTCTTATAGCAATCAGACATAAAAGTTGTATCGCTTTTATTTTGATTCAAGGGTTACTTTCATTCGATATTTAATATCCTTTTAAATTCAGTTCAGTAACACTGAATATCTGCTATGCAGTGTCTCAGAGAGGGAACTGCTGGTTGGTTTTTTTTTTTTTTAAAGTTTTAAAAGAAGATAAATACTTCAAAACACAAAAATGTTAAAAGTGAATACAGATTGGAAATAGTAATGAATAGCCATCCTTGTGAATAACATTTTCATTACGGTCATGGGACTTACATAAAATAAGTATTTGCTGAGGAAAATTCTTTAACTATATTGTAGCAAGAAAGTCTTCTTTCAGACATGCCAGTAGGGAACAAACAACACACAGGTGGAGTGAAAGTGTATGCTTAAGCCAGCATCAAAAAAGAGACAAGATATGTACAGCTTGTCAGCTTGTCAAAAATAGCAACAAAAATGCTTAGTAACAGGGCAGGATTAAAGGTGCTCAACTCTGTCACTTTCAAAAAGCCACATGTTAATTTTACTTTGTTCTTTTGAAATAGAAATTTCGCTCTAAATGTTTTAAATTAAATATTAAAATACAATTTTTAGTTTATTCAGAGGCATTACCATAATCTTCATTTCAGCATCATTTTAATAAAAAGCCTCGGTTTATGAATCCACCAACAGACCTTTTATTAGAATCTTAGGAGATCAATTACAATCTTGAGATCACAAAATATGCATAAAGAAAAACATGACTTACCAAGAAAAATAGCTGTATCAGCCCAAGACAAAGGCAAATTTTGATGACATTATTCAACACTGTTTTTCAGCACTAGGTATTTTCTCTGACCATCTGAAGGCTCTAGACATAGGTAGGGGAGAAAAAGGGGTGGTTTTAATGTTATGAGCTATGAAAAGTGAGAAATGGGCCCTGAAAAACCCATCTAAACACAGCAATGTATTTCATAACAGAAATGTTTTCCTTTTCATTCTTAATATTTCTAGATGAACAGGTACCTACCACCCCAAGGATTCTCAAGAAGAGTATTTTACCCTTTTGAGAGAGAGACATGATTAAGTTCATTTTGAAACATTCATGTTTAGCTTTTAGCCAAAAGAAAGACTTTCGTGGCTCTTGAATCCTTCTCAAGTTGTGAAATCTTAGAGAGAAACTAAAGAGAAGATTAGGTCTCAGCCTACCTCTTTCAGCCCTTGAGAATTTCTTTTCCGAGTAGTTTCTTAAACAGTGAGGCTGCATCAGAATCCTCAGTTCTTCTCCTTGTAAGTTATTAGATCAGCAGAAAGACCGACAATAATGGCACATGAAATCTAAGTTTTGTAAAGGAAACGGACAGTCAGGCTACACTTTGTTATTCACTTGATAGACAGAGCCATTTTGACAGCCCTAACCTTGGAAACCACAGGTCCTGCTGAGCTCAGCAGGAGTCAAACGCTGAGTACCATCTGTCAAAGCTTTATTTCCCCCCCCTCCTTTTTATCTACCCCTTTACTATAAGATGCTAAAAAGCGATGAATGAAAGTCGCAAACTACAGTGAAACTCATGTGCATCGTAATACTAATGTTGGAGTAAGAAATTCATCCTGCAATCTACCAAATATGAGTGAACTGAATTAGGTATTCTATGTCCTTTCTTAATGGTTATCAACAGAAGAAACGTGTGTTGAGGAACTCTATAATTATACTCCAAATGACTTGAGCTAGAAAATAAGGAAATTGCACATCATTTGGTTTTGTCAGCTCTGTAGCCCAAATGGTGAATGGTTTGGAAAGTTCTCACCCTCAGGATTATTTTTTCTCTTTAATATGGTTCAAGTAAGCTAAACTATATAAAAACAGATTTGCGATTTGCTTCTTTCCAAAAGCAGACATTTTACTGCATTAAACTTCATAAAAAGAAATCTCATTCAAAATACACACTTTCTTTTCCCCTTTCTCTAGCATAATCAATTCTAAAAAATTAACAAAACTAATCATAATAAAATCAATTAAATCAAGTGTGGTGTATAGCTCATGCTGCATTTGTATAGAAGACCGTACATCTATTGATAATATAAAAGAGCTAGAAATGGCATTGCTTGTGATTAAATACTACCCCAAATATTACATATTTTTGGCATACAAGTTAGTTTGCTTTCTATTTAAAATTTTTTTATATTTAATGAATAATTTTAGGAGTATATTTAAAAATCTTTAAATTTAGAATGCCCTTTCTAGTATATACAGTTCATTCAGAAATTTAGAAAAAGTTTCTGTAAACACAGAATTGTACTAGAAGTTTAGAATTTAAACCTTCAAGAAAATGAGGTCTTTAAAATAATTATTCCAAATTTTAATTTTTAGTTAGTGCTTTATTCTGACTTATTCTTTGTTTTATCTAGTTTTTCTTTTCTCAAATGTCCAAAAATAGTTATTTAAGATGATATGTCATGATGATACTAATATATATACTATGTGTACTAGATGTACTGTACATTGTGTAATGGATAATTATTCATTGTCTAATGAATAATTACACTATCAAGAAGATATTGTGAATAAGTATTTTAATTAATTGATGACTATATTTACACAAGTGTGCACTTTTACATTTTGCTCAATGAGTCATATTTTGCAGAAATTTGAGAGCCTTTACATATAAATGTCTCAAGTGCTTTATATAAAATATTTTCAATAAATTGCACACCAGAAGGTGATTTTGTTATTCAAACTGATCAAGAAATGATTTGTCTTGCAATGTCAAAACTAGTTAACTAATCATGAATAGTTTCTGGAATTCGCTTTGTGGCGCAGCGGAAATGAATCTGACTGGGAACCATGGGATTGTGGGTTCGATCCCTGGCCTCAGTCAGTGGGTTGGGGATCTGACGTTGCCATGGGCTATGGTGTGGGTCACGGAAGAGGCTTGGATCCTGCGTTGCTGTGGCTGTGGCATGGCCTGGCGTCTATAGCTACAGTTTGACCCCTGGCCTAGGGGCCTCCATGTGCCATGGGTGTGGCCCTAAAGAGCAAAATGAAAAAAAATAATCATGAATAGTTTATAACAGTACAAGATTGAATTTTTATGCATCAGTTTTTCAAGAGACTTTAGCTGCACATATTTTTGTGAACATAAATGAATTTGAATGAAGTCTGAATAAGTAATATTGAAATGGGGCCCTGCCCATTCTCTGGACTTCCCTCACCTGTCCTATATCCTAGGAGGAGCTGATCTCATTCAGAGGCTGAGGCAGAAAGCTGCCTTTGCTGGCAGACCTGGTTCCTGCTTGGTAAGTACCTTTCTACCAGTGTCTTAATGGTCGAAGTCCTTTTTCTGGGGGGCAAGAAACAACTTTCACCATACTGAGAGAAGATTGAAAGGCAAAGGTCCTGAATGAAAGAGAGCACATGGATTTAAATTAATCTTGCTGACATTCTAAGAGCAAAGAGAAGCAGAGGCAAGGAGGAAAGGAGACACCTTCAGATGGAGAAGGATGTAGACAGAAGAGGCAGGCTTGAGCTTCCTCAGGGTTTCATCTAAGGAGGACTGGTCAAAGTGTCTATAGAGTAGCATGGCTTTGCATTGTGCATGCATAGACTTTCTTCTCATTGTTTTGTATTAATTGCCATTATATCAGAATCTCAGGGTTCAAGGGATGATGAGGATCATTTAGTGCAATCCTACATTATAAAGATGAAGAAACTGAGGCTCAGATAAGTCTATCTTGTGGTTTACCGAAACCTTGATTTAAAAAAGGCATTTTTCAATGGGATTCAACTATGTTTAAATCCTTGTAGAGATTTAACTTAATGATTTGCTTTATAGTCTGTCAGTAATAATTTTACCTGGTATTTTATATTTGATGTATGTGTTTAATACTGCAGTTGTTTCTAAAAAGGTTGGAGGCAAGAACTTATGTCTACACTGTAATTTAGAATTTGGGAAATATTTTTTTGCATTAACTTTCTTGTTTTATTAGTTGATCTGGCATAATAGCTTTTCTCTTTCTTTTCTTTTTTCTTTTTTTTTCTTGGTAGTGAGAGGAGTCTAAATGTCAGGTTTATTGTTATGTCTGTAGTCAATTCAAGCCTACTGAATTTATTGAGCACCTGCTGCTTACACAGCTCTTTGGTAATTTGGGGGTGGGGGTGAAGAGGATGACATTACTCACTCAGCAAAGGTTTATCAAGGACCTGCTATGTGCTAAGAACTGGGGAGACGACAAAAAAGGCCCCTACATTCATGGAAGTTGCATTTTAGCAGGTAGGGTGACAACAGACAGAGACATAAATTAAGGAATCATTGCAAATATTATAAAATTACAACTGATCTAAGTGACATGAAGGAGGGAAGCTATGAGTGGCTACCACAGGGTGAACTTTTCCTGTCCCACGTGTGTGCAAGACTCCCTGAGGAAGTTGTGGCTGAGGTGTTTTGGAGAATGGCTGAGAGGAGGCAGAGGGAATGGTGTGTGCAAAGGCAGAGGTGTGCATGCCAGTGAAAGAAAGCTGGGAGCGAGGTGGTGGGTGACAGGGAAGGCTAAACCTTGAAGGGCTGTGCTTAAATGATGGGGCTTTATTCAAAAAGTATCTGGAAGCAAGTGGATTGTTTGAAGCAGCACAGTAGTGTGGCAACATGACTGGATTTGATTTTGCAATGACCAGTTTGGCAGCAATGTGGGGAAAGGCTAGACTGGGCAAGAGTGGAGCCTTGGCTGGGAATTGCTGACCTGTTTATTGGGTGAGCAATACCAGCACCATTCCCATAATGCAGATGGGACAGCTTAGGCCTGAGGAATGATATAAGCAGGCTCAGATTCCATGTCTCCTGATTCCTAGGCCAGGTATTGCTGGCGGAACTATCCTACCTTCAAATATAATACAGATATCTGTTGCTTGGCATGTGTGCATTGAAAATAATTTTGTTTCAGGAATGTTTGAGGGTACCATCTGAGTGTTCCAGGCAGCCTTGTGTGGTGACAGTCTGTAAGGGCCAGCACAATCAGGGAGTAGTTTGTGTTCCCACCTTTTTTTTTTTTTTTTTTTTGTCTTTTTAGGGCCATACACTTGGCATATGGAAGTTCCTGGGCTAGGGGTTGAATCGGAGCTTCAGCTGTCGGCCTACGCCACAGCCACTGCAGCAACAGATCTGAGCCACAGAACCTACACCACAGCTTGCAGCAACACTGGATCCTTAATCCGCTGAGTGAGGCCAGGTATCAAATCTGTATCTTCATGGATACTATTCGAGTTCTTAACCTGCTGAGCCACATTTGGAACTCCCTCTGTCCTCATCTTGACACCAAAGTGGAAAGTCCCCACCCTGCCCCCTAACCCATTTAGTTTCTGTCTCTCTTTATGACCTTTACACAAACCGTATAGGTTAGAAAGCCAATATTTTGTTTATCCTTAGAGGAAATCTGCAAGGAGAATATTAATGTTGTCGCTGTTTCCCGGAAGATGAAGCTGAGGTTCAAAGAGGGCTGAGTGCTGTGTGTTCTGGTTTCCTCATCTGTAAATGGTAATATTACCGACCACAGGATCTCATGAGCAATGCTGATGAGGCTCTTAGCAACAGAGTGAGTGCTCAGTAATTGTTTGTTTTTGTCATTATTATTATCCATGGAATTTAGAGCTAAATTTAATGATAATTTATAGTTAACTATATGAAGTCTCATAGTTACTATATTTGTTTTCATAATACTTATTTTCCTTTAAAGAAATAGTAAAAATAATTTAATAACTACTAAAAGTTTGGAAACAATTACCTTTATCCTATATCTTGACTGAATATGATAGCTTTCACACATTTGTTTTCCTTTTTTTTTTTCTAGAAGTGTACCTATCTATAAATTGTTGGAATCATAGTGTACCATGATTTTCTTTTCTTTTCCTTCTTCTTCTTCTCCTTCTCCTTCTTCTTCTTCTCCTTCTTCTTCTTCCTCTTCTTCTTCTTGTTATTATTGTTATTTATGGCCATACTTGCAGCATATGGAAGTTCCCAGGCTAGGGACTGAATCAGAGCTGCAACTGTGGGTCTGCGCCACAGCCAAAGCAACACCAGATCCAAGCCTCATTTTGCCGCAATGCCAGATCCTTAACCTGCATCCTCATGGTTACTAGTCAGGTTTTTAACCCACTGAGCCACAACAGGATCTCCCTGTACCATGATTTTATAACCTACTTCTCCTCTTGACATTATACTAGAATATTTCACATTGCTGCCAAGTCTTTGTGAATATCATCTTGAATACCTGTTCCATAATTTAATTAGCCATATCCTGATCAGAGTGTATTTTGGTTGCTTTCATTTTTTTCTCTGACATAAATAATACTCTAATGACCATTTTGGTGTACATAACATTTTCTTCTTTGGGAAATTTGCAAAATCTAGAACTTGAATATTTCTGTAATGTTCGCTACTTATGGCTAAACCATCACCCCACTTTAAAATGTTTATTTTATTAATCTTATTTTAGAAATACCCTTTGTTTTACTGGGCTTACAATCTATTTTTCTAATGAAGCAATTTCCTCAAGATCACAGGAGCGAGTAAGGGTAGAATCAAGATTTGATGTCTTCTTTCTACTATGCTAATGACGCCAATGGGAAAAAAATTCTGGAGTTCCAAATGTGAAAGAGACAGTCATTCCTTAGGGACCAGATGAGCAGCAGAAAGGCCCCTACATTCATAGAGACCAGGATTTGGAAGTTCTGAGGTCAAGTGCTGCCCATCAATCATCTACTATTTGACTCTGGCCTTCTCAACTACAACATAAATCCATTGGTTTTGCCCATGTTTCCTGAAGAGTCTGAGGCTTAGATAATACACCCAAGTGCTCTTGGAGCCATGTTAAGCAAGGCTCCGGTGTACGGTAGCATCTTGCTCTGTGAATCCTAAGCACTGGGCTGCTCTAAGAAGCTGTAGTGTAGTGTGTCTCAGATTTGAATCTGCTGTGTGAATCATCTGGGAATCCTGTTAAATTCTGTTTTAATAGGTCTGGGGCAGGCTTGCAATTTAACATTTCCTATAAGCTCCCAAGGGATGCCTGATGCTTTTGGTGCTTGGGCTGTGGACCACATAGACCACACTTTGAGGAACAGGTCATAGCAGCCAGGTAACTGTCCCACCGATACAAGTACCTTGTCTGTGGAGCAGTTTTAATAAATAGAAAAGGTAAGGATTAATAGTACTTAGATAGATGCTCCTGAGGTGGGGTCTAATATGCTGCAGTGTGTGAATATTCCCCATCTATTTGTGGAGGGCATGTTATCTGCTCAGTTTCCTCTTGAATACTAGAGATCCCCTGAACCTAGGTAGGAATGTCCCCTTTCCTGAGATGTGGTAGGAAGTAGAAAATAATGTGGAATAATGGAATAATAAGGAAAGTCGTAGCCTTTCATTATTACTGCTTTTCCCAACTTGACCATAAAGCCAAGAATGGCCTTTTCCATCCTTGTTTTATATTGTTGGAGATTCCACCAAGTTCCCCTTAAAAGCTGACCACGAAAATCTGCCAGCAGCAACTTAGAAGCCGTAATGCATTGTTAGAAATCTTCCTAAGCATCTGCTGCATGAAAAGAAGCAAGACCCTGGCAATGGCTGAGGGCAAGAGGGCATCTCCAAAGTGGGATGTCCCAGCACTGCTCTGAGGAGGCCCTTTCTCTGCACGTAGGCTGCCCCGGGAGGCTCCAGCACCTGTTCTTACACATTCCTGCTGGCTTCTGTTGTTTGCAATCACTGTCAAAAGCTTCCCAGGAGAGAGCTGGGACAAGCCTTGTCAGGGAACAAGAAAAGCCCGGAGCGTGGCAGTTGGCCTCACAAATGTGAGGATGTTCATAGTCCCAGTAGGGACTCTCATTTCCCTTTTCACATCACCACGGGGCTCATGTCAAAAGGAAATCTTTTGAGTTTAGGTACTGTGGCAGAGAATGGGCCTTTGAAACTCAGGTGACATCGATAGCCTGGTTTCATTTTTCTATAACTGAATTGTCATGAGCAGTACGTGGAGGTACACAGCCATGGGACCCCATGGAGTTATTGTGAAGAGAGTTGTGCTCTATGTTTTCAAGCAGGAAGATTCCTTGGTTGGGAGTAGAGGAAAAGCAGTCTGTGTATTAGACCTGAGATTTGAGCTTAGTGTAGCCTTCAAGGAAACTTTCCAAGGGAGAGTATGATAAATGTACTTTTATTTTTTATTTTTGCTCTGAAGACCATCTTGGTAGAATTGTGCAGTTGCTTCAACCTGCAAGTGGCTCTGTCCTTGAGTGTCATTTTAAGCTTGCATTTTAGGATGTGTGAGCAGTTTTTGCTATAATAAAGACACGGCTTTCAACATTATTTTTGTATTTATCTTATTGGAAGCAGTGGGGAAGAAGGATTCTTTTGCCTTAAATTAAAAGCTTTTCTTCTTTCATTGATCATCAGTGTCTCAGTTTAAAATTTAAAGTGCAGAAAATAGTTCTTGAAATGCAGAGCCGTACTTTTCAGCAATTGCTTAACCAGCAGATGTTATATCATTTAAAGTTAATTTAGTAAAAGATACATTTTTGGTGTGCTGAAAGGTAATGTTTACACTTAAAAGCTGCTTTTTTTTTGCATGAACAAAAGCTGCTTTCTTTTCTTTGAATGAACATCCTCCATCTTAATGCCTTCAGAATGAAATGAAGTTACAGCCTGGACTTCAGAATATAACTTATCAAAAGTGTAATCACTATTAGGGCCCTGAATTTTCTTCACTCAAAATATTAAAATGATTGAGTTGAGTTTTGATTGTGATAAAAGATGTTGGACCTACTTAGGTTTTTGGAGCCTTTTCAAATCTAAATAGCAGGAAAACAATAATGCAAGCTTATTTACTTTATTTCATGAAACACAGTTTATGTTTAGGAACTATATTGATAGGGAATCTGCTTTAAGCATGAAGCAAAAGGTCTGCCTTTGAAATGTTCTTCCCTTTTTGACCAGGTAAACCAATATTATTAATATTTACTAATTCCTTTGGTTCATTTAAGGTTTTATATCTATTTTAAAATAAAATAATATCTATAAATAATTATTTTATTAGGAAACTGTAAGATGGCATCTTTAACATTAAAATCAGTTTGTTGGCTACCAAATAAATGGCCATTATTTTTCTTTGAGATTTTTAATTCTGCTGTAATACTATAATTATTATTATTATTATTTTCTTTTTACAGCTGCACCTGCAGCATATCAAAGTTCCCAGGCTAGGGGTCAAATGGGTGCTGCAGCTAAGGGCTACGCCACAGCCATGGCGCCAGATCGAGCTGTATCTGCAGCCTACATGGGAGCTTGTGTCAATGCCGATCCTTGACTCACTAAGACCAGGGACTGAACCTGCATCCTCACAAAGACAATGGAAACTTGACCCACTGAGCCTCAATGGGAACTCCAGAATTATGTTTTTTTTAATGTACATTACGAATATGATTTTATACTGTCTATCAATTACTAATGAATGTCTTATGAGTTTAAAAAGTGTTTTTAAAACTAATATGATCCATGAGTAAGGAAATCTGATTTTCAAAATGGTTTGTTTTATCTATTGTAGAATCATGGACAAGTCAGAGTAAAAGATCTCTATAATTCAAAATTCAGAAAAAGAAAATCTGGGCACCTTACTCAAAGGAAAGAGATGAAAGTAATTAGGATTAAAACTGTCAGCTTAAAGGCAGCTATATTTTCACTGTTCCACAGTTAGAGGAATGTCTTCTGCCAGAGGAAATTTTGTAATTTTTTAAGGCCCCTTATAGTGGACAGTGTCCAGCTTCGGGCCTCCATCTCCCCTCTATTCAGTGGGAGACATCGCTGAAAGCTTGGTTCTTACCCTGACAACCCTCCTTAGGAGAGAAAGAAGGAGCTCTCCAAGCCTGGGATAATTGGAGCCATTGTTAAAGGGGAGGTGGAATTCTTCTAAGTCGTGCCTGTGCTTATAAAGGGGACATAAATTGCAAACCTTTCTTTTAACCTTTCAAAGTCCTTCATGCCCTTTTTAAAAGTCAGCAGCGGGATACTGACTCCAAAGAGGGACTTTTCACTTCAGGGGAGGGACTGAGGCTGTGGGATTGTGAACTGTCTCTGTACTATCTGGTTTATCCAGACGCAGAACGCCAGAGTTACTGCTAGATAAAAGTCTGACTCCAGAGGAGAGGTGCTCTTACATGTGAAAGTGCCAGTATAGGGATATCTCCTTTATGTGGACATGCACATAACCTTCAAATTTTAAAATTCTGTTTTGAAATAAATCCTTCACTGTTTAAAAAAAAATGGCCCAAACTCTAGTGTGAACCGGTCAGATGAAATTTAACCAAATTTTAATTTTTAAGTAAAAGCAATTATGACAGTGTAAGTTCCTAAACTTGTATATTCTCAGATCATCCTGAAAGCACATATATTCATTTGTAAGTTGATATAGTAATTGACTTAAAGAAACCTTTCAATATGTTCTGTCAAGAGTAACATGCTGTTTCATGATATTTATTCAGCCTATAGATTTCTCCCACACGATATCCTTCCTGGAAGTGTGTTTATTGTCATCTATTTGTATATGCTTTATGGGGTTAGGCACTTATGGAATATTTTTCATGCTAGACAACCTAAGGAAGCTAAAAGAGGTATGGCATGATTAAGTTTATAGGTCGTGAGCTAAATTTACATAGAGAGCCAAGTTTCCAGCTTTAAGCAAATGACTTATCTGTAATTTGATGCAAGTAAAATGACTGACCTTTCAAATGTTTGTTGGGCTTCAAGTGTCCGGAACAATCAATATGTACATTATTGTTTATATTTTATGCTCCTGATCCCATTAATGTATGCTTACAGAGTGCCGGGACACCATTAGTTTCTGATACTTCTGAAGCTATTGGGTGGCATTTATCAAACACAAAGGCAGCTCCTATTGACTAGTGACAGTTTTTGCATTTCTTGAGCTCAATGTTTCATGAGCTGCTCATCTAGTTTGGGTAAGCAAGACTTTTACTGCTCTGAAACCTCCTCAATTAAATAATAATGAACCAATTTGTTTAAAATGAATCTTTAACTTGCAGACTCATTAATTTCTCCATTGTGAGTGTCAGAAGATGTGTTCTTGGGCTGGGGAAACTAAAGAAGCTTGGTGGAGTAGACCGATTGCCAGGTGTGGGAGCTGGGAAGATGACTGTCTCCATCTGGCTATGTGACCTTGGACAGGTCTCTTAATGTCCTGGAGCATCTGGATCCCCAATTGTGAAGTGGGTGAGGTGCATCAGATAACCATCAAGATCCCTTCCAATGTGGGCATTGAATGAATAATGGAATATCAATATGCAAATACACGGGCAGCAGTGCAGCCTTACCCGTAAGTGCAAAACTGAGACATGGAGAAGTCCTTTAACCATCCTACCTCCCCTCTGATTAAGGAAAGAAGGGAAAGCTGCATTCCTTCCTGTTTGCCCAGAACATACTGGACTCACTGTGGGTGTTAGGAGAGAGGTATTTGTGAAGTATACACATGTATAACAAAATATAAAGAGATGGAAATATATATATAAATATAAGTAATATATAAATACAGGTATAAATATATTACATGTAAATGCTTCATAAATATACAACTATATATAGTTACATACATAGACTTATAATTATATAACTTTATGTATATATAATTGCATATTATATATAAACCCTTTTTTTCACTGCAGTTTCTCCCACTCCACACATCTCACCCACCCAAAAAGGGCTCAAAATGAATATTGCCACTTGTTATTCAGGTTGAACAGAAACTCCAAGTTGTTCATTGAAGAGATGGGGGACATTTACTCATTTCTGTATTAATTAGCTTTCTCTTTCTAGGGTTTTGTTATTAGAGAGTCTAATGACTTAAAATTAAACATCCATGGCCCAATTAAAAAATTATGAATTGATGAATTGGTTTCTGAAGTCTGTGTTATCGACAAGTTGCTGCATCATTGATGCTACAAGATATGTCATACATTATTAACTTTGATGTCATTAAAAAAGATAAATTAGATCATTTAGGCAGAAATGAGTTCTTACAAAAGCAGCCCATCTAAAATGGACATGGTCTCAGTTTTCTTTGAATTTTAACCTACTTATTTGTTTAAGTTTATTCTGGTTTAACTCAGATTTTATTTATTGTTTAGTAAACATTAATAGACAATAGAGCTTTCTTAATATGAACGATAATAATGTATAATGCAGTTTAAATGATAAAATAGTTTTGCCAGGAATATAAAATCTGCCATAAGGAGAGAAATGCTTTCATTAAAAAAATTAAAATTATAATGAAAATTTTAGAAAGGAAGCCTATCTCTTCAATAGACAAAATTTAAATTTACTCTTTAGAGCGATAGATAAGAACATATGAATAAAACATGCTATTTCTAAGGCATTTAAATATAAATATATACATTTTAGGAATAAATTATCTTCCTTTGAACTGTCATAGTTTGTGCTAGGATAAGGATAAAAGTCAATAATAATAATAAATACAGTTTAACATTCAAAATTTGAGCTCAGTAACAATAGTTGATATATTACAGAGGGAAAATGTTCTTACCTTGGCTTTTGCAAAACTCCTTATTCTTACTATTATTTATTTCTTCACTTTAAAACAATCTTTTGTTTCATGGTCAGAATCTTATTTTTCTAAGATTGTAAGTATGAATCTACCGTTAAGTTTCCAGTATTGGCTGCGACACAAGATGTGTTGGGGGGAAAAAATGACTTAGGCAAGTTTTTAATACCTCAAATTGGACCCGCCCTTTATCCCACAATTCTTTCTGTGAGCCTTGTTATTGATCTGACTTATGCAGGTTTTCAAAGCCCTGGAATTACCAAGGCAGTGTTTTATTTGACTGTTTATCTCTTTAGCAAAATTGTTGCCATCTTTGACCTTTCAAAAATGTTTATGACAAGGTGTTTGCTATTAATCCCACACAGGAAGGAGTGAGAAGCCTCTGGGTTGGGATCTCTTGTTTACCAGAAGGTAAGGTTTTTTTGTAAAATCAGGTATTTCGAGGAGGCAGGTTTTCTTACTTTTACTTTTACGTAGCAATATAGCTTGAGAAGATTAATATTTCCTGATTAACAAACCCAGTAATAGGATAAGTAAAGAAAGGCTAAGGCTTTCTATAAAGTATATAGTGGCTAGATCTGGCCTAGATCTGTTTCCATATCTAGTGGAAATTCAAGAACAGAGATGCAAAATTGCAGATTAGAGAGGACCCTAAAGATCATCTAATTCAATCTATTTTATTTTGAAATTGTGAAACAAATACAGAGAAGTTATCTTCTG
The DNA here is from genome assembly GCA_004024745.2 of Catagonus wagneri. NCBI lineage: Eukaryota > Metazoa > Chordata > Mammalia > Artiodactyla > Tayassuidae > Catagonus > Catagonus wagneri. The sequence goes on from PVHT021183519.1 coordinate 13,058,946, forward strand.
TTACTTAACCTGTAAGGACCACATCAAAGTCCTTTGACCACCACGTATCTAGCATTTTGTGATTGTCAGTAAAATGCAAAGCTCTACTTGAATGCTGTGATTATGTTATGGTGTGGGTTGCCTTTATGGGGATGGGCAAGTTTTTCAGTTACTGAGAAAACGGAGGGCTTTCTCCATCTTAAAAGGCCTCACTTGATTTGACTCAGCTCACCACTTTAACCTAATTTCTCAGCGCTCTCTCCATCATCCACCATGCCCCCATCACACTACAATTTTTACTTTTCCTGGGAACCTCTCAGGCTCTTTCCCATCTTGATTTTCCTTCAGCATGGAATCATTGTCTCCCAGATCTTTCCTCAGCTGCTTTCTACTCATCATTTAGGTTTCAGCTCAAATGTTACCTCCTCAGGTAAGCCTTTCCTCACCACTCAGTATAAATAGTGAATCAGCAGCTATCACTGAGCTCTCAATACAAGTAAGTCACTGTTCTATTCACTTACAGAAAGTACTTATTAATTCATTAAACCTCAAGAAAACCCTGTGAGGCATGTAGTATTGTTATTTCCATTTCAGAGGCAAGGAAGTTGAGGCAGAAAGAGGGGACACAACTACTCTAGGGTCGCATAGCTAATTAACGGCAGAGCCAGGATATGAACCCAGGTGGTCTGGCCCCAGTACCCCAGAGCTTTTTTATCCTTCATGGCCGCCCCCTCCCTTGTCACTATCCAGCCTAGTACCCTATTTGACTTTCTCTGTAGATTTTTTTGCTAGTTGATTCGCTCTTATTCTTTATCTCCCCTCCGTATCACTAGACTCTAAGTTCCATGGGAGTTGGGACCCAGCCTCTCTTGTCCAATGCTGTTCTCATCCAACTCTAGAATAATGCTTGAATCTAGTGGTATCTCAATAAATTGTGCACAGATGAATGAATTTGAGAAAACGCAGCAGGAACAGTGACAATGAAAGAGGCTGCTGGCTGGGAGTTGACTCCCTAGTGAATATGGTATGTGAATCCTCCCAGCAGCAGAAGTGAGACTGATGAGAGTGGGAATAAGAGTGTGGGACATTAAGAATGGGCTAATTTTCAAGAAGTTTGGCAGTAAGGGGAACAGAGGATGCTACCTAGCAGTTGTGGTTTTGTGGCATCGTCCTTAGCTAGAAAACCTAATAGGACACGTCTACCCTTGCAACTTAAGAATGCCCCCTTGCAGCTCTTTAATGATTACAGACATGTAAAGATCCATGTCTGTTTCATTTTCTCACCTATTTGACCTGCCAAAAACTGAAATAATGGTTTGATCACAGAATCATTGTCTGCCTTTGTGTATTTTACCATGGCTGTTATCCTCTGTTGTCACCTGCCAGGATCATCCTTGGGGGAGCAGACCTTCCCTCATGACTTTCTGTGGAGTCAGGAAAGTCTACATAAAGTACCCACAACTTGCCTTTGAATCCCAGGATACATATCATTCATCCTTTTCTAAACACTCTTTGAGGCTGCCTAGAGTACTACAATTGTAATTTCTTTTCCTGGATTTTACACTGGGGAGAGAGACCATAGAAATAGTGTTAACTTTAGTGACTCTGAAACATCTGCATTGTGGTCTGTGCCCTGCTTGGCCAACCAGAGATGTTTCCGTTACAAGGTACTGCTTCCTGATGTGTCGAATAGGTAACCCCTCATCCCCACCACAGCATTTACTACCATCCAAAGGAGTGTAATGCTAAAAATTTCGTATGTAAAAGCTAATCCCTTTAAAGTGGTTTTGGATAGCTTTCCTTCTGGTTTCTCCAGTGAGGTGCTGGTATGAAATTGCAGGGGGAAAGAACATCTTGGTTTTACAAAGACTGTCTTTATGATGAAGCCAGTTACTGTACTATTTCAGGGAAGAAAATATTGCCTTCCTTTCAAATGTAGCAAAACATGCTGTCTCTTTCTCAGCATCAGTTATAAATAAAGATTCTCTGTGGAATTCTTTTCTTTGTGTGTATGTTCTCTTGTTGTTAGTAATTTAGAAAAGTTAATAATTCAAGTAGAGCCAGGCAATATATATTAAAGTGCAGATGCTATAGCATCACAGAGTCTGGCCCAGAGTCTCTCCAAGGAGATGCTGTGAGGTTTTGGATAGGCAAGTTTGCCTGGTGAGCAACTTCCCCAGGAATTCCCAAATGTGGAACCTTCCTGGTTCTGGATTGCAGCTTCCAGTAGCACCTGCCAGTTATTTTGACAACCAAAAACCCCTCACACATTTTCAGTCGACTGGTAGGAGTAGGTAGTATGTCTTTGGCCTTGACCTAGTGCAGGAATCATACACATAAATGCCAGTGGTGCCAGAGGCTAGCCAGGTAAATTAAATGTGTTAATCTGACCCAGTGTAAGGCAGTAGGAAGCTTCCTGGGGAAGGTGAATTATTTACTTAGAAGTATTCAAAATCAAAGTTTAATGGATTTTAGCTTTGTGTTAATGAATTCATAAGTCCCTCAGTGTGTCAGGATCACCCCTTTCATCTGGTGACCTTTACTTTTCCGTCTTCTCCCTCTTTAATTCCATCATCTTGACTACCAAATGGTAGACACCCATTACACTGTACTGTAGTGAATTAATGCTATGGTTTTCTCCTCTCCTAAGCCGTGAACTCCTTGAGGGCAAGGATTCTTGTCTTATTTTGTCCCTGTATCTCTGGCACCTAATTTAGTGCTTGGCACATAGTAGGTCTGCCTTAAACACTAGCTGAATGAAAATTATTCCAGGTCTTTAACCAGTTTCTGAGGAGTTTATAAAAGGGATGTTGAAGTTTTAAACTGCTCCTTAAGCGCATCTGCTGTGGGTTTTTAGAATGCATCCCTGAGTTTTCTTTAGGTTCTCTCCTGGCACATGGAGCAGGGCTTATTTTCATGTTCCTGCATCGTTGTTCTGTTTGTTTAGCAGTGCATTGGTTTGCTACACAGTTGGAATAATATTAACCTGAGATTGTAAACACTTATTTCCATGAACTTGCACCACTGTGCTTTGTCCAGGTTCACATGCTGCTTTCTCAGGGGTGTCAGGGTATAGTGGCTTGTAATTGTTCTGCACTAGCAATGTGCTCCATTTCTTGCTCCAGTTCATGGCAGGGGACAAGGGATTGCCTCTGCCCTGACCTGCCTCATTGGTGTTGGATAGTGATTTTAGTGGAGCTAAAAACTCCTCCCATTCCAAACTCAAGACTTCCCTGAGTGTCTCCTGGATTCCTCTTCCTTCCTTCCCTCCTCTCCCTCTTAATTTTAACCTGTTTCTTTGAGTTAGAACTATCTATGAGAAATTAATTTTGCCAGGTCCCCACTGTCTTCCTGCTGTCTTATTTGGCTATAGAGCCCCTAAACAGACTAGGAAATGTAGCGTCAAAGTTACAGAGTAAACTTGTCCTCTCTCCCCAGGAGCTTAAGTAACTGGGCCACCAGGATTTTATGGAGAAAATCTTTTTACTAAGGAATCCCAGATGCTTACAGCAAACCTCCTCTGTTTGCATTCATGTTATTATTTCCTGGGAATTTTTTTAAACATAAAGAGGTATTGTTAATGCACACATTTTTTTTTTTTTTTTCTCCTTTCCCCTCCCATAGTCTCTGTTTTTTTGGTTTGGTTGGTTTTTAAAGAGAGTACACACTTGGCCAGCTGTTTGTTTTCCCACAGCCAACAGGCACATGCTCAGGGTGTTCCCCTGTGATTTTCAAGGCCTGCTTTCTTCTGATAAGGTCAGCAGCACACATAGCTTATCCGCATCTGCTGTGTTCCTTGAGGTCAATACAAGTATTCTTCCTTCTGGGACTAATGGGAATCTCCCAGAGAGAAACAATTATTGCACTCAAAAAATCTATTGATCTTCATTGTATGGTTCACCTGATATTTGGGGTTCAGGGATACTTTTTGAAATGGGAAGATCAATTCAGGGGATTCAGAATGAGAGATGCTAACAAATACATTCACACTATACATCAAGTATTTGCTGCCACTGCTATTAGAATATCAGAATTCTGAATTCACTGACTGCAAAATGCCAACAATGTAGGTCATCTAGCATTATTGACTTCACTGGTTGAATTATAAGTTCATGTATTGGGCACAGTCACAGATTAAAAAACAATCAGTGGAATCATGATTGTTCTTGTTAGTATGATTTCCCATTTCCCCTTTTTCTTTGCTTCAATTTGAAGTCCGTTTTTTATTTTATTTTATTTTGGCTGCACCCATGGCATGCTGAAGTTCCTGGGCAGGGATTGAACCTGCGCCACAGCAGCAACCTGAGCCACAACAGTGACAGCACCAGATCCTTAACCCACTGCACCACCAGGGAACTCCTGAGGCCCACTTTTAAATGTCTCATGTTGTGCATAGCAAGGGCATGGGCTGCCAACTTTTCGAATTCACTTCTCATGTGACCCATGTTGAAACTGTCAAAAGAAGATTGGGACCAGGACAACATTCCATGTGTTGTCATCTAGGTCTAGGAATTGAATATATAATTAAAATCCTTCAATAAACCATCTACCCTTTGGCTCCTTGTTTCAACATATTTTTTGTTGTGAAATACCTTTTTTCCCACAGTTTCAAGCTAATTAACTGAGTACAATCTCTTACCTTCCTTTTGGAATTAGAAGACCCAGATCTAAATCCCAGTCACAATGATCATCTGTTATTTGCATCTTTGCTCTGTTTTTATAATGGCAGAACATGACACTCTCTCATAGTTCTCATCGTGCACAGCAGACCCTTAAAACATCAGCCTAATTTTATCTTTACATTCTGGAAAGTTTAAGAGCAGTCAAATGATCTAAATGCTGAAAAATATACTGAATAATTCTCAGAGTGATATAACTGAAGTTTTATGGGAAAATACTTGGATGTGAAGATTTTTTCTGAGGGCTTAAGAGGTAGAAACTTAAAAGTTGTTATTTAATTGAAGTAGAGGACTAAACTTAATTTTCTGAAAATTTAGTTCTAGGATGTTTATTCATTGCTCTTATACTCTCATATCTGCAGAAGGAGTCCATAGAATGTTTGTTAATTAGTAGCCTCAGTCTTATCATCTATGAAATGAGGTTAGTAAATTGTAACAATCTTAAAGAATTTAGTGAGGATTGAATGAGATAAACTATATAAAGGTTTTGCATACCACTGGGCACATAGTAAGTGTTCAATAAATACTTGATTAATTTTTTTGTCTTTCTCTTTTTAGGGCTGCACCCGCGGCATGTGGAGGTTCCCAGGCTAGGGGTCCAATCGGAGCTGTAGCCACTGGCCTACACCACAGCCACAACAATGCAGGATCCGATGTGTCTGAGACCTACAGCACAGCTCCCTACAACCCTGGATCCTTAACCCATGGAGCGAGGCCAAGGATGAACATGCGTCCTAATGGATTCCAGTCAGGTTTGTTAACTGCTGAGCCATGACGGGAACTCCAATATTATTTACAGTATTAATAAAGATCCTACCACAAGGTTGCTACATGTCCAAGCGGAGGTTGAAAAGGATAGAACATAGTTTCTCTAAGCTCATCCTAGCTATAAAATATACACTTGTGTGATTTTGATACATCTAAGATAGTACCAGAACAGTGTGGAAGGCTCCATTTTGGGGGGATGGGGGATTTGGATAATTTTAAATGATATCTCTCCTATGTGGAAATCCACATTTTAAAATCTCAAAATGTTGAAAAACCCCAGGGCAAACGCTAAGTAGCATCTAGGCATTTCTCCCTTTCAAATGGGTATAACTAATGACAACTCATCCTTTTCACTTGCAGATATCCTCAAATCTGTTTTAGAAATTATTCTCTATTTTTCTTCTAGTAATATAATTTAAAAGGCAAGTGGAAATAAACCTATTTGTATGCATATTTTTCTTCTGATTAGAGAACATGATAGCTTTAGTTTTTTGCAATGCAAAAGTGCTGATGCAGGAAGGCGTAATTGATTGGAACAATATATGGGCTGGCTTAATGCTTTGGGTCAAATCCTTGGGAAATTTACATTCCCCATGCAAAATTAAATGTTTTGCAAGCAACTTTCCTGTCAAATGCCATTTTTTTTTCCTTTTGCTTATTTGACTTTGAGTTTGACTTGTGGAGATGAAGCATGGATAGAGCATTGTCATAAAGATTCAGTTGCTGTACGTGGACAGCAATTAAATCCTGACTGTTATTTTCCTTGCTATTTTAATTTTTTTGTTAATGTCTCCTCTTGCCATTAGAACAACTCAGCATTTCTCATTCTTCCATTCGAAGTCTGCAGGTTGTGGTTTGGTCCTATTTTGGGATAGTTTTTTTTTTTTTTCCTCTCTCAGTGATTCATACTTTCATTATGAGCTTTGAGCTCCCTGGTAGATGGGGAGGGGGTTATGCCCAACCTGCTCTTAGAGTGTCAGGGCCTTCAGAAAGGTTAGTGGTACCTTCACTCAAAGTACAGTCTTGTCATCACTGTTGCTCTTCCCTGTGATGACCTGTCCTTGTAGCTGACTGCACTGTATTGGGCTGTTTAGATGTGACTGGGTGACCAACAGGCCCTTTGTTCTCTCCTTTAGTTCTGCAACTCCCAGAGAATAGGCCGGTTCATTGTGGATGGATCTCTTCTGATCTAGAATTGACTGGACTTGACAAGTGGGTGTGAGGAGGGAGGGAGGGGGGATTGAAAATCACTATCAGGTTTATAGATTGGACTACTGAGTGGAAAGAGCTTGCAATTCTAAGATAAGAAATAAGGAAATAGGTTTGACTGGAAAAATAATAAGGTCGGTTTTGGAGTTAGTTCAGCCTTCAGATCGTCCTTCAGGTGCAGATGCACAGAGGCTGTTGGAAAGAAGATCTGTATATTAGATATGTAGGAGGTTGGCTGCTCAAAGGGAGGATCAGTACCTTAAAGTCACTTTTAGAAAAAAAGTACACATTCTTCAATTTTGTGAAGTTAGCCATAGGTTACATGGAGTGTGTAGGCATCCCCTTTTGTAAGAATTTCCTGACTCCCAAATGTCTCTTTTAACTGACAAAAATTGATACCTGTCATGTTTTTTTTTCCTTTTTACTGTGGAAAATTTAAAATATATACAAAAGGGAAAGAATAGTATGAAGAACTCCCATTCACTATCACTTTGCTTTACCAATTTCCAACTCATTCCCAAATCTAAATATATCCTTAGGTGCCTTTCACCTAAAGGATGTAGGTTTCTGATCTACAGGTTGGATCCAACTTAAGAAGTATTTTCTTTAGCTGGTACAGGGTGTAATTTTTTGTAAACAATTAGTTACTGAGTTTTTTTTTTTTCTTTTTAGGACTGTACCCACGGCATATGGAAGTTCCCAGGCTAAGGGTCGAATCGGAGCTACAGCTGCTTGCTTGTGCCACAGCCAAAGCAACACATGATCTGAGCCGCATCTGTGACATACACCACAGCTCACCACAATGCCGGATCCTTAACCCAGTGAGTGAGGCCAGGGATCAAACCCACATCCTCATGGATCCTAGTTGAGTTCATTAACCGCTAAGCCATGAAGGGAACTCCAGTTACTGAATTTTAATAATCAGAAATTTCACATAAAAGCTAGAAAACAGTATGTCTTTGGACTTACCCTTCCTAATGGCAGCCCCCAGCTATATTCTTCAGATAGGTAGATGCTACAGAAGTTTACCACAGTCTTCACTTATCCCTAAAGCCTTATATCTAGTCTGCTTTATTATTTGCCTTCCTGCCTGGACCCTATGGCCATTTGCTTTTGTGACCAAACAAATTAAAATTCCCCAAAACAGTCATTGGTAGAGTGACTTAACGAAATGCATCACTCTCTCATGTTCCTCGTATATTAAATGTCAAAATACACAAGTTGTCTTTTTCATGCTGAATTAAGATGATGAACAAACATTTCAAGCCGATGTACTGCCAGTTGAGACTTGTATTACTTTCTTTTCCTGTATCAGTATTTAGGTGATATATAAATCTTTGTCTAACTTTTAATTTTTCTGCCTAAAATGTTATAAAAATTAGTGGAGACAAAGTGCTCATGCTAATATCATAAAGTTTGAAATCTTTCAGTGTAATGTTTGTTAGGCTCATTTACCACTCATTGGTATTTAAGCTAGAAATTTAGCATGTGTCATATATAGAGAAGATATCACCAAAGACCAAGTCTACAAGGCGAGGTGTGTTTTTAAATATTTTAGGTTTCTAAGAATGGAACTGCTCTCAGAACATATTAGTCTGTTGTTCCACTTTTCCTTTTTCAAATCTTGTAGAAGTTTTCTAGGACATAGTGCACATATAATATATACTATATTTTTTATTGGTTTTTTTTTGTTGGTTTGTTTTTCAGCAAAGTCTTATCAAAGGGAACTCATTTCATTGGTAGATTTCTTTAAGGTCTGACATAGGCCATTGGGGGAGGTTTGGGTGGAATATTTAAGTACCTAGTAGGTGCCAGGCCCTCTGGAATTGTCATAGAAGTCCTGGAAGTGGAATTGTCCCTATTAGTAAGGCAGCACCCAGTGACTCAATCTGCCTAGGTCTGTTTCCCAGCTCCTGCACTGACTTGCTCTGGATGATGGACAAGCAACATAACTTTTCCAAGTCTCAATTTTATCATCTGTAAAATGGTTTGTTGCGATCATGATATGAAGTAATATGTATTAGCACAGTTAGTGCAATTTTTGGCACAAAATAAGCACTCAACAAATGTCTGTGGCTCTTATTTAGGAGAGGGTCTTGAAATCCTTCCATTTTGACCAGTTTCCTATTCTTCCTCTAGATAGGACTGTGCTCAGACTCCCAAAGGCAGAGGTGGATACTTCCTGTATTGGGTGGCCTCCTCCCCCAGTCACAGACCATCTGAGGAAATTGCTTGGAACTGGAGATTCTTGCCACTCTGGCTTTTTGCTACTCTTAATTCCAACTTTGATCCCTCATTCCTTACCCTGACCTTCTGCACAGCTTGACTTCCAGTCTACTAACTCTTCCTTGCTTAAAATGAAATTAATTTCTCCCTCTGGCATTGTTCTCCGCAGCCACCTACCTGCTATTTCCCCATAAAGTTCAATTGATTTCAGTGTTTCAGGGAACTTAAGGTGAGAAGCATGGAAAGACATGGAACTGATAGTCCTCAATCCGGCCAGCAGTTTTAATTACAGTGACTGTGTAGTGTGCTGTTAATTAAATAGGGAGTTATTTTTAGATGTGTGTGTTCATTAGTCCTTCTGAGCGTCTCTTCTTTCAGATTTGTAAAAAACAGGTTAATTTATGGCCTGGTTAGAAGTCATTAACTCTATCTTCACCTTGTTCAGCAAAATCACTTATGGGGCTTCTCTGTTGCTAGAAAATCTGAGTAAAGGCAAGATGGACACCGCACTTGGGAAGCAAATCTGCTTTTGTTCTTGTAGTGCATTCTCTCCAGTGATACCTCCAAAAGGCAGAGCTCTAGGCTGTGGAGATTTGCTCCAAATACTCTTATATTACATGCTTTTGAGCTTCATCATAGAATCGAGCTCTTAGAGCTACTGAGCCATTTTAAAAGCACAGGGCTCTGCTGTTTGTCAGGGAATGATTCATCCTTGAGTCCATACTCTGGCAGTGTATCCCCAGGGCTGTTTCTAATGTTTTGTTGTAGGTTGTATCATCTCGATTTTAAAAGACCCTTTTATAAAATTTGAAGGTTATACCAAGTTAATATATGGAAGTGATTGTGTTTATATATATGTACTTTGCAAATAGATGAGTTTTTAAAAAAAGATACATCCAATTTGATTCCACTTATATAACATTCTGAAAATGACAGCACTAAAGAGACAAGAGACAAAATCAGTGATTGCTAGGTATTAGGGTGACTATAAAGGGGACACTTCATGGTGATGGATCAGTTCCATATGTTGATTGTGGTGTTTGCTACAAAAAATCTTTACATGTGGCAAAATTTCATAAACTGAACACACAAACATAGAAAAAAGGTAATCCTAGCAAGATGATTATATATTATAACGTGTTGTCATATATGCATAAATGTAAAAATAAAGTAGAAAGCAAATAAAACATGTATTTCTAAGATTTGGAGTAGACTTATTAGCTGTAGCTGGATAGGCAAAGTATTATAGTCATTTAATCAGGTCATAGTCACATGCAATGTCATTTGAAATAGGTTCATTGAAATCTGCTTTGTTACGATTTTTAGCACTTATTAATGAATAATAATGTGTTTGAGTTTCCTGCAACTATGTTATGATTTCAGTATCTTTCATTTTGCTTTGGGCCTAGTCAGTAATTTCAAGTGGCTCTTCTTATGATTGAGGCATTAAAAATCTTAAGTTAACAAAGGGTTATTTTTTTGCTTTGGAACAGGACAGAACTTTAATGCATGAGTTTGTAAATGCTCATTCCTGTTGTGTACATTAGCCTCTGTGTGGTCAGTCATCAATAACACAGAATTTATGGGAAATAACTCCTTTTTTTTCCTCTTTCCCTTTATCACAATCATCCAACTTCGATATGACTATTGACTCTGATTGATTTTCAGGAGTGTGGGGGAAACCGAGAGGACTGCCTTTCTCTTAGTTTCTGACTCTCGATTTTCCTGGAAACATTAACTCCTTCTACACACAACCAGTCTTGACAGATTGTGAAGACTTTAAGCTTATTTTGCAGGATTCCCCCCCCACCCCTTTGGGATACATTATCTCCCTTTTAATGATCCTTTGCACAAAATTCCCAGTGCTTTCACATGGCTGGGGTTCTATTTCTTATCGTTGGAAGTGATCTGAAAAGTAAATAATGTGATAACATATTAAATCATATATGGGTCTTTTCATCTTAAGTGGGATTACCAGAAAAGATAAAAGTATGTTTTTATGGTAATATATTTAAGCAATCCTTACTAAAATGCCAGTGATGAAATTTGCCTAGGAAAATCTAAATAATAATTTATTGTTATTGAAAGGAGTTAATCTAAAGGAGTGATATTCTAAAATATAGTAGAATTTTAGTCACTATGGCACTAAAGAAAAGGAAAGAAAGGGAACTTATCTGCATGAAGTTGGGTTTTTTCATACTGTTGGAGTTATGATAATCAAGTCATCACTTAAATCAAGCATAAACTTTCCTTACCTCTATGTATTCAATATGTAGACATTTTAAAAAATAAAACAGAATTTGGAGAATCTGTGGCTCTTAGCATATTTACCAGATTTTAAGTTCTCTGAGAGCAGAGACCATGTCTTTGCCAGCTTTGTGTCTTAGAACTATTTAATAGATATTTAATATACTTAATGTATTTAATAGTAGATATTTAATAAAGACGAGCATATTTAATAGGTATATTGATATCATCAAAAATCTAGATGCAAACTTATTATTGTACAGGTAAGAGAAATCATGGATTGCTATATATAAGGTATATCTTGGATACCTTAACTGGTATCACATTCAGCAAAACAATATAGCATTAATTGATTTATATTCTTTGCCTTGATAGTTCCTTTTTTTTTTTTTTTTTGTTTTTTAGGCCTGCACCCACGGCACATGGAAGTTCCGAGGCTAGCCAAGGCTAGGGGTTGATTCGGAGCTTCAGCTACTGGCCTACACTATAGCCACAGCAACGTGGGATCTGATCCACATCTGCAAACTATACCACAGCTCACACTGGATCCTTAACCTTCTAAGTGAGACCAGGGATTGAACTCACATCCTCATGGATACTTGTCCAGTTCCTTATAGCTGAGCCATGATGGGAACTCTTGCCTTGATATTCTTTAAGAAATCATTTGAGATATTAATCTAAATTTATATTCATGTGTTAAAAAATTCTGTCTGTCCATTCCTCAAACATGCTTCCTTGCTTGAGAACATCTTTTTCTCAGGAAAAAGGCAGTCCGTTCTATAGTTGGTATCTATGGTTATTGTTCATGGAGAAAACTTAGTATTGCCTTTCAACAAAAATAACAGATGCCTGATATACAACCCATATCATTATCAATAGTGCTTTTACTACATTTTTGAGTTTATATTTCCAAATTTTGTTCCCAGGAGTAGAAAAATGACCACATCTTATTCTGTTTTTATATAACCTTAAGCTCTGAATTCTAAAACTTTAGCAATAAAAGATTTTAGTTTTATAAAATTTTTATTAAAAAAAATTCTGTGTCACAAAGTATAGCAAACTTTTTCTGTAAAGGGCCAGGCAGTAATTACTTTTGGCTTTGCCAGCCAATCAGTTCTGCTTCAGCTACTCAGCACTGCTCTTGTAGGGAAAACAGCCATAGACCCTATGGAAATAGATGGGTGTGACTGAATTTAGCCCACAGGCCTTAGTTTTCTAACCCCTGTTACAGACACTACTGAAAGAATATTAACCAGAAAAACAAATAAAAAATTGTTTTTTTTGCTTTGTTTTGTAGAGCAAGTTAATGTAATGGAGACAATTAACCTGGAAGCACAATTGAGATCTCAAAATGCTGGTAGTAATAGACATTTAGAAGGAGATTAGTAATAAACCTGAGGAATCTGCAGTGACTGGCACACGGAATTGGCACTGGCTTCAGATAGAAAAATCAGGTCCTCTAGGGCCCAGGTGAAAGCAGAATAACCTTGTTTTAGTGATATGGTCAATGCCCATTGGTGCTCTTCCAAGGTGATATGTGTAGTGACCAGATGGTTTAGTACAAGCGCAAAGCCAAAGGCTGAGAAGAGAAGTTTATTTTTGATAGGTTACTCATTGCCACCCCTTTGATACTAAAATGGGTATCAAATGAATATCAAAATGAGTGACATAGGCACTCAGTTTCTATATTAAAGGAAAAAAAATAGCAGTCCATTTTTCCTCCATTTAGAACATTCTAAATTAATTATCCTTCTCATTTCCCGTTTATCCTGCCACATGTCTTTCTTAAACAATGATTTTCAGGAATAAAAGTATTTTTGCTAAGTTCAAGGATTTAATATGCTGAGCAACATATCATTCAAGGAGCCGACCTACGATTTTATGATTGTTAATGGAAATGTTAATATATTGTTAGCCTTCTTATTTTTGGCCTAAAGTGAGCTGATAACTAGAATCATTATGTTGTACCTATAAAGTGTGCAGGCAAAAGAGAAGGTGGCAGACGTTGAGGTCTATTTTTCAAGTTAATTATAATATTGGAAAAATGAATTAGCTGGAAGGAAAAATCCAATTTCATACACTTTTGCTGGTAAAAGGGGCAATGGAATAACCAATTTCTGAAGTCTGTATTGCTATTCTTTGGATCAGTTTATTGCAGAAATTTTACCCATTAATCTATGTCTTGTAGTTATTAGTACAACACTTGCTACTGTGGAACCTAAGATTGCACTGAATGAAACACACCACTTCTCTGAAGTCATTGCCAGTCTCTCTGCCCTGATGCTCTCACATTACCATGACATTCCAAATAGCAGTTACCCAGTCACCTTAGGTCACCTTAAGGCTCTGTGATTGCAAGGTTCATACTGAGTCTGATGGAGAGTGAGCACGAAGATGAAAAAGAAAACCTGGGGTGATGCTTGGAAAGTGTTCTGTTGCTTCTTTACTTACGTGGCAAGTCTATGACTTGCATTCTTCCTTTTTTTTTTGTCTTTTTAGGGCCACACCTTGGGCATATGGAAGTTCCCGGACTAGGGGTCAAATCGGAGCCTACACCACAGCCGTATCAACGCAGGCTCCTTAACCCATTGAGCAAGGCCAGGGACCGAACCTGTGACCTCATGGATACTGTTGGGTTCCTTATCGCTGAGCCATGATGGGAACTCCTGTGACTTGCATTCTTAAGATGAGGGGTATTGCCTACCATTCCCCCCGCCCCCCTGCCCCAGGAAGGTGGGTGGTATCAGTACTTGAGTGACACAGAAATCTGAGGCATTACAATGCCTGTGGCCTCCAAAGGATCACAATACACACTGTGTCATTATACACAATATGCACTGTGTCATTAAAATGTCAAGGAGAAACAATTAAGGAAAAGATCTAAAAAGATTCATTAGAGGAAAGATAATGAAAAAGGTTAAGAAACACTGCTCTGTGGGGGAAGAAAGGGGTCCCTTTGCTTCTTCTTAAATGTTCCAAAGCACCTGATTTGATCAAGTGGACACTGGATACCCATTTGCTGGTGGGTGGTGTCTAAGTTCCAAGGATACCCCAATTTTGCCTTGATGTGGGCAGGGGGAGAGGCCTGATCCTCAAAGCACTAGTCCTTATATATTATCCTTCAGTTTCTGTTCTCCAGAGCTATAAGCTGGAGACTGAAAACCCAGTCAAATACTAGTTGGGGTATTTTGTGCCACCATATAGAATGGCATACATAGAGGGGTTTTTTTTTTGTGAGAAGAGACTCTAAAGAATTTGTAAATCTTGGAAGCATTTTTATGCTGATCAATCTTACCATCTTTAGAGGAAAGCATTGGGGTTTTCTTTTCCTCCAGAACAATTTAAACTTAAACTCTTTCTAAATGTCAGAATTCCAAATAACAGCCCTCTTCTTTAATATGTTACTCTATGAGGGGGAAATGATGAATGAAACACATCAGCTAGTCTTTCCTTGGTCCCACAGTCTTCCTCTGGAAGAACAAGTTTCTATGAAAACCGAGTGCCCCGGAAGAGTGAGGACATTTTCCTGATCCAACTCCTTTGCTTACATCATCTCCAGCTCTGGGTTTCTGGGGCAAAACAACAGCTGTGTAATGTGGATCTTGAGCAACTAAACATCCGCTTGACAGAGACTTGGGCTGACATATTCACTCTCAGAAACCTCTTTGGATTACTATGTACGTGGCAGTGACCGAAAGGATGTTCTCACCTCTGGGGCCGAGCTCTGTCAGTCAGGAATTGATAAAGAAAAAAAAGCAATTGGTGAAATTTGGGGATGACCAAATTTCAGTTGGTGAAATTAGAATCTAATGATCCCTCACTGCCATTTATTTTCACAGAGTGAATCATTCTTCAGAGTAGGAGAGATTAATTTAAGGTCAAGTGGATATTTATCAATGCCAGGCACTGCTCCATCATTACCAGGAAGTAAATAGCAGTCTGAGTGTGACGGAGATAAGAAAGTATAAACTCAACTGCAATTAAAAAAAAAAAGCAAAAGCTGAGTGTGTCTTAAGAGACACAAGAAAAATACTGTGAATGATCAAATAAAAATGGATTACATCTCATTGGAAGGGCTAGGAGAGGCTTCCTGAAGAAGTAATATGGGAGGTAGGCCTGCAAACAAGGGTAGAACTTGAAGGCAGGATGGTGGGAAGTATGTCCCAGGGGGAAGGGAGGATGTGAGCAGAAGCTTGTCACTGGGGAAGCACCAGGTGTGTGAAGGGAACAAGCAGCTACTTCTTGGACTAGGAAGTTACAGGTGATGTATGAGTACTGTTTTCCTCTAGCAGAGGGCAGACGCTACCTTGTAAATGTGGAGGAAGGAGAAGCAGAGCCAGCAGAGGCAGCTTTTTAGAAGGCCTGGCATTGTGTTCACGTCAGGGTAGTTCATTCTGCAGCAAACCCCATATGCAGCTCAGTTTTGCAGGGTTGTGTGAGCTGACCTCCTTGATTGCAAGGTTAGACATCTTGGTGTTCGTGTGATAGGCCCAGCTCTAGAGAAGCACGGATGAGTTTCAGAGAGCAGGGCTCCTTTCTCTATAATTTCTCAGAATTCATTAGGTCTCTCTCTGAATCCAAGATGAAGGCCTAGAGGAAATGTGTGACTCAGGTTGAATGGGCCTCAGAACACAGCCTGGAGGTCCCTGGTCTTGCTCTAGAATTAGAGCTCCTCCCCTGGTTTTACTGGGTGTCATACTCAAGTCCTGACCTCTTTGGACTTCCTTTTCCTGCTGTCATGGTTCATGCTATTATCTTCTCCATGTCAAGATCCAATGAGGATCTAGAGAAATCGCATATGTGAAAGCACTTTGTAAAAAAATTATGTCTAATGTAGTATGAGCTGGGAATTTTGATAAATAAATTATAATCTTTTTATGAGCGCCATGCTCCGTTGGCCTAAAATATAGAATCTGAGCCTTTGGGGTCAATTTAAATTCATAGATCAATCAAATGTAAACGTTAAAAGGGATTTAAGTACTATTTAGTTCTCCTCCTCTGCTGAAAGGCAGCCCATCATAGTGGTCAAGAGTACAGATGCTAGTAACAGACTGGGTGTGTCCAAATACCATCTCAGCTACTCACAAGTTACATGACCTTGAGAAGATTGTTTTAACCACTCTGTGCCTCAGTTTCCTCATCTGTAAAAAGGGGATGAACAAATGCTATCTCATAGAGTTGTTGTGAGGAGTCAGTGAATTGTGCAGCGCCCTGAGTATCTGCACATCTTCAGTGCTGTATGCATTGATATGGCTAGTTCAATGGGCTCATATTTTGGAGATAAGGAGACTGAGTCTGGCGAGCTGAAGTGACTTGCACCAGGCAGTCATTTGCTCAGTGGCTGAACCAGGACTAGAACACAGTTATTGTCCTCTGTTTATTTAGGCAGCAGGATTTGCTTTTGATGAACAGTTTAAAATGAAGAAAAGTCTGCTAAAATCTTTCAGATATCTTCAAGAAGGAAAAAAATCATGTATAGTCAGGGGGAAGGCAGAGCCTCCCAGAAAGAACTGTGGAAAATATGTCCTGATGGGTAGGTGAACACTGAATAAATTCTCTGAGAGCCTTTCACACTGAGTCTACTCCTGGGGTTGCCTTTTCTCAGCCTTCTGAGGCACTTGCATCATATTTTCTGGTCTGGGCCTTTTGGTATATTGAATGAAAATTGTGCAAGGTCCTCCCTGGACTATTGGAAGAAATAAACTGTAGCCTATTGTGTTGAGAATAGAGTTTACGTTTCTGCATACTTGTATTCTAGGTGCCTAGCACAGCATGTAATAGAGACTCAATAAACACCCACTGAATTGACATGGAACAAAATAGTGTTCAGTTTGTGACTCTGGAGAAAAGTTCTGCATGTGTAGTTTCGTTTTTGCCTGCTAGAGGCATTCATTTCCTACCATTTCTACCCTATTCATTTCCAATCATTTTGAGGACTCGAACAGGTTGTAGTGAGGGGCTCCTTTCTGGGTCCCTGGGGGGGAGCCTCTGGACCTTTCAGGACCTCACTTTCTGTATCCATGACTCCACGAAAGGGGATTAATATTCTGGACAATATCCTGTAGATAAATGAGCAGTCCAATTGCTAATGTTTATCCTGCTGAGGGGAGAGATGTTGGGAGGCATAGGAGATGTTGGGAAATAGTCAAATAGTAGGAAAATACCACCTGGAAGCCTGCACGTGGGAGCCTGGTGGGAGGAGGAAGTCAGCCTCTGGGAAGATGTGAGAACACTGCACAACTGCAGAGTGACAGGGGCTCAGTGAGGCCTGCCTCCCTCTTCTATTCCTCAGAGGCTCAGGAAAAGATAGGTGGCCATGGGCTCTAGCACCTGGAAGAGGCCTATCCTTGTCCTGCTTATCTCTGACACAGAACAATATGGAAGCATTCTAGCATGCAGGCGAGGCCAGCTGTAAGAAAACATGAGTCAGGGTACCACTCATATTTGTGTACCATGTGGCATTCTGTGGAAACATTTCCATGTTAATGGTAAAATGAGAAGACAAAGTGTGTGTGTGTATGTGTGTGTGTGTGTGCGTGCACGCAGACACCCATAAGGCAGACTTTTTTTTTCCCTCCTGATGTCTGTTTCTACTTCTTAATGATAAAATCTTTCCTTTTGTGAAACGACGGTATTGATGGATGATACTTAAAAACAAAAAACAAAACCTCTTTACCAGGAAAAGAAGTCGGTGCCCTATTTTGAACCCCACAATAATAGCTATATCTATATCTGTCTATATCTATCTATCTATCTATCTATCTATCATCTATCATCTGTCTATCATCTATCTATCTATCTATCTATCTATCTATCTATCTATCTATCTATCTATATTTACTGCTGTGTGAAATCGCAAAATCTGGGAACCACCTGGGAAATCCATAAACACAGAAATTGAGTAGTAGGGGTACTTTAATTGGCAGCTGAAAGCTGTTGGAGGCTTTGAGGAGCTGTCCAGAGGCTGGAGTTCAAAGTCAAAGGTAGGGCTTATGTTGTGACCCCAGACAGATAAAGAGCAATATGATTATTAAATAATAATACTATTTGTAAGAATCATTGGTTGAATATTTTCTGGAAGAGTGCTACGAAGTTTATATATCTTAAAGATTCATAATGATGCTGGAGAAGAGTAAATTACACACATTTAATAATAAGGAACCTGAGGTATATTAGCTTGCCCAGAATTACCTAACAGGGAAGTTGCTGAGTTGGTATTTTAAGTCTGGGCTATTTCTTCATAATGTGGGCTTTATACAAATAATAGCTACCACATATGCAGGTCTTACTGTGTTCCAGGCACTGTGCCTAGGTCATTATATGCATTATATTATTCAAATGTTATCAGAACCTCATGAGATATGTATTGTTATTATCCCCACTTTGCAGAAAGGTAAATTGAGGCTAAGGAAGGCTAAATTGCTTATCTGGGGTCACAGCCAATAAAAGGCACAGTTGGGCCCTGAACCAACCTATCTGTCTGGCACTAGGGCCCATGTACTTCACCACTACACTAAGCTGTCACCCAATGGGGAAAACTTCCTGGGAAAGGGATTATGTCTCCTTGTATGGCGTGGTAGTCTCTTAGTTCATCTAAAATCAGAGAGGAAAAAGGGCCACCTAAATGTGGTAGAGAGATGAGCATCTGAACTTGTGGAAAGGCCTTCTCTGGATACTGAGGCTGGCGAGGAACATATTTTCCTGACTTAATAGCAGGAAATTGGAGTTGCCGTGTACTTGAATAAAACAGTAAAAGTGCTATTCTTAAGGGCCCATATAATCCATACAAACTAAAAGGTTATATCAAAATGAAGTGAGGACCAGAACAGAGAGGCAGGAAAGTGAAGGATTGGTATCTAGAAATCACAAGTACTTCTGAACAGGTGAGAAACCCTTTGCCGAGGTACAAGGAATGAAATCCAGAGAAAGGAAATCTACCACAGTACAGGATCCTCCAAGTGGGGCCATAGCTGGGGAGCATCTTCATCACCTGGTATCTTATTAGAAATGCATATTTGGGAGCCTAGTGAATCAACCTCTCAAGAAGTGAGGTCCAGAAAACTGTGCTTCTTATACATCCTGCAATTTTAGTAGCACCATGTTACAGTCTTCTTCCCAGGTCCCATCTCATATCAGCCCTGGCGGCACTCTAGCTATGGGACATAACATCAATCCGAGATGTCAGGTGGCTAGAGCTGGACCGTTGAGAACTCATCACTCATCTGGCACTGAGGCGGATGCTCTGGATCATGGCATTTTCCTATCACTTTCCATACAACCGCTAGAGAACTTTCTGCTGTAGGAGACAGCCTTACCTCCCACATGTGAGGATACCAATTAGAAGAGATGACAAGCCACATTTATTTTCTGGCACCTAAGGAAGGACTGATTGTGACTGTGACAACTCCTCTATGTTTAACCTTTTAGTAATACTTTCTCCACAAGATGAAAAAGAGAAGCCTACTCCCAGACAGAGAATCCAGTGGCTCTGTTTTTCAAGAGAAAAGAGCTTTTAGAAATAGTAAGATGCTAAGGGGAAGTGCTTGGATTTCTTGCCTAAAGAGGAAGAAAATGAATGTCCATTTTGGAGTGAAAGTGAGTGACTTGTATGGATGGAAGATTTGACCTCATACATCCCAAGTGCTCTGCTTTCAGTTTGTCACTCACTTAGAGAGCACTCAAAGGGTGACCTGCAAGATCTAGGAAAGTGATACTTCTAAATATCTCCCTCTTCAAAATGCAGATTTCCCGAAATGCTATCATTAGAGATGCCTTGTTTATGGTTAAATATTTCATCCAGCTGTCTTTCTTAACAGATCTGGGGGAAAATGTGGCTTGTTGATGTTAAAACCCCCATGTAAGATCGGGGTCTGGGGAGCAGGGTCATCTGGGGATGATGGAGAAGGAGTGAGAAAAGAGAGACATTGTGCAGAAAGGGAAAGAATAGCATTCCTAAGGTTTACTTCATGTGAACTCATAACTCTCTCTAACACTTCTTTGAGCCTCAGCTAACCAGCTTTTAGGAATTCACAGCCCTAATGTCCCTGGTCAGGGAGCCCTGACCAGAGAAAAAAATTGGTCCTATAGACTTTAGTCTATGACTGAGGAAAGGGCAATTTCTTTGCCAGTGAGGGGCATTGCCATCAGCTCACTGCGGGCAGTGCTATATTTCCCCTCCCTTCTCTCATCCAGATCACATGCTAGACCCTGACGCATGCCTCAGGTTTTTTTTTTTTTTTAATCTCTTTTTCCAAATATCTCCACCACTGACCATTCCACATGCAGAAATGTGCTCTGTAGGTCTTGAAGATTTTAGGAATCCCTTCTGAAATAAAATATCCCTGGCCCTAGGTGCGGTCGTATGTTGTTTTATTTTCTGTTCTCTCCTTGATTTTTCAATTAATAATGGCAGATTTTATTTGATGCTCACTGAGAGCAAGGAGATTATTTTGGGAGACTGTGATATTATACCAAATTGTTTAACTCTCAAGGATGACAGGACTTTGTAGAGATGCAGAAAGAACAATGGAAAATAAAGAAAAGTGAGACAAACCAGAATTTGCCCAGATAATTACTGATAGCAACTATGTAACAAGTTGTCTCACATAAAACAGTTGTATAAGAGGCCCAAGCATTTGTAAGGGGGGATAATTTAAGGTTTGGGGTTTTTTAAAAGTTGCTATTTAAGAATGTTTGATATTTGGATGTATTTTCTATAGCTTTATTATATAATTATGTGTATGATATATATGATATGTAGTAATATATATTTTATTAAAATGCGTTTAATTTATTTAGATGTAGCAGGGGATAAAATATGGAGGAATTCCTGGAGTAAATTTTTTTTTTTTTTTTTTTTTATGTAGAGCCGCACCCGCGACATATGGAGGTTCCCAAGGCTAGGGGTCTAACAGGAGCTGTAGCCGCCGGCCTTCGCCACAGCCACAGCAACGCGGGATCCGAGCCGCGTCTGCGACCTACACCACAGCTCACGGCAACGCCGGATCCTTAACCCACTGAGCAAGGCCAGGGATCGAACCCGCAACCTCATGGTT
>PVHT021183519.1:13080208-13112751 GCA_004024745.2 Catagonus wagneri
GTAAATTTTAAGTCAATGTTTTAAAGAACCAGGACTTGAAGAGAGGACTGGCATTTAGAGAGCACGGCATAAGTTCAGGGAGGATGAGGTCACATATAGGAGGCCACGGGTTACTTGACTCCTGCAGAGTGGCCAACAGGGGGAGGCTGGGACATGAAGTTCTAGCCAGATGGAGGGACCAGCTGATGAAGCACCCAGAGTGCTAGCCTTGGGAGGTGGATCTGGAGGTTCCTAGGGAGCTCACAAGCAGAAGGATGGCTCAATATGAACAGTGTGAGGGAAGGACTAGAGAGACAGCTAGGCCAGTGCTGATGGGGGAGACAGAGGACTGCAGGGAAATAAGTGCCTGCTGGCTTGCAAATGCCAAGAGGGTGAATCTGAGAAACAGACAGAAATAATGTATTTACCTCTCTCTTGAAGTGGGAGTGGGGGAGGGGGTCTACTCTCAGCCACTTTTATGTTCCTCTCATCAAAGGCAACTTCTTGGACAGAAATGATGAGATTTAGGGGGGTGGTTCCCAGAGGCTAAGGCTGCAGAATGGGCCAAGGGCTTCTTTCAGATGATCTTACTCGCTCCCCCATGAAGGGGCTCAGTCCTCCTTCTGTATGTTGAGATGAGCCGTTAGCAAAGTCATCATGCCCAGGGAGTCAAAGGTCTCTCTGCCTGATGATAAAACTATGGTAGATGCATCCATCAGTCTGGTGGCTCCATTTTGAGGACCCCAAAATAACAAATTTTATTTTTTTAATTCCAGATTGAAATAACAAGACAAAATTTCAAATTGCTCTTCAGAGAAGTGGGCAAAGTGTTTTAACTACTCAATTTTGAAAGATCTCTCCCCACACCTCCACAAATTAATGTAGAGGCTGTCTTTCTTTGAGAATAGAGCAACTAGAGAAAACTTATTTTAATCTGACTTACTCTAAGTCAGTTTAGAGGGACAAGGTTACAATTGGTGCTTGAAGGGGAAAAATAGAGCCTCAGGTAATTCATGGAGCCAGGAAACCTTCCATTTTCTTCTCTGCCTTAAAGAACAAACACACCCTTAGGAAAATGACTGAAGCCTAGGCAATTATGAATATCAAATTAACTAAATAAGAAAACTAATGAATAGCTGCAATTTTCTGCCATGGGGTTTTTGTGTATTTGTTTTGTTTTTTCCTATTTAAGGGATAGGAAATCTTTTATGCCTTGGGTTTTTCCAATTGATTCCAAGAGTATATCATGATAATAGTAGCTTTACAAAATAAAAAGACGTTTGGCTTTCTATTCTGAATTTCAGGCATGGGGGTGCATCACCACTGTTATATCACACTTATTCACTCTGATGAAAGAAAAGAAGATTGAACATTAAATGTTGAAGGTCATCCATACAGTTGTCCCAATAGCAATCTGTGTACCTTTAACCCTGTGGAGGAAAAGTAATTACCCTTTGGCTTCTGGTGACCTCAACTAACCTTTGTTGAAGGGCCAGAGAAAATAAAGGCTGACCATTAGCCTGCCCTTGCTGCCCTGGGCTTAACCTGCTGTGTGAATGAAGAACAACCCAACAATGGGATGAGAGGATGTTGCCATGGAAATAGCCCTGAATGAAGAAGCAAAAATCAGAAATTTATGACAATTAATTGTTTTATTAAGAACCTCCCATCTTTTGGATTATTCTCTGGGGAGGTGGGGAGGACGTGCTCTCATCTAGATCTTATGGGAGAAAAAAATCTGCTTGAATAAATGAATCAGCCTGTACAGTAAAACCATTAAGTTGTGGCTAGAACTAGACAGCTTTTTGAGAGGATCTATATCTTCACATAACCTATACAAATGCAAATACAAATAGCCAGGATGAGGGCCTGGGAACCTCATGCTACCAGGCAAATCTACTGAGGTGCAGGTTTGGGCACCTGTCTTTTAATATTTTCAGCAGATGTTGCCTATGCTTCTATGCCTTGGCAAGGTCTGGAAAGTACAGGTAATCATATTTAACAGTATATCAGTGAACGGAAGTGCAACATCATATTTTTTTTCCTTATTTAAACGTTATGTTAAATTGAATCTAAGTTCTATGTGTTTTTAAAATAAGCTCATTTGGATTAGAAAATAGAAACTTGCCATCCAGTTATATTCAGATTAAACTAGACTAACTCAAGATGCTCTGGTTGCTATAGATTAATTGAAGGAAGAAGAAACCAAATGCATGAGAGACTGCTTTTCTAGAGAGACTACAAGTTACCTCTTATGTATAAGAAGATTTATTTAGAAGTAATCATACCGATGTTTCACTTCAGAATGTTTTCATTTATTTTATTTTAATGCAAGGGTGAAATTAGATTTTAGAAATTAAAAACATGGATTTTTTATTAGTACTTTATTTTTATCAAGTGGATTAATAAATTGTTAAGTAAATGAGAACTGGATATTACCTTTTTTCCTTTTTTTCTTTTGATTTTTTTTTGGGTGGGTACTAGAATAGCAACGTGAAACCTTCATTTGTTGTATTTCCTAAATAATGAGCTATTTATGTTAATCAGTTTTTAAAATAATTTGAGGTACTAAAACAAAGCAGGCGGTTAAGCTCAAGTATTGATTTTCTCTTTAATGGGTATTTCATCAGTGAAATTGTAACCACCGATGAAGGAGAATAAACCGTAGCAGGTGTTTACTGAAGACCTTGGTCACAATGAGAAGCTTTGCTTTTTTTGTCATGGCACAAGATGCCAACATGAGTTTCATTTATACACTTTAAGTCCAGATGTTTATAAGAAATTGATCTCATATTGGGGAGAAGGATTATCCAGCTTTCATTAGAACTTGGAAAGTTATATTTAATAGACCTAAACTTTTAAAACAAAGGGATGCTGTTGGCACTTCGTACACTAACAATGAAATCCAGTTCTTGTTGGCTTCTTGTTTACCCATCTCCTGCCTCGTTTATCACTCATTTTGTGTGTTTCTTCTATTGTTAGGGCCAGGATTCTCTGCTTGCTGACTCTCCAGGTACCTGTGGCCTTAAGGCCCATCTCAAATAATATAGTAGATGTGACTGGACTTGTTAAACAATCTCTGTGGCCTTTTAATCTTTTTCTCTGCTATAGATAACAGTTTTCCTTAAGTGGCAGCAAGACATCTCTAAAAATAAACCTGCAACAAGGTCCTGCTTGTGCTTACCTTGTAGTTCAGCCGCATCTTGCTTGTGCTCATGCATCCTTATTCCCACGTGCCTTAGTTTTTGGGGGAACTGTTTGTAGGGTGCTAAGAACATTCCTTTTGGCAGTGGTGCCTGCAGCGTTGAGCATGGTCTTCAAGGTCCTCACTATACTTGGACCATCTCCAGACTGTCTGTGTTTATTAACCCTCAGCTGGACAGCTTGACTAAGGCAGCGGAACCAAAAGTAAAGATGGTAAGGGGCTTCTTTCGTTTTACCTGTTTGGGCCAATAGAAGAGTGAGAGAGAGAACAATGATCAAGATCAAAATGTGAAAACCAAGGCTTATCTGTCCTTATGTGAAAGCAGCTCCTTGGTCTCCCCCATTCAAAATGATTATGCATAATTTCTGCTGGTTTGGGTAATCCATTCTGTATTAAAATTACTGAAAGGTATTTTACCAAATATAGTTTACTTGTGGAGTGCATTTTTATTCTAATTTTGTTTAGAGGAAAGACATCTTATGTATTTATTTAATTTACATATAAATCTTCCCAAAATAGTTTTTCAAGGAACAGGATAGATCAGATCTCTCAATGACTGGATAGTCAAATGAAGACATGAGAGTATTTACTGATTTATAACTAATAGTGCTTCAACTTAACTGCTCTTCAATAGCATCCATAAAAAATGATACTAAAGTATGACAAGTCATTTAAAAGATGAAGACTACCAAGAATAGTTCTGCATATTTTTCTAGTTATCTACTCTTTGCTTATAATCCTTAATCCTATGTATGCACACAACTACTAAATAAATGTACAAACTACGTAATGTAAATAAGGATCTAAGCACAATATGGTAGAAACAAAAAGATAATTATGTAGTAAGTGAAAGGATAAATTAAATAATAAACATATATGTGGAAAAATGCAAAAATTGCCATTCAGTACACTTTTGAATATTCGTACTTAGAAATAGAATTTTGAGAGAGTTTAAGATAATTTTTAGAGTTAACATACATATTTTAAAAAACATGACATTTTTTCAACAGAGTCTACAATAATGTTGAGTTGAATGGATACTTTCAACTGAAGGAAAAGAAAAAAGCTATTTTAATAGCTCATGTGTGTTAACACTACCAGCTCCAAATTAAGCATGCATTAATGGCATGGCATTATTCTGCCACATTCAGTATTTAAAATATCTTTCCAAGTATTATGTGATCCAAGTATAATGGATCGTACATAGAATATAGGATGTTTTAGGAGAATATCTGACTGTGATATTAATACTGTGTACTTGGGTTAAAGATGCAACAAATATTTAAAATTATATGACATCAATGTTCCTTGTAAAAAGGACATAATTCACTCTTTTTCAACAGACCGGTAGAAATATAATGCTGTCAAGCTTCCTGTAGTTTCAAGCACAATGTAGAAAGAAGGTAACTTATAAAAACAAATATAGATCCATTTAAACACATCTCAAAACACAAAGATACTCCAAATAAATGGTCATATTTGCCTTTCACAAAGTCTTCATCCTGAGTTTGAAGCAGGGAGCAGGGATTTTTATAAAACATGTCATTTAAAAATATATATTATGAAAAAAAATATATATATTATGTCAGTCTAAAGCAAATGATTAACCCCAGTTTAACGTCCCAACCACCAGCATTCCATATACAATAGTATCAAGCATCCAGCTGTGAAGTAGCTGGATTCGGTACCGTCTATTTGCACCGACACACTACAAGCACCTAAGTATAGTTAATAGCTAAGCTTTGAGCAAGAGTATCAGTTGCCCTAAAAGTTAGCTTCAGGATTAAATACCTTTAAATGCTGCAGCGCCCTGGATTTCCAGTTAACCAAACTATATCTCCAGCAGAAACTCTTGAGGTATAGAGTAGTTCCCGTCTGTAAGCCCTTCCTGCTGGTCTTCATAGGAAGCCGGTGCTGGAACGTATTTTTTTTTTTTTTAATCCTGTTGATAATCTGACTCTCTGTCAACTAGTGCTTTTCCACCCATCACTAGCCTTTCTTAGGGTGATGACTGGAAGGCTGAAGGGCTGCAGGCCATACATCATCCTCCCCTTCTCAGGGTACCTTAGTATGAACATGGCATCAGGACTCTGAGGAAAGGAGGGAGAGCTGAGCCATCATATATTCCGCAAATTGCAGGCTTTCCCTCTGTCCTGCAGTGCTGGAGAAGGGGATTATTGCTGCAGGAGAAAAAAAAAATCTGGCCACACTGTAGAAATAATCACCGCAGTTCAGCTCGCCCCCCACCTCCCCTGTTCTCTCTCTCTTTCTGTCTCTCCCTCTCTCGCGTTCTCGCTCTCTGTGCGAGGCCCCAGCTGATTCAGGCTGCATCCATCCATACATAAATCATTCCCCTTATTCTATTGGTTACATGGTACATGGCAAGTATTGATTTTTTCCGTTGCCTCATTGCTGGAGAACACTTGGTTTTTGTGAGACAGAAAAAGAAAAAAAAAAAAGACAGACCAAACCAAATTAAAAAAAAAAATCCTCACTGGAGTTCAGTCTAGATAAAAAATAATCAGGCAGATTAGTACCATCCTAACGATAAGCGTGTTCCAAAAAGAGCATACTTTGGGGAGGCCCTTTCCTATCTGTTTGCGTGTTCTTCCAGTATACTCTGTCTCAAAAGAAAAAAGAATTGTTTGCAGCTGCGAAGAGCTCTGGGTTCGGAAAGTAGAAACAACAAGCAGAGAGGGAGATGCTCTCATTGTGCAAGGCAAAAGAGATATCCAATTGAGCACCGTTAAAGCAGGGGGGAAAAGTTTAGTTAAAACACAACACACTCTAAAAACAAGAATAAGGAGGCAAAAATAATGCCTCATGGCCAAATAACGTGTATGGGACAGGAAGAGATGTTTCTCTAGGTTTATTTTGTGTGGTGATAAAATGTGCAAGTGTGCCTTGCATATGTGAAGGGTAAATATAGAATGTGCCTCAGCTGTCAAAATATTGTGACTTTGCATACTCAGAGACAGGACAGAGCCAAAAAAAGTGAATCAGTCTTAGTTTAGGATTCTGACCTTTGCATATCAGAGAGAGAGTGTTCTCCAGAACCTAAGTTAAAATACCCAGGAGCCTTAATATATGACTTGTCACAAAGACCAATTTGTTTTAAAGTGATAGTGGCTCTTGGACTCAGTCCAAAGGGGTTTTATTTCTAAAATATCAAAATGATTTCTTTATGGGGTAATCCTATCCAAAGGATCATTTCAATATACAAAGATTGTTATAATGAGGAAATTGTTATAAGGTTATAGAGCAAATGTAGGCATGAAAAGATTCTAAGAAGCGCAATTTTAAATTTGTAAACCCATGTCAGAGTTGACTACCAGTCTAACAAAAGGTGAAGTTTAGGAACAATAACAATTCAGCACGTTATACCAAGGTGATGGGATATTTTCTCTTGGGTGCTACTTAGAGCCATCGGCTAACAAATTTACCATGCACAAATCACAGATGAGAGGTGAAAGGCTTAACTTACTTTATGGTTTAAAAGAATTCCTCCTAACCCCAAACACTTACTCTTGCAGAGTATATTAAGTTAAACTATCACTAACCTTAGAAGTCAGGCTAGGATTTCTCCTCTTTGCCTCACAAAAGCTGTGCTGAGAATTCTTTTGGTTCTTTTCCCTTGTCAGTTTACTTGGGGGCTTGGTGCCTGGTTCATGTTTGTGGTAGGGTCTGCCCAATAGAAGATTCTGTGGAGCAGAGCTACAAGGGGCCCATCCATGGGGGTTGTGGTCAGTCAGTTCCAGTGTGTGGCTCATCTGTGCACAGAATAATCCATCTCGTTCTTCTTATTGTTAAGTTCCTTTTACTGAAGGTCCCTGGACATCTTTTTTTGGCATAAAAGCACTGGTTTATCTAAATTACCATTTCAGGGGAAACTCTGTGAATGAAGGTGTGGAAGGAGGGAGGTCTACATGGAATTTTGTCCAAATTCATGTTGCGTCGTGTTGTTCCTTTTTGTTTGTGTGGCTGTTACTGCTTTGGGCTCTGATCCAGGTGCATGTTGTCTCAGCAATCTCATATCCATGTCCTGAGGACAGTAAGATGCACTCTACCTACCTACATGGTGAAGGAGTCCATAAAGGACAGAATTAGAAGGGAGACAAGAAAATAACAACAGAAGCTAGAGGAAACCCTTTGAACCTGACCTCTTCCTTTCCTTGGCCCCATCCTTTCCTGATCCAACAACCTGAGCAAGTGTTTATTGAGCTCTTACTGTGGACCAGGGATTTACCGGAGAGACAGGAGGCTGCCAATCCAAATGCCTCTGCCCTCTCCCAGCTCAGGGCATTCCTCCTGAAAACCCCAGGTGTGGTGTCCCAGCTCCTCTCATGTGAGGCTTTAGCTGTGTGACTCCTTCTCGCTCTCTATAGGCTGTTTCTCTAGAAAAGTCATATAATTATATCAAGTAATTAATACCCAAAGAGACCTTTGTTTTAGTGTTTTGTCTTCATTCTGACAAGATTTAAGTGACATACAGAGCCTTGCTGGTAACATGCTCTCAACGAGAATTTATGTTACTTTAAGATACTATGGGCTCAGAAGGAGAGGGAATTATAATCAAAGCTAGCACTTATTATGGGTGAGGGATTAAATGCATTGTCATGTAATTTTTACAACAATCCTGTTTCTAAATAACCTTTTTTATGTCCATTTTAAAGATGAGGAAATTGAAGTGGAGAGCGGTCAAGTGAGTTGCCCAAGGCTGCCCAGCTGCTAAATGGGGGAATCGGGTTTCAGCTTCCTGCTGCCACTGACCCAGCACTCAGTGCACAGGGCAGGGGCAGCTGAAAGTATTTTCAGAGAAGTTATGACCAGGCAATGGCTTCTGTGCTGGCCTTGAAGCATGTTGCAATTCACAATTTTTGTACCCTATGTGTACACTTTGATTGACCATGGGGGAAAAAAAAAGGGAAACATTTTAAATCTACTAGTAGAGATAACTAGTAGGAAGAATTTTTGTATGCCTGTGAACCCTTCTGAACATGAATATAACTTTAGGGAAGGAAAATGTTTGTCTATTAAAATATCTGTTAGGATAGATCTGGACATTTGTGGATCTGTTAGGATAGATCTGGACATTTGTGGATGGGTTTACCTAAGGTAAGACTCACCCGTGGAAGCCACGTTGGGAAGCCCCAGCAAATGGGAATCACAGAGTCCAAACACTGACTCTGAGGAACAGCAACTCTGCATGGCAAGTGGCAGGTATGCTCAATTCATACATTTTTCTTTTTTTTTTTTAATTTATTATCATTTTTAAAATTTAATTTTGTCATTTCCTTTATAAGAGTAAGGTATAGTTGATATACAGTATCATATTGGTTTCAGGTGTACGACATAGTGATTCAGTCTCTATAGATTATATTCTGTTTAAAGTTATTATAAAATATTGGGTGTATTCCCTGCACTGTACAGTATATTCTATAGTTTACTTGTTTTATACATAGTAATGTGTACCTCTTAATCCCATACCCCTATCTTGTTCCTCCCACCTTCCCTTTCCCCACTGGGAACCACTAGTGTGTTTTCTATATCTGTGAGTCTGTTTCTGTTTTGCTATATTCATTCATTTTATTTTTTAGCTTCCAACATACAGTATTTGTCTTTGTCTAATTTATTTCATTAAGCATAGTGGCCTCTAGGTCCATCCATGTTACCTCATATGACAGGATTTTATTCCTTTTTATGGCTGGATAGTATTCCATTTTAATGTATGCCACATATTCTTTACCCATTTGTCTATTGAAGGACACTTAGGTTATTTCCATGTCTTGGCTAGCTATTGTAAATAATGCTTTGAACTTTCGGGTGCGTGTATCTTTTCAGACTAGCATTTCTGTTTTCTTTAGATGTATGCCTAGGAGTAAAATTGCTGGATTGTATGGGGTTTAAAAAAAAAAATTGGAGTTCCCGTTGTGGCTCAGTGATTAATGAATCCAACTAGAAACGATGAGGTTGTGGGTTCGATCCCTGGCCTTGCTCAGTGGGTTAAGGATCCGGCGTTGCCGTGAGCTGTGGTGTAGGTTGCAGATGTGGCTCGGATCCCATGTTGCTGTGGCTGTGGCGAAGGCCGGCAGCTACAGCTCCTGTTAGACTCCTAGCCTGGGAACCTCCATATGCCGCAGATGTGGCCCAAATAAGGCAAAAAGACAAAAAAAAAGTATATATATATATATATATATAGATATAGATATAGATATAGATATACACACACAATGTTTAAAGATTACTTTCTATTTACAGTTACCTCAAATACCAGCTATATTCCCTGTATTGTACAATACATCCTTGAGCCTATCTTACACTCAGTAGTTTGTACCTCCCACTCTTCTACCCCTGAATTGCCTGCCCCATCCCCCGCTGTCAACTACTAGTTTGTTTTCTATATCTGTGAGTCTGTTTCTTTTCTGTTATATTCCCTAATTTGTTGCATTTTTTATATTCCCCATTAAGTGATATTATACAGTATTTCTCTTTCTCTGACTTATTTCACTTAGCATAATGCCCTCCAAGTATATCCATGTTGCTGCAAATGGCAATAGTTTGTTCTCATTTATAGCTGAATAGTATTCGTGTGTGTGTGTGTGTGTGTGTGTGTAATCTTATTTATCCATTCATCTGTTGATGGACACTTAGGTTGTCCCAGCTATTGTAAATAATGCTGCTATGAACATTGAGGAGTATGTATCTTTTCAAATTAGTGTTTTTGGTTTTTTTGGATATATACCTAGGAGTAGAATTGTTGGGTCATATGGTAGTTCTATTTTTAGTTTTTTGAGAAACCTCCATATTATTTTCCACAGTGGCTGAACCAATTTGTAATCCTACCGAGGATGCTCTTTTTTTCCACATCCTTGTCAACATTTATTTGCAGACTTTTTGGAGAGAACCAAAACACTGCTCTTTCTTAATTCTCTTCTAATCAAACACTGCCAAGTGAGACTAAAAAAAGAGTAAGTGTATATTCATCTGTAACATTATTTCCTGACCTTTTCAAAATTTTTGAGGTAGGATGAAGTATAGTTGTGAAGCAGCTTGATTAGCTTGTTTGCAGCCAGCCCCTTAAATGAAGCAGCTACAGGGACCGAAGTAACATTTTCCTGTCTGAGTCCCTTCATTCCCAGTGCTCTTGGTCTCTGTAACACAGAGTAATTTACTTAAAA
Source organism: Catagonus wagneri (assembly GCA_004024745.2). Taxonomy (NCBI): domain Eukaryota; kingdom Metazoa; phylum Chordata; class Mammalia; order Artiodactyla; family Tayassuidae; genus Catagonus; species Catagonus wagneri. The sequence continues at coordinate 13,090,571 of PVHT021183519.1, forward strand.
AAGCATTTATGTAAGTATTGAGGGTGAGGAGGTATTTCAAGATGTAACAAATAACATTAATAACAATTACATAGTTGGTACTAATGTAAACAAAACATCACCAGGCATGCATTTTTCTTCTTTTCTATTAAATCTCTGCCATTGCTTTTGGTCTTCTTTGTGCGCATCTGATAGATTGGCCAGTCTCCAAACTGAGATACAGAAGGTATATTATGACAGTGGAACCCTGAAAGCACAACCCAGTAAATCCTGCTCCCCAGCCATTTGCTTGGTCCCTGGCCTGCATCAGCAGTAGACAAGTCCCAGTGAACAAGGGCTGTCCAAGTTATCAGAACTTGTTTCATGGCCTGGCTGGAAAAACAAAAGAGGTGTGGGCAGCTTTTGGGTCAGACAACCCAGCCTATACCCTGTGTTTTAAAACTGGACCAATAAGAACCAGGGATAGGTTATTTTACCTGAATTTATTGCTTAGCAACAAAGACTCTACCCCAAGAGAATGCCATTCTACAGGGTTACCAAGTAACTGGCTGTGACAATTACCAAACAGCTGGCCAAGTAATCTACATACCCTTTAACCCCTGCCAGCTGAACAAGGGCCTGTGGACAGCTCCCAAACAATAGACACACATCTAATATTTTATTGAAGAGCTGACAGAAGCTACAGCTATATGGATCCTGCAGGCCCATGGATTTAACTATTTTAATTTGGATATCTGGCTCTCCAGGATCTGCTGGGCTTGAAGGGTTGTTGAAGCAGGGCAGGCACCAGAAACGGATTCTATCAAAAGGCTACCCTGTAGAGCTTTTCCGGAAAGCATTTCCTAGACATCAAGTGCAAAGTTTTGTTGAGATTGAAGGCCCCACAAAAGCAGTCTTTTAGATGAAGGCAAAACAAAATCTGGCACTTCACAATTTCTTATTGATAAATGCTGAGTTGGCCTGGCTACAGAGCATAACATGTACACAATAAATTAGAACCTTCCAGCACTGTTAGACATAGACAAGTGATTAGTGCCATTTTAACACCAGGAGAATTGCATTTAGAAATCCTGGTTCTAAAGGACCCTGCTATAAACCTGGATTACTTACCAAGGTAATTTCTCTCCTGGACTATGAGGGAAAAGAAATATCTCAAGTACATTTGTTTGCATACATTATTCAAATGCATGTCTTTAGGAGTTTTACTTACATCTGAAAATACTTTGCCCTGTATTTGTGAGCCCCCCAAATGCCTATGCTTCAAGTTGCAAGCTTACACATTTTCCACCCACAAATAGCTGTGGAGGGTGAGTCTGCTGAACATTGAAATATCCTGAATAATTTAGAGAAAACCTCACTACAACCCCTCCTCCCTCTGCCTCCATGAGACCCAGTGTGGGCAGGAGAGAACCTGTTTTTAGGAAGTGAAATCATGAATGGTTAAAACTTGTCTTTTAAAAACAATGTGCCTCTACATCCAAGTCATGAATGGTAATTTTTAAAAGCTTTGCTTCTGTTTCAGTTGTGATGCTGTTGTGAGAGACATTTTTGGCATCTTCAATATTAGTTTAGCATCACATAATAAAGCCCGTTATCTCACTTCACAGTTACATTGCTTTTGGGACCAACTGGGTAACCTAGCACCTAGCACCTAAAACAGTATCTTGCATACAATCGCCCTCAATCCATATTTAGTGTTTTTATTTTATTTTATTTTTTAATTACTCAGTGAATTTTGTCACATTTATAGTTGTACAATAGTCATCACAACCAAATTTTATAGCATTTCCATCCCAAAGCCTCAGTGCATCCCCTTACCCCTCCAACCTGTCTCATTCGGAAACCATAAATTTTTCAAAGTCTGTGAGTCAGTATCTGTTCTGCAAAGAAATTCATTGTGTCCATTTTTTTTAGATTCCACATGTAAGTGATAGCATTTGATGTTGGTGTCTCATTGTCTGACTGACTTCACTTAGCGGATAATTTCTAGGTCTATCCATGTTGCTGCAAATGCCGTTATTTCTTTCCTTTTAATGGCTGAGTAGTATTCCATTGTGTACATGTACCACATTTTCTTTATTATCTACTCCTCTGTCGATGGACATTTAGGTTGTTTCCATATCTTGGCTACTGTACATAGTGCTGCAATGAACATTGGAGTATATGTATCTTTTTTTGTGTGTGTGGAATGTTGGTTGAAGTGGATTCTCTTTTATTTGTTTATTTTTTTTAATATAAATGATTTTTATTTTTCCATTATAGCTGGTTTACAGTTTTCTGTCAATTTTTCAACTGTACACCTGGTGACTCGGTTAAGCATACATGTTTAGATGGGTCACAAGTGATTAGACATATTTCCTGGTGCTATACAGCAGGATCTCCTTGCTGTTCCATCCCAAAGGCAATAGTCTACATCTATTAACCCCAGACTCCCATACCATCCCATTCCCTCCCGCTTGGCAACCACAAGTCTGTTCTCCAAGCCCATGATTTTCTTTTCTGTGGAAAGGTTCATTTGTGCCGTATATTAGATTCCAGATATAAGTGATATCACATGGTATTTGTCTTTCTCTTTCTGACTTACTTCACTCAGTAAGAGAGTCTCTAATTCCATCCATGTTGCTGCAGATGGCATTATTTTATTCTTTTTTATGGCTGACTAGTATTCCATTGTGTATATATACCACATCTTCATAATCCAATCATCTGTCGATAGACATTTGGGTTGTTTCCATGTCTTGCCTATCGTGAATAGTGCTGCAATGAACATGTGTGTGTATGTGTCTTTTTCAAGGAAAGTTTTGTCCGAATATATGCCCAAGAGTGGGATTGCTGGGTCAAATGGTATTTCTATGTATAGTTTTCTAAGGTACCTCCATACTGTTTTCCATAGTGGTTGTACCAGCTTACATTCCTCCCAACAGTGCAGGAGGGTTCCCTTTTCTCCACACCCCCTCCAGCATTTGCTGTTTGTGGACTTGTTAATGATGGCCGTTCTGACTGGTGTGAGGTGGTACCTCACAGTAGTTTTGATTTGCATTTCTCTAATAATCAGGGATGTTGAGCATTTTTCATGTGTTTGTTTGCCATCTGTATATCTTCTTTGGAGAAATGTCTATTCAGGTCTTTTGCCCATCATGTATCTTTCTGAGTCATTCCTCTGGATAGAGGCCCAGGAGTGGGATTGCTGGATCAAATGGTAATTCTATGTTTAGTTTTCTGAGGAATCTCCATACTGTTTTCCACAGTGGTTGCTCAATTTACATTCCCATCAACAGTGTAATAGCGTTCCTTTTTCTCCACAACTGCTCCACAACTTATTGTTTATAGAGCTTTTGATGATGGCCATTCTGGCTGATGTAAGATCATACCTCATAGTGGTTTTAATTTGGATTTCTCTAATAATGAGTGATGTTGAACATCTTTTCTTGTGTTTTTTGGCCATCTGTATGTCTTTGGAGAATTGTCTGTTTAGATCTTCTGCCCATTTTTTGATGGGGTTGTTTTTGGTATTGAGTTGTAGGATGTTTATGAATTTTGGAGATTAATCCTTTGTCAGTTGATTCATTTGCAACTATTTTCTTGTATTTTGTGGGTTGTCTTTTCATTTTGTTTAGGGTTTCCTTTGCTGTGCAGAAACTTTGAAGTTTAATTAAGTCCCATTTGTTTGTTTTTGTTTTTATTGTCATTACTCTTACAGGTGGATCTGAGAAGATGTTGCTATTGTTTATGTCAGAAAGTGTTTGGCCTGCATTTTCCTCTAAGAATTTTATAGTATCTGGTCTTATATCCAGATCTTTAATCCATTTTGAGTTTATTTTTGTGTATGGTGTTAGGAAGTGTTCTAATTTCATTCTTTTGCATGTGGTTGTCCAGTTTACCCAGCATCACTTATTGAACAGGCTTTCTTTTCTCCATTGTATATTCTTGCCTCCTTTGTCATAGGTTAGTTGACTGTAGGTGTGTGGATTTAATTCTGGGCTTTCTATTCTGTTCTACTGATCTATATTTCTGTCTTTGTGCCAGTACCATACGGCTTTGATGACTGTAGCTTTGTAGTATAGTCTGAATCCAGGGAGCCTGATTCCTCCAGTTTCATTTTTCTTTTTCAGGATGTCTTTGGATATCCTGGGTCTTTTGTGCTTCCAAACAAACTTTAAAATATTTTGTTTTAGTTCAGTGAAGAATATCCTTGTTAATTTGATAGGGATTGCATTGAATCTGTAGATTGCCTTGGGTAGTATAGTCATTTTGATAATATTGACTCTTCCAATCCAAGAGCATGGTATGTCTTTCCATCTGTTCAAGTCATCCTTGATTTCTTTTATCAGTGTCTTATAGTTTTCAGAGTACAGGTCTTTTGTCTCTTAGGTAGGTTTATTCCTAAGTGTTTTATTCTTTTTGATGTGACGGTAAATGGGATTGCTTCCCTAATTTCTCTTTATGATATTTCATCGTTAGTATGTAGAAATGCAGTTGATTTCTGTGTATTAATTTTGTATCCTGCAACTTCGCCAAAGTCATTGATGAGCTCTAACAGTTTTCTGGTAGAGTCTTTTAGGATTCTCTAGGTATAGTATCATGTCATCTGCAAATAGTGATAGTTTGACTTCTTCCTTTCCAATATGGATTCCTTTTATTTCTTTTACTCTCTGACTGCTGTGGCTAGGACTTCCAAAACTATGTTGAAGAGTAGTGGTGAGAGTGGACATCCTTGTCTTGTTCCTGATCTCAGCGGGAATTCTTTCAGCTTTTCACCACTGAGAATGATGTTAGCTCTGGGTTTGTCATATATGGCCTTTATTATGTTGTGTGCAGGAGAAATTGACAGAACATTGTAAATCAACTATAATAAAAAATCTTATTAATCCAGTCCTAAGACCACTGTGTTAGTTACTGAATAACTTTTCAGTAAGTGTTTTTCTCATAGGATCATCTTTGAGATGTCAAGAGTCCTTTGAAACTGCATAAAGTCTGGGGTACTTAAGATACGGATGTTGTGAGACTTATCCTGCTTGATCTGATGCTGGAGTTGTTTGTGGGCTTGTCACACTTCCCTGGTAGAGCAAACTCCCTAGGGGCACAGACCCCCTCCTCCTGCCCACTTTGAATCCTGCCTACTTCCCAGTGTGGAGTCTTCACACAGTGGGCGCTCAATAAATATGTATTTTTTTAAGTGCATAAATATGATAAAGCACAAAGTATTTAGCTCACAACCAATCTAACTCCATTCCTCACTCACATATTCCCACCTGAGTGTATCCACAGCAAGTGCTGGCCCCTCACAACTGTGCCTTTGGGAAGGTTCCATTTGACACAGAACCAGTGTTTCTTATTTTGTGATGCTCCTCGGAACATTGTACACCAGGCCGGGAGATGAATTTCTCTGCCTTCCTCTTAGAATGTTCCTATGGATATGGAGTACAGTGTGTTTTGCATTAGTCATTGCTATAAAAAAAAAAAAGGAAAGAAAAAAAAAGAAAAACCTGACTCCACTTAACAGAACAGTGCAATAGCAGAGTTTGACAGCCTGAGGTTTGTTTAAAATACTGTGCTATTATGGATTAATGGCCTTTTTAGCTGAAAAAGTTCAGCTTAAATGGTGGATTGCATGCTAAAATCTGATCAGACAGCCCCTGTAAATCTTAATATCTTTAGAATTTCACATAATTTTTCCAGCTCTTTACATTCTAGAGGTACTGGATTTTCTATACATTTATACATATGCTGGTTATTTTTGGAGATGAAATCTCTTTTAATATTTTGAAATATAATTCAAATATCATGCACTTCCATGAGTACACAACTCTCTGAGTATTTCCTATGTATTTCATCAATCAAGTTAATAAGTCCAATATGAATAATAGCTGCCATTTATTAAACTTCTGCTATGTGACAGTCCTTTTACGTATCTCACATTTAATCCTTGACTCAACTCTACGTGAAGGTGTTGTCAACCCAATTTTATTTTTTTATTTTTTATTTTTATTTTTTTTGCTTTTTAGAGCCACATGCATGGCATATGGAGGTTCCCAGGCTAGGGATCGAATCGGAGCCATGACTACTGGCCTATGCCACAGCCACAGCAATGCCAGATCCGAGCCACATCTGCAACCTACACCACAGCTCATGGCAACGCCAGATGGTTAACCCACTGAGCAAGGCCAGGGACCGAACCTGCAACCTCATGGTTCCTAGTCGGATTCATTAACCACTGAGCCATGACAGGAACTCTGTCAACCCAATTTTAAATATAACGAAACTGAAGCTCAGAAAATTTTAATAATTTACCCAACTAGTGAATAACAAGCCTGGGATTCAATGTTTGTCTACTGGGATTTGAAATCCAGTTTTTTTCCCCAGTACATTACATACATCTCATAGTTTTTCTTAGTAAAAGAATTTGGGGGGAATGAGAACAACCTGAAGCCTCTGATCCTCGTACAGTACTAATTCCTTAAACTTTCAACATTTATTCAGCAAGGCATTTATTAAGAACCTACTCTTTCTTGTGTCCTGTGCTAGCTGTTGATGAAATAGCATTCATAAGCTAGAGCACTTCTCTAAGAGAAATTGCAAGTGTAGCTGGGAGGGCAGAGACATATATAGCCAATGAAAACACAGTTGGGATGAGGATTATGGTAGAGCTGCAAACTCAGGGCTAAAAGACACAGGTGAGAGGGATTTTGTGGGGACAATGGTTGTTGAGGAAGCCTCACTGTTTCATCCATGCCTGGAGGATGAGGATGATCTGCTGTGCAGAGAAAGCCTGGAAAGATATTCTGGTCAACATGGCCACAGGAATGGCACAGTAGATGAATGTAGGTAGGGTTTTCAGGGAAGTGTGTATCACTTACTGGTGTTGGAGTGTAAAAGTGAGTGTGGAGGGGGCGGTGGTGGGCTTGAAAGTTGGGATGCCTCAGCAAAAGTGACCCAAGAATTCACTTAAATTGAATACTTGACACTTAGTTGCTAACTCTTTTAGTATTTTCTTTCTTTCCTGATTATTAGAATTATGCACATTTGTACTGGAAACTCTGGAAAGTATAAAATAGTGTAGTAAATCAGAAAAACAAAAAGTCATCCTTGTCTGGTACTGCTAGCATAGCGTGGTGTGGAGGGCCAGAGAAAGACATGTGGGCAGAGAGATATAGAGACAGAGAGAAGGAAGAGTAGCTGCTTAATCATTTTCCTGCTCCTATGAGATCTAGCTGTATTTCATTTCAGCTAGATCCCAAAGTTTTTCACAAGAAGTCATGTGAATGGATACCCAAGCCTTTCAACCAAAACATTCCTAACGATAGCAGTATATTTAACTTTGTTTTTCAGCCCTAAGATTTTCCTTTTTTCTTTCTTTCAACTTTTGCTTTTGGTATTTTAAAATATACATACTTTAAAATTTTTGATAATTGTCTTTGACATTTTCCTCTGTCATTACTTCCATTGCATTTAAACTTAAGTATTCTTTCCCTAATCAGAGGTCAGGTAAAAATATACCTTTATTTTTCCTGTATAATATAGCCTTTTACAATGAAATTTCATTTATATGGGATTTATTTTGATGTATGTGTGAGATGGGAATATAATTGAAAGCTTTTTTAAAATGCAAATAGTTAATTAGTCATCCCGGAATCGTCCTCCCTTTTCCCATTGATTTGTGGTATCTCCTAGATCCTATGTTAATTTTATACATTTTTCACATAAGTTTCTTCTTAGGCTATCCTATTTATTGAAAGAAAATGTTTCTTGTCTATGGATAGTAATAGAGGAATTGACTGGATTTAGAGAAAGGATGATGTTAACTTGGAGGACTTAGGTTAACAAGTCATTCGATTCCTATGACTTGGACCTCCAAGACTCTGAGTGACAAGTTGACGATTATATTGGAGTATTCCATCTTCTTTCTGGGGCAACTTGGGTAACCCTGACAATTTGGATAACTGAGTCTTCAGAAGATTCAACATAAGTTTTATGTTACAAAATTTCAACTTAAGAAATCGTGTTTTATTTTAGAAAACACAAAACTATCCAAAGTTTTACAATGTGCTATATTTGAGCACCTGACAGAGATGACAAGCGCATACTGTCATTTTCTCTGTTCCCATAGTAAAGGTGATAATTGATTAGGGTCTTCTGTACCACTGACCTTGGCTACCACATCAGAATCCTTAACACTGTGCTTCAAGCAACTACTATTGCCAATTGATATTGCCTAGTAAATGTAATCTATCTTCAGATTAATTCTAGAAAGTATATAGATGCCTAGATTAAAGCTAAAATAGAGGAACTATATTATAGAAATGGCTGGTATAGATTTGGGGCAGTATTCTTAAAAATTTTGACTGTAGTCAATAATAATTAAGATATTTCACATTTGACCATATAAGAGGATGACAATTGGATTAAAAGACTGATGAAATTTAGGAAAAGATACTTTATGTTAATTCTGAAATATTGGAATAAAAATGGGTTAGGCTTTTAAAAAATCCTTATTATTCAGAAATAAAACACTCTAGAATTCTCAGAGATTAACATAATCAGGTGGAATGATTTTTGTCCAAACATCTGAGTGATTTATCTGAAGTGAAAAATCCAAATTTTTATTTCCCTAAACTTAAGCACCCCCTGAAGGTTTAGAATAAACCTCAGTAGAAATTTACCAATATGTAGAAAAAAGTTTGTACCATCATCAATTTTCAAGGCAGACAGTATTCATTAAGTTTGTGGTAGATTTATAGGTCTGAGGATTATCATCTTCCCTTATGCTTAATCATTATACATTTTAAAAAACAACAGTTCTGATCTGGACTCTATTTGCAAGCCGTGTGACTTTACCCAAGTTACTTAACATTTTAAATTTGAAACCCTACAATAAGTTTGCATTACTAAAAAATCAATGAGATTTAAAAAAAACTGTGCCAAACTTGTCTTTTAGGAAGTTTTCATCATTTCAGCTGAAGTTTCTGTTTTGTTCTTCTGTGAGTATTATATCCTGTGTTAAACCAAAGCAGATGAAGTGATGCTAAAATATCTTCAACTGAGCAAAGTGAAGTGATGCTAGGGGTATGTTAAACTGAGCAAGGTCAAGTGAAGTTAGGGGTACACTTAGAGCTTGGATGAAGATGGAGAGTGGAGGAAAAATAAGGTGACCTTTCATCTCTCAAAGCAGATTTTACTTTTTTGCCTTTCATTTTTGGCCACGGCATATGGAGCTTCTGGGCCAGGGATCAGGTCCAACCACAGTTGCAACCAAGCTACATCTGGGGCAACACCAGATACTTAATACACTGTGCTGGGCTGGGGATTGAACCTGCATCCCAGCACTCCTAAGAGGCCACCAATCCCATTGCATCACAGTGGGAGCTCCAGTACACAGCATTAAATTTTATCCTCTGGTTATTTAACATTTGACTTTGGCATTTAAAGTAGGAAGAGGAAGTATTTCTAGGATTTAATAACCATTGTCTCCATACATTGTCATTAGGATACAGAATTTCCTAAGACTGCAAGTGCTCCAGAAATGTAATCAATACCCTCTGCTAGAGCTCAAAGTTGGAAAGTCTTAATGTCAAGATTTCAGTTCTGTCAGCCTTTTCTGTAAGTTTAAAAGTGAGGACTCCCTGGGCTTAACCAGCCCAGCTTACCAAAGAGAACTATTGGGAAGTTTATGATGCTTAGTTATAAGATAAGATGCCATTCATAGAAAACTGGTGATTCTGGAAGGAAAAATAAGCAGAGAATTGAAGCATCTATTTCTACAGTCCAGAAGGTAATATATTTCACACTTGGAGAGTTTCAGTGAAGTGGCTACTGACCCTAAAGTTGAAGACCATGGAGATTTAACCTGTTGTTAAGTTTTGGTTATTGTGTGAAATTATTGCTTCATTGGGGATTAGAACATTCTAAAGGTGGAAAGCTTGAGATGCTATAATTAAGCATATGAATGAGAATCTTAAAAGTGCATGCTCATGGAAATAAAAGGTCAATAAAAGATAACGGTGCCAGATGAAAAGTAAGTCTCTTCCCATTATCCATACCCTTATTCCCAAAATGTTACCATCTATGATATATTTTGCTTTTAAAGCTCTTCCAATGGTTATAACTATAGCTCTAAATATCTATTTTATATGGAACTTTAAATATCTATTTCTTGGCTTATAAGTTCAAGTTTATCTTTTAACTTCTTGCTGTGAAAAATGACTATTTCAGCTCACTTCTACCATCCCTCTTCCTTTTTCCTCAGACCTTCTCCAGGTTTTTTTTTTTTTTTTGATTTTGGCTTTGTTATTGTTTATACTTCAAATAATGTATTTTCCTTTTATTGTTCTGTCAACTTTAGACATGTTGGAAAACTACCCGTGGTGTAAGATGTAGTAGGATTGATTACCCTTATACTTTCTCCCATCTCTCTTCTCCACCTCCAACACCTGCTGTTGGTCAATGCTACCATTACTTTTATATTGCCAAGGTTTAAATCATCATCTGAAAGTCTTTCATTCTTTGTCTATGTATTGATTCGGAAAACCGAATAGAAATACTCCTTTATAATATTATTATATGACTTAACAATGTCATGATATTGCTCAGTTCTGTTCATTGTAGAACTAGAAAGTGACTGTAGATGTAATTTTTTTTTTCTTTTTACGGCCACACCAGTGGCATTTGGAGGTTCCCAGGCTAGGAGTCGAATCAGAGCTGTAGCTGCTGGCCTACACCATGGCCAATGTTGAAAGGCAATCTGGTTGCCAATATAAAGAATTTTTATGGAGTTCCTGTCATGGCTCAGCAGAAATGAGTCTGCTAGCCTGCATAAGGACGCAGGTTTGATCCCTGACCTCGCTCAATGGGTTAATGATCCGGCATTGCTGTGGGCTCTGGTGTAGGTCACAGACACAGCTTGGGTCCCACTTTGATGTGGCTGTGGCACTGGCCAGCAGCTACAGCTCTGATTCAGCCCCTAGCCTGGGAACGTCCATATGCCGTAGTGTGGCCCTAAAAAAACAAAAAAAACGAATTTTTATTATTCTTCATGTATATATATATAGATCCATAAAAAGATGATTTTGAGTAATATGAATTGCTTAACATTGAAAAATATTCAACCTCTGTTTGCAACTGTTGCAAATATAGTGCTAATTTTGAGTACCTCTAGAATCACAAATTGGTACAGGAAGCAGTAACTCTTAGTTATGTGGGAATGTATCTCATTCATTCTGAGAGGGAAGGACTTAATCTGCCTTTTCTCTTGCCTAATTTTTTTTGTTCAGATCCTGCTCTACTTTGAAGCGTGTTCACTTTGACCTTTGCAGTTGGTATAATACATAAGCCCTCACAGAGTTTGGTCACAGTTGCTTTTTTTTTTGGTCTGTTTGGGGCCACGCCTGAGGCATATGGAGGTTCCCAGGCTAGTGGTTGAATCTGAACTCTAGCTGCTGGCCTACACCACAGCCACAGCAACGCGGGATCTGAGCCACGTCTGTGACCTACATCACAGTTCACGGCAACTCTAGATCCTTAACCCACTGAATGAGGCCAGGGATCGAACCTGCATCCTCGTGTATACTAGTCAGATTCATCAACCACTGAGCCATGGTGCGAACTCCCTGCTCTTTTGTTTTGTTTTGTTTTCAAGACATCTGGAAAAGCCTAAATGGTGATACTCATGAGACAGTAAGTGTAGGGTTCTAGGTGCCAGTACTGTGTCACATCCTAAGTTGTGACAGAGATGCTTCTAATACATTATTTGTTGGGTGAGTGTGTGTGTGTGTGTGTGTGTGTGTGTGTGTGTGTGTGTGTTATACTAGGCCCTCTAAAGAGTTCTTGGTGGGAGATACCATAGACGGTGAGCATCCTGAAAACAAGAAGGATTCTCTCATTCATCGCTGCAGCCATAGTTCTTAGCTCCTTGCCTAGCATATAGTACATTCTTAGTGGAAGTTTGGCAAGTTAATGGAGGAAGCATTGCCTGGTAAAAACTTCAGGAAATATTACCTTCTTCCGCTTTTCTCCTAAGGTCATTGGCTATTCACATTCCTGGTCCACCTCAGGGACATCAATTCTGACCAGGGCAGGCCCAAAGGTTATATTCTGGAGCTGAGTAACTGCAGATCTGACCTGGGAACAGCCCATCTTGACTATCAGTTAAAAATCTGAAACTGTCCGAAAGGGCCTCCTTCTGTCTCATCAGCTGCATATTATGTAGATTTCCATCATTTTATCTTTCTCTTATTCCTTGCACTAAGACAGGTTTTGGGTGAATGTTTATGCCTCCAGGAAGGTAAAAGTAACAGAGCAACTGACGTAGGTTTTCTCCCTCTCCCTGAATTTATCAACTACTAGAGCCTTCCCCAAACCTCTTCACGAACCTTTCAAGAAACGGAACTTCAACAAGCAGATTCTAGATCATGGACTGATAAACCAAGTAGGGAGACTTGGATTCTATTCTCTCTCTGCCATTCATTAGATTTTGACCTTGACTTAACTTCTTACGGTTTAGAGTCCTCATCCATGAAATTAAGGGACTTGTACTAGATCTCCAAGATCACCACTGTTCAAAACATAAGTGGTTTTATTTTAACAGACTAATGGTGCAAAATGTTTTCTAGGTTTTACATACAGTGATGAACTATGGCAAGGGCCTTTTAGGACCATTAGGCAGGGAGACAGCAGAATGAATAGATACTTCCCATGGTTATATAGCTTGCAGGATCTGGCTAAGTGGTATTTGTTTATACTCCTTAAGAGCAAAGAAAATCTACTCAAAAATCATTTATTCACCACCATCAATGGGAGGTGTTAAAGCTTCAAGGGTGAAGCCAAAGTGCCTGTTCTTAAGAAGCATGCAAACATAATTTTATTAGAAAGTGATCATTTGTATTACTGAGAGTTTTTCAAAGTGCAGAAGGAGGCTCAAAGAACAAAGGAGTTCCAGCTGAAGAAAAGGGGTTAGAGTATGAGGAAGGCCCCCATATGAGGAGAGTAGAACAGTTACTTTCATTTCTAGGCTCCCCAGTAGTGCAAGAGCTGTCTGGGTGGCAGATTTTGGTGAGTTTCCTCTTCTTGGCAAACCAATGTGACACCAATGACTGGAGTTACTACACAGGGTGAGCCTGTGAGTGTCAGACTTTGCTGTGGGTATTTGATTCCTGTGCGTTTCTGTGGCGGTGGATGGTTCAGGTTTCAAATGGTGCATATTTTCTGCAGTGGGCCCAGGGGAGGGCATACTGTTGAGCAGAGGCTTAGAGATGGATTTACGGGCACATTTGCTCAAGCTCTTAGATTATTGGTCTCATTAGCAATGGTAGGAATAGCTAGGCATGGAGAGAGGAAGAGGCCTGAGTTGCTTGGTATGCAAATAATTTCATATTCATAGACTTGGGGCTCTGAGAGCAAAAAATTCCCATGCCTGCTTATGAATCATTTCAGCCAGGAACTTGGTACTGTGTCTGCATATAACGAATTCTCAAGAAATATTCTCTGCATTAATAAATGTTTACTAAATACCTACTACATAACAGGCACTATTGCAGGTGCTTGATAAATATTAGTGGAATAAATTAATTTGATATAACTAATGCCAAAAACAACCAAATAACCTATGTGAGAGTTTGGTTGCCGTAAAATAGGAATGAAATTTGATTAACTTCTAACCACACATTATCAAAGTGCATCCCTCCCTGAATATGTATCTTGCCAATGCCATTCAAGGGAACAATAACTTTTGTCTTCGTAAAATGTTTACTTGTTAAGTAAAAGAGGAAATAGAGAGATTTGTTTGGCTTTGTATTTATACTGGGTACTTCTAGCAATCTATATCTGACATTTTTCTCTTATATCTGACACACATATTTGGGATCACTTATGCAATACTGCAGCACTAAAGACCAAAAATCAACATTCTAAATTAATTAAAGTTAATAGAACCGCCTCTCAACATTTATGCTGTACGGGGTTGAGTGAGTAGTGAACCAGGTACATTTGAGTTGTTTCAGGATTATAAGGGGGCAAAAACAAACATGAAAGTTTTAAAAAATTGTATTTGGAAGACTGGGAAAGGAAGAGGAAAAGAAAGAGTTTTGATGCGGTTCATTTCATAATATTTTATTATAAGAATGTAGTATTCTCAGTACATGACATTTGAAAACTGCAGTTTTTATTATGAATACTTATTTTGTCACAGGAGAATAAAGAGTTCATCAGCCCTAGCCTTTAGCTACCTAATGGACAATTGGCATTTGAAAATCACATCTAGTAAAGGTAGTAAAGCTCCACTGGTGTGTCAGAGAATATCTTCCCTTCACAGATCACCCAGACCAAAATATCGTAATTTATATGTCCAAGTTCTCCAGATCAATCCAAACTGTTCATTTTTGACCAGCCCTTTTCTTTGAACGTACTCATAGAAAATTTGGATAGGGCCTAGTAGGACACCCTCTATTGGAAAATAGCTGAAGCAATTCTCAAAAATATATTTTAAAATGATAGAGGATGCGCATTCAATTCCCTGGCCTCACTCAGTGGGTTAAAGGATCCATTGTTGCCATGAGCTATGGTGTAGGCTGGCAGTTACAGCTCCAATTCGAGCCCTAGCCTGGGAACTTCCATATGCCATGGGTGCAACCCTAAAAAGACCAGAAAAAAAAAAGGTGACAGTTACATGGAAAATGAGCAAGATCAACCAGCTCATGATTATCTGGAGAAGGAAGAAAAATTGCATTCGGAATGGAGTTTTTAACAGATAGGCTCATCTTCAGCTCAGTTTACTGATGACACTAATTCAGTACACTGAGCTTAATGGCTATGTCTAGATGTAAATTTCCGTGCCTTTTTTTAAACTGTCTTACTCTTCCTCACCTGCCAGAATTTGAATTTCTTTCATCCTGAGTTCTGTTTTCATCTTTTCCAGCTGGCCTTTTCTCACCACTGGGCATGAAAGTGGACTCTCAATGTCTAGATGTGTTTATGGGCATAAGACCATTTGCTGATCAAAAGATTTGGTCACAAGTTAGGAACAAGGTGGGGAAAGGCAGAAGGAAAGAAATGACGATAAGAAAAATCTTTACTGATCATATTCTTAAGTACTCAAATAATGTTTAGAAAAATAAATGAGCTTCTAAATTTGTGCAAATTAAATTAGTTGTGTCACGGTGGTAGAGGTGCTAAAATCAAGGTTAAGGGTCACCTGTAAACCTAGGATCCAACTAGAAGGTAAATAATGGGTATTTAACTCTTTTTAAAAAAAGAATTTATTTGTAATCAGTTTAAACTAATCTAAGCTATTTTTTATCTTCAAAAGCTGTGGTATGATACGGTATATAGTCTTATGGCCTAATCTTTTGTATATAAAAAAACCCATAAAGGGGAAATAAAAATTTGTTCCCAGTGCCTTTTGCCTTAGAGATAAACTTTATAGTACTTCTCATTTGTATATTCCAGGTTCCTCCAAAGAGTAGACATTACCTAGTTTTGGATGGGGGAGAGTACTGTTAACTGGTGGTATCAACCGTAGCTTGAAGAGAAAAAGGGAGATACTTGAAAAGTGCCCTAAAGCAGCGCTTCTTAAACTTTAGTGAGCCTCAGAACCACCTGGAGTGTTCCTTAAAATACCAATTGCTTGGAGCCATAAACCAGAGTTTCTGATTCAGTGGGTCTGAGATGAGACCCAGGAATTGACCTGTGTTCCCAGGAGAGGCTGAACTTCTGGTCTGGGAAGTCACTGAGAATTGCTCTAAAGTCTAGGGAGATTTGAGAAAGAGCAAGGAAGAGTAGGGCTTTCTGTAACAGCACAATGAACAAGGTGGATCAGTTTTGCACACAAGCACCTTAATACCAATAAAATGTCCCTGTTTTTTCTATTTCTAGTTCTCTGTGTCTTAAGATACAGGTGGTTCCCTTTGAGTATCAGGTACATTGTGCTTCCTTGATTTCTTTTTCTAGAGTAAGTTGAGTCTGTTTGTTTTCAGATTGCCTATGCTCTGAAGTCCACAAAATACCAACAAGGTGGTATCCACTAATAACCTGGACCTGTGGAACTAAGCACACTTGTGCTCAACCAGGGCTCAGGAAGATGACCAGTCCTTATTTTAGTGTCCCCATGCCATTAGTAAAGCATGTGCTTTGTTTAAATTTTTGTCTAATTGTAGTCCTCTTCTTTGGAGCTTGTAATGAATTGGGGTAAATTCTCTGGAGGGATAATTTATAAAAAATGTCTGGTAATATAAGAGAGAAAAAAGAGAGTTTAGTGGGAGAAAACTTAGGGGGGATGATGAATGTGTGCTCGACTTGAGAGGTGACATGGATGCATTGTGGCTGGAGGGGTCTGTTTGGTTTAGGGTGATTATGTCTGTAACATCAGAGAGAGATTGGATCTGGGCAGCAGAAAAAGGCTGTTTGAAGAAAAAATAGCAAATAAGAAATTTTGTTCTGTGTGTGTGTATGTGTAGAGATTGAACACTTCTTACTGTGATATCATAGTTGGATTGTCAGTATTAACATCGAGTTTGCAGATTCAGGTGTGTGATCTTCTGTGAATTCTTTAGGATACCTAGAGATCCAAGCCAGCTGGATAAAGGTCTCTTTCCAAGATGTGCAATTTATTCATTATCTACCCCAGCCACCTGAAATTCTTGAATTCCCCGGGTTGTGTTTAGAGACTTGAAGCTCCTATGCCCCAGACCATGAGAAATTCCTATCCCCTCCCAGATTTCAGGTTGAAGTCTTGTGCCCAAAGTGGCACTATCATCCCCTCCTCCCTAGCTGACTCTGGCACTGACCCAAGTAGCTGGAACATAAAAAGAAGGAGTTATCGTTCCTAGAGGATCTATGACTAGAAGAGTCCACTGCAGTCTAGGCTGGGAAGGAACTTTGCTAGGTCCAGTGACCCACAATTCATCCATCAGAGTCACTTGAATGATGAAGTGCATCTTTGGAATATAAATACACATTGGGATATTTGTGGCTGTGAGCCAGTCATCTTAATACTGTTTGCTTTAATCAGTTCCACACTTAGTTTAGGTAATTAAGACATCAGAGTTTCAAATTGGATTGGGAGGAGGAAGGAAAACAAAGAGAGAAATGCACAAGCTTTCGAAATTTGTCACATTTTCAGACCTTCAACTGCAGAATCGAAACAAAACCAAAACAGTATGCTCGCCCCCACTGATAAATTTCATTGCTTATAGTTCTTCGGCAGAAATATTTAAATTTATGGTTCAAGTTTAGAGAA
Organism: Catagonus wagneri; assembly: GCA_004024745.2. Taxonomy (NCBI): domain Eukaryota; kingdom Metazoa; phylum Chordata; class Mammalia; order Artiodactyla; family Tayassuidae; genus Catagonus; species Catagonus wagneri. The sequence goes on from PVHT021183519.1 coordinate 13,107,774, forward strand.
TAATCTTCAAATACTATAAGTATTCAAAAATATCATGCTTTACTTTACAGTCTATCTTTATGAAATAAAAAATATATTTTATCCCTAATATCAACATGTTCAAATCTGCAAAATCTGAGGCATAAAAGTGGCCCTTGAAATTTCTCTTACTTTGATTTCCTAAGAAATTGAAATTATGGTGCTAATTCAATACAGAAAAAATGGATCCAATGCCCCTAAAACACAGAAGGGTATTTTAAAAACATACTAGTAAATAGATACAAACAAAATCTCGATAATAAATTCCTAGGGAAAATACACAAGGTGAAGCTTTTTTTTAGTTATTTATTATGCTCTAAAACTTTTGATACACATACATACACACACACACACACACAGACACACACACACACACACACACACACACACAGACCGAGATAGAGAAAAAGAGGTAGAAGGAGAGACACTTATTTTCTATGTCTTTTCGTTTCTTCTAGTCTCATACTCTACTCGTCCCAGAAAGGGCTGATATTAAGAGGGAAACGTCTGTCCTCTTCTCCTTACTCCATATCTGATTCATGGGATTTGGAGGAGGATAGGAGCCCTGAGAACTTCCTGATGTGTATGGTCTCCTTTCTGCAATGTGTGGTGATCTGCTCTGGGTGGCATTTGGGGGCAGGATGTGGGAGAGGCTGTGGTTTCATGCAGTTTTATTCCTATTAGACCAATAAATTAGTCATAAAATTTGGCCAAGATCAAACTTCATTTTTCACCTAGCCTTATCAGTTTATGAGCTGATACTGTATTTTAACTATATGACTTTTGTGTCTTACTTCTTTTAATAGGCTCCTAATTCAGAGCAGATTTAAGGTGGTGAGCAGTCATCACCCTTAAAACTCCTCCAAGAGACAGTGTTGCTGAAATTCCCTAAAGAAGGTTATTTTAGAAATTTCCCTTTATGATAGGGCTTTAATGTTTTTCTACTCTTTTTTTTTCATTATTTAAAGTCTTATTAAAATATAGTTGATTTATAATGTTGTGATAATTTCTTCTGTACAACTAAGTGATTCAGTTACACATGTACACACATCCATTCTTTTTCAGATTCTTTTCCCACATAGACCATTAAGAATATTGGGTAGGGTTCCTTGTGCTATACAGCAGGATCCCACTGGACAATCATTCCATATACCATAGTGCTCATATGCCAATCCCAAATCCCCAGTCCATCCCTGCCCCCCAACCTCCTGTCCCTTTGGTAACCATGAATTTATTTTCAAAGTCTATGAGTCTGTGTCTGTTCTGAAAATAATTTCATTTGTATCCCTTTTTTTTTAGATTCCACATATAAGTGATATATGATGTTTGTCTTTCACTGTCCTACTAACTTCATTTAGTACTATTCTGCTCTTTAGCTGGGCCCATGAGTCAAGAGCAGAAGGGGTGGAAGAACCTCATCATTTATTTTGCTTCTATTCCACCATGACCATACATGTGCCACATTACAGCTACTTACTAACAAACTGCTTTTCCCCACTCTCCTCCCGTCCTGACTCTGTACTATCAAGTACTATTTTCATTTTCTCTGTCTTTGCCCTTTTCTTAAACTCTTCCTTTCCCTCTTAATCTATACAACTTTTCTGGCTCACAAAACTTTACTTCGTGCTAAGAATACCACTACTTATACCTCTCAAGTGGGATTTATCAAATACTGCATTCTAAATTCACCTTTATTGGATTGTCTTTTGTGTTGTTGATTATTGTAGTTAAGTATCATTCCTTTGTTATATAACAAGGCCTGACAACTTTTTTGAGGACAACCTCTTAGATTTATACTCACTTGTATATCTCAAAATGCTTTGCAAATATTAGATACTTCATAAATATTAGTTGGTCAATTTATCTTGAACAGTCTTTTTGCTGTATTGCTTTTGGGTACATATTAAAATGTGTTACTAGAAAGATGGGATCTCCAGGTGATTGATTCATTTTAGCCAATAGTTTTAAAATTTGTAAACTCATTACTTGCACTTTTATTAAGAGTTGCTAATGGAGGTTGAAAGAAAGGAGTAGCTGCTTCTATTTTGGTTTAATACGAATAACAGCAACATTCTTCAGTTTCTATAACACAGAGAGTCAAGCTAATCATAATTTAGATATCTCATTTAATCATTACAACAACTATTATGCTGCTGCTGTTATTATCCTATGTCACTAGAGAAGCTGAGAGGCTGAGGCCCCAATATATTGCTAGGTTGTAGGTGTCAGAAGTGTGATTTGAACTTGAGGCTTCTTGACTGCAAAACCCAAACTTTTAGCCACAATGCCATGCTGCCATAAAGCTTTTCTATGCTTATTCTCAAGGGGTTATTCAGACATTCAGCAGGTGTTTTGTGCTCTTCAGCTGTATTGCCAAGCAGACAGAATACATAGGATGTTAGCCTAGTGGTCGAGAATACTGCTCTGGAATCAGCTGGACCAGGGCTTGAATCTCATGTTTGTTACATAAAAGCTATGTGATCAAGGAGTGAATTTCTTAACCTTTCTGATCCTCAATTCTATCATCTCAAATATCCAGATAGTAATTCTATTAGCTGAGATAAGGACAACAAAACTTTTAGCACAGTGCCTGTAAGTGCTTAAGAAATGTCAGTTATTACAATTACAGTCTTGACTCAAACTCCCAAAAATTACATTAATGAAGGGAAATAAGGAAAAAAGCCATTGGAGTCCTGTGTAAAAGGGATGCTTGAAAAACTGACAGGATTACAGTCTCCCCAGGGGTTTAGAAATATATAGCATATCAATGTTTCCTAAAAACTATTATTTTCTTTAGATATAAGAGAAATTGCACAGCATCTATCAGTTAGTCCCACAAGGCTGCAAGCAGATCAATTAAGTCATGAAACGATTTGGGGAGTGCAGTCCTCATGTGCATGTTTCTGTGTGACACATGCAGCCTCCCCACACACTATTCTACTTCCTTTATACTTGGCTTTAGCTGATCCTTGTGCACTGTATGTGAGAACTCTGAGGCATTTGGATGAAATACCGCCCCAGAGAAGAAAGTCCAGGGCAAGTCTGGAGTAAGTTTCACTACATAGAACTGGGAAATCTGGAGAACACCTTTTTTTTTTTTTTTGGTGTTTCTTCAGGTTCTTTGCTTTGTTTTCTTGCTTAATGAATTTAGGACTGTGATGGCTTTATATCTGAAAGACTGTGGTACAAGAAGGAACATCCTCTTTGGGGGAGCAGATCTGGCTTTGCATGCTTACTCTCCCACTTACTAATCTAGTGACCTTGGTGAAATGCCAGACTATGGTCTATAAAGTAGGGACCATGCTGATACCACTTCTCAATTCTTTGTTGTCATGCGGGTCAAGGAAGGTATAGGTATGAATTCTAAGTTATGTGAATATTTTACTGAAAGGGTCATCAAACAGAAGGTTTGTACCTTTGTTCCACCCTAGTTCTCTTTTCTTTGCATACAAATGAATGTATGGGATATGTTCTCTTCGCTCCCTGTGCTATTTCCTCCCAACTTTCCCCCTCCTAAGTCTGTGGGAAAAAAAAAAGGGGGGGGGGGAATTTAAGGATTAAAAAAACTAACCAGTAGGTTTTTGTTGTTGGCCTTCATGTGTGAAGACTGAGCATCACGGTCTGGCCACAAACCAGTTCCCTTTTCTGTCCATAGCCCTCCTGAAGGCTAGTTGGAAATGTAGCCCCAGGGGAACACTGCTGTGGTTGCCCAGGGCCCAGTGCTCTTCCATGCCCCTTAGGTCCAACTCAGGTGTCTTCTTAGAGTCATTTGCTGAAGTTCTGTCATCAGGCAGGCGAGAATGTGTTATAGATGAAGCAGTAAGGCCTGGAAAGAAAAGTTACTCACCTGAGGCTGAGTTGAAGGAGCAGACCTTTTCATTACACTGCACTGTGCTTCCTTTAATCCACTGAACAAGAGAAGAATAGGAGAAAACCAGGGTGAAGAATGAGAAATTTAGAGGAGAGACATAAAATGAAAAAAAAAATGGAAGAGCTACTTATTTTCTTTTCAGTAATATATACTACAACACGTGCATATGTAGTATACAACTAGCTACGTGAGTCGCATAGCTGCTTAAGATAAAATTTTTGGAAGACCTATCTAGAACTGGAATAATCTGAGAAAAATTCTTATCAGATACCCTGGTCCAGCTTTGGCTCTTGCTTCAATTTTTTTTTAATTTAAAAAATTACAGAAAAGAGCAAAGGTGAAATGATGATAATCTCTTATTTCTGTTACTTAAAATGAACCCTTGTTAACATCCTGACATATCTGCTTTCAGTCTTTTAAAAAATAAAAGTACTTGTCATTATGTTTATAAAATTATAAATGCTATTTTGAAATAAAAATATTAAATTTAATTTTAATTGAACTTACAGAAGACTGGAGGAACTATTGAACTTCAAATACCTATTTCCTCATCTCATATTTCCTCTCTTATTTCATAAAAAATGCTGTCTGAAGTTAAGAAAACATGAAAAATATTGATATTAGAACCTAGGTTTTAAAAGTTACACATTTTAACTTTCAACATTTTAAACTTACTCCCTGCTATGAAAGAATAGGGCCATGGTACTATCACACATCTTCACATCCCAACTCTTCACCTTGCCTTCAGTTTTTGTATGTTTTATTATTATTTTCACATTGTTTGGGTTTATAACATTACATCACATTCTAGAATTTCAATTTATATATGTTTAATAGTAAATTATAACTGCATTGACTTCTCATCATTAGTCTTTTTAAAAAAATATTGTATTTCTGAATTTTAAATTTTGTCTTTTTTTTTTTTTATTTTTGCATTATAGCTGGTTTACAGATTTCTGTCAGATTTTCCAACTGCACCATGTGGTGACCCGATTACATGTACATATATGGATTTGTCACATGTAATTAGATATAGTTCCCCGTGCATTACAGTTGGAGCTCCTTGCTATTCCATCATTAAAGCAGTCG
>PVHT021183519.1:13113751-13162427 GCA_004024745.2 Catagonus wagneri
TACCCAGTTATTTCAAGGGTTTCTTGCAGTTTTTGGAGGTTTAAATTGATCAGCATTCAGATGATGATTTGTCCAACTTGTTTTATATTTAAATGCGTTTTTTGATGTATTTGTGGGAGAGGGTGAGCGCGACCTCTTACTCCTCCGCCATCTTGCCGCCTCTCCAGACAAGAATCATTGATGGATGACAATCTGGGACCACACTGTCTGGTACATGGCTGATGACACCTGGCTTCATGTACTGCCCTCTGTTTGGAAAAGCAAGAACCTGCAAAGCGCGAGTCAGCAGATGTCAGGCCTTCACTTCGGGGCAGAAAGGCCAATCTCGCCCCCCTCGCTGGGCCCGGGCTCGCGGCGCCTCAAGGGCTCCTCTGCGGCGTAGACGAGGTCCCAACGCCCAAGTTCCAGGATGGGAATGCCACCGGGCCACCCGAGAGCGAGGTCGCGGAACCCAGAATCTGAATTTTAAATTTTGATTAAAAATAAATTGGCAGGTTTTCATTGTTGAATTTTTTTCAGGCAGGCTCATGGGTAGTCTGCTCCCTTGGTCCTTTCATGGTTTAAAATGCTTTTATACTTGATTGACACTTTGGGTATAACCTTATCAAGTTGTGCCATTTTCACCTCAGAACAATGGTTTCATTGTATTACGGAACTGATTGATCTAGGGCAGCCTGATTTTAATTCCCTGTAGGTCATTTGTCCAGATGCCTGAAATCATTTTATTCCTGAAATTCGGGAGCTTAATTTGAATTTGCGTTATTGTAAGGAGTCCTGTATTAAATTTTCTCAAAACACATGTCCTCTAGCTATCGATAATTTTAAAAATATTTCTTCAACTCAAGTTTTCTTGTAGTATATTTCTGAATATGTAACTATTTCATATATTATTGTTTTTCAGGAATATCAGTTATCCTGTATCTTTATCCCACTGCTTTATCTTTTTATATATGCATGCATCCTTATTACCTCAAGCCTTTATTCTATGCCAGTAATTTAATCATCAGTGGCACTTATTCTGCTCCTTGCTTTTCTAGTTTATCTCTTTCTTTAATGGTACTGCTTTGGTTTTTAAGTTTGTTTCCATAGGTTTTCAACTTTCTTTTTCATAGCATTCTTCTATTATCATTTTATCTTTGGTCCAATATTGAATTAATGTTCTTGTTAAGATGTTCTGTGTCAAGAAGCATTTTGAGAGAAAATTTCCTTGAGACATGTTTCTTCAAGGTTTTTCTGTTTTTATTTTTTGTTGTTTTTGTTTCTGTTTTGTTGATGGTATGCTTCCTTCTTCCTTGATAGTGAAAAAAAAAAATCCTCTCCCAATTGAATTGTACTGAAAAGCCCAGAATTTTGTTGAGACACCTGCACATTTAGATTATGATTTCCTAACCAAAATCTCAGATGGATTCCAGGAGAACAAAAGGGATTTGTACACAACTAAGGTGAACTCAAGCACCTACACAGATGGCTGACACCAGGTCAAGTGTTTCCTTATCATGACATTTTCTATCCTCCCTCTGTTCAATTCCCAGGCCTCTTGTAGACTTTGTGTGTTTTTTTGTGAACTCAGAGAACATTTCTAATCTTTGCTTGCTGGCTTGCTTAAGCACAAGTGCTCCTCTAGAGATAGATGGAGAAACTTTCCTTTAACCCACATCTCATTTGTATACTATCTAGAAAATGAATACATTAGAAACTTCTAAATCAAAATTTAAATCGTCACAAGCTGGGAACCTTCCCTGTAAGAATAAGTAACTTACCACATCCAACAATACTTCTTTTGGCCTCAAAAGCTAAAAAATATCTAATTGGCTGAGATTAGGTGTAAAGAAATAAATACAGTTTAATTTTTCTGAGGGAAAGACCAACCTAACCTTAGGGGACACACAGACTTAAGGTTTCTATTGTATTTAAACTAAATACCATATTAAAGTAATAGCAAGATAATTGGTGAGAAAATTAACCAGCCATATTTTTGAAAACTCAATTCATCACCACACCCAATGTTTTTATAGCTTTTCCTGAATGTTCTCACAGTTAGAAGTAGGCAATCCATTTCCATTACGTGTGCTAAATTTTTTGATCTTTTGAAATGATACACAGTAATGGGCTGTTTCAGCAAATATAATTAAATTGTTTCATTTATTTAGCAAGCAAATTCAGGCTCCCTAGTGCAGTTCAAAACAGAAAAAAAAGTTGCTGGCTTGGCATATGCTTATGGCTTTGATTATCCATAGGCTGAGAGCAGGTAAAGAGCAAATTTTTGTAATTTTATATGGAAAACACTACAACAGCATGCAAAATGTTTAATAGTGTAGTAATTTATTTATTTATTTATTTATTTATTTAAAAAAGTTATGGCATATGAAAGTTTCCAGGCCAGGAGTTGAATCTGAGCCGCAGCTGTGACCCTTACCGCTGGATCCTTTAACCCTCTGTTCTGGGCTGGGAATCAAACCTGCACCTCTGTAGGGACCAGAGCTGCTGCAGTTGGATTCTTAACCCACTGTGCCACAACTGGCACTCCAGTATAGGGATGTTTGCTTCAAGTACATGTTTATCAGAATCTCCTGCTGAGTTACTACCCCCTGGAAATACTTTAAAACTCAAAATTTAAATTTTGCTAAAGCTTGCCTAGGAGTCAGTTCTATACACTTAAGAAAGGGAAAACAACCTAACATTCTATTAGTTGCTAAAATGGGAGAAATGTAAAATCTAGAAAAAAAATACTATAATTAAAGTTTCAATTCTCTAATAGCTCATGATTCATGGAGCATCTCACTGAGAAGAACCATTGTGGAAATCTGGGCCCTCTAGGGATGTAACCACAGGATAAAAGATGTCCTCGTCTCTTCTCTTGCCCTTTATTGTGCTTAACAAAGCTTATGTTTCCTTTCATTGATGTCATAGCCATGGGCATATATAATGCCCAAAATGTATTTATTTGCCCTAAAAAACCATGAGTGATGGAGAGTAAATTTAGCCACCCAAAGGATGAGGTGCCAATCAGAGTAAGAGGATTTTAGAGATAGGCAGAGTCATTTATGTTGACTTTCAAAACCAGAGCAAGTGTTTTTTGAGTACCTACTGTGATGGCCATTTTTGCCAAATGGTCTATATAGTAACACTTGCAATGAGCCCTGGGAGAGAAGCTCACTATACGCCTTCCAGAATAATAGAGGACAATGAGCAACACTGCTCAGAACTGAGTGAGTGAGTGTGGTCCACAAGAAATAGCAGTGGGTCTGTGGCTTTTGTCTTCTAGGACTCCCTGCTCAGACCTGGAAATCTGTGGGCCCAGCCTTGGTAGTGGCTCAACAACTGTGTCTCAACAACTGTGTCTCTGGGAGAGAAGCTGGAATGCTTGGCAGGAGGTAGGTGAGTGGATGGACCCCCGAGGGTTACAGGTCACCTTTATGCTATGACATACAAATTTGTGTCTGGTCATATTTGTGAGCTCTGGCCTCACACATCCATCCATCTTTCTTGACACTCACAGACATCACAAAATTAATGTCTGAAATAGGGCGCTTAATTCTCTATCCTCTGCTTTGTATCTTCCCTAATCATTAATATCTTTGTAGTACCTTGATCCAATTTCTCCATAGAGAAACTTGGGAATCATCCTTAATAATTCTTTCTCTTACCCTACTGCACACATCCAAATCATGCCAACTCTCTCCTTTAATTTGTAAATGTGCTTGGAATCTATATACTTTTTCCTACTGGTCCTGACCACCATCATCTCTCCTTTAGAATAAGACAATAGTCTCCAAATTTACAATCTGTTTTCTTCCCAAACTTAACCCATGTTCCACTTGATGGCAAAGCTAATCTTGCAAAACACTCATCAGATTGTTACCGCAAGATTAAAACCCTTAAACAACTTCTCAACAAGTTCAATATAAACTTTAAGTTCCTGTTGATAGACCACAAAGCTCTTGGTGATCTGGCTTCAGCCTACCTTTTCACCCCCCACCATTTGCTCGACTCCACTCCCCCAAGTTCAGGAGGCTATAGCCACCCCAGTACTATGTCAGTGACTCAGGGCCTTGTTCTGAGCTCTTCCCCTCCTGAGGACCTCTTCCTTCATGTGGCCAGCCTTCTCCATAATAGTCTCTGTCTTAGCCTCTTGCTTGTTTTCTTCATTACACTTACTTGCTGACATTATTTCATTACACTGACATTATTTCATTCATTTGCTTATTTCTTTCTTATCTGTCCCCAGCTATTAGTAGGTAATGACTTAGGAGAGGGACCATCTTTGTGGCCCTGCCCTTCTTAGCAGCACTTAGAGGGAAACCAATAAATGTTGAATGAATGAATGAATGAATAATGTGAAGCAGGAAAGACTGTGGCATAAAGACTTACTGCAGGCTCTGCAGAAGGAAAAGCCTGAGATATGACACAGACAGAATCTATAAAATTTTGAACCAAAAGGAAAAGGAAAATACCATTTGGTCACCAAATCCCGATGAGTTTAGAACAATACTGAGGCTCAGTAATTAAGAAGTAATCTAAGGATATATAAATGAACAGAAATGAATGTCAAAAAGGTTTGGACAATTTTGCAAATGATAGTGTCTTAAAAGGCCACCAAATAAGGCCTGGATGACAGGAATTGTTATAGGTGAGAGCCAAGGAAGATCCACTATCCAGTCCCTTTTTCAAAGGTCATAGCTCTTGTCAGCCTGGGTCTAACTCAATGTGAGCAGAAGTAAACACTATGTTTTTGTTTTGTTTTGTTGTAAGCTGAGAGCTATATTAAGTGCTTTATACTCCCAACTTTATTTGGTGGACACTGGTTTCACTCACGAGGGAGCAGAAAGAGGTTTGAGAGGCTAATTAACCAGCCATAGGTCACATTTGGTGAGGGAATGAAAGCATTACCGTCACCAGAGCCCTGCTCCTACCTTCTGTCCAGACCCTAATTAATATTCACATCCAAAGCCCCAGGGAAAATGGCAAAATTTGCCTTTAGCATTTACTTCTCCATCCTTTATCCTTTTAGGTGGGTCCTACCCAGGCCCCTCCCTGGCAAGAGTCTGTTTAGAAAGAATGAAAGCTAATAAGTCATTAACACCTTAGTGTGAATTAGCTAATGACCCTACAGGGAAATCACTGAACTTTGCAAGCTGAAAATATTTTGACCAGAGGCCTTCTCCTCCCCCTCAAAAAACCCAGATTCAGAGCTGCAACTCTTGGGTCCAGGCTGGCTAATGAGCATGTGCAGGCAGAGGAGCTCGATAAAGATTGACTGATTTATTGATCGATAGGAGCACAGCTGAGCTTAATCTTCCCTTGCAGCTGCTCCTTTCCTTCCATATCTCTGGATAAGTGTGTTTGGCCTCACCAAACATCCCTGTGCATTGCTCACCCCAGTCTTTCGAACAGAGATTTAATGGGGATCTGGTGTTAATAAGTTAATAAGTGGTGATGAAACATCTAGAGACCCCGAAGAGGATGGACCCAACCTGTAAAACCTATAATGCTGGGCTCCTGGCAATCAGGGATCGCCATACCAGACAGGGGGAGAGCTGGCCAAGCCTGCCAGAGGGGCACCGGGGTGCATAGAAAGGAAAGGCCGAGGCAGACCCAGGCTCCCTGCCTCTGTGTATGAAGCCGTGAAGGAGCTGGGGATGGCTCACAGCCCCTGGGACATGGTAGGAGAGGTGGCACTGCTGCTGCTGGCCCTCCTTGCATAAGGGCTGGAAGGGAGAGAAGCCAGCATCAGCGTGACACTGCAGCTGGTAGATGGAGAGGGCCTGATACCCGGCGTGGAGCTGGGTGTGCAGAGACCCCCCTGGGCTGAGAGTTGGCTGCTACCAGGTGCTGAGAGCACCATGAAGCTGTGGCAAAGAGGGCAATGAGGTTTCCCAGAATCAGGAATATTTGTCTTCAAGGCCCAGACACACATTTTATGTTTAGCTCTGAGGGCTGCACTTCTTAGAGAACACATAATGACTACTACATACACGCTGTATAGAAAGAGGGCTTCACATGGCGTCCCATGAGCAGTCATGGAAATAACTGGGGCTCTTTATCCTCAACACAAAAAGACCTAAAGGTTACCTTTAGAGCCAACTTCAGCTGCCCATAGAGTTGTCACACAGAGGATGGCTTTGACTTGTTTTTTTCCCGGAGGCTGGTATTAGAATCAGTGAATAGAAGGCGCAGACAATGATGCTTTCCTAGTGAAGGAGTTTCCTTAACAACCAAGGCTATCTGAAAGTGGAGCAGCATTCACAATATATATTCCCAATATATATCTATTGGACAGTGCTGTTCTAGACCCAGGATAAGTGTTTCTATTTATTCCCAGAAGCATGGTGAGCTGCTCATCACTGGGGGCATCAACAAAAGGCACACAGAGTAGCGTTATCATTGTATAAGGTGCTCACACATCTGGTAAGAGGTTGGGCTAGACCACCCAGGGCCCCTGCAAATCTGAGGTGTTGTGTTCCAGTAATTCAGGACTGTAGAAGCATCTGCCTATTTGGCAGGATAATAGAGTAGAGAATCCACAGAACTCTCTACCTGTGCACAGGGAACGGGGCACCGACTGCTTGCCTGTTCTTTTGCAAGAAAAGACCAACATTGAAACTCAGTAACAGCTTTTTCAGCACTGGTGAAACTGACAGTATTATCGCTTTGAACCTATCCAGAACGCAGATTGGGACTTGAACCCATGTGCTGGGACTCGAACCTGGCCAAAACCCAGATTGGGACTTGAATCCACATTCCAGGGCTTGAACCCAGCCAAAACCCAGATTGGAGCTTGAACCCAAGTTTTAAATTAGCACTCACTCAATATCTGGACTTACTGAGGTTCAGGTTCTTTATGCCTCCGTGCAGAAGGAATTCAGTGAGAGGCAAAGTGTTAGACAAGAAATAAATTTATTAGGATAGGGCGCTTGTGAGAGATGCAAGCAGGCAGGCAAGGAGGCTCTGCCCTGTGGAATACAGTTTTATCCTCCAAGCAGAGTGGGGTTTGGAAAAGCCAGCCTCTTCCTTTCTGGGAGTAGCAGTTCCTCTGTATCCAGTAAGGTGTGTATTCAAATCAGCAGAAGGGCAGTCCTCAAATGCTTGCCCTTGGTCTGAATCTGAATGCAGCCCTCATCCCATCCTCCACCCAGCCATGTGAGGCAATTCTCGAACTTCCACTAGCCAAGCAAGCCTGCCTTGTTCCAATGGCTTTTTTGAGCAATTTATTAACTTACAGTGATCTCCCAAAGTCCCCTAGATTTCCCTCTCTTTCTGTGGTTCATTTTTGGTACTTCTACAACCACCTGTGCCTACTCCATCCCTATCACTGGGGCTGAAGGTGATTTCAGTGTTTATTTCCAAATATCTCTAAACTCCAAGGTATAGAAAGACAGAGTCTTTACTAAAAGAAACTTGCCTTTACCTAATACTTACTATGTTTTAGACCCGTGCTGCCCCCTTCTGTAGCCACTACCCATAGGCACTTGGTATGTGGCTAGTCTACACTGAGATGCATCAAATACATATAAGATTTCAAATATTTGGTAGGACAAAAGAATGTATATATTTTATATATTTTATATTTATGTTTTGTAGTGTTAATATGTTGTCATATATAAGCAGAATCAAGTTGAACTGTTTTCATTTTTTAAAAATGAAACCACTACAAAATTTAAAATTATATGCTCAGCTCACAATATATATCTACTGGTCAGTGTTGTTCTAGACCCAACATAAATGTTTCTATTTATTATTTACTTAATCCTCACTACTATTCCATCATCCCCATTTTATTCATGAAGACACTGGAATTTAAAGAGCCTGAATAACTTGCCCGAGACCATGCAGCTACTAAGTTGCTGACGTGGGATCTGAACTCAGGTCCCCCATACTCTATGGCCACACTCTCCTGCTATTTTATGCTACTATATTGACATCTTCTATGGGGAATTGCTGCAATGTTCAAAAATGCTGGAGGAAGGAACATGAGAAATGACTGTGGAAATGCTGACAGCCGCTGAACTACATAATTAAAAATGCAACAAGGCCTCTGAAGTAGGTACCTTTGGGGCAGGAGTAGACAGTGAATCTGGCTCCAGGTTTGACTGCACAATCCATGCCCTCAGAAAAGGGAAACTGCAAACCCGGAACCTCGCGAATGCACATCATTCAGGGAACTGTAAAGTTTTGGAGATGGCAAGGCATTTCAGGGGTAGAGCTCCCCTGGGTCTGAGCTCTGTGGGCTGGTTTGGGCCAAAGTGGAAACTCCTTTTATATCATGAGAAACCTTCATGCGAATGCTTTTAGTGGGGTCGTTTGATGGAACGGGGAGGTAAAAAAGCAATTAGGAGATGGCCCGGGGGTCTTTTAAAAAGCTGCCTAGATTCTGTCTTAAAAAAACGAACTCATAAATAAAAAGCCTGTACTTGGAACTGCTTTAGCTGACTCAAAAAGGCATTTTCTTTGCCTCCTTCCTTCCTCCCTCCCTCTCTCTCTCTCTCCCTCTTTCTTCCTTCCTTTCTCCCTTTCTCTCTCTCTCTCTCTCTCTCTCTCTCTCAGTGAGGGAGGTTTGGACCTTTTTGGAGGGGATTCTCCTTCCATTTTCTTAGTACACATGAGGTCTTCTCTCTCCTGGTCCTGCCCTCCATGCCTCCGTGGTGGAGACAGCGTTGCTCCCTCTGGCCTCATTACACTCAGGAGGCATCTCTGAGTCAGGCTGTAGGGGGCTGAGGGCTGCAGGTTGAGGGGTCCTCCAGGGATATGTCTCAGGAAGGATTCTTCCTGGGGATCACCTGTCAGCTCTCCCACTTAAGAAGAGAGGAGGTGGCCCTAGGCTGTGGAGGGCGGTGAGATCGATGACAGGCCTTCTGCTACTCTGAGTTCAATAAATAAGTACAAGCCCCCAAATAACATTCAGTTGAGAAGATTCATGAGACGTGAGGTAAATGGCCTGTACAAATGTCCAACTGAGGCGAGAAGGGAACTATGGTAATGATTTTACCTGCCCAAAGGGAAGAGAAACCAGAATTGGAAGGGAAGTGATTGACTTATAATTACACTGACTGGGGACTCTGGAGTTGTGACCACAGAAAATTACTCGAGTTTTCCAGAGCCTTACAGTGGCAACAAAAGCCCCAAAGCCCAAGGCTCCAAAGCAAGTTGGCTACAGTCACCTCTGGGTCTCTCAGGAGGAGGCGGGGTATGGGGAGTGGACAGTGGGATGCCGGCTAGCTCAAGAGGTTCAGGGTGAAGCTGCGGGTGCAGCGATTTTGTTGTAGATAAAATGGGGCAAGAGAGGCTGGACATATCGCAGGTCTCAGGTGAGTGAGTCCCTGGGCTGGGCACCAAGTGAGGGTCCTTTACTTCACACAGGAAAGAATTCAAGAACAAGTCAGAGTAAAGTGCAAGCGGGTTTATTTCGAGAGATACACGTTCCACAGACAGCGTGGGTCATCTCGGGAGGTGAGAATCGTCTTGGAAAGTGAGAGTGCCCTGAGGTGTGCGGGTGGTTAGTTTTTATGAGATAGGTAATTTCACAGGCTAATGAGTGGGAGGCATATTCTAACTGTCTTGGAGAAGGGCCAGGAATTCCCAGGAGTTGGGCCACCGTCCATTTTTTGGCCTGTTATGCTCGGCCTTGCAGCTGTCATGATACCTGTGGGTGTGTCGTTTGGCCAATAAGCGTATAATGAGGCTGAAGGTCTACTGGAAGTTGAATCTTCCACTGTCTTGGGCCAGTACATTCTAACCAGTTTCTGTGATATCCTGTTCTTCTTCTTTTTTTGCTTTTCAGGGCCACATCTGAGGCATATGGAGATTCCCAGGCTAGGGGTCGAATTGGAACTGTAGTCATCGGCTCGCGCCACAGCCACAGCAACACAGGATCCAAACCATGTCTGCGACATACACCACAGCTCAGCTCATGACAACGCCAGATCCTTAACCCACTGAGGGAGACCAGGGATCGAAGCCACAACTTCATGGTTCCTAGTTGGATTCATTTCCAGTGCGCCGCGATGGGAACTCCTGATATCCTGTTCTTCTTAATGGTTATGTCATTCTTTCAATGGCTGTACCCTGCCCTCTTTCTTCCTGTCTATTCAGGGACTTACCCACCCAGGACCATGGATGGCCATGTAGGGGACAAGGGATAGGTCAGAAAGGGAACATATTTCATGCACAAGCCGTAAAGAAAAATGTGAGGCTCCCATCCTCCCAGCTTCCAAGGACTTGAATGGGGTAATGGGGCCACAGTGACTAGGACAGACAAATGAGTGACTCTCAGCTCAAATTCACGGTTCCTTCAGCTCTGCATTTTGAAGCTGGGAGAGACATCCGGAAGTGACTGGAAGGAATGTAGCCATTCTTATTGACCTCAGAAGGTTGGGGCTGCACCTTCAGGCATACCCTCATAGATCTGCCTGCTGGGAATTCATCCAACCCTTTCGGAACACACTTTTATTTCTAACAACTTTCCATTAGTAGTACCGTTAGCAGTAAGGGCTGTGACCAACTAGGAAGCAGAGCCAGGTAGGGTAGGTCAAGAAAGGCATCTTTTGGCCAAAGGTTGCTGCACTAGGTATCTGCTATAGTCTGTGACTCTGTTCCAGGTGCCTTGGGAGAACAAGACTGGTGGAGCACTGAAGGTAATTCCCAACTCCCATCAGCCCCAGTAATTCCATCAAAATTCTTACCAGAGTTCTAAACAAGAAGGTAAATTAATAACCTTGAGTTCTCTCTCTGTGAATGTTCCCAGCCCACACAGTAAGTAGTTATTGCAAGTGAAATAAATATTTGAAAGCTGTAAATGATGTCTTTGCAGTTATGTTTTTCCAGGGGCCATTCATCGTATTTCCTCTGAAGTAAGCAGGCAGTGCTGAGAGAGACTTATTGAACCAACTGCCTTGCAGGTGCCCCTGCCTCATTCAGATTCTTCCCTCCACTGCATCACCAGTGAAACATCCATTGAGTCATGTCAATTCAGCCAGAAAAATACAGTGTTTCCCCTTTTCTAATACAGGCAGCACATTATTTTAGGCCGCTTAGGGTGAGCCTTCTAGAGTTCCAGACAGAGGCTGAGGAAAATTTGTCATTTGATGACATTTCCAGGAAAAGCATTGAAATAACAGCAAGGGTTTCAAAGCCCAATGTGAGTGCTCAAATGGCATCTGGAATTTAAAAGGGATTAAAATGTAAAACTAGCTCAGTATCCCCCACCCCCTACCCCCACCTCACCTCTTCACCAGAACTATATGGAGAGTAAACCTCCCACAGATCCAGCTCTGCCACAGTGTTAGCAAGCAAAGTGCGGAGCGGGTCACAGTATTTCTAATTCAGATTAATGACCCCATTCAGCCCTGTCTCCTTAGCAGGAAATTAGAAAGTGTAGGAAGAGCAAATAGTGATTCATAATGCGTGACTCTGGGTATTGGCAGTTGTGCTCGTTAAAAGCTAAGATACTGTTTTGATATAAAATAATTGAGTCTGACTTATTTATGGAATAAAGTATTGCCCATAATGGGAGATCCCTTTTTACAAAGCCAGCTGGTTATATACCCATACGTTTGAAGGACAGAAGAACTGACCTTTGCCCATTCTGTGTTTGCTGCAGTTCTGTCAGAAACAGTAATTTAGGGTAATAGGCTCACAGGCTGTTGTACTTTTCTTGTTCTCTGTTGTTGATTCTTTATCTCTTCTTCCCCCCTGGTCATCTCTCTCCACCAGGGCTAAGTCTTGACCTTCTCTTCTCCACTCTCCATATCTACTTCAGGGAACTTATTTAATTAGGGGACTTCATTTGTCACCAGTTTGCCTATAGCTAGGACCTTTTCCCCAAGTCTTATTATCTCTCCTATTCTTCAGTACACAGGCACACACACACACACACACACACACACACACATTTTCATTTGATTTACATAGACTTAGGTATGAAAGCAGACTTGTTATTGTTCCTTTGTAAATTCCAGTCCTTCTCCAAATTCCCATTCATAGCCATGCGTGCCCATTCTTTCCTTCCTTTACTCTCCATATATTGTCTGTCATCAAGAACTGCCCTTTCCTCCTTGGATTCATCCCTTTCCTCCATATATTCTTTCAATATGTCAGCTTGGCTCAGGCTCTTATTTAGAATAATTAATTTTGAATAAAAATTATGCAAAAATATATACATAAGTTATATATGAACAGATAACTGAATCACTTTGCTATACAACAGAAATTAACACAACACTGTAAATCAACTATACTTCAATACATTTTCTTTAAAAAAGAAGTAAAAAAAGAGAAATAAATACATCTGAGAAGTCATTTCCAAACCTGGATGTGTATTAGAATTTCTTGAGGAGCTTTTTGAAAATGCAGGTTCCTACTAACTCTGAGTCTCATCTACTATTCTCCTCTTGCATATGCCTCTTCTGACGCTAGTCTCCTTGCTTTTCTTTGAACACACTGCACATATCTCTGTCTCAGAGCCTTTGTACTTCCTCTTCGGAACTCAACCTAGATGTCCACACTGGCTTCTTCTGATGGATATTATCTCCTCAGAGAGGTGAACACACTAAGATAGATTCTTCCACCTGTCCATTATGTGTTTATTCTTTCCGGGCAGCTGTCCTTCCTAAATAGTGAGCTCTGTGAGGGCAGAGATTTCTGTCTGGCTTACAGCTTTATCAGAGCTAGAAAGAACCTCTACAAGTGGTAGGCACTTCAGCAATACCTGATGAATCAGTGCCTAAAATTTGAATCAGACTTCAGGAAGGCTTGTTTTAAAATGATGGGGATTTTTTTGTTTTTTTGTTTTTGCTTTTTGCTTTTTAGGGCCACACCCACGGCATATGGAGGTTCTCAGGCTAGGGGTCTAATTGGAGCTATAGCTGCTGGCCTACACCACAGCCACAGCAACACTAGATCCAAGCCACGTCTGTGACCTACACCACAGCTCATGGCAACACCGGATCCTTAACCCACTGAGCGAGGCCAGGGATCGAACCTGCAACTTCATGGTTGCTAGTTGGATTCATTTCCACTGCGTCACAATGGGAACTCCCTAAAATGATGGTTCTTAAAGCATGGTTTCTGGACCAGCAGCTTCAGCGTCACTTGAGAAATTAGCAATGCATACTCTTCGGCTTCCCACTAGTCCTGCTAAATATGAAACAGGGAGGCAGCTATGTGGGTTTCAACAAGCCCTCTTGTTGACTCTGATGCTGGGTAAAGCTTGAGAAATACTATTCTAAGACGTTGTTTGGGTGCCATATCATCTTTTGCACTTAGTACTATTTGCCAAGGCAAAAAAAAAAAAAAATCTCACGTCACTTATATTTGACGTTTACCCTTATCTCAGACTATTCCCTGATAGTTTCAGGTGCATTGAGTCAGGAAGCTGGCTTGTCCTGTGCTCCTTAAGTATCAGGAAGAACTTAGTACACATTTGTTGGCTGGTTGATTTCACAATATTCCTTGCATATTCCTTTTCTTAAAATGTCTAAGTGACATATAGAAAAAGAAATTTATACTCTTCTACTTAACAGCTGGTACAGGGATGCGTGTTATTAGAATAGAGAAAATACATTGATTAAAAATACTTGCAGAGTTCCTGCCATGGGACAGTGGATTAAGAATCCAAATGTAGTGGCTCCACACAGGTTTGATCGCCAGCCCAGTGCAGTGGGTTAAAGGATCTGGTGTTGCTGCAGCTGCGGCTTGGGGCACAGCTGTGGCTTGGATTCAGTCCCTAGCCCAGGAACTTCTATACGCCGTGGGTGTGGCCATAAAAAAACAAAAAAAACCTTGCACCTTGGTTAATTATAACTCATTGTTTTATTAATTGTTAAGAAAAATATTAAAGTAGTTAAAAGCATGAGTTTAGGAGTTGTATATGGATCAGGACTTAATTGGTAAAATGGGCAATAATACCTGCGTTGGGGAATTAATAGCACTGGTGCACAGTAGGTACTCTAGGTATTATTAATAATGATAATATTTGGCATTTTTATAACTCATAGTATGTAACATTCATTATCCTGGTGTGTGTGTGGGTGGATGTTTGTAAGTGTAATCATTAAGGCAAAAAGAAGACAGTGGAAAGTGTATTTTAGAACAGTGGTTCTCAAAGTGGTCCTAAAACTGGCAGCGGTAGCAGCAGGAGCATCACCTAGGGACCGCTAGAAATGCAAATTTCTGGGCCCCACCCAGATCGACTGAAACAAATCTAACCGTGTGGACCAACTACTATCTGTTTTAATAAGACCTCCAGGTGGTTCTGATGCATGCTAAGCTTTGGGAACCCTGCTTTAAAATCATACTCTCTCTTTCTCTCTCACACAATTTCCGTATATAAATGGTGTGCTTCTTTGGGGAAACAATTTATTAACAGGCGAAAGGACAGTGGTAGCCAACAACTAGAGAGCTCCTGCTAAGGAACAAGTCAATAGCACCCGAGTCATTTGAATTTGGGAAAAAGACCCAATTCCCAGTTTCTGTATCAAACCCATTCAGTGGCCTAGCTTTCTGACAGGTCTTTGAAAAATGAGGTCTCCAGTAACAGCCTCTCTCCCTCCAGTGTTTCCAAGGCCTGCAGCAATTAAACTGCTGAGCAGAAACTGGACCTGATGGTCTGTTAACCCTTTGTCAGCTAAAGCACAGAGACAGTTTGTTGTGCTAGAAGGATTTTTCTTCTCAACTTCTCTTCCTCCCACTGTGCTACAAAGGAAAACTGTCTCCTTAAACATCTTGTCGAGCTGCTGCGTCTGTGTGATTGAAACAGCCGGGTCAGAGATCAGCAGAGGTGAAAGGTCATCACAAACTAAATGCAGCTGCTGAATCTCCTTGTGCTTCTCCTTGGCATCATGAAGACAAATAGCATTAAAAAAAAATTCTCCCCATGAAGCAGTTCTCATTTTCTCCTTTCTCACCTTTCAAGCATTTCTTAATGAACTATACAGTTCAATCATCTATGAACCTGATGGCTTTAAAATCCAAGCATAGTCTGGCCAGAAACAATCAGAACTGTGTTAAGACAGCTTTCTGAGCGCATTTGTCCTTGGGTTACTAAGTTTGCGCTTTTACCATGGTCCAAATCTCATTGTTTACATTTTCAACAACCTCAAACAAATGTGTAGTGATATCCAGCCAGTCCTGCTGTGCCAGGTGTGACAGGCACTGGGCAAGCACTTCCCAGTTATTGATAATTGTGATGTCTTTTCTTTTAGGTACAGTCGTTGTTTCTTATTGTCCACACATGCTTTATAGATTCCGTCTGTGAGTTTTCACTTCTAGACCAGCACCTTCCATTGTCTACTCAGAGATATCTCAGGAGACCCAAGCTAATTTTAATGCGAGTTTAAACAAAAGGCAATTGGCATCACAATCTTATTTAAGCCACATCTGTTAGAACCCAGGAACTCTGTATTAAGGAGAGAATATCCTTCCTGTTTCTCCACTTCTGAAGTTGAGAAGAGTTTGAATTTAGTAAACAGAATAGAAACCACCCAAAGATATCCAAATTAATACTTCTTTAAGGATGAGAATACCCAGTGTTCAACCTAAGCTCGTATTTAAAGAGGTCTGTATGGTACTCAGCATCGCACTTTGCTCACAGTAGATGTCCAGCACTTTTTTCTGATTCAGTATTATTTACGCTGTGAGTTTTAGCCATCCAAAGCATAAAACTGGGATGGAGATATAAGAGATGGAGATGTGTGATTTTAAAGTAACATAAGAATTTATTCATCAGAGTTGGGTTTTTACTGTGTTGGTGCAAATGATGGAAGAAGGAATTGTACTCTTGCTTTTAAATGAAAACATGCATGTAAAGCAGCTAATATAGATCCACTCCTGTCACACAAGTGCTCACTTGTGTGTGAATCATCACTTTGATTTTTCTTCTCTCTTCAGGTCAGTGATAGTCCATCTTCATGCCAAGGGACAACTGTGCTAGAAAGGTCAGGAATCAAAGCCATAGTCAGTGGTTTCCCACCTTGGCCCTCTGTAGGCAGGCAGCGTTGAAAGCAGGGTGGAGGAAGGGTTTGCAGAGTTATTTGCAAAAGATTTGAAATCCAAATGTGCACCATACATTGCATATAGACAAATTAAACACTATATACAGAGTTCCTACTCTTTCTCAAATATCGATCTGCACACTACTGTGGTAAATATACACATATTTATCTAAAAATCACTACAAAATGTATCGTTTATTACTGAGTTTTGGTTTCTCAACTGCTGTCAAGTGATGCCTAAGAACTGTCTTTGCCATTGAAATCTTTGCACGCTATTTAGAATGTTTCTGGGATATCTATCAATCATATCAGAGGTTCTACTGGCAGTTTTAAAGTGCCATATCTCTGCTGGAAGTCTAAAACCAAAGGAGACTCATTTTCGATCATCTACAGATGAGACTTAGTCACAAAACCTTTGCCTTCACCGGTGTGCACTGAAATGCCATGTGAATTAAATTACAGTAGACAGGGGAGTTGGACTACAGATCTGAAATCATTAGCACCTCCTGAGAGCATTCACCTGATTTGTGTGTATTTAAATATAATCTTCAATAAAATTAGGAAAACTTTACCACCATCTGTGTTGCCATAGCAAAAATGCAGGGGCCGCAAATATCTGGTCTAGGTTTTGACACCCCACACCCCACCAGCTAGTGTGGCAGCTAGACATTTATAATCAATTTCAGCAGTCTTTCTCCTTAAGCGAGGATATTTATTCCTCAGAATCCTGTGCTCCAGGCAGTTGTTAGCAGACTGGATGATGGATTATGAAACCGACTTTCTACGTCTGGAATGGTAAAGGGTATGGGCTTTGCAGTTGTGGGTTTAGGGGGCTCAGATCCTAGTTTTGCCCCTTTGATGCTGTGAGACATAGAGCAGGACCCTTAAGGTATTTAGGTACTCCTTCTCCTTATTTGCAAAAATGGGATTATAGTCCCATCTCGCAGGATTATTGTGAAGATGACAGAAAAAACACATGTAAATTGCTTAGTATTCCTAACACGTAGTGAGTACTCAATAAATTTTAGGTGTTGTTATTTTTAATACAGCTTGAAACAATGTGATGAGCACTAGGAGAGAGGGACTCATTTTGCAGGACCTCTTGAGTTCTATGAAGCAAGTGTGGAGGATTTTATCATCAGAGTGCTTCTTTACTGAAGTCCCCCTCTTTGGGGTCACAGCCCACATTTATTGAGGGCCTACCAACTGCAGAAAGTCTTCTAAGTACTTTTTAAGGAGTAACTAATTTTGTCCTCACAAGAATCCGAGGAGGTAGTAGATGTTCTTATTCCCAATTTACAGATGTAGCTGCTGAGGCATATAGAGGTTAAGTCACTTACAAGGGATGGACTTTGGCTGGTTCTTTTTTTTTTTTTTTTGTCTTTTTAGGGCTGCACCCTTGACATATGGAGGTTCCCAGGCTAGAAGTCCAATCGAAGCTGTACCTGCTGGCCTACGCCACAGCCACAGCAATGCCAGATCCTAACCGCATATGCGACTACACCACAGCTCATGGCAATGCGGGATACTCCAGCTGGTTCTGTTTGAAATGCTCCTGCCATCAGCAAAACATCAATGGGACTTTGTGAAAATGCAAATTCTCAGGCTCCACCCCTCAACCCTTGAATCAGAAACTGTGGGTAGGCCCAGAAATGCTGGTTTTAACAAGCTCTCCAGGGATTCTGAGGCACATCAAACTTTCCGGAACAACAAAGGAGCACTGGCAGGGCAAGGGGAAGTTAGGAGTGAGGAGAGCTGATGAAGAAGTGTATTCCCATCCTTTAAGGAAGGGGACATACCTTGTCAGAACTTTGATTCCTAACTGTATCTTCCTGTTTTATCTTGTGTATGATGAAAGTTGGTTGATTGTGCTATTGCTTTTTTTTCTTTTTTTTACTTTGTGTTACAGGTTCCACTGGAACAAATAAGAAATCCCTTGTCTGTCTGAATTGTACATGAACTAGTGTGAAAGACACCCATGTCTCTTTATCTCTTTCAAATCCATTTTTTTCTTTCTTTTTTTTTTTTTTCTTTTTAGGGCCACACCCACCACAAATGGAGGTTCCCAGGTCCAATCAGAGCTGGAGCTGCTGGCCCATGCCAGAGCCACAGCAACGTGGGATCTGGGCCACATCTGCGACCTACACCAAAGCTCACGGCAAT
Source organism: Catagonus wagneri (assembly GCA_004024745.2). Lineage (NCBI taxonomy): Eukaryota > Metazoa > Chordata > Mammalia > Artiodactyla > Tayassuidae > Catagonus > Catagonus wagneri. The sequence continues at coordinate 13,131,901 of PVHT021183519.1, forward strand.
GCCGGATCCTTAACCCACTGGGCAAGGCCAGGGATCAAACCTAAGTCATGGGTGCTAGCTGGGTTTGCTAACTGCTGAGCCATGAGAGGAACTCCAATGCTCTCCTCAGTTTGTACAACAAACATGAATTACTGTATTTCACCTCTTGCAGAATTTAATCCAATAACTTCTGACCAGCTAGGAAGGTTTTAAATTTTGCTGCATGAATTGGGAAAGATCTTGTTGGAGACCTGGAGCATATAATAAAAATCTAAATATAAGGCCTGTCCAGACATATCTCCCTTGAATCTTTGTAATGTCTTAATGCAATAGGCACTGTCATTATTAAACCCCAAGGCAAATAAGGTCACTTACCAACACTTTACCAAAGCTTACCAACCCTTAGTGACATAACCTGTAGAGTGTGTGAGCAACGGGGCCAGGATTCAACCCCATGTCTGTCTGACATCAAAGCCTACTCTCTTAGTCACATGCTTTATATGACAGACAAGGAAGGCGTGTTGGAAATCTGAGGTCGTGGACATCACAAAGATGGAGATGCCAGAACGTCCAGCTCAGAGTTTCTAGAGAGAAACCGGATCCTGGATTTAGAGACTCTCTTTGGACTTCATCAAGCTTTGCCCTCAGCTTAGCCACATAGAGAAGGTGGGGCCCAGTATCCTAGTGCTGTCCACCCCGCAAGCCTACTGTATAGCAGCTTAGGGATGAGGGAGGAACTATCCCAAAAGTTCCTCTGTATTTTCCCAGGGACCTAGGATGTTTCTTGCACTTTAGGGGAGGTGGGAAGGAGGAAAGTGATTATTTCTGATCCTATCCCTATCTGCTGCTTTCCTGCTATCTTTTCAACAATTTTGTTCTGCTCCTGCAAACATAAACTGGTAGTATGCAAATTCATAGTAAGAACAGGTTATAAAAAACAGAACAAATCCCAGTCTGTATCTCTGGAATTCAGCCAGATGTTCTCTCTGTCTTTGGCCATGCAGAATTTCCGCAGCTTGCTTTTTAACTTTTCCAGCTCCAACCCTGTTTTGACAGACCTTTAGCTTCCTGTGTACATTCCATACTTTCCTTTTCCTATAATTAATTTTGGACCTTCATTCCCAGGCCTGCCCTTAGCATCATCTGTGCACACTTGGGCCCAGATAGCAGTCTGTAATGGGGTGTTCTGTAGTGGGGGTGTTGCTGAGTTCTAGCACCTGCCAGAAGGATAATTCTCATCAATTGGGTTGGGGGGGGGGAATCAAATGCCTAGTGTGGAGGAAATTAACCAGCTCCCGAGATCTGGGCAGTGAATCTGAGTCCCCAAGAATCAGCTGAGGCCTTTGTTAAAATGAAGATCCTCAGGTCCTGCTCTCCCCAGTTCTGATTCAATAGATCTGAGATAGAGCCCAGGAATCTGTATTTTAATAAGCACCCATTGTAGTCCCTATACCTCACGTTGAGAAATAGAGGTTTGCCTGTAGTATCAGAGGTGTCAGATCCCTCACATCCAGCCTTTGGGTGGCAGAAGGGTTGTGGGATGGTGGTGGCACTAAAGCTATGTCCCGCCTGGGAGAGTGAGATGGGAGTCAGGGGAACAAGACAGCAGTGTGCACCCTCACACTCTTCTTCCCCTCTTCTAGGCTGTTCCCACTTCCTTCTCTTCTAAAAGGAAGTCTAAAGGCTGTCGGATAAGGATACTTTATTATATATAAAACAGCTTTCAACAAAGCTATGCTAGTTGTGGGGAGTAGGTCTGGGGGGCTCCAAGCTGACCTTTCTTCCACTTCATTCTTTTCCTTTCTTTTTTGCCTTTTTTGTCTTTTTAGGGCTGCATGTGTGGCATATGGAGGTTCCCAGGCTAGGGGTCCAGTCGTAGCTGTAGCCGCCGGCCTACACCACAGTCACAGCAATGAGGGATTCAAGCCTTGTCTGTGACCTACACCACAGCTCATGGCAATGCCAGATCCTTAACCCTGTGAGCGAGTCCAGGGATCGAACCCACGTCCTCATGGATTTAGTCAGGTTCATTAACCGCTGAGCCACGACAGGAACTCCTCCACTTTATTCTTTGAAGAAGCGCTTGAGGCAGGTCCCTGGACACTTTAAATTTTCCTCAGGATTGCTTTGAAAAAGTCTTAATCTAACCCCCTTTTACAGATGAAGAACTTGCGGCCCAGAGAGGTGAAAAGACTCGTGTAAGGCTGCCTGGAGGCTTAATTGGATGATTACTCTCGTCTACTCGATCTCAGGCCACTGAGATTTCCAAGCTGTGTTAGAACATCTGTGTTCAATGTGCGGTCCGTAGGTGTTCTAGGGGACCAAACGGTGAGTTGGAGTCTTATACGTAAGTTTGGGAAACACTGGATGCAGCCCATCCAAGCAGGTTTCTTTATGGTTGGATTTCCTAGGCCCTTGGATATTCTAATGGGAATTGTCAGTCTCCAATAAAGGTGATGGAGGCAGAGTTTTCCAAACTCTTTTACTAACAGACACTTCCCCCACCCTTTGTAACATATTAATCAGCCTCTCAAAGGACATTATTGTTGTAAGGAAAACTGTTTGAGGATTGCTGTAATACTCTGTGTTGCCCTGAGAAAAGCCAGAGAGAGTACATAGTCACTAAAGATCAGAGTCCTCAGGGGGTTATCAATTCACACAGACTTGCTCTGGACTTATCTAGCCACCTTTGCCACCTGAACTGCCACACCTGGGCTCCAGGTGGATCAATGTGCCCAGTTCCCATGAGAAGAGAGCCACAGGGCAGGAACAGTTGTAAGCCGCCTGACAGAATGGCTGCAGAATGAGTGTCAGCCCCACCCCGCACTGGATGCAGAAGTTCAGCTCTCAGAATTGCTAAACCTGAAGGACAGCATTGAATGTGTCAGGAGGAAACATCAGCTCGGTGTTCAGTTGAAAACACGAGGGCTGCTGTGGTCAAGGACCAAGCCAAGGAGGGGGCAGTATTAAGAAGCACACACCCCAGCTACCTGCTCTTGGAGCAGACACATTACCAGGGAAACTGACAGAGCTGGGCGGTGCGGGGGCCTCAGTCAGAGTCCAGTCCCCTGTTCAGGAGATGACAGAAGCTGATTAGTTGGTCAAGGGGAAATTATGCTGGCAACTTTGCGCTTTTTTCTGATCATTTTTGAAGCTATACCTGTGATTTGTGGGCTTTGCAGCCCATCAAAGGCTACCAGCAAGTGAGCAATGAGGGTTCCGCCTACAGGTGAACCAGAGACTTTGTAGCAAACAGGGGATGGAGGGGAGGCAGGCCTCAGAATCTAGAAAAAGAGAAAGTGTAGGTAAAACCAGCATTCATTAGATCCCTGTCACATAACCCTGGGTGTGAAGCAGATCACCCAGCAAAATGTGCTCAGAGAGGGCATGAGCTGACCCACCACGAAGGAGGGCTTCTCTTGGCTGGAGAAAGTGACTGTAGTGTTGCATGTCCTGTAGGCAATTGGCCAGGGTAAGGCCTTGTAGCCCAGATTAACCTTCATGGTGACCAATGGGCCAAGCCCAGGAAGCACCCATATGGTTGCTGAGCAACAATACATTGAAGAAAATTTGGTTCCTGATCTGATTTCATTTTAATCTTTAGCTTGTTTGTCTGATTAAAAACAAAAAGTACAGAAGTTCCCTGGTGGCTCAGTGAGTTAAGGATCTGGCATTGCCACTGCTATGGCTCGGGTCACTGCTACGGCATGGGTTCAATATCTGGCCCGTGGAACTTCCACATGCTGCAGGCGTGGCCAAAAAAAAAAAAAGTATATGTTCATTATTAGTAAAAAGCATGACTACAGTGTTATGAGCAAGGTCTTTGGAGACTGAAGGTGAGCCCTAATCTCACAAGCTTTGTGACTTTGGGCAAACCACTTATTACTTCCTCTTCTGTAAAAATGAGAAAAATAATCATACCTGCCTCAAGTGGTTGTTATGAGGATTTAATGAGACAATTATGTAATGATATAATGTCCTTAGCAAAATGCCTGGCATGTAGCGAGCACTTAGATTTTAGCTATTATTAACATAATTATTATGATCTCATAAACCCAGAGGGATGGCCTATTAATTCTTTAGTGTATTCCTTTTCAATCTTTTAATCATGTGTTTCCATTTTTAAATAGGTAGGGTCATATGAGACACATGCAATTTTGTGTCCAGCTTTTTTCAATTAATATTCTATACTAGTTGCTGAGTTTATAATGAGATACAGGTAGAAGGACTAACTTAAGAATAAGCAGACTTGGGTTAGAATTTCGCTTTACCACTTATACCAACTGTGTGACTTTGGAAAAACTACTTAGCTCTTCTGAGACTCAGTTTCTCAGCTGAGTTGGTATGACCATTGTTATCTTACAAGGCTGTTAGGAGAATTCATAGGATGATAGATTAAAGGCCTAGGATGAGGCCAGACACTTAGTAAGTAGGCAACAGTGGTCGGTTCCCTCATTATGGGGACAAATATGCAGTAATATTTCTGAGCTTCCAGGGAATGTTTTAATGTTCTATATTAAAGAATGAATTAGAATGAATGAATGAATGAAAGGAATGAATACTAGTTGAGCAAGAGGAATTTCCACAAAGAATTCTGCACTGAGAATTGTAAGATGTAGAGAAGTATCTACTGTATAATAATTTCATACTTGTAAGCAAAAAACACTACTGTTCCCCATAGATATGTATATATCTACATATAATTGTATAAGCTTAGAGAAAGGTGTACAAAGATAGAAAGCAGGCTGTTAACAATGGTTATTTAGTGGTGGGGGAAGAAGAGAGAAAAAAAAGCAAAAATATACATAGCATAGTGCTAATATAAAGTTTAGAATATGCAATTGTGAGTAGTATTATAAATATTTAATAATCAAATAGCTATATAGACAATGCCTAGCAGACTGACATAGGTAGATTGAAATATTGATTGACTTCAGGTCGTGGTGTAATTTTCTTTTGGGTTACTATTAATATAAGTTACTTCAATATAAGTCTCTTAAAATATTATTATTATTATTGTTGTTATTGTTGTTGTTGTTATTTTAAATGAGCTCCTTCACAGTTGATCATAGTAAGGAAACTGAATTAGGTAGGCTTAACTAACACAGTAGTTAGTTAACAGTCAAGAGACCAGTGTCCATAGGAGTCATATCTATTGTTTTCCAATTGTTCTTTCAGAAACCCTTGGCCAACAAGTGGGAAAGTGCTAGGCCCCCATGCCTATATCTGCTTCTCTACTCTTCATCACCTCCAAATCTCAGCTGTAATTAGAACAGCTCGTATTCATTCATTTTATATTGGAATTTTACCTATAATTTTATTTGAATAAAGTCCTGGTACTTAAAAAAGAATTTGAATATTGTTGCTTTAGACAGTGATGCCTAAGCAGGGCCAATTCTAATATGAGTGCTCCACATATTACACTTATAATTACATTTTGAGGGAGTTAGATATGGCTGCAATATAGCCAAAAGCAGGAAATATGATTAGAATGGTTCTAATTCTAGGCCCTGATTCCTGCTAGCCTGTTATTAATGGAGGAGATTTCTCTGCCATGAACCTATTTATTTGGGCTGAGGCATTTTCACCAGTATTAATTTAATTTAATTTATCCATTTAATCAGTGGACTGTTAACATCGCTATAGTTGTACTTACCCAAGTTTGCCTCTCGACCTACCTCCTTATGGTAACAAAACCCCTATTTCTAGTGGGGAGCCCAGTATAAGTGCTTTAGAGTGGGTATATGACCCCAGCCTGACCAATGAGAACACAATGCACTTGGTCATTGTAAATGATTCAGAGATAATACAGTATTAAGCTCAACCAATCAGAGCCCAGCCTGGAGTTTTTAATTGGAATTATTGAGACCATTACCTGTATGGATGAGGTGAATGCAGACCTGCTGGTGGTCCTGTTTGCCATTACATAGTAGGGAGGCAGTGCCTTCAAATGAAACCAAGACCAAAAAGGAGTTGCTAAGAAATGGAGCTAACTCTCTGAAGACAATGTCGAAGCCTTTGGATCCAGGTATTCCTGGAGTTAGTGTGCTCGTGAACTTCCCGTCTATGTACCTTTCTTTTGTGTTACATTTATCTCTTATAGCTGAGTGTCACAGCCCAATCACTGTGTGATTCTTTTTATTTTTTTCTCTTTTTATTGTTTATTAGGGCCAGACATGTGGCATATGGAAGTTCCCAGGCTGGGGTTCGAATCAGAGCTGCAGCTACAAGCCTATGCCACAGTCATAGCAATGCCAGATCCAAGCTGCATCTAAGACTTGTACCACAGCTCACGGCAACTCTAGATTCTTAACCCACTGAGCAAGGCCAGGGATCCCTCGTGGATACTAGCCAGGTTCCTTACCACCGAGCCACAACAGGAACTCCCACTGTGTGAGTCTTGCCGATGGATATTCCTAACAGGGCTGTTGGGGTAAGAGAAAAAAATGGGGCTTTTCCTAGAGAAGCAGACAATATTGAGAGAGGCTGCAGGGCTGGGCAAGCAGCTTAAAGGCATTGGATACCTGATAGGGGACAGGAGGAGTCAGACATGAGAAAGGAGGGAGGTGGGGTGAAAACTCCCTCCCTCTATTACCCTGAGGTGTGAATACTCATCCTTTGAATTCCTCACTCCTGGGAATCTAAGCCCTTGGAGGAATTTTATCTCCATTTCCATGTATATCACTGAAGACCCATGTAACATTGTATCAGAAAAATCTTGTAGGAGTCAACGTTTTGGGCTATGAGCAACAGCTAGGGTGGTAAATGGAGAGAAGTGTGTCCTCTGGGCCCTTCTGAGAAGGTGACAGAATCAGTGTTACCTGGAGCTAAAGAGCAATGGAGCTTGGAGGAAACTGCAAGTAGGAGAATGGTGATACTCTTCCCGGATCCATGAGAGCCAAGTCCCAGGGACAGCAGAATATCCAGTGAAGCAATGTCACCCAATTCAGAAGTCTCTTCACATTGTGATCCATGCCATTCTTTCAGATCTGGCTAGTTGATTAAATTATCCCTGTGCTAAAACAAGCCAACATATAGTCACCAACATTCAGCATGTTTTGGGGATTTCTAAAGCTAACAGGTTGACCTAGTTTTGTTTCTGACTTATGCACCCTGTGTATATTAAAACAATTGAAACCCCCTCTCCTCTACTAAACCCCTGACCCTCTTTATTTTCCCAGTAAGTCAGTATTATAAACCAGTTTGTACACCTCAGCCTGAGATTTCTGTTCGCCTACTGCCATTTTACAGTCCTGAGCTCGAGCAATGGTATTGAGTTACAGGCAGAGAATATGTTTCCTCCACGGTTAACCAGTGTTCCTGACTTGCTGTTTCTGAGAGGGGCCAAGGTGGTACATCATACATCATCTGAAGAGGGGGCTAGGCCCAGCCGCTGGCTCTTTACTGAGGTTATCACTTATTTCCATGGCTCCCAGCTTCAGTAAGATCTCAGGGAAGGATAACTGGGAATGGAAGAAATGTTGCAGCTGAAATAAATGCAAATAAAAATCTGTAGGATCACCTGCACAGGAGCAGGGGGTGAAAACAAAAATGGAAACTTGGCTTTCAGATAATGACTGGTTCTTTGTAGGAGGGTAATTCCGTTGTTAGAAACTGCCTATTGTCACAATCCTGATACAGTAATGACTTCTTTTATTCCCTTTGAAGCTGAGAGTATCAGAGACCAAAAATAACCTCAGCATAAATCATTCCTTTTCCAGCATTTGACAGCCACTGTCTCAAACTGAATTAGTCATCAGGCACAAGGAGAGCCGACATCATCACAGATTCACACGTGTTTAATGGATAAAGCATGACTAGGGAGACATTTCCTGTTTAATCTCTGCTGTTCGATGTTCATTAGTAGATCACATGGCTATTAAAAGAAACAGGACAGTAGAAGTTTCTTTGGGGCAGGATTAAGCAGATGTGTTTTACTTAAAATGTGTAATGAATTTTATCCCAGAGAGATGTAAGAGAGGCAGAGCAAATGAAAGAGGCATTGGAGGATACAAAGGGTATTTAATCAGAAAGCTTGTCTCAATTGCTTGGACAAGAACCCTTCCCATCAGGAAGCATATTTTTGAACATGGGAGACCGAACAATAGTACAAAACCAGACCTCTAGTGTACCAAAAAGCTGACTCAGACACTTCTAGAGAAAGTGCTGAGCAAGAGACATGGTTTCATTGATATTGGAAAACTGCAATTGCCTGAATCATTTCTATTAATCTTGTTTGGCAATTTTCTAAGCAATGATGTCTCCACTACCTGTACCTTCTCTCTTGAAGTAAAAATGCTGGTTATTATTTTATTATATCAAATGGGGTTTATTTATGGTTTCCTAATGTAGGTACTGCTGATTAGTTCTAGGCTGGAGATGTAAATACACAAATCAAGATTAGGAATCAGTTTTAAATAGTACCTTTCTTTTAAACAGTTCAAAGTATTTACCTCAATCCTTCCAATTGCTTTGCTTGTCTGGGTATACCAAGTCTGTTTTTAAAGTTGGAAATCATGGAGCCTTTTTATTTTTCTTTAAGGGCCACACTTATTGGCATATGGAAGTTCCCCGGCTAGGGATCAAATCTGAGCTGCAGCTATTGGCCTATGCCACAGACACAGCAACATGGGATCTGAGCTGTGTCTGTGACCTACACCACAGTTCATGGCAATGCTGGATCTTTAATCCACTGAGTGAGGCCAGGGATTGAACCCGCATCCACGTGGATATTAGTCGGGCTTATTACCACTCAGCCACAACAGGAACTTCCTGTGGGGCCTATTTTTAAACACAAAGGGCAATGTTGGGTAGAATGATGTTCTTAGGATCATAAAAATCTCCCTCATGGGTTTATGAAGTTGTTATGAGGGAACCAAGTAACCTAAGAGGTGGGCAAGGGCAGGGATTACCCTTATTCTAATTTGGAAACATGGACACCCATGGGGTTAAACAGTTAGTACCAGATTCTAGATTGCCTGAATCTCAGGCCTGACTCCTTATAGGAGAGGCCAATATTGCCCAGCCAAGTAACTGGGGCAGTGCATTGGGCTTTGATGGGTCAAGGCTAGGGCTATGATTTCCTATCAAAGCCCATGGAGGATCCCAGGAACACAAAAGACCAGCCAGACAAAGTTCTGTTGCTAAAATCTTGATAACGGAAGAGGTTTAAACATCATGTCTACAGGGGCTAAAGGAAGGGACTAAAAGCAGAGTTCAGAGACAAAAGTCAACAGCTGGAAGATGGATTTCAGTATTGCACACTGGAAATGCTCAGAGTCCCAGATAATTGTCTGAAACTGTAGCTGGGTAGTAGGACTTACCAAAGGACCAGGGCTGGCTCTCTACGAGGCACATCCTTGGTGAGTCCCTTATCCTACAGAAATTTATGTGGCTACCTATACTCAGGAACATTTGCCATTTGAAATCTAATGAATTAAGGTACAATGCGAAAATCAGAAACTGGAATTAATCATTCTTCTTGGTTCTTATATTTTTAAGTATGGCAAAATGAAGAAAGGATAAAAAATGACTTGGTGGAGTTCCCTGGTAGCTCAGCAGGTTAAGGATCCAGTGTTGTCAGTGCTGTGGCTTGGTTCATTGCTGTGGTCTGGGTTCAATGCCTGGGCCCAGGAACTTCTACTTGCCATGGACACAGCCAAAAAATATTACTTGGCATATCTAATTGATTTTCTTTTTTTGAATTCTTTCAGTCATGTATTTATTTTAGTCCAGGTTATTTGTTCATTATTTTCTCCCCAAAACGCCCATAATAATTGCTGTATGTAAGATTTGCTATACTGACTCAGAGCCATGGTCTACATGGGCTACAATTTTATTGGCTAACTGAGGCATGAGGACCATTCATAGGGTGACATCACTTCCTTTCTTTCACCCTCTTAATGTTCCCAATCCTTTAGAGATCTGAATTTCATTAGTTCATCCATAGGGAAGGTAAAATTTTCCTCCACTCATCTAGGGTTTCCAGCTGGGGCTGACATTAAGACAAATTAACTGGAGAAAAACGAATAGATTTTATTTATATGTATGTGGGGGCCCTCACAAGAAAAAAAAAAAATCCGAAACAGTGACAAGGTCTAGGTTTTTATTTACTAGGGTGAACAAAATGTGGCCATTGTGGAAAAGTAACTAAAGTATACAGAATAACTAAAGGAAGATGAGAATTATTTTAACAAGGTCTGTTTGTACAGACTTCTCTTGGCCTGACTCCCCAGGATGTTTTTCCTCCTGTACAAGGAAGGCAATTTTCCCATGGGAATTTTATCTCCTGCTTTCAGGAAGGAAAAGGAAGATCAGCATGCCTTTCTTGCATTTACTATTTTTCAAAATCCTTTAACTTAGAATAATCAATATGTCAAAGTGCTACATTTTGAGGTACCATGTTCTGAACTCCTTAGCACCCAAACTTTAAAAAATTATATTTTATTCTAGTTCTATTTTGGGGGGTTAAAATTTCCATAAGAGTACTACTAGTTGCACAAAACAAGAAATTTCTTCCTTTGTACTAACATCAGCTAGGGAAGCCCTCAGAAGGTGACAGAGAGCTTAATAGGTAGACCTCATCCCTGTGTGAGTGTTGGAAGGAGAAGGAACTCAATGAAATTAGGAGTCTTGTGACCTTTGAGGGCAGGCAGGAGGCCCCTGGAGTCTCGTAATTCGAAGTAGAACCAGGTTTCTTTTGGAAGATAGCGTGATTCATCCCAGTTTTCCTGGAGTGTTCCTGCCATCTGCAATGAACATTCCACGTTCTGGAAAACCCATTTGTGCCAGGCAGATTGGGACAGTTGGTCCCCCTATTGGAAGTGTTGACCCATCTCAGATGTCATGTGCATCTCTAGATCCTTTCTTTTCTGTGTTCCAAAGTCACATGTTGCTTACCCACATGTTGCTCGTAAAAGTCCTGGTCTGAAATTTCCGAGAGAAGGTGGTGATAATATCCCCAGTGGGCCACACTCCTCCCCTTGGGCTCTGTCTCTCCTGCCAAAACACCTGCTGGGGCCACTGCCATTAGCCTGATGCTTTGTTATGGACTAAACAGCTTATTTGGTTCAAAGACTCATGTGCAGGAATCTGAAGGATAGAAATTTGTTTTCCTTTCCGGTGTGTGGCACATGAGACAATATATGATAATCATTTCTTCTTAACAATGGGGATAATAATCATACCAACTTCTAGGGTTGTTTTCAAGATTAAATAATATAAGAAGAGTGCTTAGAACAGGGACTAGCACAGAGTAAAGACTTGGTAAATATTAGGAAAATATAAATCGTCCTATAGAGATGTAGGCTGTTGATGGAATTGTCATTGTCATCCTAGTTTGTAAGTTTCTATAGCCGAGGGTTTTCAGGCTACAAAGAAAATCTGTTGAAGTTTAAAATGAAAGCAGTTCAAATCTGGCGAGGGTTTGCCCAAGAAAACTTAACCTGGGCATCAGGTGCCCTAGTTCTCCCACCACTTAACTGAAAAGATTATTCTCACATCCTTAGGAAACCACTCAACTGCCTTTATGAACTGGAAGAGCTTTAGAGCTGTGAACTTTTGTCGTGGCCTGTGAGTGAGGCTTCAACCACCAGAGGGAGCTGAAGGAGCAAACCTCTGAAAACCGGTCTCAAACTAGATGAAGCGACTAGGAAACTTAATTGCTCATGTAACTAGAACTCTAGAAGATCATGAAACCGATCTTTAAGGTTAACTTAGCCCAGTGGTTTTAGAGTATAATCTATTGATGGATTGATGTTCCCTATCCTTCAAGATCTTAGCTGTGAGAAATGAGGGAGTCAGAATCGGGCATTGATCCTTTCTCCTGGCAGAGAGCCGGGAGTCTATAGGGTGAGGATGGGGCCTCTGGGAGCTCATCTCCTACCTAGAGAAGCCCAAACCCAGAATTTTACAGACTTAAACAGCAGTGGGGAAAGAAGTTCACCACAGTAAGTTTGAGGTAGATTTTAGGAGCTAGAGAATAAAGGTCATGAAACCCAATGCCTGGGGATATGAGGTCAGGGCTATTGACGGGGCTGATGCGCTGAGTATTAGGTGTTTGTGCACTGAAGAGCAGGCTGGCCGTGTTTAAAGAACCAGGAATGGATTGACCCGAGAGACAGCTCAGGATAGGCTTTCCTTCCAATAGGGAAACAGGAATCCATTCAGGTAAGGACTGTGGATGATTCTAGCTCCAAGAGTATCCTTGAAGGAGGTAGCCAGGTCTGCCCCAGGAGCTTTGTAGGTAAGGTAAGGGCAGAGAGGTCAATCCTGGTAAGACCTATTCCGGTAGGACTGGGATTCCTAATCTAGCACCAGGCCGGAGGCAGGGGCTGATTCTTTATGACCTGAGGCTGGTGAGGTTTTTACTCACTTTCTTACCTTTCTCAGAAGGTAAATTCAAATTTGTAAGTGTCCAGGTTTCCCAGTGCTAGAGGCCTTTCCCACCTCATTTATCACTGGGTCCTTTGCTTGCCAGCGGACCAGAATAAATCCTCCTACAACATGGGCCATGCTTTACCCACCAGGGCAAAAGCAGCCAGCTGGGAGACAGAGTGCACGGGCTGAAAATGTGGTAGTAAGTTGCTGAGTTCTGTTATTTCCAAAATAATTTAAAAATGGATGGTCAAAATTCATTGAGTGTGGAATATTTGGAAGTAATTTTTCCAAGGGGATTAAAGAAACAACTCTTGGATGTGAGGATTATCAAGGAAGATGATGATATTGGGGAGGAATTGTCAAAAAGGAGGACTGAGTCTGTTTTTCTCATGCAGGCTAGAAACTGATCCTGGGAATATCTCCCAGAAAGTAGTTCTCTAAATGTTTTAAAAATAGCAATGTGACAGCATCACTTGGATCAGCTATAATCTCACAATTTCATAATTTTACTTATTTATTATTATTATTATTATTATTATTATTTGCGCTTTTTTTTAAGGCCGTACCTGTGGCATATGGAGGTTCGGTTCCCAGGCTAGAGGTCGAATCGGAGCTGTAGCCACTGGCCTATGCCACAGTCACTGTAACACCAGATCCAAACCGCATCTGCGACATATACCACAGCTCACGGCAATGCCAGATCGTTGACCCACTGAGCAAAGCCAGGGATCAAACCCGCAACCTCATGGTTCCTAGTCATATTCGTTAAACACTGTGCCACGACGGGACTCCTTTATTTATTATTTTTTAAAGGCAGTCTTTTTGGCCACACCCACGGCATGTGGAAGTTCCTGGGCCAGGGATAGAACCTGCGCCACAGCAATGACAATAGTGAATCCTTAACTGCTAAGCCACTAGGGAACTCTAGTAACTTTATAATTTAAATGGTAATATTCAGTTCTAACATACAACAATCTGCCACCTCAAAATATGCTAATTTATTATGCTTTATATTTAGAACTTTTTTGTTTAAATTTTAGAGAAACCAACTATTTTGAGTGCATACTTAACACAAAATTATTCTGGGTCACTTTACTGTATAGTAGAAATTGACAGAACACGGTAAATCAAGTATAATGAAAAAATAAAAATCATATTTAAAAAAATTCCTCAGATTTATCTGTGTTTGACAAATAAATGCTCCCCACATTCTCTTCAGTTTGCGTTTATTTTCCGGACCGTCTGCCCTGAGTCTGTAGGCAGAAGAAGGTAATTGAAAGTTATGATGGGGTGCCATCTACTGGGGAAATAGAGCAATAGATTAAAAACAGACTTGGTCGGGGCCACTTTGCAAAGGGGTGAATACTTAGGAAAAGAGAACTTCATGAATGTATAAATTAGTAAAAGGAAAGATGGAAAGAGATAGCATGTTTATATTTTGCCAAATGTGGGAAATTTTTATTTGGGCTTTAGTATGCTACTTTGATAGACTATTTTGTTTGACATTAGGTCAAACATTAGATTTTAGGAAAACCCCTCAGTCTACTCAACCCTGTCTACTTAAAATCCCAAAACTTTTATAGGGATGTGACTCTTAGGATGACCAGGTCCAACACCCTCATGTTGCAGTCGAGACGCGGAAGCTCAGAGGGAAACCATGCTCTCCAGCTGGGTAGCAGCAGAGGACTTGCATCTTCTCATCGCCAAGATGGGTCTCATTTAGATGAAGTGGCCTCTTGGATAAACATTATAACTTAAGGGATGCCAAACGTTATCCAGGGCCCCAAACATTCTCTTTTGCTGGCTAAACAGACTGTTAGAAAGTCTCAAAATTAGACTTGCTTCTTTGAGTGGAAACTGGTATTTACTCATTTGGACTATTTCCATAAACACCTTCACACAAGTAGGGTTTTTCTGATTAGCCATTATTTCCCAGCTTATTTAGAAAGTAGGTAGCAGAATTGATGCTTGAGATCTAATTCTAGCTGAGAGGGCGATGGGGAGTGAGAAGAACCTTGTGAGAGCCGATTTCTGAGACTTTCTAGAGTTTTCTGGAGTGAAAATATTCCATTTCACCCACCCTATAAGCTTGATTTTCAGTTTTCCTGAGTCTGCTAGGTGAGAACGATACTCATGCATCTGCTTTCCAGCATCCAAAATTATGCTGACATCTCCTCGTGGCTGTAGTGTTTGTCCATGTGGGATTATGGCTTTTTTAAAAATTCTTTTCTCAGTATTTTATTTGCATTTTGGGAGAAATAAATGGATATGTTTAATGTTCCATATTTAAAGAGAACTCTGCTTCTTCCTCCCTCCCTCCCACTCTTTCTCTCTCCATCAATTTTTAGTAACAACTTTATTAAACTATAATTCACAGATCACACAATTCACCCATTTAAAGTGTACAATCCAATTATTTTTAGTATATTCACAGTGTTCTGCAACCATCAACACAAACAATTTTAGAACATTTTCATCAATCCAAAAAGAAACCTGTATCCATTAACAAGCTCTGCCTTTTTCTCCCAATCCCATCAGTCAGTCTACTTTCTGTCACTATGAATTTCCCTAATCTGGGCATTTCATATAATGAAATCATATACTGTATGGTTCTTTGTGACTGGCTTCTTTCACTCAGCATCATGCTTAAAAAGTTCATCCATGTTGTAGCATGTATCATATTTCATTTCTTTTTATTAACAAGTAACATTCTAATATCTAGATATATATGCCACATTGTATACATTTATCAATTAATGGACATTTGGGTTGTTTCCACTTTCTGGCAATTATGGATAATGTTATATCTGTGTATAGATCTAAGCTTTCATTTTTCTTGAGGACTGGAATTGGTGGGTTAACTCTACATCTAACATTTCAAGAACTGAACTGCCAGACGGTTTTCCAAAGTGGCTGTACTATTTTATATTCCCACAAACAGTGTATGAGAGTCCCAGACACCTTGCATCCTCACCAGCACTTGTTATTGCCTGTCTTTTTTATTATAATCATCTTGGTGTGTATAAAGTGATATCTCACTGTGGTTTGATTTGCATTTCTCTAAGAATAATGATGTTGAGCATCTTTGCATATGCCTGTTGCCCATTCATATGTCTCTTTGGAGAAATGTCTTTTCAAATCCTTTGATCATTTTTAAATTGGGTTGTCTTTTTATTATTGAGTCACAAGGGATTTTATATATGTTATGCATATTAGGCCCTCATCATTTATTTAATTTCCGAATATTTTTTCCCAACCTGTGGTTATCTTTTTACTTTCTTGGTGGTGCCCTTTGGAACACAAAGGATGTCCAGTTTATTTTCCTCTATGGTAGCTTGTGCTTTTGGTATCAGAGAGTGTGTTGGAAGTGTCCTCTCTTTGATTCTTTGGAAGATTTGGGGATGTATTGGTATTAATTCTTCTATAAATGTTTTGTAGGATTTACTGGTGAAGACAATTGGCTTAGAATTTTCTTATGGACAATTTAAAAATTACTGATTTTATCTTGTTACTTTTTACAAGTCTATTCAGATTTTCTATTTCTTTTTGTTGGTTTGGGTATTTTACGTCTTTCTAGGAATTTGTTCATTTCATGTCCCTTCATCTTTGTGTTTATTTTTGGCATAGACAGCAGAGTATGATAGGTCAAGGAAATGTGGTGGTGTGTTGGGGCTTCAGGTTGCTGTATGGGGCTGTGCAGGTTGTAGCCTGTGAACTTGCTCCTCCAAGTTTGAACTGCTTTGAGTAGAAGAGTGAAATATGCCAATTTTGGAGCATCTGGGCTTGAAACCTTCTCTACCATTTCTAGAGGAGTGACTTTGGGCAGATTACTTAATTTCCTTAAACTTCCTTCTGTATAAATAATAATAAATAATGTCACCTTCCTCAAGGTTTTTTTCTTTTTTTTTTAAAGATCAAATGACACAATATACCTAAGGTGCTTAAAATAGTGCCTGACTCAATAAATATTGCTTACTAGATATCCTAATGGCCCATCTATTGGCTTCATGAGATCAGAAATGGTCTCTCTTTTTTTAAAAATTTAATTTTAATTTTTATTTCTACGGCTGCCCTTGAGGCATATGGAAGGGGCCAGTATTCCCAGGCTAGGGGTCAAATTGGAGCTGTAGCTGCAGGCCTGCACCAAAGCCACATCAGGTCTGAGTCACAGCTTGCAGCAAGATCCTTAACCCACTCGGCAAGGCCAGGGATCAGACCTGCATGGTCACAGAGTCAATGTTGGGTCCTTAACCCACTGAGCCACAACAGGAAGTCCCAGAAATGGTCTCTTTTTTAATTGCTGAAACTTTAGTACCCAGTCAGATGCCTGGTACATAATAGGAGTTCAGTATTACTTGTTTAATGTTTTCATGTCAAAGGACTGGATGAGAGGGCAAAGACCTTGTTTAGGTGCTGATTAGGGTACTGATTGATAGTGAAAGTCAACTGGAAGAGATTAGAGCCGTGCTGAAGCTATCGCAGCCCTTGGGTGTAGCAAAGTCATAAATGACTTGAATAAATCATAGAGACTATACTTATGAAATTCACACTTGAAGTAAAGAGACTGTGAGGGAGAACATAATTTGGATATGAATGTATTTGTGTGTATACATTCCTATATTTGAGCTCTACAATAATGACAGCATAAGTAACAGGAAGATGTGGATTAGCAGCAACATAAAGAAATTCTTCAGGTTCTTGTAAATAAAAAAACTCATGATTAAACTGTTAATAAACAGTAAGTAGTACACACACAACAGAAATGTGTTGTGGACTCACTGCTTTTTAACTTTCGGGGGAATACTTTGCTGTGTCTTCTAATAAACTGGATGTAGATCCTAAATCAACAGGCAATAGACACATAAGCTTTCTCTTTTTTATGCAAATGATAAAAGTTTTATTATAATGAGTTAAAATGCTTAGTAAACAGGTTGCTCTATCCTAGGAATAACCCCTCATCGAGGTTGCTACAAGGATACACTCTCTTATCCTGAATTACCACTGACATTTTCTGCTCTTTGGCATGAGTCTTAGTCAGGATCCTCAGATTTCACACAAAGTTATCAATTCTGTTGCCAGCTCAGCTTAACTGAACCATAGAGTAAAGATACCTGTCAGTGCTCATTAGTACTCAATTGCTTTCAAAACTGGAACCAGGAGAAAGAATATTAATGGCAAACAACCTGAAGGCTCTGTAAACCACCCATCACAGACATTTTTTTAAGTTTTTAAAAAACTTTTCCCTAAATGAAGCCTATCAGAGAATTAGAAATGCATCATAGCCTGCCCAAAGAGAGTTGCTTTTATTGAACTGTATACTTTGTATGAAGGTATTAAACCGTACTAAAGACCATTTCAAGAAACATCCTTGTGAGATATGTCTTTGATTTTACATTATTCCAACTATTTTCATTATTAGAGTTTCCTAGAATAATTGCTTGAATTAAGCTAGGAAGAGAAAGATTTTCCTAAGCAAAAGTGATAGAAGAGGTGGAAGAGGAGAGGGAAAAGGAAGGTTCAGAGGTGAAAAGTACAGTGTGTATATGGGAAATGATGGTTATCTCAGCTAATCTGGAGTGAGGCATACAACTAGGACTAGAAAATATAGAGTCAGATTATACCAAACCAGAATTAATAATACTTGAGAATGAACAGAAGGTCATTGAAAAAGTATGATTTGTGTGCTTACCATTTGATAGTTGCTAGATATGGCCCAATAAATAAAACAAATGTAATCCTTGTCCTCTTGCAGCTATTATGATCAATGAGACACAATAATCCAGTAAGGAAACAAATAAATCCTTGATTTCTCTCAATGGATGAAAAGGATAGGGTGCTAGGAGAGAACAGAATGAGAGAAATCATCAGAAGGGGTTCCCTGGTGGCTCCGTGGTTTAAGGATCTGGTGTTGTCACCACTGTGGCTCTGGTTACTGCTGTTGCTTGGGTTTGATCCCTGGCTGGGGAACTTCTCCATGCCTCAGGCATGGACAGAGAACAAAAAGGGGTGAACTCATCTCTGAGGAGTTGACAGTGATGCAGCGACCTAAAGGATGAGAGCTGTCGTCCAAAGTGGGTGGGGAAGAAAATTGCACTCAAAGGGAATAGCAGGTGCAAATGTCCTGGAGCAGGAAGGGATTGGTGCCTGAAGAAAATAAGAATGGCCAGTGAAGCTGCAGTGTGGAGGCGGCAGGTGAATTGGAGAGGTAAACCATGCCCAGTCATATAGCACATACCTTGGGAATTATTCTAAGGGCAGTGAGAAGCTTTTTGTAAGTTTTAAACAGTGTGTATGTCTCTCTCTCTCTCTCTCTCTCTCTCTCTCTCTCTCTCTCTGTGTGTGTGTGTGTGTGTGAGAGAGAGAGAGAGAGAGAGAGAGAGAGGGAGAGAGAGAGGGAGAGAGAATATCCATTTGTAATATCCACTATCCAATATCCAAAGGGTAAGTTAAGGAACATTTTCAAAGGTAGGGAGAACTGGAAAGAAATTAGAGTGGGGCAGACCTGTTGCAATAACATAGGGCAGTGATTGGTAAATATTCTTCTTCTTATTATATTATTATAATTATGAAATATATTCCTGTTAAGGGCCTGATTGTAAGTATTTCAGGCTTTGAGGGCCAACAGGCTCTGTCTCCACCATTAGGCCTTGCTATCATAGTTTGAAACAGTTACAGATAATTTGTAAATGTGAGGATGGCTATATTCCCATAAAGCTTTATTTACCAAAAGCAGTGGGCCAGATTTGACTCTCAGTCTGAATGGTACTAAAGATGTAGGCTCAAGAAAGAAGGCCTCAGGAGGGGGGCTTCAAAGCCTGGGATACAGAGACAATGGTATTTTTGATTGAGAACTATATGGAAGGCAGAAAGAGAGGCTGGATTAAGGGACAGATAATGCATTCGCTTTCAGTTTCTACACAGTTGATACCACATTTTTAGTTGAATTTGGCTAGTGTGAAAACATCCAGAAGCCCAGCAGTTGGCAATGGTATTCAAGGCTCCTATGGGCTGTGAGCAACCTGTGTATGGAATCCCTTGTCTCTCTGAAGGCTGGGGTGATTTATCCAATCTGGCCCACAAGACGGCTGTCCCTCCCCCTTTAATGAGCACCCTTTGGAAGCTGCAGATCCAGCTGAAAAAGGCTCTTTTCTCCAAAGGACTTTGAAAGTTTTATTCTCTCTGCAGGGATACATTTGCATTTATTTGTCTGAGTGTGGTAAACCATTGCAGAGGCCAGAAAGGTCAGAAATGCCCTGGGCTCTCCGTATGAATACTGTGTGTGACTTGGATGCCTGTAAACCAAGAAGTCTGTCTCCTTGAGTAGATTTCCCATTTGGGGGTCACCCTTAGTTTTAGCATATTTGCATCTTAAGATATATTGTCATCCATCACCCTGATGCATTTTGCATTTACTTATTATTCAAATCCTAGGAAATGTGTTTGTTTAATGAAAGACGGGAAGTATGCTTAAGAAATATCCTGCAGTTTATAGAAGAGTAGATGGGACTCAGGGCTTACTTTGGTTTGGATGGCAGCATGGTTCTTAGGGAAAATTTCTGTGCTTTGGGATTTTTATGGGTGTATTTGGCAAATTGGGGGCAATCGTCCTGTTCTCTTCATGTCTCCTTAGGGTTGCAGGTCTGGAGTTGAGTAGGGAGAGGCCATGGTTAGGCTAACGTCAGGCCTCCTGTTCATCTTGGGATGGAAGTCTGCCACAGTGGACTTGGCACAGAGCATCCTTTTGCAAATCTTGACTCTCTTTTCCCCAAAAGTCTGTTCTTGGTGCTCCCTGTACTTGATATTCATATTGAGGTGGCTGACCACAACAGTTTCCCTAGTGGTCATGTCTGAGCCAGATCCTGTCTTACCCTTCTTGCCCCCTTCTTTTGAGGGAAACTCCTCCTCCCTCCCACCCCTGGTCATGTGGTCTAAAGGAGGACTCTCATCATTGTTTATCTCCCGAGTTCCCTGGCTAGTGATGGAGCCAGAGATGCCATATGAGCTCTTCCTTTTGAGTACTTAAATGGGAGTTGCCCTCTCTGTTGACAGAACCACGAGGATACAAGTTTGCAGCTGTGGTGCCATGTCCACAGCTGGGTGACGGAGCCTGTCTGCAGACAGAGGGGATGAGGAGCATCCTGGAGATGGAACAGCAAAAAAGTGGGGCAGGGAAAACCCGGGTGACATGTAAGTCTGTTTTCCTCTTAGAGCCTCAGTGCTGCCCTCCCTGTCCTGCTCAGGGCTTGGGAGATAAGCTCTCTCTGATTCTCTGAGCCACTTCAGAATCCTACTTACAAATTCCTTTCATTGGTCCTGCTCAGGGCTTGGGAGATAAGCTCTCTCTGATTCTCTGAGCCACTTCAGAATCCTACTTACAAATTCCTTTCATTGGTCATTTTATAAAGTTTTAAGGTGGGGACCAGGACAGAATGTCATAACAGAGTGTTCTTCTGAAATCATGACATAGAAACAGCGATCTGTTTTGCTGGCTCTGAGCAAAGGAATGAAGGTTCCACCATCATCTAATTTCTAAGAATTAGCCTCAAGACCTGCAGATTTTTAGACAGGGCCTGACCCTGGGATGTAGATCATTAGAACACTTGGAGTAATCTTGTGATAAGAAAAGACTTTTTATTGCCCTAACAATAGCTAGATAAGGAGGGATAAATGGGAGAAAAAATCAGAGGTTTTTCTCCCCAGAAAGGGTCTTTAGGTCTGGCTTTGTGCTAGGAGGAAGAGCACATTTGACTTACTTTGTTTTCCTTCAAGTGGCCCCAGCCCATTCATCCATCTTTATTGTCCACTGCAGAGATAGTCTGACTAACAAAACTTCCCTGAACTTGGCTTCTGGTTTCTCGCCTCTGTCTTCAAACTGAGTGCCCCTCCTTCCCTCACTTTTCCACCTACTGAAATCTTGTATTTACTTCAAGCCTTATTGAGGATGTCACCTCTTCCAAGAAGCCTACTTTTATTGGCTTCAGTTAAGATTTATCTCTGCCTCTTTAATAACAATAGAGATTTCATAGCTCCCTTAGTATTTTGCATTGAACACTCGAAATGTGGCTGGTACAAATGGAGAACTGAACTTATTTCATTTAATTTAGCGACTGCCATATTGGACAGCATAGCTCTAGGAGCTTCTACAGTCCAAAAAAAAAAAAATTTACTCTAACCTCTGCACCCAAGCTAAAGATCCCTGGGTTCGGTAACTACAAGAGCTGATGTTCCCATTACCAAATAACATTGTGTATAAAAGTCCAGTGCTGCACTGCCTGGTCACAATTGCTGGTCCTTTGCTTTGAAGAGGAGGTAATAGAACCCTGCTCTTCCATCTGCAACTCTTGGGGGAATACAATGCTACTGCCTAGGGCTCACCTTGGCTAACCTGCCCATGCTTGGACTCCAAGGCCAGAAGTCCTCTTATTCATGTTTCCATGTACGACCACCATCCCAAACTACTATGGTAATCAAGAGTCAGGATCAGAGCCAGTTCTATTGTTCTCATGGACCCAGAATTACTCCCCTCTGTTTAGTTATCCACTATTAGGAGTCAGATGGGTTTTGATTTTGAACCCTCAAAAACACAAGGAATTTGCCTTTGGATGCCTCTAAAAATAGACATTTAGGCAAAGATTCAAATGTAAGTAGTTTATTTAAGAGGTGATCCTAGGAAATATCAGTAAGGAAGTTAAGATGTAAAGTAGGGAGGTGAAGGAAGCTGGTGAAAATTAATCTATCAAAGAGTTACCCAGTTGGGGAGCTCCAGGAGGTAGTGTATTTTGCTTCAGAATGATCCCAGAGGAGAAAAAAATAAGGTGGTATATATATACCAAATTTCCATCCATCATTTGTTGAGGGCTTCTCCTGGAGACTTTAACTCTTTGGCACTCATGTTTGCTCTAAGGATGGCCAAATATGCTCTCACTGCCAGAGGAAAACACTCAAGAGGAGTTACGTGAAGTCCCTGGAGTGTAGAGGTGAGTGGGAGAATGATGATGTCTGCTCCAGGGTGCTGGCCAATGGACCAGTCATACTTCCTTCGTAATTTTAGCAGCCTTAACTGGTTCTAGGGTGCTCCATTCCTCCCCTCTAGGGACAGAAGCCCCAGAATTAGATATAGAATCGCACAAGAGATGTAGAATCTCTGCTACAACTGTAAAATCTGGTTCCAGGGGTGTGTCTCTGGTAAGCTACCCCATTTCAACTTGATTTGTCTGTTTAGTAATATTTTGATCATCCAACATGCCGAAAATGTCAAATAAAACTTTTATGTGGTCTGAAAAGCATTACAAAAAGTTAAATTGCTACCACCTCTACAGGTTCTAACATTAGCTCTGTATGAAATAAAGGGGTTTAGAATTTGAAAATATCTTAAAATTTCAGACTTTAAATGTACACATTTTCATGAGCTCTTGATTTCTTCAGTTTCAGCAGGAATGGGGATTTTATGCTGGCAGAAGGTGAAGAGGATATATGAGGTCCCACATGCGCAAAGTGGAAAACAGTTTTTGAAAGGTAAGAGAACTGAACAATGGAATCTGTTCTTAGGCGGGTAGAATTTAGTGATGTGGAAGCCATTCTAAAAAACAAACTCACTGTTCCTTCATGGTAAAAGCATTTGACTTGGTTTAAAATGGACCACTTTAGGAGTTCCTATTGTGGCTCAGCAGGTTAAGAACCCATCACAGTGTCCGTGAGGATGTTGGTTCAATCCCTGGCCTCGCTCAATGGGTTAAGGATCCTGTGTTGCTGCAAGCTGTGGTGTAGGTTGCAGATGTGACTCAAATCTGGCATTGCTGTGGCTGTGGTGCAGGCTGGCAGTTGCAGCTCGGATTCAACCCCTAGCCTGGGAACTTCCACATGCCACAGGCGTGGCCCTAAAAATAAAATAAAATAGATCATTTTATAAAGCTTGTTGGTATCAACATCTTCTCTCACTATATCCAGAGGACTGAAATAGATGGATTTTTTGACATTTCACTTAATTGCAAACAACTTGGTCTATATGTAAAAATTTAGTTTCTCCAGATATGCAGAATATCAATAACAGAGGAGGTACAGAGAAGTAGGCTGCTTCTCACTGAATATTCAGTGGGCGATATGAAGATTTATCTTGTAAATATCACTGGTTATAGCCTTGTGAATTCAGAGATACATCATCTACAGTTTGGCTTTGAATAAAGAGCAAATGAAGGAAGAATGGATTTTTTAAATGAAAAGATCAAAAAAGATAATTAATATTTCATAATCTTAATTAACTTCTCCACTGCGCATTGATTTTTAATGTTATTTCGGGTGTAAGGTGTGATTATTGCTTTCATAGCCAAATCAGATAATCTGGTCACAAACTTGAATATTACAAGATAATGTGAACACCCTGTTTGGCTTGAGAAATTAGTTATTAAGTTCCTCAATTAGCTCTGTGCTTATTCTGGGGAAATTGCATTACACAAGTGAATAAGACTGCAAGCTTTTAGAATACAAAGCAAGTTTTTAAGCATGTTAGGTTGAAGCCCACTGGTTACAGATGTCTGAATTGCTGGGTTTTTGAGAAAAGAGAAATCCTGCATCAAGGAGCATGGAATAAACCATGTTTCCCAGAGCATTAACAGGCATGATAGGACTTAACAGATCACCTAGCCCAGCAGATTACCTCTGCAAACTCACCTGCTGACCCATGTAGAGGTGAGCCATGTATACCAACCAGGCCTAGAGGGAATTGCCCAGACTATCCAACCTTTGATCCCACTTCACTCTTCCTTTGGCTTCATCTTCCCATCCTGAAGCACTTGGATTCAAGCCTTTAACTTTAATTCCTACTTCTGAATGACACCCTCTAATTTAGCACATTTACCCCTGATCTCTGCAATGTCATTTCTCTCTTCTTTCACTTCCTATATTCTAGTGGCTGTCTCTCCTTTAGCTGAAAACTTCCTTTTCCATTCTCTACTCAGGTGACTTAGCTAATCTCTAAAGGGGTCACCTCCTGACCTACTCAGGGCTGAAGTCGGATTTTGGGAGAAAAGGGAAGGAGGGACTCAGTTAACTCCTGGGAGGTGTCTAGAACTTCAGGTTTGGCACTTGCTGCAAAGCATACTAGGATCAAAAAGGCAAAATGAGGTCCACTATGGGAGTCATGGAGGTGATCAAGAACAAGAGATCCACCTCTAATTTATAGGCAGACATTGAATTTTGTATAAATTGGAGTAGGCTAGATTGTGCTGATATAATACACAGCCCCAACTCAGTGTTTTAACGAAATGAAAGCTGACTTCTTAACAAGCTTACAATGTAGTATAGTATGATGATCTGCTCCACACAGTCACTCAGGGACCCAAGCTAACCAGGCCTTTACTGTTATACTCTCTGCATCACCTGGGTTATGTAGACTTTATGCTCCACAGCAGGAGAAATGAGACTGGAGAATCTAGCATGGGCTTTTCACTGTCTTGGTGCAAAGGTGATATATGCCACTTCTGGTTATATATTACTGACTAGAACTAATTAGATGGCCTTGTAACTTTAAGGGGTCAAGAAATGCAGAAGAGAAACTATGATATTTGGTGAGAATTCTGTTTCTACCACAAGATCCACGAGTGAGAATCCCATCAGAAGGGGTGGGGCAGGGGTGCTGCTACTGAAGTTTGGGGAAGTAAGTGCTAAGGAATGCACGGGGGAATGCAACAGGAGAGCCTGATTTGTCCACGGAGCCCTCAGCTAGCTGAGTTCTCACTCTGACCACTGGGATGGCCTGGGGCAGGAACTGACATGCAGGATCTCAAGGTCCCTTTCAAAGTCATTGTTTCACATTATTATGAAGGGAGTTTAATAAGTGCCTCCTTAATGTATAGAATATATGTGACTTTTAAAGACATTTGCATTCTTGTGTAATGTGTTGAACTAATCAAGCATCATCTTAGGAGGCAATATAGTATTTTTTTGGTATCACTTGGGGAAGAGTTAACTACATTTCTTCTTTTTCAGCTGTACTTGTGGCATATGGAAGTTCCTAGGCTAGGGGTTGAATCGGAGCTGCAGCTGCAGGCCTAGGCCACAGCCATGGCAACATCAGATCTGAGCTGCATCTGCAATCTATACTAGAGTTTGTGGCAATGCCGGATCCTTAACTCAGTGAGTGAGGTCAGAGACTGAACCTAAATCCTCACAGACACTATGTCATGTTCTTAACCCACTTAGCCATAATGGGAATTCCATACCTACACTTCTGAGTCATATATTTCATGCATAAAATGGAGCTAGTTTTTCATAAATTGTTGCCACCATTTATCACTTATTCCATTACATAGTCATACATACATGACTTCACAAAACCTTCTCCATAATCCTAGAAGATTCTTATTAGCAAGCCCACTGCCCACTTTACTGACGAGACTATTGACTTTCAGGGAGGTTAAAGCTAAATAGCTTAGTAAATGGAGAGATGGGGTTCAAGTCTACGTCTCATCTGAATCCAGTGTCTCATATCTGATTGCTAAAATTAAATAGATCAAACATGTTTGGCATTAACTGGGAGCTCAATAATGTTGACTTTCTTCCCCCTATTTTCTTTTCCTTCTTCCCTGTCATCCCTAGAGTTCCAGCCAAACAAAGTCATCACTCGTTGGGGATTTCTCTTTTGAGAAGAGGCAGAAAACCACTTACACAATGATTTCTCCAACTGATCAGGTGATGGAAGGAAGAGCAAGTGGTGTGGAGGAATGGCTGCAGGCTCCACCAGCCCTGCTTCTACCCTTCTGTCCACTGTTGGTTTGGGAGAGGCAGGACGAGTCAAAGTCCTATGCTTACTTATCTCCTCAAAAATAAGAATGGGGAGTTCCCAACATAGCTCAGTGGTAACGAACTTGAGAAGTATCCATGAGGACTCGAGTTCGATCCCTGGCCTTGCTCATTCGGTTAAGCATCTGGTGTTGCCATGAAGTGTGATCTAAGTTGCAGACGCAGCTTGGATCTGGCATTGCTGTGGCTATGACGTAGGCCGACACTGCAGCTCCAATCTGACCCCTAGCCTGGGGGGTGGCCCTAAAAAAGACAAAAAAAAAAAATAGAAGCAAATGCCTTCACCATTTCCTTCTTCCGTTTTGCAATATTTCTGTCCTCTCTGCTGTTTCAGTTGTTTGTTTACAGATGGAGAAAGTGATTCACTTGGTAATATAAACTTTTCCTCCTTTTAAGCAGGAGAAGCCCTACCAATCCCCAGCTCTTCAAACATGAAGTCATTTTAACCCTCATTGTTAAAAATATGTAGCTCCATCAACCAGATTCTGGAGTCCTCTTATCCTGAGAACCAGGTGTCCTAGGGCAGTGGGCTTGAAGATGAAAGGTTGGAATTGGAAGGATGTGGTCCTACATCTTGAGAATAAGACCTCTTGCATATATACATATTTTTTAATTTATAGGAAAACAGACATTGGCTCCTTATGACATTCTGCATGGAGCCTGGGGATATTCTTTTCTTTTATCTCATTCCATAAATAAACTGGATAACTTCCAGGGGAAAAGTAATCTGGGACGTGATTCTTAGTGTGTACTATAGTGAGCTGCTCTGAAAACTCTGGCTGACACTTGGTACAAGTTTCTGGATCGTAAAGGGCATTTTGACTCTTCATGCATGGGAAACTGGTACATTTTACCCTTCGTCTAGTTTGCACTTTAAAAGAAAATTGCCAGACTCACCGAATGAGTTAGAGTCTCTCTGTAATCAAATGCTAATAAATATGTACTGCTGATTTGCTTATTGCTTACCTCGTGGTGGGTGAGAGGATATTTTCTCAGTAATTTTAAGGATAATGGTGGTTCATAACCACTAGTCCAGCAAGGCCAGATTCTTTCTTAGTTAAAGATTTAAATGCTGCTCTCCTGACTTAACTAAGTAAGGTAGGTGTAGCCCTAAGAAGTGTCTGTCTGAGGGTGGGAAACCAAATAATTTGTTAGTTTTCAGAATTTTGGGCACAAAGATGGTTTTGGAGCCTCCCATCTCTGTTGCTATGAATTTCTATTGAATGTGAGAACATCTTAAATCAGAATGACAAAGCTTTGACTCTGGGGTATGGAGTCATCAAAGGGAAGACATACTGCATCTCTCGGGCTGCTCAAAAATTAAGAAAAATCGGTCCCTTCCATCTGCTTTGCTTACAGTGGGGCGGGGCAGTGTAGAGAGTACTAACCTATTTGGGGAACATGCAATGATCCTGAATAACTAATCTGATAAATCAACAGAAGACCACAGGGGAGCTTGTTATAGAAAATAGAGGAAGAATAACTGAACTTTGCAAGAACTGGTTCATCTGCAGAATTTCCTTTTAGCTTGAAAGAAAAATCTTCTCCTTCCTCTGAACACTTACGCTCCTATCATCAAAACTGTTCACTTGGCAGTTGCACTTGTCATATTCTGTTCGTATTGTGAGTGAGATGTTCATGTGCAAGAGCCTAATATCTCTACTGGATGGGGACTTTTTCAAGGCAAGGAGCTGAGCTTTCCACTCCTTTGTGTCCTTGTACCTTCCAGCTTTGAACTTCATATATAATGATGCATAATACACCATTCATTATTATGAATTATGCATTTTTGTTATGAATTATTCTTATGATCCTTATTATGACTCGCTATTCATACTTGATGAAAATTCAGTCAGAGTTAAAAGTACACCTGCATTCTTTCTCATGCATTCAGGGAGAATCAAAACAAGCTTATTTTAAGTCAAGACCCAAAGCTCTCGTATGGCAATCTTTCTTTATAGATGGTTTATACTCAGGAAACAGTTGATTAATTCAGTGAGTATTTACTGAGCTTCTATCATGTGAAGGGTTATAGAATATGAAAAAGAAATAAGGTAATATCAAAATATTCAATGAACTTATAGCCTAATACAGGAATGATGATACATAGATTTCAACTTAAACATCTGTTCTCATCATCAATTGATGATGGTTGCTTGGATTGCTGACAAGGATTATAAAGTCTAGCCTAGATTCAGCAGGAAAGAAAGCTGTGATCAATTAGCAATGTTCCCCATTTGTTTAGGATTGGAGAATGGTAGTACAGGTGCTACACACGCACAATCCCCAATTTGCAGAATGAATTCAAAGTCTAGATAGTAGAAGAAGCTTGTATTTCGTAGAATCCAATCACAATTAATCAATAACATATTTGTTTTGGTACAAAATAAATCCCAAACAAATATATAAATTACATAAACTAATTATGTTTTAGTCAGTTTTGACTTCCATAACAAAATGCCATAGACTGGGTAGCTTACATAACAGAAATTTATATACTCATGGTTTTGGAAGCTAGAAGTCCAAGATCAAGGTTCTGGCCAGTTCAGTTCCTGTGAGAGCTCTTTCTGACTAATGGATGGATGGTTGCTTTTTGTACACACATGACTACTTTTTTGTGTTCTCTAGAAAGAGAATGATAAAGCCCCGTGGGATCAGGGGCCCAGCTTTATGACCTTATTTAAACTTAATTACTTCCTTAGAGGCCCCATCTTCAAATATAGCCACATGGTGGAAGGGGAAATAGGGCTTCAGTATATGAATTTTGGGAGAATATATTCAGTCCTTAACAATATGAGATATACAAGAGAGGTTTATGTCTCCTATTTGGAGAAGGGGATATCATAGAATTATAGATCTAGACAGGGTCATTGTCTTTTAAAAAAGCAAGACTCAAAATTGATTTCTTAATGTTTTTCTCATTTGCTGCATTTATGAGTCTGAAACACATCTGATTTTATGGATTGTTCATAATAATTCAAGTCATCTACATAATGCAATTTAAAAATTACATCAAATAAGCCAGCAGTTCAAAGTAACAGATGGTAGACAGGTTTGCAAATGTACACTTAACAAAAACTCATGCACTTTTCTAAATCTTAGTAACACTTTAAAATAGTAACTAACCATTAAAAAGTGCTATCCACCAGATGATGTTACCTGCAAATGTTCTGCCTTGGAATATGCCACCTTTCCCCTAACCGCCAACAAACCTCATTTTTGTGTTGGTGTGTTCTTAATAGACTGAAAATATCACATTTGTTCTTATGGCTATACCCATTACAGTGGAATTAAAAAATGTGGTTGAAGGTACAAATTTGCTCTCAGTCAAATTTAATTCTGAGTTTGGGCTAGTTTTTATTTTATGTGTGAAGTTTTTTTCCCCCCAAAAGATTTATTCACTGAAGTGATAAGATACTAGAACTAGATATTGCCCATAGAATAATAGAAAATACATCAGTCTGGCTCTTGCTTATTTTTCCACCCTTTCAGGATTTTATATTTAGGAGTAAAGGAAATTAACTAACATTTATTCTTTATTGTTAAAGTAAAAGCCAACCTGGGTTTTAATAGAACTCTTAGCTTCAAATGGGCCATAATGCTTTGTCATTTCTCTTTGGCCCTGACATGACTAAACTGTGGAACACCCATGTTGATGAAAAATGGATTCACTTATTCACAAACAGAACCTTCATAACGTGTTTTAATGGATTCTTGGTTAAGGTCTAGAAAATTACAGGGAATATTTTGTTTATCAATATTCTTATCTCAAAATGACTTTCTCTTTAATTACTAACATGGGAATGATGCAAGGGCTCAAGGTGACACAGCAAAGTATGATTGAGATATGTTTGAAATGTACATGTGACAAAGATTTGAGAATTCTGTAAAGAAAGAAGCATTCATTTCAAGAATTTAGCATGGAAATAATCATTTTTTATGCCTTTGAGACATATAATATAGGGTGATAGGTAGAATTATAATCTGTATATCCGCTGATTTTGTATTTTTCCAATTAAAATACATATCCTCCATAGATCAGAACAAAGAATATAAAAATCATACATAATTCCACCACTCAATATTCATTGGATTAATGTATTAATGCAGGGATATCTAACGTTAACATTTTAATGTGCAACCTTCTTGTTTTCAAAATTGGAATTACATGGCATATTTTAGAATGCTACATTTGCTTAGTAATATATCACAAACATTTGACTATATATTACAAATTAATTAAATATAATTCTATTGTGTGGATATATGATAATCTATTCAACTGATCCCCTACTGATGAACATTTACATTATTTGCAAGTTTCTTTTATTTCAAGTAATATTGCCTCAAATATTGTACTGAAATTATTATTA
>PVHT021183519.1:13162527-13275971 GCA_004024745.2 Catagonus wagneri
ACACGCAACCTTATGGTTACTAGTCAGATTCGTTAACCGCTGTGCCACAATGGGAACTCCTACACTCTTATCAATAATTTGAAAGTGCCCATTTTGCTATACCTTGACTAACAAAGTCTGTTATCACTTTTTATGCTTGTCAATTTGATAGATAGAAGTATGATATATTATTTGTATATGCTTATAGAGAGATCTACTCTGGGCTTAGATCAGAATACAGAAGTACAAAAGGAAACTATCAGTTTGTCTTACTGCTCTAAATACTAATTTTAGATTGATGTCTTTTCATTAATCCTCTTGCCAAATGTTTTCTGAGTTCCTCTTAAAAATAATTTAGAATGTAAAATTTTATATTTAGAAGGTTAATTGTATTCCTCAGTTATAGCTTGTCATCAGGGTCCATCCTCTCCTTTCACCCTGATCCCCACTTCCTTTACCTTCTCTTCCACCAACAGCTATTAACATATACTTGGAATCTACATGTTTCTTTGAGGAATATGTAGTGTTTTATGGTCTTGAGTATATGCATTTTTAATTTACATAAATTGTATTCATAAATCTTGTGTATCTTACATTTTCCACTCGTGGACAGCACATTAAAAAAATTAAGCTCTACCCTTGTTGTTATGAGCATGTTAGGATTTTTGCTTCTACTTGCTGAAAAAGTTCTATGGTGTACATCTGAGGCCCAAAGAAGGAGGAAAATGTGCTCAATTCATCATGAATATTTATGTATTATTTCTTGAGTAAAGGAGAATATGGTTAGTTAAGTGGTTACACATGTCTAGAGTGGATCTATAAGTTTCTGAAAAGGCTGCAATAACTTTCAGGAAAGCTTACACTGGTAGCACCCCTTTAGAACTTCAACACTCCTGGGGAGAGTAAGACTGTTGTGTCTATCTCGCACATATGTCCAGTGGGGCATGTGCATCATGCTGTTGACTTTGGGTGGGGACAGCTGGCACCACATGTTGTGGTGTGCCTCTCCGACCCTGCCCTGGGGTACCGCAGCAGGCAATGCAACATGACCTCTTGTCTTATATCGTGTCACTCATGATGTCTGGCATATAGGAGACACTCAAAAAATATTTGTTGAGTGGATGAATGAAAAGGAATTCAATCTAAGATGAATCTTAAAGCAATAAGATAGGGAGACAAGGCTCTCTCCTGCCCAAGCTGTGAGGGATTTCCAAAGAAACAGCTTGTTTAGCATGGTGTAGATTCCACTCCTTCCACAGTCTTATTCTCCTTTCCCTCCTGAGCACTTGGAGTACTACTGCACTTTCTAGCCTTTTGGCAACGAGGTGAAACTGTTTGACTAGGTGAAGCCAATAAAATATACATAAAAATGCTATGTGTCCAGGCATGTCACAGCCCAGTGTGCCACCTCCAAGTTCTCTCTTCTCTTCTTTGGCAACCTAGGAGATTGTATGTTCCAGATTGTGTAGCTACAAGACAGCAAAATTAGACAGCCTTAGGCCCTGCAACTGTGTCAAGAGAAAGCACCCCCTCTCCCTCTCTGCCATTCCACATTGGGAGGGGGTTAGAAGTATTGAAAGAGGGATTCCATTTGAAGTAATGTGGCCAGGGAAACCCTTTTGGAGATGTTTAAGTTGAGACCTGAAAGCCTGAAAGAAGTAAGGGAATGAGAAGTACTTGGGACAGGTTTATGCTAAGTAAAGGTCCTAACATGGGATTGGGTTTAGTTTATCAAAGGAAGCCAATTCAGTGTCACTGAAGCAGAGTGACAGTGTTGTGGGGGGCGAGTAGTAGAGATAAGGCCAGACAACTGACTGAGGGGAAGGGAGAAAGATGTGGAAGGGCCTCTAGGCTATTTTAAGAATGTTGGCTTTCATGGGGGCATTGGAGAGCTTTGCATATTGGAATGACATTATCTGACTTATATTAACCTCTGCTGAGAGCAGACCAAGGGTGACAAGGGAAGAGGCAAGCTTCCTGCAGTTAGGAGGCTACAGTAATAATCCAAGCAAGGCAGAGTGGTGGCTTGGATTAGGGTGACAACAATATAAGTAGTGTGAAACAGTCCAATTCTGGATATAGTTTGAATCTAGAGGCAATAGAATGAGGATTAGATGATGGCCTGGGAGAGAAAGTCAAGGGTGACTCAATGGTTTTGGTCTGTGTAACGGGGAGTGGAGTTGTCATTTGCTGAGATGAGGAAATCTCCAGAAAGAGCAAGTTTGGGGAGACTTCCAGCAGTCAGGTTTGTATGGGTTAGGTTGAGATACCCATCGGACATGCAAGTGTTGATGGAGGGAGGGCATCCCAGGCTGCGCTGACGAAGAGAACAGCAGGGATGATGACACTTCTTCCTCAGGAGGCAGAGGTCCGGCTTCTCTGACTGGAGACTCAATTACAAAGGGCATTTGTGAGCCCAGTCTTTGATTTCTTGGGGGTGGAGGTGGGCAGGCTGGCCTGGAACTGAGTTTCCCAGTTATTATGATTAAGCTGAGTTTTATAAGACTAGTTGTTCGTCTAGAAAAATCACCTAAAACCCTCATTTCCCTAGGCTTCTGCTTCCTTGAGTCTGAGAGTCCTTCCTAAGTGTTCGGTTTTCAAGGATGAACACTGAAAGTATATTTTAAGGCAAACCAACTTACGCTTATTCTTCCAGCATAAAAAAGATGTCAAAGCCATGTTTGGTTTCTAAACTTGTTACCATAGCAAGACCTAGATTCCCCACATTTTTGCTAGTTGCATTGTTTATAGTTCTTAGCTGACAGCATCTAAACCTTTTTTTTTTACTCACTTGGAACTGCCATTTATTCCAATCCTTTGCTTCATGAAACATTTAAATATCGTACGTGTGAACTTTCTGTAGGGGAATTTTATATTCTACCGTCCCACCTTTTGGAGACATGATAAAAGCAGGTTTTGTGTGTTTTCTGATGCCAGCCCTACACCGTTGCTCTACAGGCATCACATTTACCACTTCTAATTATTACACATATGTTAAACTTGACAGTACCCTGTCCATGCCTGGTAAACAGTGATTCATTCCGTATGCTACAGTTCTGCACAAATGTCATTTCTGGAACTCAGTGCTCGTTGAATGCTTTGCCAGTTGTTATTTCTGTTTATCTCTCTGTTCATTTACATGATTCCTTACTTTATGGACTCAATTTATTTTTTGTCCTCTTCCTGCCATTTTCTTTTTTGATTTTCTCTGTTCTCTGATTCCTTGCTTAGTGGAAATGGAATGTGCCCAACAGATCTGCCAGCCCAGGGGAGAGCTGTGCTTCTCCCAGGGGAAAGCTGTGCTTTCAGCTGTGCTGAGCGAGGGATGCACATTATATCTTTGACCTGTGTAAGTCACATAACTCAGATGCTTATCTGGGTGGCCCCAGGTAAAAAATTAAAAGGGGGCTTCATTTGAACAACTTCTAAGATAAAGAACCCTTTGTTGGGGTGTTATATGGAGCCCAAACCATGAGTAATCCAGAAACCACAGTGGGGTTGAGGGAGCCACAGAGGAAGGACTATAAATTTCCTGATTTAGAGAATAGAAGACCATTTCACAGAGCAGTTCTTTACAAGGTGGCAGGGTCACTGTGTGTGCTTGTGTAGACTGTGTTCTATGCTCTTGTGTCCAGAATGCAGCCTGTGGTCCACTATGTACCTTACTTGTGATGGTTAATTTTATATGCCAACTGGATGGGGCCACTGTGAGCCACACATGATTCCGCCTGTGTCTGTGAGAGTGTTTCTGGATGAGATTCACATGTGAATAGGTGGACTGAGTAAAGCAGGTTGCCTTCCCCAATGTGGGTGGCCCTCATCCAATCCACTGAGGGCCTGAATAGAACAAAAAGTAGAGTAAGGGAGAATTTGCTCTTGTCCTGACTGTTTTGAGCTGAAACATTGATCTTCTCCTGTATTCGGACCTGACTGAGACTGAAATTTATATCATCTCTCCTGCATCTCCAGCTTGCCAACTACAGATCCTTGGACTTAGCCTCTATAACTTCCTTATTTCTCTCTCTCTCTCTCTCTCTCTCTCCCTCTCTCTTTCTCTCTCTCTCTATATATAAATGTATAAGTATGTACATATACACACACACACTATATATATATACTGTATACTATAATAGTACTTATACACACACACACACACACGGAAAGGTTGCCTTTTCCTAATTCACACAAATTTCCACATGGACTGACCAAAGTTTCTGGCAGTGGGTGTAGAGAGCTGGGAAAGGGGCTGATAAGTATAAGTTGAAAAATTATGTCCCCTCCGTTGCCAGATAGCTTAGTGTCTGGCTGTGGATTAAGTCTCCTGGTCTCAGCATGAATTTATAATCTGGAGGATTCTTACAACTCCAGAGGGATGGAAGCAATTAAAGGCTTTAGTTCCTTGGCTACATTAGTGGTGAACCCTGAGGGCACCTTTACTGGTTGGAAAGAGAGCAAAATAGGGACTAGTGATCGCCAAAGTATTTAAGCTCTGTTTCATTTGTGGCAGCATGAACTTTTCAAAACACTTCACTGCTTTACTACAAAGAAGTATGACAGATGTCTGTTATTATTACTCTTTTAAAGGTTCAGTAACAGGGAGTTCCCATTGTGGCTCAGTGGTTAACAAATCTGACTAGGAACCTTGAGGTTGTGGGTTCGATCCCTGGCCTTGCTCAGTGGGTTAAGGATCCAGCATTGCCGAGAGCTGTGGTGTAGGTCACAGACACAGCTCGGATCTCGTGTTGCTGTGGCTGTGGTGTAGGCTGGCAGCTACAGCTCCAGTTAGACCCCTAGCTTGGGAACCTCCATATGCCACAAGTGCAGCCCTAGAAAAGGCAAAAGGACAAAAAAAAAAAAAGTTCAGTAACAGAACTGCAAAGGGGCCACTTGGATGTCCCCATAGTTAGGTGGCAGCCAGGGGTCAGGCTTTCTAGTCCTGTTGCTGTCTGGGCTCCTGGGCTTCTTCTAGCCTTTCCCTGAACTAGACCGAACAGAATGCTTAGAACATTAGTGTCCTCTTTAGAAGTACTTCATTTCTTTGAAAAAGTAGAATAATATAATTTAGGAGCATAGTTTCCTTAAAGAATAAACAGGAGATCCTGGCTAGTACAGATTTTATTTTCTTTCTTCCTTTCTTCCTCCCTCCCTCCCTCTCCCGTTCTTTTTTCTTTCTTTCTTCTTCCTTCCTTTCTTTCTTTGAAAATGGACATGTTGATTTGGACTGTAATTATGTATTTTAAACTAGTTTTCTACTGTCACTGACTAAAATCTCTTCTAATTGCTGTAAAGGCAAGGATCCACACATACACAAATGCATACACACACACACACACACACACCCTTCAGGAATATTTTACTCAGTAGTTTTCAAACAAACGCCCTCTGACTGCATGTACTCAGGGCAGTCACTGTGATGTCACACAGATCACTGCAAAAGAGGGTAGAGGTGAGGTCATTTTTGCAGTACCTGACATACTGCCTTCAAAATGAGAATTATGGTTGGTGCTCATCCCCAGCGGGGTGTGTGTGTGTGTGTGTGTGTGTGTGAGAGAGAGAGAGAGAGAGAGAGAGAGAGAGAGAGAGAGAGAGAGCGCGGGCGCAGTGGCGATATTAGGCTGCAGTGGATAGTTCTTCTTGCTCCAGGGAGAGGATGGACAGTCAATGGACCAGTGAACCAACCTTTTGTTTTTGTTTTGTTTTCAGCTGCTACCTAAATTGGTTTCATGGTTTCTTGAAGTTTTACAGAACCTTCCCTCTAGGGCATTTAATGCAGATTAAAGCAACACGGTCAGCCATGCTTCCAGCTCTGGAAAGACCCTCTCTGAGGAATGGCACAGTCTATTTATAAGTATGAATAACAGATTCCTAAACTATTTTCTAAAGTTTCATGATCTTCTTATTCACACTTTAGCAAGGTTGGCTAAAGTTCTACGGCAAGAACGTTTAAGGGAAAATACTAGAGGCTGATCTCAGACCACCCTCAGACTTATCTTTATCTCTGCTTGTCCAGTTCCACTTCCCAAGTCTGCACTCTATGAGGAGCAGGAGGGAGCTGAGTGAACACTCCTTGAGGAGATGAGACATTCAGGAAGGAAAAAGTAGTTAACGCTGTTTTCCTGGTCACATCATCCTTAGGTGTCACTGAGGCTTGAATAAGTCCACTGTGAAACTTCTTTGAAACTAAGGAATTCCTGAATTCTAAGGAATTTCCTCTAGGTCACCAAATGCCATTGGTTTAGTTAGGTTAGCCATTCTCAGACTTGGAAGTTTTATAAGTTGCTTGGGGATCTTGTCAAAATGCAGATTCCCATTCAGTACTTTTGGGTAGTGACAGAAATTCTGAGTTTCCGCAAGGTCTTTCGTGAAGACAGTGCCCCTGGTCCACAGACTACACTATGTATAGTCAAGGCCCAGAGTGAAGTTGATTTCTCAGGTACTTGATTCCTTTTCCATTTTCTCTTTCAGTGCTGCTTATGTGGCTGTGGCCTTTACTCCCCACTGCCGCCATTTCCAGCCTCATTCCTCATCTATTGCTATAACAGTGTTTCAGACTGGCCTAGCACTTAAGCCTGTGTAGCATTCACTTGGCCATCCTGAGGTGGTCTAACTTCTGGTTCTTTGCAAGCACCCTGAAGATTACGTGTCACTTTCAGGTTCCAAGGAACACTGCGTGCGTTTTCCAGAAGGTGGAATTCCTCAGCTGCCTTGACTATTTTTGCAAAGACTGTGGTGGTCTTTCTTTCTTGACGGGGAGTGTGAATTAACTCACAGTGTATAGGAGGTAACATTAGGTCTGAATCTTATTCATGGCTTCTCGTGGATAGACAAGTGTACATATGCAAATAGGGGTCATAGGGTCCTCTCAGGCATCCCAATGACCCAGAAATGAGTGTGTGAATTAGGTTGTTGCCATGACTCTCACTGCAAAGAGGACAAATACAAATATTGTGAGGAGGCAGGCACAGGGGTCCCACCTGCTATTCTACTGATTGATTATATTAGAGTCAGCCAAGAAGCAGCCTTTGAATACAGACTTCCAGGACCTTACCCCAGACCAACTGAATCAGCATTGCGGTGGTTGTGGGAGATCTGTACTATTATAAAGCACAGAGTGATTAGGGGCTTGCTGTGCTGGGGAGCAAATATTAAACACCTGCAATTTACCCCATTATTAAAGGGTTCCTGAGTGAGTACCTACAGTGGGTCAGGCCTGACACAAATACAAATCCTCCCTTCATGCCTTTCCCTGCTGAAAATGGAAAGTAAACAAACAAAACAGAAATAATTACAAATGAAAAGTGTTCTAAAGGAAATGAACAAGGTGATGAATCCACCGTGAAGGAGTAGGCCATTTTGATGATCTAATTAGGATGATGTCTCTGGGGCAGTGACATTAAGGCTGTGATTTGAAGAGATAGGAATTACTGGCAGCACAGTGACCCTTAGGCAGAGAGCAGCACATGCAAACATCCCTGTGGGGAAGAACGAGTGTCAGCAACTTCTGTGGATGCTACCAGACAAACCAAAGAAATAAAGTTACAACTCCCTTCCTTGCAAATTATTCTGCAGCTGGCACTTCTTTCCCAGTCTCAAAGGCATAAGGATTCCCTTTCAGTTACCTTCAGAGCCCGTTTTCACTCTTTGCTTGCTCTGCTGTCATTTCCAAAAACCTGAATGAGTATACCACTGAATACACCACTGAAGACTACTATGCCATTCCTTGAGGGCCATATAGAAGGTTGGGGGCCCAAGAGTCCCCTGCAGACCTGTTTCTTCTGGTGAACATGACCATCACAATGACATTCTATGTTAACTGTTGAGTCTGGCCTGAAGCTCAGACTCCTTATCCGTAAAATGGGATAAACACAATGGGATTCAATAAGATCTCATGCCTTGCCCATGATAGTCTCTTCCAGCAAAACATGACCATGGTCTTTTGGAAGGTTCTGTTTTGAAAAGCAATGAATGTACCTCAACTTTTGCTCTGTAATTTATCTTTTTGAGTTATATAGGGACATTATAAGCCAATATCCGAGGTGATATTGGTGTCTGCCGAAGAACAGACTTCCTAATCCAACTCGCACACCCTCAGGGCAGTGGGTTTCTGCATTAGAAGAAAAGCAATCATATTGCACAAACCTGTGGAGAGGCATTTTCACTTGTGAGACTCTTAACTATATCTTTCAGGCAGCTGAGCGAAGGGACTTAACACTTCCTGGGACAGGCAGGAGAGGGCCAGTTCTGCTCAAGTTTGCCTTTCAGGTCAGGCTTTTAGGCAGTTCCTGCTTTTAGCACCTTCTTCCTTTTCTCTACTCATGTTGTTACTGCTTCTCAAAGACACTTCAAGAGACCAGGGCGGACAGGCGTTACAATGGGAGTCAGGATGTTTGAGATCTGTCAGTTCCCCAGACAGAGATCTCTTCTGGAGGTGGCCCTCCTTTCATGCCTTTCCTGAGTGCACACCACCATCTGGGCACCCTGGAGACTGGGCTTTAGATGCATCTGACAACCTTTGCTGACACTCCTACAACAAACACTCTACTTGCCAGGTGTGGTGGAGGGTTCATTGATGAATAGACCTACTCCTGCCTCAAAACAAACAAAAAACCCCAGTAGGTATCCAACTGGCTCTTAAAAAAGAAAGTCTGTGATTAACTTCAATACAGATAAAAAGGAAGTGCTCTGTTATAAATGGTGCTCTATTAGTTTCCTATTGTGGCTGTAAATTTAGCATCTTTAAACGACAGGAATTTATTCTCTCATAGGAGTCCAGGAATCTGAAATGAATCTTATGGGGCTGAAATCAAAGTTTCAGAAGGGCTACGTTTCCTCGTCTTGGGAGAATCTGTTCCTTGACTCTTCCAGTTTCTAATGGCTGCCAGCATTCCCTTACTAGTGGCCTCATCATTCCAATCCCAGCTGCTATGGTT
Organism: Catagonus wagneri; assembly: GCA_004024745.2. Taxonomy (NCBI): domain Eukaryota; kingdom Metazoa; phylum Chordata; class Mammalia; order Artiodactyla; family Tayassuidae; genus Catagonus; species Catagonus wagneri. Next base: position 13,171,437 of record PVHT021183519.1, read on the forward strand.
ACATAGCCCTCTCCTGCCTCCCTCCTACAAGAATACATGTGATTGCATGTAGGGCCCTCTGGGATAAACTAGCGTGATAACCCTATCTCAAGACCCTTCATGATCACATCTGCAAAGTCCTTTATTGCCATATAAGGTAACATTCACAGGCTCCAGGGATTAGCACATGGATATCTTTTAGGGCACTGTTAAAGCCCGCGGAGGTACCACCCTCATTCTTCTGCCCTCCATACCACCAAATGGTCCACAGCTGTTTCTGTCCAGTTCAGAAGCCACTAGTCTGTAAGCACAAAATACATGCTAGATTTTGAAAACTTACTGCAAAACTGCAAAGCATATGATTAATATTAATATGTGGCTCGGATCCTACTTTGCTGTGGCTGTGGTGTAGACCAGAGCTGTAGCTCTGATTAGACTCCTAGCCTGGAAATCTCCATATGCCGTGGATGCAGCCCTGAGAAAAGCAATAATAATAATAATAATAATAACAATAATAATAATAATAATAATAATAATAATTTTTTATGTTGATTATATGTTGAAATAACATTTTAGATATATTAGGGTAAATGAAAGCTATTATTAAAATTAGTTTCACATGTTTCTTTTTACTTTTAAAAGCAACTACTGGAAAATTTTAAATTGCGTTTGTGGTTTGCATTATATTTCTATTGGACAATGTTCTATACCACCTACTATAGTAATTTTCAAATTGCTTCACAGCAAAATCATGTGGGAAATTTTAAAAACCTCAGTGTGCACTCTGCACCCCAAACTTATTAAATCAGAAATGTCTAGGGAGAGGTCCAGGCTTCAGCATGTTTTAAACACTCTGGGTTATTCCTATATGCAACCAAAGTTGAGAATCTGTGGAATAGAGGCCAGAAACAGTGTTAAAGGTCTAGGGATTATAAAAGATGGGTATGCCTGTTTTCTTTGCAAACAATAGAAAACTGGGCTCCTGGAGTAACCTATGCTTTCACTTTCTACCCTGTGATGCACACCTCACCCCACCTGTAGGGTGCAGCTGCCAGTTTGGGTGTGTGTTTGGGGGACACAGAGCAGCTGCTCTCATGAGCCAGAAGACAGTGAGGATCTCAACACTGAGGGTCAGGCTGGCTAGACCTCTCTTCCTTGGGTGCTTCTGGCTGTTAGATCAACCCTTACCTGGCAGTTTCTGCCATAGGATTTGGCAGAGCAAAATACAATAAAAACTAGAAAGTTCCTAAATATTCCGTTTGTGGGGCTGGAGCAAGGCAAAACATTTCTGCAGTGGCTTACAATGGAAATATATTTTGGAGGCCTCCATCAGTAATATCTGGTGAGGTTCCTTGCCAGAGCTGGGGTTCCCAGCTACTTCCCTGCTCCACACAATGACCATGTTCTCTGGATCTAAACTCAGAATTATGTACCAAAGCTGAAATCCAATGCACTTTCAATGAGTTTTGAAGTGTTGCGTGGGAAACTGGTTCTTGGTGGAGCAAGAAATGATGTTTCGGTAGCTGCTTGTTACTTGACACAACACATGTACAATGAGATAAGCCTCAGCCTTGTTCATTGCAGTTGTCGGTGAATAAACCTGTCACCTGAGTGCATTTTGCAGCCATTTGAGACTAATTCATTAAAGCACCATATTATCCCACATTTAAACAATTTTGTAGTTTCCTAAACTGCAAAGCACTCTTTTGACTTCTAAATAAGCATGTACCAAACAGTAATTAATGTTTGCAAAAGGAAGAGGCATTCCCAACCAGGAGGATAAAAAACCTGAACAAAAGCCGCTAGCTAGCTTTTTCCTTCCTTCTCTCTCTCCCTCCCTCCTTTCCTTATTGAGTATGGACTCTAGGTAGGAAGTAGGCCTTGTCTTGAAGGAGTTTAAAGGCTAACAGAGGGAGAAGAAGTCAAAGTAAATGAGAAAACGTAGGGTCTATGACTGAAGACAACACATCTCTTTTCCTTTTGCTCCTTTCTTCCTCCCTCTCTTTATTGCCGTGTGTGTGTGTGTGTGTGTGGTGTGTGTGTGTGTGTATCTGGTAATTTACAAAGATACATACAGAGCTAGGTAAAAAAGAAATTTGGACATTTGGAGAAGGAAATTTGAAAGTAAAAAAATGACAGAAGTCAGAATTAGTCAACAAATTATATTCTTTAAGTCTTGTTTAAGTAGCTGAATGCAGGCCAGGAGTCTGGATCTGACTTCTCCACAGCCAGTACAAAGAGCCAGTACACACCAACTACATAATTCACAGTCAGTTTCTGTAAGATTAAAACTAATGAATTTGCCAAGAAACTGCAGTGTCACCACCAGGCAGTGTGGGATATATTCAGCAATGTCCTCAATAGCATCTCTCATGGCACCCAAGAGGTCTGGAGGGTAAGATGGGAGTCTGTAAGGTTTGGAGAAAACAGAAAAAACGGAACGTTAAATTCTGGCTGGAGCTAAAATTTCTGCTAGGATTGAGCTGAGTTCGTCTGAATCTCTACCTATAATTGTCTATAGTTCAGTATTCTGTCTTAAGTGCTGAGCTGGGGTATGCCCTGGAGGTTATGGGGATGGAGAAAGATACTTCTGCCTCTGCTGAGAAATGTGAACTGATGCCAGGGGCCTGGAAGAGACGGTGCTCAGGGCAGGATCCAGTGTGACTTGTCCAAGGGAAAAGAGGGCAGGGGAGTGTGTGAGGGGAGGGTGGCTATGCTTGAGGGTGTGGGTCTTTAGCTGTTGCCCTGGGTGGGGCCCAGACTGAAGGAACAATCACCCCCAAGGTTAGCTCTTTCCCGCGTGGAGTGTAGAAGGATAGGAGGGTGAATTCTCCCTGCAGAAGGGATACACTCTCAAGTGTACCCACCTTCCTTTAGAAAAGCAAGTCCTGGGCCAAGCACAATCTCATCTAGAGGGGAGATTCCCCCCCACCCCCACCCTCGCTTCCATGGGAGCTACTGCAAAGTTGCATGGCAGAGATGGTAAAAATTATATAGGGAGTTTGTGAAGAATGATGAGCAATGAGTCAGTCTACCCAGCGGTGAAGCAGCCGGACTTGACTTTTTTTGTCCACTTGGACAGCTGTGTGAAAAGCAAATTCTCAAGAGCTGATGCTGGAGTCAGAAGGACCTGTGAAAATGGTCAGGTGAGACCTAGTGAGAATCTGAGTTGGGCAATGGTGAGCTGTGGGGGATCAGTTAGTTTAAAATATAGATGAGGTAAAACCATCAAGACCTTATGACTTACAGTCATTTATGGCTGGTTTTTAGATACCTCCATTTACCGTATACAGAGTCCATCAGAAAAATTTGCGTATGAAACTTTTAGTTGCCTATCCAATAGTTAATTTTATTTCTTTTTCTTTTTTGGCCACACCTGAGGCATATGGAAGTTCCCAGACCAGGGATCGAATTTGAGCCACAGCTGTGACTTATACCATAGCGGCAGCAATGCCAGATCCTTAACCCACTGCACTGGACTGGACATTGAACCCAAGCTGCCACAGAGACAATGTCAGATCCTCAACCCGCTGCATCACAAGGAACTCCTGTTTTATTTCAACAACTTTGATTTTACCAACTTTAGTATAAATATGCTTAACTTAAAAAATTTACCTAGCTTCCCTTGAGACTGGGAGGTAGTCAGGCGGCAAGCCCTGGCTATTAGGATATAAATGAGATTCACTGGGTCGTATTCCCAGAACTTTTGCCATTTGCTCCTTTCCTCCTGCCTCAAATGCCAGTGGACCATTTGAGCTCCATGAATAAGCAGATCCCCACAGTTCAAACTCTTGTTGTTCAAGGGTCAACATTACTAGAGGACATTGGCTGTGGGGGAGGGGGTTGGTCAATGCATTGAGGCCATCTGTGTTTACTAATTGGCACTTATTAAAGTTAGGTTTCTACCTCCCAGAGAGAAGAAGAGATAGAGCACCATCTTCCTTAATCACATTTCAAAGGGATGACTCCAGGTCCTTGATAAAGAATTCCTGGGTGGTTAAACTGGGAAGAAGCTGCGAGGTGATCTACAGCTCAAGGGAGCAGATAAAGATTTTACAATGGACAGTTTTGTAAAGTAAATGTTCTAAGAAAAGGGAGGTCAGGACCTTTGGTCAGGAAGAAACCCATCTGATGTTTAGTCAAGCTGAGGGGAACTTTAAGGCCATCCAGGTGAGAGGGCAATGCCACCTTGCAGGCTCTCCAGGAGCCAGGTCTCAGAGGTCCCCAACTCATCATCTCTTAACTGGTAGCGGCTTTTTCAAGGGACACACACTGACCAGCTGGTGGATGGTCTCTTATTTATATCTTCATCTTAAGGGATGGAGAACATTGCCTCTGCACCCTGGTTTACTGAAGGCCCCTGGGGGTAAATCCCTGCATTTTTCTGACCCTGTCTCCATCCCGGAGAGGATTCACCTGAGTGACATGCGCAGGACCAAATGCACCGCTTCTTCAGGCAAAACACCTGTTTTCAGCTCAGAAGATTCCATGCTGCTTCCCGGAGAGCAGAACTGGGGATGGGGGGAGGGAGACTTGTAGCCCAAGGATAGTACCTAGGGAGGGACACAGTACCCTTCCAGAAATTACCATCATAAAAAGCCGAGGCAGTAATATCGGACTCCCTGCAGCACAGAGGAAAATGGAAATCTCCCTGGCTGGCATTTCAGCTTGCCTAAGGGGCTGTGCTTTGTTCAGAAGGGAGGTGATCACGCTGACCTTAAAATCCAGGCCTCAGGAAGCAGATGATGGTTTTTATTTTTCCCTTCAGGCTTTGATGTTTTTCAAACAAAAATATAAAAGATCCAGAACCTCTCCTTAAGCCCCTTCACAAAGTAGTGGATTTTTAGAAAAGACAGAGGCCTGGGGTGACGGTAGCGGTGGATGGTCCCTAAAGAGTATTGCCCAGAAGCCTCTTTTTCCCCTTTTCCGAGTGTTAGGATTTTCTTAAACGTTCCTTCCCCAACGCCTCCCCCCTTGTATCTAACACCGACCTCTTCTTCCATTCTCCAAAGCACACAGACTACCTTCAGGTCCCATCTTTCCAGAACCCTAATTTCTGCAAACATACCACGCACCATTTTGCTCACAGCTGTTTCCCAGGCCGGGTGACAAGCCGCACGTGCAGGGGGCGGAGGGAGCTATTTGTGCCACACGGTGGCGCGCGCGAGCCTCTCAAAGCCAGAGTGTCACGGCTTCTCCCACTTCTCCCCCCTCTCGCCCCAGCCGCACCCCGGCTCCAAAGGAGCCGCGCCCCCGGCTTTCCCTGGCGGGACAGCGGGGAGCGCGCCTCGGGCGGGCGAGCAGCAGCAGCGTCCGGCCGGTGCAGAGGGTGTGGGAGGTGCGGCCTGCTGCGGGCGGCCCCGGCTCCAGGCTCCTCCTCTTCGGTCCAGCCTTTACCCCCACCCTCCACCCACCTCGGCTCGGAGCTGCAAATCGTAGGCTTCCCCCAGCAACCTGGAAGCGGCAGCGGGCGCAGTGAAGGCAGTAGGAGGAGCGCAGCCGGGCGGCCGCGCCGATTCCTCGGGCAACAGCGGCAGTGGTGGCATTAGATTAGCCTCGGAGGCGCCTCGGAGCCCGGCGCGCCCCAGCAGGGCTAGAAGAGAAGGGAAGCCGGGGCTGCAGCTGGGCTGGGGCGAGGAAAGTAAGCTTGTCTGAGTGCGTGTGTGCGAGTGTGTGTGTGTGTGTGGGGGGGGGTGGGCGACAGGTTCGAATTAGGGAGGCAGAGAGGGCAGGGGAACCGTGGTGCGGCCCCCGAGGGTCTCCCGCGGCGGCGTCCGCTCCTCGGCGCCCCTCACCATGGACTTGCGTGGAGTTGAGATGTGCCTCGGCCGCAGCGCGCGGTTGGCTGCTCGGCCCTGGGGGTGCGCGGGCGCGCGCGCGGGAATGGAGAGGTAGGATGGCGGCCCAGCGCGACCCCTGCCGCCCTGTCCTAGAGGCCCCCGGGCAGTGCAGCTGACTCGCCGGAGCGCTTAGGGGTGTGGGCGGAGGCCGCCCAGCAGCGCCGGTGTCTTCAGGAGTCTCTTCGCCTCTTCCACCCACTCGCACCTGCCACCGTGCGGATACCATGTCGAAGGCGGCAGGAGGCGCATCGGCGGCGGCGGAAAGTTGTCCCCCAACCTCTGCCGGCCAGTCTGCGGCCGCCGCCGTGGAGGACCTATCCAAAGTGTCGGACGAGGAGCTGCTGCAGTGGAGCAAGGAGGAGCTGATCCGCTGCCTGCGGCGCGCAGAGGCCGAGAAGGTGAGCGCGATGCTGGACCACAGCAACCTCATCCGAGAAGTGAATCGCCGCCTGCAGCTGCACCTCGGCGAGATCCGCGGGCTCAAGGTGAGCGCCAGGCTCGGCTGGGCGGGGAGTCGGGCGCCCCGGGGGGGTGGGGCCAGGCAAACTTTCCCTCCTTCCGTCAACAGGTGATCCTCCTCATTCTCCCTGTCAGCATCCTCTGCTCCCCTTTCCCCAGCCCTTTGGAAACTTTTCCAAACTTTGGAGACGTTTGGTTTCCTTCTCTCCCCTATATGGGGCGCACCAGCGTCGAGCTTGGGTGGTCCTCGGTGGCGGGAGGAGGGGGCGCCAAGGATGCTGAAAGACTGGGAGGGGAGCAAAGGGCAAGCGGAACATACTAGGGAGCCTGGAAAATCAGTGCTTTCGGGAGCCGGGTTACAGCTAAACAGAGCAGAAAAAGCAAGCGAAGGATCGAGTCCAGGGCTACTTCGCCTTTGGGGATGGGGAGACGATATAGCTGCGCTGGCGCCAAGACTTCTCCATGGGGCAGAGGGTAAGGAAAGGGCGCCAGTGCTGGAGAAAGGGGCTGGCAGGGCGCCCAGGGAGAAGCCGCGGCGCCACCCTCGGAGTTGGGCAGTGTCACGTGGTGCGGAGGAGCTTACCTCTGACATCACGTACTGTTTTCTACCTGCTTCCATGCTTTTCTTCTCCTCGAGTTCTGCTGGCATCACCTGGGGTTGCCTGACTGCCCCATTTACCCCCAATTTAATTATAATTTCATCTAGCTTGCTGGGAAGGGCAGGGTTTTGAAAGGGTACCCCAAGTGTCAGCCAATGATGCTTTTCTTTTTAGCCACCCTCCCTCTTTGCTATTAGGAGAAAGAAAAGAACAACAGCAACAACAACAACAAAAACAATAAACCCCCAAGCCCCCACCAACTTTCTTTTCTCCTTGGAGCGTTCTGAGTGTGCCAGCAGCATGCTAGCAGGGCTGGCTGCAGCAGATGGGTGGCGGGGAACCGCCCTGCCTGAGTGTACCACAAACTTCCTCTCCTCACTGCTTGCGCTGCTGCCTCCTGGTATTCCTTCCTCTCATTGTTCTTCTTTTGTTTATAGGAAGCCAGACACAAACGAAATCTCTGCAGGGACCCCAGGGAGCAAATTCCCGCAGGCACATCCCGTTCTTGTCCCCTTTCCACTCCCACTCCACCTCTCAAGCGTTGGACACTTTCTTAATTGCCTCAGAGTTCCTGCCCTGGGATTCTGGGGCGAAGAGGAGTGGGAGGGGTAGAACGCCAGATGCTTACCTGGGTGGCAGTCCAGGTGGAGACGGCCCTCTCCAGAGGCTCTGTTATATAGTCCCTGGGTACAGTTAGGAAGACTTCACAGTCAGAAAAATTCCAAGGCTTACTCTCTCCTTTGGTTTAATATGTTACTAATGGAGTATTTATTAAGTACCAGACTCTTGGGGAATTAAGAGTCGGGCCAGTGTAGTGAGGAGATCATCTCCGAGATGGGTTTGCATCTAGAATCCTCATTTGCCAGAAGGGTGAGTTTGGGTAATTAATTTTGCAGAGCCTTATTTTACTCATCAATAAAATGCAAATGATAATAACCATTTCCTAGGGGGTTGTGACAATAAATTATGACAACATGGAAGATTTAACTCTGGACTTGACTACAAAAAAAATGGTAGTTATTGCCATCAGAAGACAATGCGTAAGTGTATGTATAGTCTTGCATCTCCCAGACCTGTGTTTCTTAGGTAAAGCTGGACACAAGTATAGTTGGTAACTGTCCAATTTAATCTTCCATGGTTTGAACTACAGTATGATTTGGAAGAGTTTGTGATTAATTAATTTCCTAGAGCTTTTGATAGTATGGAACATTGACATAAAAGCTTAGAAGTGCTCGGATGTCCTTTTAGGTTGTGTGGATTGATGGTGACGGTGGTGGGGGAAGCTGGTCTTCATTCCAGTAATCTCATTTAGAGAAATACCTATTAGGCCAGTTAAGAGCAGTTACACTTCAAGTAGGCGAGTCTCCCTGTGGTCTAGATTTGTGACCTTGCATTAAAAGACTTTCCAGTTCACTCCCTTATCAAGTTCCCAAACGATGGGTGTTGACTACTTTCTGATGCAGCCTCTACTCCCATTGCCGTCATCCTGGATCAGCCACACAGTGGTGTGGCTTCTTTGAGGCCTCTGGCCCACTCTGAGGGGGCTGTGGTAAAGCCCTGTCAAAGGGCCAGGCATCTCCTTTCCCCTCATCATCTGACTCAGAGCTTCCCTGGACACCACAGTGATTTATAAATGTGGTTAACTGAATAAATGATATTTGATATTTATTTCGGTTTAACTTGTAGGAAGGGGATTTCTTTTGGCCTCATAATTTGGAACTCTTGCTTGGAGACTAAATTTAGGGTAATTAAGGCCATAACACATTTCTTTCTCTTGCCCCCTTCTGTGAGCTGCCTTTGAAATTGCATTTAAATATTTTCAAGGCTAGTAAATGGTACTGCGGCTATAGACAGGGGTGGATGGGAACATCAATTCTCTTCTGTTAAGGAGTCTATGACTCTGTCCAAGCACTGATGGACTTGTTTGTATTTCAGCATGTAGGGAGTTCCCGTTGTGGCTCACAGGTTAAGAACCCAGCTGGTATCCATGAAGATTTGGGTTTGATCCCTGGCCTCTCAGTGGATTGCCATGAGCTACAGCATAGATCACAGACACAGCTTGGATCTGGTGCTGCTGTGACTGTGGTGTAGATCATCAGCTGCAGCTCCGATACGACCCTAGCCATAACCTAGGGATTTCCACATGCCACAGGTGCAGCCCTAAAAAGACAAAAGAAAAAAAGGGGAAAAAAAGGAAAGGAAAAGAAACACCTAGGAGGGTAATGCAGGGTGAGGCGGTGGGATGATGAGAAGATAAAGGTGTGGGAGTTTGACATTTTGGGTAGTTTGGGTGATAACTATCCTTTTTGAGCCTCTGATTTTCCAGTCTGCTAAATGGGGATATTATTTCCACGTGAGGCTTGATGAATATTAAATGATACATGGATGAGGTTCACAGTGAGGTTAAATAGGTTTCTTAAGGTCACCCAGATAAAAATGTTCCAGATAAAAATGTTAGGCTGACTGCTTTTTTTTTGGGGGGGGGCTAGTTGACCTTCTGTGGTTAGAATGTGTCATCCTAAAAGGGATGGAGAAAGGGGATTCTGCTTCAAGTGCTGGTGCTGAAAGGGATGGATTCCTGAAAATCACGTTCATGCCCTTTTGAGCATATCCCAATACTCAGACTGCTCTGGCCTGGAGTTTTAGTGGGGGATTAGGGGCAATTGAATCTCTATAGATTTGTCATCTGCTGCGCATTAATTTTCCTCCTTGCTCCCCAACACACCAATTCCTCACTCTGTAATGACGGAAAAATAACAAATTAAAACAATTCTTTAACCACAGTGGTAGTACTTGAGAGTCTCATGTATGAAATTTAGGATGACATGAACTTCAGGTGATTATGAGTTTAATCTTTTAAAAGCCCACTTTAGACAGATGATAGCATCTAGTGACCTGTGGCAATATTAAAAGGACACTTACAGTTTCAAAGAAGAAAGCCCAAGACTTAAAGCGACAGATTTCAAGAAGCTAGATCATAAGGTTATTATCAAGCTGGTTGCTTAGCTGTTCATTAGAAGGCAAAGGAAATAGCTCAGAATTGGAGAGTAAATAATATTTGCAAGAATTATAATGGGGAAAAGGAACTGTGATAAAATTAAATGAGCCAATACCTGCCCCCCTTTTCCCCAACTACAATTCTGAGAAGTACAGTTTACACTTGAACAACCTTGAACTTCTGCAGGGATATTTTCAATAGTAAATAGTACAGTGCTGCATGATCTGCCATTCGTTGAATCTTGGATCTGGTCTTTGGAGGGCTGACTAGACGTTATACAGCTTTTCAATATCACCAAGGGTCAGCATCCCTAACCCGACTTGTTCAAGGGTCAACTATATACATTTCATCTATTTAGGGCATCAGCTCCTTGAAGCCTGTGGTGGCACAAGCCCTCTTTACTTCCCAGTACTGGAGAAGACAGGAATAGTTGTAGGATAGACAGAGGGAAATATTTTCAGATGGGAATTCAGTTAGGTGAAGAAGAACATGATTTGAACTTTCTGTGCAATGCCAGGATTAAGCTAAATGTGGAACACTTTTTGAAGCTGAGAAAGATTAATTTTACTGAGCATTATTTTCTCAGAATATCCACAGCTTCTGATTTCCCATAAAGCAAGGGATAATGTATTCTCTTGTTACTATGGACTCCAATGTAGCGGGGGCTTGCTGAAAACAGTAATAAGAAATCTTTTCTTAGTAACTAGAGCTATATCCTGTTTTGGCCACAGACCTAGGGCTTTAAAGGGCTGGTCGGTCCATAAGCACATTTTAAGTATTCACTGTATGCAGTGCACCAAGTCAGGTGTGTCAAATATGCAAAGAAAGACCTTGGAATGGACTCTGCCCTCCAGAAGCCAAGATAACTACGTTAGAAAAGAAAAAGAATCATGCTCAATGAGTATTGGTAGTGAGTGTGTCTTACAGGTATTGAGCAGTGAGTAAAAAAATTACTTCATTCATTCATTCAAGTCTGGCACTGCTGCACACCAAATGCTGTCCTAGGACTGGTGGAGTCTTATCAGAGGAATGTCTCCTCTTAGGTCAATTCATATATAGGAGAAAACAATTATTTTTTTTGTTGGAAAGTTAGATCTAATCAGGGTTCACAATTAGCTGGCCCAGAAGGAACAAAAGATGAAGAGGCAGGAGAAAGCCTTTCAGGCCTGGCCAAGAGTTTATTCATTTTTCCTGGCCAAGGGCAGGTGATGGGGTTGATGGGCAGGAGAGACATCACCTGCAGGGAGAGTTGTTGAAGGTCAGTCTGGCCAGAGAGAGCTTGGACTGGAGTGAGTGAGGGAAGTTGGGGCTGGGGCAGACCAAGGCAGGGAGACTGGGGGTGGTGGGGTGGTTGGGGTAGGGGGAGGCTTTTGGAAACACCCAGGCCTGAGGCCAGAGAGTGGCAGCAAGAAGCAGAAGGACTAGGTGGACAGTAGACACAAAGATAAAATTGTTGGTAATGCCAGGAGTTCCGACTGAGTTGAAAACTAAGCTGCACAGATTCTCTTCCTTCCAGGCCTTGAAAGTCACCCCCACCAGCTGCATGACGACCAGGAGGTGCCAGGCATGGTTGGCAGATGTTTTCTAGTCACTGTCAGGGGAAAGTGTTAGAATCCACCTGAGTTCGAGGGAATCAAGCCCCCTGTCTGAGAACCTCTGATTCTGGATTGGACGACAGAGGATTGGGGGCTTTGTGGGACTTAAATAATTTTACACTTTATCTTAAGGTCAGTGAAACCCTTTCAAGAGTTTTAAGCATGAGAGTGACAAGATAAATTTCAGAGGTAATGTTCAGGTAATGTGTTTGGCTTGGAAGTGGGAGGTGAGGGAGAAGCAGGTGCCTGGCATAACTGTAGGTTCTTATAAAGAGCAACGGGATGGGTGGAGGAGGCCTTGGCCGAGAGGTGCGATCTGGGGAAGGGAGTTTGAATATCCCATAAGAGCTCAGTGTTGTGTGAGTTTGGGTGAGATGCCTGCGAGACGTGCAGGGGGGATGGCAAGTAGGGGTTGGATGTGTGGGATTGAAACTCCACCAGAGGGCAGTCGTGCTGGTCCCTAGTCGGGTATTGGGGCTACTCACCCCATGTCATGGACTGAACACTGAGGCATTGCTTGTTGTTTGCACTGATGAAAGACTTGTTGCCTCAGAGTTTTTAAAAGCCTTTCACAGGTCACAAGCTGCCTTCCTTGAAGGCAGGGCAGGGAGCCTCATTTAGTTGTTTTTTTAAAGTTTTACTGAAGTGTAGTTGATGTACAATGTTGTGATAATTTCCATTGTACAACAAAGTGATTCAGTTATACACATACACATACCCATTCTTTTCCAGATAATTTTCAGGGAACCTTGTTTCTCACTGATTTCCTGTTAATGAACTGGCTGTTCCCTAAACTGACAAGATGAACTGCAACAAGTAAAGCTTCTCGAGGTCCAGTCTTTCCCTTCTTTCAAAGAACTGTAGTGAGTTCTATCCCCTGAGTGTTTGGTGGGAAGTAGATGAGATAATGCAAGTAAAGCATTGGGCGGGGAGCACAATCAATACCCACTGTTTTTATTTTTATGGATAGCTACCCATCTTTAGCTTCCTCTCACCTTCTCACTTCCCGACATCACAGAGAATTGACCGGTTCTGGGCTCCCTGGCTCCCGAGAAGTCTGAGCCTGGTGCTACCTTCTGTGGGAACCTCACTTAAATGGCGGTGGTTCTCTTTTTAGGATATTAACCAGAAACTCCAGGAGGACAACCAGGAACTGCGGGACCTCTGCTGTTTCCTGGATGATGACCGGCAGAAGGGCAAGAGGGTGTCCCGGGAGTGGCAGAGACTGGGCCGCTACACGGCCGGGGTGATGCACAAGGAAGTGGCCTTATACCTGCAGAAGCTGAAGGAGCTGGAGGTGAAGCAGGAGGAGGTGGTGAAGGAGAATATGGAGCTCAAGGAGCTGTGTGTGCTGCTGGACGAGGAGAAGGGTGCGGGCTGTGCAGGCAGCCGCTGCTCCATCGACAGCCAGGCCAGCCTGTGCCAGCTCACCGCCACCTCGGCGCCCTATGTGCGGGATGTGGGCGACGGCAGTAGCACCTCGAGCACTGGCAGCACCGACAGCCCTGATCACAAGCATCATGCCAGCGGCGGCAGCCCCGAGCACCTGCAGAAGCCCCGGGGTGAGGGCAGCCCGGAGCACTCCAAGCACAGGAGCACCAGCCCCGAGCATCTGCAGAAACCCCGGGCCCCCGGGACCCCAGATCACCCCAAAGCACTCAAAGGACCCAGCCCCGAGCACCACAAACCCTTGTGCAAGGGCAGCCCGGAACAGCAAAGGCACCCCCACGCGGGCAGCAGCCCTGAAACGCTGCCGAAGCACGTGCTGAGCGGGAGCCCCGAGCACTTCCAGAAGCACAGGCCTGGAGGCAGCCCTGAGCACGCCAGGCATAGCGGGGGGAGCCCTGAGCATCTTCAGAAACACGCCCTCGGTGGAAGCCTGGAGCATCTACCCAGAGCCAGGGGCACCAGCCCGGAGCACCTCAAACAGCATTATGGGGGAAGTCCAGATCACAAACATGTGGGCGGAGGTGGCGGTGGTGGCGGCGGCGGCGGCAGCGGCGGAGGCAGCAGGGAGGGCACCCTCCGAAGGCAGGCGCAAGAGGATGTGTCACCTCATCACCGGAATGTCTACAGTGGCATGAACGGTGGGTCAGTACGTGCTGGGACACTTCTTTGCCTGGGGCAGCTCTGTAGAGAGTTAGGAATGATGAAGGGCTTTCCAGCCACGTTAGAAAGTGCAGGTGCTGGTGTGGAGGTGTGTTCGGGAGAGGAGCACACATTTGTCCCCCATATCATGACGTGCGTTTCTCTCCCTCATTTGTTCCAGTCGATGCAGTTATCAGTCAGGTAGCCTGGAGAGGATTGAGGAGGGGGGGCGGGGAAAGAGAGGCTCAGTAATTTCTGGCCCCCTGAGTAGTCAGGGTGGGATTTGTGGGCACTGAAGATCAAAGTAGAACCAATCTAAGATTCCTCATTCTTGAACCTTTTTCTGGTTGTGTGCAGTTTCCTATGGGGCTGTCTTGAAACAGGTGATCAAAGGTTTTTGAATCCCTTCAACAGCTTATGTACAGGAAGAACTGAATATTTATTATGAAAAAACAGTAACACAAACAGGTTTGATGCTGGGTTGCCTGAATGCCTCTAAATATGCCTTACTTTACCTTTCCATTGTGTTGGGGCCTTTGCATGAATCTGTGACTTTCCTTTGTATCTGAAATGTATCAAATGATTTCCTTCCCTACTCACTCAAAACCCACTCAACCCTGTCACCAAATTCCCTTAAACCAATTTGGATTAGCGTGCTCCTTTACATCGTGAGTCATCTTTCTGGTTGTTTAAATGTTCCGCTTTAAAACATGCAGATGTGTTTGGACACGTCTTAGGTTTCCAAAGTGTAACCACTGCATTTGGTGAGGCAGCTCTAAACCCAACTCTAAATCTTTTGGAAGAAGTTTAATTTTCTGCATCTTGGTTCTGAAGCCACTCTGAATTCAAGAGAGGGAGAAGAAAATCATTTCTTGAAAAAACCCTCAAAATTATTTTATGTTATCTGTAGCTGATTGGTTTTATGAAGTGGGGTTTTTGCATCCAAAACATCTGAAGTTTTTTACTTTATTTGAAAGCTTCCCCAGAGTCTGTGTATAGTCAGCTCTGAGTGGTGGTGGAGGCTGCCAATTTTAGCAGTGACGTGAAGGGGTAAATTTTCAATATTGTACTTGAGGATTTACCTGTTGGATCCCATTTCATCCTAATCCTTTTCTCATAGTGCTGAAGATTGACTCCTAAAGCTTGGCTTCTAATGCATCCAGTGTTCTTTTATGTGCAGACGGAACTAGAAAGAGTGGGAAAGATAGGGTGCTGTTGCTTTCTTGGTTGTGTGTGCCGGGAGGTAGAAGCTGGGAGAAGCCAGTTCACCTGTTGCTTTAAGGCCTCCTGGCTGCTGCTGCTGCTGGTGGGGTTTACTTTGTTGACTGCGCCCTCCCTCACTCTTTCCAGAAGATCCTGAGATGCTGCCCTGCTTGCTGTGTCTGGCTGTGCAGTTCCCACAAAAGATGACAGTCATTTAAAAAGATGATTTGGTTGTGTTACTATTACAAAATGTGCCATCTGCCAGGAAACTTGTCTTTGGGGGTAATGGGTTAACAGTTAATGACTTTTCCATTTCTTGATTACATTTCAATGAGCATGAGAAGAAAACTGAGGAAACTTTGTATCTTGAACAAAAAAAAAAATTACTTAGGGGTAGGTGATTCACTCACAAAACAATTCTTCTCTGTACAAAACGGTTTATTTAAATAAGAACTCTAATCACTGATATAACTTACAGGAAAGGATTTCAGGTGCAGTTTTTAAGCAATGCTTTGTATAAAGTAAGGTCTACTTCTAGATAAGGATATTACATTGTGGAATCTCATTGCTTGGGTTCAGCAATAAATTTCATGGTCAGAAAATTTTTTTTTAAAAATTTAAAATTTAGTTAAAAATGGAATGTAACATAGATGCATTATTTAGAATGACATGTAGTCTAATGGGTTGACTTCGTTTTCTCATTCTTAAGTGACAGATCTTCTGACAGTTGATATCCTCACCGAAGTGTATTTGTAGTACATTTGCATTGCATTTTTATTTCAATAATTAATTGGAAAATGAAGAGGCGCGAGGAGATATTTATGGATCATCAGCTTATAAACTTGGGCATCAGTAGCTTGTATTTATCCAGCTGTTACAAATTAATTTTTGGTATGGATGGTAAAACATGATTTTTTTCCCATATTTTTAAATCCCCACACACTTGGGTTGAATTATTCGCTTATAAACAGCTAGGAACCAGCAGTGTGGTAAATCCTAAATTGCAGATTGGCTGAGTCATTTACAAAGTCCTTCCATGGGTGCGTTTGGTGTGAGAGGTGAGTGTTTTAGATGAGCACTTATGAATGCTTTTGCAAGAGCACAAAACAGGTGAAAGCAGGTCAGAAGAGTGTATGCATTATGGCAGAATGAAACAGAGGTGAAATTTATATTGACCTGATATCGTCTTGTTGGTAAGGATATACATTCCTTCCCAAAAGACACACATATACACACTGAGGGAACATCAGTGAAAACAGCTGTTGCTTTAGTTGGCTGTGCCTTGAGCATCTTTTAAATGTTCTTCTGTTTTCAGTTACAAACTACATGGACAAAGTAGTTGATGAACTTGATATCCAAGAGTTTCCTTTGCTTGAGACAGTTGGCTTAACTTCCAACTGGATGCAAAGAAGCATTGTAGATATTTTTCTCTCTTAAAAATACCTGTGTTTATATAATCATTTCAAGCTCGCAGCTGATTAAAAAGCAACAGAAGACAAAACAAATGGAAAAAAGACCCTCACAATTGAACAAAATGCTCATAAATGTATTTACTTTTGAAGTTACTTAAATATTTTCCATTTGTAGAGTTCCATTTGCAAAGAGGAAGAATCTTATCACATTTAGACTTTAAGGCATTTGTTTTTTTCATCCAAGTTATTTTCTGTATTCAAGGTTTATAAATTAAGTAATTGATGGCCGCTTTTAGCTATAAATGTACACAGATGGCCAGCCTTAACTGTTGAGAGTGAAGGATTGTCTTACCCGATTTCATTGGATTTCATCAGAATCTAAGATTGGCTTAACTTTTTAGGTGAAAGTGAGTGTTACCTTCTGCAATGCAGTCACGGGATTTTGCCTCCAGATACCAGCTGGGATATCTTTGCTTTGAAACAGATAACTTTTTAGCCTAGTTCAGGATGTTGTGGATGACTCAGTTTCTAGCAATAGCTCTGTTTGTTGTTGACCTTCCAGACAGATTATTTTGATGATTAGAGGTCCTTGCAAGTAGTTTGTCCATTGGACACTGTGAATCCAGATGAAAAAGTAATAAAATTTTTTAATTTTATTTTATTTCTAGAGGCGCAGATAGCTGGTTACTAGCAACTGAGAAGGAAATGAATAGAAGGAGAAACATTACTATCATTCTTCTAAAAAATTTGCTAGTTATCTTGGTGATTCTAACGTACTCTCCCATCGTAGTGCATGTGCCTGCGAGCGTGCTTTGTGCTCCCTTTAACACTGCCCTTCCCAGTGAGAACACAGATGAGGAGGTTAATCTGTGTTAGACAAGCTCCATTTAGAACTACCTATGGTCTTGCTAGATGGGGTGTCAGGGTTGTAAGTCTTCCTCCTGAAAGCTGCTTCTTGCTGCTTTTCTTTTGTGAGAATGAAACCTAGCGTAGAAAAAACAGGCTCTTTGTCCCACCAGCTTTTACTCTAGAGCAGGATTTCTCCACAGTGGTCCTTGGGACCAGATCATTCCTTGATGTGAGGGGTTGTCTCGTGCATGTTGGACGATGTAACAGCATCCCAGGCTCTACCCATAAGCAACCCCCAGTTCTGATAATTAGAAATGTCTCCAGATGCTGCCAGATGTTCCCAGGGGAGGGAGCAGGCAAAACTGCCCCGATTCAAAATTGCTGCTTTAGAGCAGTGTTTTTCAATTTGGCTGCAGATTAAAATCACCGTGCTGACTTTGAAAAAACACTGATGCCTGGATCCCAATACTCAGATGCATGTTGAATTGCTTCGGTACCAGGCCTGAGTACCATGTTGTGAAAAGAACCCTCCAGTTGAGTCTAGTGAGCAGACTAGGTGGAAACCATTGGCCTAGGTGCATGGTTGTTGGATAAGCTTGGCTGGTGTTAGTGAAGCTCTCAATCGCCCAGACTGCCTGGGAAGAAGCAAGGTAACTTCTTTCACTCCTTTGCTGAACTCCAGGGCTGAGCGGAACTAGCCCTGGCAGGTCCTGAAAAAGGTCAACCCTCTCAACTCAGGACCAAGGCTCTCTGATAATGTCCTTCTTTGGGGGTATGGGTTGAAAATTTGAGTTTCTGGTAGGTGGTATTATTAACTTAATATGAAGAACTCTGGCATGTGAGTAATTTAAGACTACTTTTTTAAAGCCTTCACATCCAGATGGAATAAGAAGCAAAGGGGTTTGGAACTTACAGTGGATGCTGATGGCACATGTAGATCACGTAGCATCTGCAATCCTAATGAATATTTCCCACAAGAGAACTCTATACTTCAAATCTCCCAGTTTATAGGTTTTACCCTGAGCTTTAAGACTGCTCTTTATTCTCTGTTGAGGTTACTAATGAGTAAACCAAAGATGCTGATAACACAAAAATGGCTTTGTCTGCTAGGGCTGTATGGTAACCTGTGTGTGGAAGAGCCCAGTAGGGTTTCTCTGAAGCACGGTTGTCTGTGAATTAAGTAGTGGTGCACTACAGCGTGAGTGATCGCTCTCATAAATCTTTTATTTTGCTTAGAAAAAGTCAGACCATCACTTATGAATGAATTTGGACAATAGAAATTGAATGTCTCTTGGGAGAAAAATGTCAGCATTTACAGTCATAGAATGCCATAGAACTTATTTTAATTGAAGTCCCTGGAGTATATTTTATATTGTGTGGACCAACACATAGATGGCTAATAGTTTTTGATCTTCGAGCTTCAATATGGTAATTTGGCAGCCTTATAGACACTTTGATAGGGTATCAATTTTAAAAAGTTTTGAAAAATACAATTGCTTGTATTGTACCTGTTTGTGCAAAGCATATTGCGTTTATCCTAAGAATATATTTTTATTTAATGACATAGAATGCTTAATATTGGAAATATAATTTGAAATGGCAAAATATCTGCGAGGCAGACTATCATTGGAAAACCTAGCTGGCTTAGAATGGTAATTTCTAGTAGAATGTAAGGTTTTCAGCTGTACTAGCAATAATAGCACAAAGTCATAAACACTCTAAATCTAGGGGATCATTTTAATCTAAGGAGATTATCTATATCTGTTGTATGTGTATATGTGTATACACACAAATACTATTGCATCTGAACAATGCCAACTATTCAGTTGATTTATTTATTTTTTAGCAAACAAATGTTCAAATGTATCACCATTCACTCACATAAGCCAGTTATTGCTGTGAAGTCAAGGAGGAATTCATTTCAGCTGATGATGGTTGTGTCCTTTAGACCCCGTTGAAATCAACTAAATGTTATATTTTTGGATCCATTGCAACTTTTCAGAAGATATACCTAATAGAAAAAAAAAATTGAATCAGTGATGCCTTTATTTTTGTAACTGAAATAATTCAGAAAAAGCCTAACTTAGAACAAAATTTTGATGAGTATTCCATTTCATCAGATAAACGCATTTTCAGAAATGTCAAATGAGTACAGGCACAGGGATTTGCTGTAAGGCTCTACATTTACTCATAGTAATGATAGATTATTCTGGAGGCATCAGTGTGGGGATCATATTAGTCAGGCTCCACTGCTCAGAAATAAGAGTGTGAAGCCAAACTTTGCAAAAGCTTGAAAAAAAGTTTCACTTGTGTAGCACCGTTGGACCAGTGTATGCTGAAATTTATGACCTGAGGCTCTAACATATCTTGCATTTTAGCCACTTCTGATGTTTAGAAGCTCTGATGGTAGAGAGAATTTTGAGGCCCTACATTAAATGACCCCAGGTCATTTAGTCTTTACCTTTTTTTTTCTCCAATAGCTACTTTTAATAGATTTTCAGTCACTTCTAGTACCAGCATGCTGTCAGCAGTTTTCCTTGCTGCCCTCAGCTGGCCTGTTTTTAACTCATTTCCTCATTGTTTCTAAATTCTGCTCTGCTCTTTCTAATGGCCAGTCATACCTTGGGAAAATGGATAACCGCTTTGATTAGAACTGTGTTGAAAATAAGAGTAAGTGGCCTTGAAGTATCCTTCTATGAATAAAGTGCATGAGCTTTAGTGCATGGTTCATGTGTCAGGAATCTATCAGTGTTTCCACTGAAAAAATTCATTTTTGCTTATTTTCTGGGTCTCGACTATATTTCAGATAATTGAAGTATTTCTGTAATTGAAGTGTCCCCCACTTCTCAAGAATTTGCTCTGGGGTACTCAGCTTTTACCAGCCACCTACCTTAGTACCTATTTTTGCTAACTGAAAGAAACCCAAAGAGAGTTTTCAGTTTTGTGAAAAAAAGCAAAAATAGCATTCAGCGTTTGTTTTGCAGTGCGCGGTTATAGAGGCCAAGGGCACTCCTAGCAGCAAGAATGGCACCACCCAACTCCTTCCCTGGGAATTACACTCAGCATTTCAGCATCAGGCTACCATAGCTTTAGACCATATCTGTTGGCATCTGTACTTTATCCTGGTTTACTTTGTGCATCTGTTAGCAAGATGTGTCCTGAGGTAATTGCTGCTTAGCTTTATGTCATGTTGGCTTATGGAAGCTTTCACATGATTGCTCTCCTTTCCGATAGCAGGGGGACCTATATAAGAATACAGCAATTTTTCGCTTCTTGTGTTCTTTGGATCAAGCAAGTTGCCCTTAATACTACTTTAATGCGTAATATTTGTGACAAGCATTATGCCCATCTGAAGGAAAATACTTATTTTTGAATTTGATTCTTGGAAATATTAAGAATAGTTTCATTTTCTGAATTGGGCTGATTTTCAAGAGTTCTAAGAAATTTGAGATTCAGCATCAAGAGTAGACCATGGGACCCTTGAGAACATAGACATGAAATCTCAGCGCTCGCTTATGAGAGTCTCTAATCTGCAAAAGAGAGAGGTTCAAGTTACAGCTCCTTCTGACATAAATTACCTTGCTCTTGAGAGAGCCATTCAAGAGCTTCCAATAGAAAGAATGGCTGTTCTTTCTGAGACCGGAGATCCTTCAGCAGCAGCGAGGCAGAAGAGGTGTTTAGAAAAGAGAAAATGGCAGAGGGAATAGAGTTGCTCTGTTGTCCTTATAAAGGCCATTCCGATTTGTCCTCCTTAAGATCACAACTGGATTATTCACACACAGTTGGGTGGTTTACAGTTTTCATGTAGCAAAGAGTTAAATGTATAACAGAACTGTACTGGAAGCCTTTTTGAAGGTAAAAAAGTCTTGGGACTTGTTGTCGGCCCTGGATCAAAATTAGGCACACATTCAATTACAGATAAATGACAACTTCAGGGACTGTATTTTAGTTTTTTTTCCCATTCAGCTCCTTAGTTATTTAGGCCTTCTAGAAGCTTTTCTGTGAGACAGGATGTGCTAAGGAGAAAGGGTGGGTTTGGTGATTGCTCTAAGTCTGTATTTCAATTGTTTGCTTCGCTGTCTCACACATACTGTAGACTGAGCATTCTTGTGCACAGATTGAATCAAACATTAAATGCATTAAATTTGAAGGTATTGAAAGACTTTTTTCATACCCTTTTCACTTTCATTTTTGGCTACATAAAGGAAAGTGAATCCTTTACATTAAAAAATCTTGCAAACAAAATAGCTGTGTCACCCTTTTTGCCTGCTGCCGTGGTTGAGGGATAGAATGCTCAGGATACCTTTTGACAACCAGAAATTCAGCGGTGCTTTCTGATGCTTCCTGAGTGTGTTGGGTTTTCTAGTCAGGTATGTTCATTGTTGTATTAAACTCAGAATTGTGTTTCCTAGTCCTGATAACAAGGAAAACTGGAAGGTCTCATCTTTTTTCCAGTTATTAAAGGGAATTTCTTCCCATTTTTAAGGGAAACACCTGATCTGGATAACGTATAGCTGCAGCTTCCCAAGTGCCCATAATTGTTTAGTGGCTCAAAAATAAGAAGCATGGGTTGTCAAAAAAATAAATAAATAAAAGAAAAAAGGAGTTCCCATTGAGGCTCAGTGGAAACGAATCTGACTAGTATCTATGAGGATGCGGATTTGATCTCTGGCCTCTTTTAGTGCATTAAGGATCCGGAGTTACTGTGAGCTGTGGTGTAGGTTGCAGATGCAGCTCAGATCCCGCATTGCTGTGGGTGTGGTGAAGCCTGGCAGGTACAGCTCTGATTTGACCCCTTGCTAGGGAACCTCTGTATGCCTAGAATGAGGCCCTAAAAAGCCAAAAAAATAAAAATAAAAATTAAAAAAAAAAAGCGTGGGTTGTATTTGGGTGCATGCATGTATATGTTTATTCAGTTAATTGAGAATGTCTAATGTTGAGAGAGAAATCAGGACACAATCATTGTGTTTAGTTAAGTCACAGAATCATAAAACTTAGAGTATTCTACATTTTCTGCACTTCAACCTTCCCATTTTCTGATGGAGAAAATTGACTTCCAGAGATGTTCAGTGATTTGCCCAAGGCCAGTGGCCTGGAGGTACAGGGCCGGTATCCAGCTGACTCCCAGGGCATGGCATCATTTTTATAAAGAAGACGTCTTATCTTCTATACTTTGAAGGCGATTGATGTAGGGGTAATATTAACATTAAAGACCCAGTCTCTCCATAGTCCTGTTGGAACTCCCCCAAAATCAGTGACTTGCAATGATGAGTGAGACAAGGTAGACGACAGTAGACTCGGGCTTAGAGAGGGACCAGAGAAGACCTGGAGATGCAGAAAGGGAGCCAGAATCTGTTGCCTGGGAACCTGGGTTGGGTTAGATGGTGTGCCTGGTTCACAGCTGGATAAACGACTATCGAAATGCATCCTTGGTAGAAGGAGTATCCCTGCTCCTGGCCTGAGAGGCCAACAGCCTTCCTACCCTTCTTCCCTGGAGAGGGATTCTCCCCACTCAGGGCCTCATTCTTTCCAGACAAACAGTCTTGTAAAGATGGGCTGACCTTCATCCTGTCCTCACACATCCACTTGTCTTCACAGTCAGAATGCTCTGTCTGGAGAAGTGTCGGCTTCTGGACTGCAAGAAACAGAAGGAAAGACCAGGAGCCAGGGGATGGGCCAGATGGCAACACCAACTGCTCTCAAGGAGTTGTGTTCTTAATAACTTAGCTGACTGCAAACAAAACTAATTAAGCCAGTTATTCTGATTTATGCTACTGTAGGCAGAAGTAAAGTATACCTGCATTACACTTTTGATGGCCTTTGAAAGGTCAGGATATCTGAGTTGCAAATTTCTGTTCTAAGTAGTCTGGTCTGTTGAACCACTCTTGAGAATTCAAATTAACCATGCTCATTAATTCAGCATCTCTTACAATTTCCCTAGACGGTAAGAGCTGGTTCACCCATTCACCTAAACAGAATAATAAGACCCTGAAAGACAAGTCATTAGTCGTCTCTGCAGATGATGGATTTTCTGTGACTCACAGGAAAGCAAGGTAAGAGTCAACTCCAGGAAGGAAGAGAGTAAAAATAGCAAAGGCTGTGTGAGAGGGATACCATGAAGAATTTCAAAGGCTCTATCTATTTGCTCGTGCTCATTGTTGTTTTAATGGGCACCTGTCTTAACTTGATTGGCAGGGCCAGCTGCCTCATTGTTATGGGACCCAACCAGAATCCCCCTGGTTATGGAGCCATGGCAGGGACCTGGCTGAATTTAGCTGCTCATTGTACAAATGAGGGTATTTTGGAAGGGAGTACATTTACAATTACGATCAATTAGAGGCCTAGGAATAAACATTGTCCAGGTGATTTGCAATGAATAGCTCCCCTAGTGTAGTGACTTTCATGAGAAACAGGAATCAAGCTTTTCAAAAAATCTGTGGAAGAACAGACTTGAAAATTTCTTATTTTTTTTAATAGTATCCTTTTAGCACTTAAATGGAGACCACTACTTATTCTTTCCTATTCTGAAACTTTATGCCACATGTTTTTCACCCTTACTTTCTTTGACTTTCCTGTTGCAGTCCCCAAATTGCCCACTTTGGGTTTTGTTTACCTGGCCCACCGTAAATCTATCTTTGATGGAAACATTGTTCTTGCTGGAGTTTTACAGCCATGTATGCAATAGGCATTCATTTTAAAAAAGAGAGCTAGGCTAGTCCTATTATACCTACTCACCAAGCATATCTGGTTATTTTTACATTCGTAGGTATCTGTGGAATTTTACCTGTATGTTAAAGTAATACAATAGATACCCAACCTTAAATTGGTGTGTGGCATCTAAGCTTTATGTGTAGCTTTAAAACAATGAAACCATTTTGTATAACTCCTTTAGCCAAATTGTTTCTTTGTGAATAAAACTGGTATTTATTTAAAACAGTTAAAAATAATTACATTTTTTCATGGAGTTAAAGTGTGATGCACTGACTTCATAAAGGGCATCATAGCACACTTGTCCAGCTGGAGATTTGGTTATAGAACTGGCTTTGCCACTTTCAAGGTCACACTTTGCTGTGCGACCTTTAGCACACCACCAACCTCTGTGTGCAAAATAATTTTTCCCTCAAGTAAGGGATTTGAAATAGTTTTTCTAAGTCAGTAGTCAGAGAATTTTGGATTTCATAGGTAGCTAAAACCTGAAAATAAACCTGAAACTGCAACTTTTTACTTTTGTTAGGCATGGACTATAAAATAATCTGTCAACACCATCATTTCGTAAAAGACCATTTGAACATTTAGAAACACAAATATGCATTTACTAAAGGGCAGTTTTTCTCTGTAGCGTTGTACATATACTTCTCTATATTTCTAATGAACTTCTTTGGAAAAATAACAACATATAGCCTGGGGTTTAGATTCCACAATGCAATATAAAGTGCATTTCTAGTGTCCATTATGGTTTGGGACTTTATTTTTATCTCAGCTATTGCAGAAAATCTTGTTTCCCACAGCTTGGCATGTTGATAAACATAGAACCCGCAGTGTTAGTTTCACTTAGGCAGTGCCTAGGTGAATTGATGGAAACCAGGAACCACAATCCATGTCCCATTTCCAGCTTCATGTCCCTCCTCTCACAAGGACAGGAGGAAATGGGACCCATCAGCCTGGGGGTCCGACCAGCTTGGACAGGGGACTCCTCTCCCTGCTTGCCAGCCCACCTGCCTTCCTTCAGGGTTTGCGTGTCTGGACCTGGGTTCTTAACAGCTGTGAGGATATTATTGGGGAGGGATTCTGTGCTCAGGTGAAAAGTTCACTGTGCCTAGAATGACCTGAGAAACATGGAGTTAAATTCTTCCCTGCACCCTATGCTTTGTTGAGAACTTGTTGGGGTTGCAGTGATTCATCTAGCAATGTCCAAATAGACCCAGTCCCCTTTGACGTGGACACAGTGATAAGTGAACACCTCGGGGTGAACAGGCTGCTAAAGAGGCAATGGAGGTGACTTAGAATTTGTAGAGCTCTGAAGTCTGGAGTTTGATTTCTGATGTTCAGGCAGGTCTCAGATGGCAGTCTGCACATGGTTTGGCCGGTGTGAAATGAGCATTCTTTGTCTAGAGTCTTATTTTCTCCTGTTGCTTAGTGGGTCATTGCTCTGGAAAATCTGAGTGAGGGATTTCACTTTCTACACCATTGCAGATTAGATTTTCTTAAGTCTCTTTCCCACTTTTGTACCAGATGGGACAGGGTGGTTTATCAACTAAAGTTTGGAAGGGAGTAAGCCAGGGCTAAGACAGTGTTCCGAGACTCATGTGTTTTTGTTATACCCCATCCAACCAGATTTTCATTATCTTTTCCTGGAACCTTTGGGCAGAAGAAGAGCCTCCCCTCCTTTCTTTGGCACTTGAATCCTATAGCTTTATAGCTGGAGTTTGAACCGCTTTGGAGTGAGGCTCTTCAGTGAAACTGGGGCGGGGGGTCCCAATAATCAAAAGGAAGGGCAAAATCCTCAGCATTTTCATTGTAAATCCTTGTCTTGACTTGTCAGGTAGCCATGCATTCTAAACAATGTCAGGGATAATAGAGATTTATTACAACAAATTAAAGGCTAATCAGAATGTGTCCTGAGATAAACAACATAGTAAACCAAACATAAACGACAATTGGGAGAAGCATGAGCTGGAAAAAGACTCATGAGTGTAGGTGGTAGTAGAAAACCAAAGTCTGCTTATGGCTCAATTGCTTTGTATACATTTCTGCACCATCTCACGTGTAGGTGAGAGATGTTTAGGAATAATACGTAGATAAACACACATATGTATTCCACAAATGTTTGTCATGTGCTTCCTGTGGGTGCAGCCTGGTGGTACATACTGTGTGAGGTAGAGCAGAAAAGTGAGCCCCAGGTTCTTCATACTAGGAGCTCACAGTCTGCTGTGCCCATAGGAGGAGGTGAGGAACAGAGAAAGTGTACAGTTAAGAGGCAGATGGACAGAATGAGCTCTTGGTGCTGTGGGCCTTCATGGCCCTGGGAGACGGCTCATGCACTGTCACGTCATGGGTGGTGGCTCACAGGAATCCTGTTGTGAGGTTGCATCTGGGGAGGAGTTGAATTTGGATAGGCTGGCAGGAGAGATGAGGACGGTGGTGTGAGGTAGAAATGAGCCAACAGTAATAATGAACCGTGAGGATGCTGAGAGGCCTGTGCCACGTCTTTGTTAGGTCACGGCAGACAATTTTGCAAAGTTGGTAGAGACTAGATCATGTACGGTATTATTAAATGCTTTCAGAGAGTGTTTCCTAATAGTGACACTGATTTCTCATACAAGAAGGAAGGTAAAATGTTTTCGATTGTTTAGACCTTTTGATTAGACTAAGTGGACCGGGAAAGCTAGTTCCCTAGCATTGAAAAAAATCTCTTATTAGGATTTTATAACTTAGTTTACTTTTAATAGTTTATTCCTTCTTTTCTCAAGTGTTCCTGAACTAAGAAATTTTGTAGTGATCAGGGCCTGAGGACTTTTATGTGCCCAGATTTATGCCATCATTTAGTCCTCTTCCATTATTTCATTTTTGCAGCAAAGGCTGTGCTGAACTACCGTTCTTTAGTGGGAGAGTTTTACAATGAGGGTCATCAGTTAAGAAAACCTATCTTCTGACTAGTATCTTTTGAGTTAGTAATAAAGATGTTATAAGATTTTGGGGAAAATATGGCCTAGTTGCCTAGAAGGCAGATGTATACTGCTAAGTGAAAATCAATAAATTAATTCTCTTAAACAATAAAGGGAGAAAAATAATCTTGGAACCTGTTGTCCTTTTGGTTGGTCTAGTGTAATAAAATTAACCTAATTTAGCCTTTACATTTCATTCATTCAGATGTTTTTCCACTTTAGTGTTTTGACCTCATTTTAGCCCATGGTGCTGTACATTAAGATAATTTTCAGACTGTGCTTCATGGAGTCCTAGAGAAGAGCGGTTGTTGAGGAGCCGGGCCTGCTACCCCCCTCACATGACCACAGGTACCCCCCAATGGGGGCAGCTAGACATTAACTGGTTTGTTTTTTCACACTTCTGCTTAAGCTTCTCCTGGAATAAAAATGATTTTTTTACCAAGTTTGAAAACCCCTGGCCTAACCCAGAAATGCCAACAAAATCAAACGTTTGTATACACAAGCTGGATATCTGGACCAGTGAATAGATAGGTGGTCGCAGGTAACACCGTTTCTTGGTTCTTCTTGTCCCCGTGTGTGTGTCCTCAGTCTCAGCTGTGATGATAGACATGAAAACACACAAACAGATTAATTGATAAGTGTGGGGATTGTCTTTTTCCAGAGGTAAATGTTATAATTCGTTCATCTTTGAAAACTTTCACCTTCAGGGTCTCCTCCTTTAGTCCCTACCATCTGTTCTTTATTTTGTGATGCTCTCTGGGGCTGAAGAGGAAACAAACTAAATTCTTTCAAGGAATCCAAGCTTCTGTGAACCTCTCCCTAGAGTTGCAGAGGTGCTGATCGTTTTGAGTGGTTTTTGTAGAAGTAACAAACTTTTCTAAAGGAATTTAATGTTTATCCTCGAATCCACCAACACATAGCTTTTTCCTATTGGAATATCCCCATTTTCCTTCTTTGCTGTGGAACTCTTTGGACACCGTTTAAGTTTTACTGCCTTAATTAGATAAACCAGATCTTTATTGTGACATCAGTGGTTGCCATTTGGAAAGGTCAAATGTGAGTTTTAGGGTCACTTAATTGCCTGTCTGCCTCAATTCTGAGTTCTGATGGGAAGATTTATTTATTTTTAAAAAGTCAGCTTTTTTATAGTATTCAGCATACAAAATTTTCTTAGCCCAGCGAGAAAGGCTAAATTGCAAATTTTATAAACTGAAGCTTCATTCTAGGCCTTTCCTCTCTCTCTTATGCACACACATTCTCTCACGAACATAGGCCAAATCTTTTACAACACCAACATTAACTCACTGAAGGTACAGCTTCACTGCAATAGAAGCAGTGGTACAAGTTACAGGATCCTTTGCTTCCCTATCCTCATGGCTTCCAGAATCCCGGCTTCATGTAAATCAACAAGAGGCTAGTTTGGAGTTCTTTTGTGGCACAGCTACTGTGGTGCAGGTTCAAACCCTGGCCCATGGGGACTTCTACATGCAGCAGGCGTGGCCAAAAAAAAAAAAGGTCTGGCTTGATGCATGGAATCTTAGAATATTGGGTTCATTGTGAATCATTTGCCATGAGGTCAAGCAAAGTCTTGAGCCTGGCTTGACTTAGAGAAGCTTTCGCAGTGACTTTATAGCCTTCAAGATGATATTTTCCGGAGTTCCCTTCGTGGCTCAGTGGTTAAAGAGTCCGACTAAGAACCATGAAGTTGCGGGTTCGATCCCTGGCCTTGCTCAGTGGGTGAAGGATCCGGTGTTGCTGTGAGCTGTGGTGTAGGTTGCAGACACGGCTTGGATCCAGCGTTGCTGTGGCTGTGGCGAAGGCCGGCAGCTACAGCTCCTGTTAGACCCCTAGCCTGGCAACCTCCATATGCCGCGGGTGCGGCTCTAGGTAAAGGCAAAAAGACCAAAAAAAAAAAAAAGATGATATTTTCCAGCTTCCACCTCACTGCTCTCCTCTAGGCTCATCTAGTACATGTGATAACGGGAGGTGGGGGAGGAGGAAACATGATCAGAGAGCTGGCAGAGAGGATGTTTCCTTACATCTCCCTGTAAACTCTTGGCACAGTGTGGTCTTCAGCGTCCTCTCACAAATATCGAAGAAACCAGAATTGCGTTCTGTACCTCATGTCAGATCTCAAAAATCCCCCCTTTATAATGCAGACGGGAGACGGCAGGCATCCCTCACCTGTCACGAGGACTTCCTGTGCATGCTGTCCTGGGGTCTAACTCAGGCTGGCAGAGAGGAAAGATCATTCTGAACCATCCTTCTCTGAGCAGATCATGGAATGGTGGCAGATTTGAATCTGCTGCCAGAGTTCATATTCAAGTTGTCTTTCATATTCAGTCTTGATAGGATAATTTATGTCATAGTTTCCTTCTACAGATGGCTGTGGTACAGTGATTTCACAGAAAGTAAATAGAATGCTAATTTGTTGAATGCACCCTATTTGAAAGTAAACATTCTTTCAGAGTCTCCTATGTCTTCTTTTCTCTGCTCCTTAGAATAATTAAACACACAAACAAAACCCTAGTCACAAGAAGATTAATTTAGGCCTGGGTGATATTTGGTAAAAAGTAGAGATGCAAATAGGAGTCTGTTCCCTTTTTTTTCCCCCTCAGAAGTAAGTGTTGACTGTGTACAGAACTTCCTACTTCATAGTTTAAATGAGACTGGCCTTTTGTTTGTTGTCGGTATAATGCTTTCATTGTTGGGGAAGGTTTTAGTCTACAGTGGACTATAATGAACCAGCTATACTGGTCAGTCTCCATGAGATATAGAAACTTGGGAGAATTTGTCATTTCTGTTTTATGGACTCGGCAATTTACATCAGTTTAGGACCTAAATGAATTTAGATTAGGTGGTGGTTTTGTCTTTGAGGAGATGCCAAAATATAGCATAAAGGAAGGTTGGACAAATCATCTGTTGAAATGGTTATTTATCCAGCCATTCATTTATACACCTGTGTTTTATTGAGCTACTGTTATGTACCAGGCCTGTGCTCACCTTTTATTCCCCACCTGAGTTCCTGCTCTGCTTTCTAGGCCATGGATCCCAGGCCTCCTGTGCCTTCCAAACTTACTGGCCCTTGATTTTTAATATCATCACCATGGCCCTTAAAATTCATTGGAGATTTAAAAATAAAGCAAATCCTAGCATGTTTTTAGGGATATTTTGGGAGTTTCTCAGCTTACCTAGAGCTGACTCTTGCTTAATGTTGTCTAAGGAAAAGCAGCAGCCAAAGATGGCGTGGTGCAGAGTGGTGATGGCAGGGTGGCCAAACCACTGACTATGTGTGCTCTTTGAAAGTGACCATCATCAGGTGTACATCCCCTTTCCTCTGCAGCATCTATATTCTACATGAGGAGTTGCAAACTGGTGGTCTGAGGGCCGAATGCAGCCACAGTCATGTTTTACTTGGTCCACACAGTGTTCTAACATTTGGAAAAGTTGCATACAAATCTAAGTTTCTGGCTTCTCTTGATAAATGGGAGGGTCTTCTGACATTGGTCCTGGAACCCCATATGGCATTGGTCAGCAGGACAAAGTAGTGGCTACCTCTGTAGTGGAGGTGTTCTGGTTTCCTGTTGCTGCGTAACAAACCATCTGAGCACCTAGTGTCATGAAACAGCAACCCTTCCATCATTCTCGCGGATTCTGTGGGTCAGAAATTTCGATAAGGTCTTTATTCCATGGTGTCTGGGGCCTCAGCTGAGGAGACTTAAATTCTGGGGGCTGGACTCATCAGGAGGTGTCATTATTCACATATCATGTGGTTGGTCTGGGATGGCTTGGGGCTCCTTGGGCGTCCCCCAAATCTCTGTGCAGCTTCTGGTTTTCTCATGTGGTCTTTCTGTGTGTCTTCTGTGACTTTGCAGCTTAGAATAGTCAGGCTTCCTACACAGCATCTCAGGATCCAAGAGCAAGTGTTATAGTAGAACAAGGCAAAAGCCACCTGACCTTTTAGGACCTATCCTCAGAGGGCATACGGTGTCACTTCCCTTGTACTTTATTTCCTTGAATCTCAAGCCTACCAAGATGCAAAGTGTCATGGACCCCATCTTCCCCTGGACTAAGTGTCAAGGAATTTTCAACTATGTTTTAAAACCACCCAAGGGGGCAAACACGTTTCCTTTTATGGTAGTCCTCATCACTCCTTATCCCATTACCTCCAGGCCGCTTTACCCATTTCTATCATCCAACTGCCTCTGTGGGCATTTGAATTAGGGTTTACTTCTCTTCCTTGGTACTTCCAAAGTTATATGCACCCCAAATTCTAGTTGGAGTTTCTTTTGTCAACATTCATAATGACACATCTAGGTGTGCCCTTTGGCAAAAAGAGTGGAGGGCAATATGGACCTCAGACTGCAAACTCCTTTTGGGAAGCTCTATGTGATTTTTCCCTGGGGAAGATGAGATACTGAGGTGTGATTCATGCTCATGTTGGCCATGTCCTATATTTGCCCTTGTAGAAATGCATTATCTCATTCAAGTATTATTTTCCGTATTTCTTGATCTTGGGTATGTGCATTTCCTCTTGCATTTTCTTATTCTGGGGAATATGGGACAAACCATTTTTTTTTGTTTATTATTTTAAACTATCCTGTGGGTGTTAGCACTATCATTGTGAGTAATGAAATCTTATTTATTGGTGCTACACTACTAGAAATGTTAGAAATAAAGCAATCATAGTTTATAAAAAGCAGTTAAGGAAAAGGATCTAAAACTAATATCTCATCTTCCTTTTCATTTTCATGAACTTCTTCTAGTGGAGGTATCATAGTTGTCCTGGTTGGGATACTAGGTATTATCCAGTATCTTTCTTGCCCATCATCTTAGACTATCAAATTTATTTATTCTTGTACATATTCCTTCCCTGTGTCCCCACTGTTACTCTTTTCGCCCAGCCTCTCATCACTGAGACCTCTGGTAGAAGGCCACCTACTTGGATGTTCCTTTTATCTCTAATACCACCCATTTCCCAACTCTCCTCTATTTCAGAGTGATCCTCCAGAAATCTCTCTTAGATTATGTTAATTCTCTAACAAGCTGCCAGTGCATCTCTATGCTTCTGGATAAAATTCCGTCTCCTCTTTGTAAATGGCACAGGAGATCCTAACAGGATCTGGACCAAGTTTGGCTCTTATCCAGCTTGTTCCTACCCCTTCCAGGACATTCACTCCCTAAGCTCTGGTCACAGCTGGCCACTTGCTTCCAAGAACTTGCCAGATACGCTGGCCTTATTTTGCTGGGAGCCTTTACTGGTGTTCTCTCTTTCCCATTCTGTGCCAAACACCTCATTTTGGGGTTTCTGTAACATCCTAGGATGTTTATCCAGTGTAATAGTTTATTTACCACCTGTCTTCCCAATTTTAATTTTGATTTCTTGAAGGCAGAAACCATCTTTTGTCTCTGTATATCAGTGTCTGGCATAAGAAGGGTTCTTGGTAATGTTTACTGGAATGGCTGACAAGTTGAAGCCCAGCAGTGATTCCATTCCAAAATTAGTCTTGTGGGAGAGAGTACTTATAATGAGATAGAGGGTCCTATTCCAAGTTGTTGTTTGACAGAGGGAGGCATCATTCTCTGTGCTGGTCACACTGAAAGGGAACACATATAAATGTATATTTGGGAGGAGACAATGAAAGATCTTTTTCTAAAATCTGTGTATTGTGATAATTGTGTACATGGCAAAAGAAAGTATTAAATCTAGTCCTTCGTGGTTAATATCAAGAACCTTTCTTTGTAAGTATCTGCACTTGTGACCCATTTCTTAGTTTTCTCATTGAGCAGCTACAATTTTCATAAAAATATTGGAAGCGTCCAGTCATAGTGGGCAGGACATTAGCTTGGGGAGTCAGGCAGACTCTTCAAATTCTGGTTCTAGTTCATCCTAAATTACACATCCTGGGGCACAGCTTATTTCAGGTCTCAGAACCTCACCTTATTTATAAAATACAGGTAGCAGGTAATAGTGGCAATTGATAAATGTTAGGTCCCTTTCTTCTTCCAGAGGAGAAATAATAGTGCACCTAATTTTATTCATTTGAAAATTGGAGAGCTCCTTATTTTGTCAATTTAATCTCAGCAACTTAGAAGCAAGTAAACCTCATATTGCAAGGTAATTGTCACTACTGATGTATAAAGAGGATGTGACATTATAGAATCAAGGAGATGAAAGGTAAAGAGCTCTCAATAGACCCCTACAGTCTTGGGTGGGACTTTTATGTCAGCTGACAGCTTTAAAATGATTCACTGTGGTCACTGTTGTTTTATAAAAGAAGATATGCTGTGAGTGTGTCCAGAATTTCACAGTTTAAAGCTCACTGTTCAGTCCTGGGCCTCTGTTGTCTTATACTAGGCTATTAGGTCCAATACCCACCTATACCTGCATTTCATTCCCACCTCTTGTAGATAGACGCTCAGAATGTCTTAGGTGACAAGGCAGTATGGGGGCAACTCGGAGCAACCAGGAACAACCAAGATCCACAGTCTTGCTTTAGGAAGAGTTTAGATGTGGCTGTAACTGGCAGCAGGTTCTTTGTGTTGCCAGGAGCTAAGGCTAAAATTACCTATGTTTCAAACAAAAGGAGTTCTTCTAGGAACTGCCTTTTTTGTGGGTGGTTGGAAGAAGAGGAGAGATAGATGACTTTTGTCTGAATACCCAGACTCTAGGATCTAGGCCAAACAGGGATTGAGCCGCCTCTTAAAATTTTTATTACTATGCACTCCAGGAACCCCTTGGAAAGAGACTAATGCACTTTTAATGACTGGATATTAAGGAGTATTTATTTCAAGGGTAAAAAGTTGCTGTTGAAGTGATTTTCTTTTTTCCCTTGCTTCAGCTCAGGCATAGAAAGAGCAAAGTCTAATAACTGAAAATGGAACAACCACAGTCTTTTTTCATAAATGTGATCTGGTCATATTTATATGGCCCAGTATGGGTCGGAAAACTGTTACTAGTGAAATGGAATTTGGGAGGGCGGGATGCACAGTCAGTGTCAGGATATGGCATGTGGCATGTGGGGGGCATGCAGGATGTGGCACCAGATGTGTCCAGTAAGGTACTGGGACTGGACTTGACTGATAGCAGGTGGTGATATTGGACATTCTCCTGAGATAAGACCACACAGATAAGCAGAGTTTCTCAGGGAAAAATTAATGTTAGCATACATCTAATATGCTATACATGTCTAGGCTCTGAGGCCAGAAGGGATTTTGAATCTTGGCTTCTCCACTTGCTACTTGTATGATCTTTGACAAGTTATGCAAATTCTTTGGACCTAGTTTTCTCATTCATAGGAAGGAGATGGTAAAAATTTCTACCTTACAGGGATGTTGTGAATAGTAAGACTCCAGTGTATGTGAAGCATTTAGAATGATACCTGCACATGGTAATTGCTGCCTAAATGTCTAGGATGATTTAGGATTTTTCACTGACTGCCATACTCCTTGGAGACTGTAGGTGAGGGCCAGTGGCAACGTAGGGGAGAGCCTTTACTTGGATGCTAATTACCCAGTGTGTGAATTTTCTTTCATTTTGCTAGTTCAATTCCTATATTATTTTCCTAAATACATGCTGGTATCTAAGATGAGCTGAAGGTAGTACAATTAAAGAAAAATGGGATTGAAGAGCGTGTGTAGAGAGATCACAGTTAACAGCTGAATTTACTGATCAAAGGCAGTTAGTTTGAGGCTAGTCCAGACTTTCAGCTCAAAGTGACATGTGATATGCTTCTTCCCCACTCCTAAGAATAATGCCTTTATTGTTTTTGCAAAAATGGTATATGATCATAATAAAAAATTAACCAAGAAAACTTGGAAAAAAAACAAAAAAAAGCCAAAATTTTACCATCCAGATATAAACAGTATTCACATTTTTGAACCTTCTACACAGCTCCCCATGCATAATATAGATGACAGGTAGACAGACAGAAATTGTTTTGTATACTGAGATAAATCCATTCCTCCACCCCTTTTTAGTCTGTGCATTTTAGTCTGGCGTATTTTAAGCCATTACTTTCCAACTGTGATTTCCTCTGTCCTATATCTTCTTACTTCTTTCCTATTTAGAGGAGACCTTTCAGGATAGGTTTAGTATTGCTGTATTCTTTTCAATTTTGTTTGAGAAATTCTGTATTTCTCCTTCTATTTTAAGTGATAATCTTGCTGGGTAAGGTATTCTAGGTTGCAAATTTTTCTCTATTAGAACTTTGACTATTATTTTTCCACTCTTCTCTGGCCTGTGGCATTTATATAGAGAAATCAGCTGATAGCCTTATGTATCCTCCCCTCTCCCCACCTCTGCCTTTTGGAGGTTGCTATGGAGAAATATAAGGCCAACTTGACATTTTCCTCCCCATGATGTAACTTTTTCTGCTCAAATTTATTGACAAACTTCCCCTGAGTGTGTCTTGATGTTGATGCTTCAGAATTATTTTTCCTAGGATGAAGTAGGCAGTATTGATGTCACTTTTTAATGCATGAATATTCTTCTATTATATCTTTAAAACATTTAACATTCTTATTGTAGCATAAGCTAAAGAAAATGGGATTAACTAAATTGTACAGTTCTAAGAATTGTTTATAAAGCAAATTCCTAAGTAACCACCACCTGGGTGAAGATATAGATCTTAACTGCCTCCCCAGAACCCGGTGTTACACCTTCCCAATCATAACTCCTTTCCCCAGTGGTGCCCCATCTTGCCCTTGAGGGTTCCCATTTCCTTGCTTTTGTTATAGTCTTACCCCCAGCATTCATTTCCTGAAATAGTATAGTCTAGTTTACTTGAGCTTGCACTGTATGTATTAATTAATTACAAATGATGTTAAATATATTTTAGGTGTTTATTTGCCATTTGTACATCTTCTTTGGTGAGATGTCTGTTCACATCTTTTAAGCATTTTAAAATTGGGTTGTTTGTGTTACTGAATTTTTAAGAGTTCTTTGTTTACTTTGGATACAAGTACTTTATCAAATATGTGTTTTACATATATTTGTCCTAATCTGTGGCTTTTCTCTTAACAGTGTGGTTTGCAGAGCAGAACATTTTAGCTTTAATGAAATTGACTTTACTAATTTTCTTCCATGGATCATGCGTTTGGGGGTATATCTAAAAATTCATAGTCATATCCAAGGTCATCTAAATTTTCTCCTGTGTTATCTTCTAGGAGTTTTTTACTTGTATGTTTTACATTTAGGTCTATGATCCACTTTGAGTTTTACATTTAGGTCTATGATCTACTTTGAGTTAATTTTTGTAAAAGGTGTAAGGTCAATGTCAATGTTCTGTGCATTTTAACCGTTGTTAAAAGCACTATTCTTTATTTGATTACCTTTGCTTCTTTGACAAAGATCAATTGACTGTATTTATATGGGTGTATTTCTGAGCTTTCTATTCTGTTTCATTGATGTATGTGTCCTTTTGCTAATTCTGCACTGTGTTGACTTCCATAGCTCTGTAATTATATAAACTGGGTTGTGTGAATCCTCAAAATTTGTTCTTCAGCATTGTGGTAACTATTCTGGCTCTTTATCTTTTCAAGTAATTTTTATTTTGTTACTTGAACTTTATTACATTTATAGTTTTTTTTTTTTTTTTAGGGATCAGGCAGCTAGCTATACGTTTATTCTTTGTGTTAAATTACTCAATGAATTTTATTACATTTATAGGTGTACAACAATCATCACAACCAAATTTTGGAGCATTTCCATCCCAGACCCCCAGTACATCCCCCCACCCTCTAACTTGTCTCATTTGGGAACCGTAAGTTTTTCAAAGTCTGTGAGTCAGTATCTGTTCAGCAAAGAAATTCATTGTGTCCCTTTTTTAGATTCCACATGTAAGTGATAGCATTTGATGTTGCTGTCTCACTGTCTGACTTCACTTAACATGGTAATTTCTAAGTCCATAATGTTTCTTCAAATGCCATTATTTCTTTCCTTTTAATGGCTGAGTAATATTCCATTGTGTAAATATACCATATCTTTTTTTTTTTATAAATATCACCAAGTTCTTCTTCTTCTTCTTTTTTTGTCTTTTGTGTTTTTTAGGGCTGCATCTGCAGCATATGGAGGTTCCCAAGCTAGGGTTCCAATTGGAGCTGTTGCTGCTGGCCTACACCAGAGCCACAGCAATGCCAGATCCAAGCTGTGTCTGTGACCTACACCACAGTTCACTGCAATGCCAGATTCTTAACCCACTGAGTGAGGCTGGGGATTGAACCCACAACCTCATGGTTCCTAGTCGGATTTGTTTCTGTTGAGCCATGACAGGAACTCCTGTAACCACATCTTTTTTATCCACTCTTCTGTTGATGGGCATTTAGGTTGTCTCCATGTCTTGGCTATTGTATAGAGTGCTGCAATGAATATTGGAGTAAATGTATCTTTTCAAGTCATAGTTTTCTCTGGATAGATGCCCAGGAGTGGGATTGCTGCATCAAATGGTAATTTTATTTTGAGTTTTCTGAGGAATCTCCATACTGTTTTCCACAGTGGTTGCACCAATTTACATTCCAACCAACAGTGTAATAGAGTTCCTTTTTCTCCACACCCTCTCCAGCACTTATTGTCTGTAGACTTTTTGATGATGGCCATTCTGGCTGGTATAAGGTGGTACCTCTGAGTGGTTTTGATTTGCATTTCTGTAATAACGTGTGATGTTGAACATCTTTTCATGTATTTTTTGACCATTTGTATGTCTTCTTTGGAGAATCATCTATTTAGATTTTGACCATTTGTATGTCTTCTTTGGAGAATCATCTGTTTAGATCTTCTGCTCATTTTTTGATGGGTTGTTTGTTTTTTTGGTATTGAGCTGTAGGAGGTGTTTGTAAATTTTAGAGATTAATCCCTTGTCAGTTGATTCATTTGCAAATATTTTCTCCCATTCTGTGGGCTGTCTTTTCATTTTGTTTAGGGTTTCCTTTGCTGTGCAGAAACTTTGAAGTTTAATTAAGTCCCATTTGTTTATTTTTCTTTTTATTGTCATTACTCTTACAGGTGGATCTGAGAAGATGTTGCTGTGGTTTATGTTGGAGAGTGTTTGGCCTATGTTTTCCTCTAAGAGTTTTATACTATCTGGTCTTATATCTAGGTCTTTAATCCATTTTGAGTTTATCTTTGTATATGGTGTTAGGAGGTGTTCTAATTTCATTTTTTTACATGTGGCTGTCCAGTTTTCCCAGCACAACTTATTGAACAGGTTGTCTTTACTCCATTGTATATTCTTGCCTCCTTTGTCATAGATTAGTTGACTATTGGTGTGTGGGTTTAATTCTGGGTTTTCTGTCCTGTTCCACTGATCTATATTTCTGTCTTTGTGCCAGTACCGTATGGTTTCGATGACTGTAGCTTTGTAGTATAGTCTGAAGTCAGGTAACCTGGTTCCTCCAGCTCCATTTTTCTTTTTCAGGATGTCTTTGGTATTCTGGGTCTTCTGTAATTCCAAATAAACTTTAAAATATTTTGTTCTAGTTCTTTGAAAAATGTCCTTGGTAATTTGATAGGGATTGCAGTGAATCTGTAGATTGCCTTAGGTAGTGTGGTCTACCAATCCAAGAGCATGGTATGTCTTTCTGTCTGCTTGTGTCATCTTTGATTTCTTTCATCAGTGTCTTATAGTTTTCAGAGTACAGGTCTTTTGTCTCTTTAGGTAGGTTTATCCCTAAGTATTTTATTCTTTTTGATGCAATGGCAAATGTGATCATTTCCCTAATTTGTCTTCCTGATCTTTCATTGCAGTTGTTCTCTGTGTATTAATTTTGTATCCTGTGACTTTGCCAAATTCACTGATGAGCTCTAACAGTTTTCTGGTGGAGTCTTTAGGATTCTCTAGGTATAGTATCATGTAATCTGCAAATGGTGATAGTTTTACTTCTTCCTTTTCAATTTGGATTCCTTTTATTTCTTTTTCTTCTCTGATTGCCATGGTTAGGACTTCCAAAACTATGTGGAATAGTAATGGTGAGAGGGAACATCCTTGTCTTGTTCCTGATCTCAGTGGGAATTCTTTCAACTTTTCACTGTTATGAATGATGTCAGCTCTGGGTTTGTTATAGATGGTCTTTATCATGCTGAGGTAGGTTCCCTCTATGCCCATTTTCTGAAGGTTTTTTTTTTTTTTATCAGAAATGGGTGCTGGATTGTGTCAAAGGCTTTTCCTACATCTATTGAGAGGATCATATGATTTTTATTCTTCAGTTTGTTAATGTGGTGTATCACACTGCTTGATTTGCTGATATTGAATTATTGTATCCCTGGGATAAATTCCATTTGATCATGGTGTACAATCCTTTTAATGTATTGTTGGATTCGGTTTGCTAGTATTTTGTTGAGGATTTTTGCATCTGTATTCATCAGTGAAATTGGCCTGTAATTTTCTTTTTTTGTGGTATCTTTTTCTGATTTTGGTGTCAGGGCGATTCTAGCCTCATAGAATGAGTTTGGGAGTGTTCCCTTCTCTGCAATTTTTTGGAGTAGTTTCAGAAGGATAGATGTTAGCTCATCGGTAAGTATTTGATAGAATTCACCTGTGAAGCCATCTGGTCCTGGACTTTTGTTTGTTGGAAGTTTTTTAATCACAGTTTCAATTTCAGTACTTGTGATTGGTCCATTCATCTTTTCTATTTTGTTTGGTTTAGTTCCAGATTGTACTTTTCTAAGAATCTGTCCATTTTTTTCTAGGTTTTCTGTTTTATTGGCATATAGTTGCATATAGTACTCTCTTATGATCCTTTGTATTTCTGTGATGTCTGTATTTACTTCTTTTTCATTCCTAATTTTATTGATTTGAGTCCTCTCTTTTTTTCTTGATAAGTCTGGCTAAGCATTTATCAATTTTGTTGATCTTTTCAAAGAACCACTTTTAGTTTCATGGATCTTTTCTGTGGTTTTCTTGGTTTCTGTTTCATTGATTTCTGCTTTGATCTTTATGATTTCTTCTGCTGACTTTAGATCTTGTCTCTTCTTCTCTCTCTAGCTGCTTTAATTATAGAGTTAGGTTGTTTGTTTGAGCTTTTTCTTGTTTCCTGAGGTAGGCTTGTATTGCTATAAACTTTCCTCTTAGAACTGCTTTTGCTGTATCCCATAGGTTTTGGAGTGTCACATCTTTGTTGTCATTTGCTTCTAGGTAGTTTTTAATTTCCCCTTTGATTTCTTCAGTGATCCATGTTGTTTAGTCTCCATGTGTTTGTGTTTTTTGCAGTTTCTTTTTCTTGTCATTGATTTCCAGTCATATAGCATTGTGGTCAGGAAAGATGCTTGATATGATTTCAATTTTCTTAAATTTACTGAGGCTTGATTTGTGGCCCAGAATGTGATCAATCCAGGAGAATGTTCTGTGTGCACTTGAGAAGAACTTGTATTCTGCTGCTCTTGGATGGAATGTCCTATAAATATCTATTAAGTCTGTCTAGTCTAATTCTTCATTTAGGACCTGTGTTTCCCTGTTGATTTTCTCTGGATGATCTGTCCATAGATATAAGTGGGTGTTAAAGTCCCCAGCTATTATTTTGTTATTGTCAATTTCTCCTTTTAAGGTTGTTAGTGGTTGCCTTATATTTTGAGGTGATCCTATGTTGAGTGCATAAATATTTAAATTGTTACATCTTCTTCGATTAATG
Organism: Catagonus wagneri; assembly: GCA_004024745.2. Lineage (NCBI taxonomy): Eukaryota > Metazoa > Chordata > Mammalia > Artiodactyla > Tayassuidae > Catagonus > Catagonus wagneri. The sequence continues at coordinate 13,211,747 of PVHT021183519.1, forward strand.
CTTTGATCATTATGCAAAGTCTTTCTTTGTCTTTTATAATATTCATTTTAAGGTCTGTTTTGTTTTATATGAGTGTTGCTACTCCATCTTTCTTTTGATTCCCGTTTGCATGAAATATTTTCTTCCATCCTCTCACTTTCAATTTGTATGTGTCACTAGAAATGAAGTGGGTCTCTTGAAGGCAGCATATATATGGGTCTTGTTTTTGTATCCATTCAGCCAGTCTATATCTTTTCTTTGGGGCATTTAGTCCATTTACATTTAAGGTAATTATTGATATGTACTTTTTATTGTCATTTTATTAACTGTTTTGGATTTATTTTTGTTGCTCTTTTTTCTTCCCTTCTTCTCTTATTCTCTCCTCTTGTGATTTGATGACTATTTTTTTTTTTTTTGTCTTTTTGCCTTTTTATCTAGAGCCGCACCTGCGGCATGTGGAGGTTCCCAGGCTAGGTGTCTAACAGGAGCTGTAGCTGCTGGCCTTTGCCACAGCCACAGCAACGTGGGATCCAAGCTGCATCTGCAGCCTACACCACAGCTCACAGCAATGCCGGATCCTTAACCCACTGAGCAAGGCCAGGGATCAAACCCACAACCTCATGGTTCTTAGTCGGATTCGTTAACCACTGAGCCACGAAGGGAACTCCTGATGACTATCTTTAGTGTTGTATTTGAGTTGATTTTTCTTATTTGTGTATGAATTGTAGATTTTTGGTTTGCAGTTGCTCTGAAGTTTTGATATTGAGTCTATACATATATGAGATTGTTTTAAGTTATTGGTCTCTTAATTGCAAGTCCATCTCCATTGTCCTGTATTTGTACCCTCCTTATGATTTCTGATTTTGGTAGCATAATTGTGCATGGATAATTTCATATATATACTGTATATATGACTACACTGGTGAGCCTTTTCATTTGTGGTATTTTTGTTTCTAGTAGTGGCCTTTTTTTATCTACCTAGAGAAATTCCTTTAGTATTTGTTGTAAAACTGGTTGAGTGTTGCTGAATTCTCTTAGCTTTTCTTATCTGTAAAGCTTTTGATTTCTCCTTCAAATCTGAATGAGAGCCTTGCTGGGTATAGTAATCTTGGTTGGAGGTTTTTTCCTTTCATCACATTAAGTATATCATACCACTCCCTTCTGGCCTTAAGAGTTTCTGCTGAAAAATCTGCTGAGAACCTTATTGGGGTTCCCTTGTATGTTATTTGTTTCTTTTCCCTAGCTGCTTTCAATATTTTCTCTTTGTTTTAATTTTGGTCAGTTTGATTAATATATGTCTTGGGGTGTTCCTCCTTGGGTTTATTTTATATGGTACTCATTGTGTTTCCTAGATTTGAGTTGAGTGGTTCCTTTCCCATGTTAGGGGAGTTTTCGGCTATTATCTCTTTAAATATTTTTTTCTGTCCATTTCTCTCTCTCTCCTCTTCCTGGATCCCCGATAATATGGATGCTGGTGCCTTTAACATTGTCCCAGAGTTCTTTTAGATTGTCATTTCTTTTCAATCTTTTTTCTCTTTTCTGTTCCGCATCAGTGATTTCCAATAGTTTGTCCTCCACCTTGCTTATTCATTCTTCTGACTTCTGTATTCTGCTGTTGATTGCTTCTAATGAAGTTTGTATTTCAGTTATTGTATTTTGTATCTCTGCTTGCTTAAGTTTTATACCTTGCATTTCTTTGCTCAGTGTTTCCTGTAAATTCTCAATGTTTGCCTCCAGTTTATTTCCAATGTCTTGTATCATCTTCAGCATCAACAGTGTAAAGTGTTTTTCTTAGAAGCAGATAATCTCCTGATCACCTAGCCATTTTCTAGGGCTTTTTCTTGCTCCCTTATCTAACTTACAGTTCTCTGCCTTTTCATTTTATAGGTTTTTGGTGTAGTGTCCTTTTTGCAGACAACAGAGTTGTAGCCTCTCTTACTTCTAATGTCTGCCTCCCTTGTGACTGAGGTTCATGAGGGGGCTTGCTGTAGGCTTCCCGATGGGAGTAACTGGTGCCTGCTAACTTGTAGGTGGGGCTGATTCCTATCCCTCTGGTGGGTGGAACTTTGTCTCTGGGTGAGATTAGAGGGGGCTGTGTGCCTAGGGGGTCTTTAGGCAGCCTGTTTACTGATGGGTGGTGCTATGATCTCACCTGGATTATTGTTTGGCCTGGGGCTTCTCAGCACTAATGAGTGGGGCCAGATTTTCCCAAAATGTCTGCCTGTAGAGGAACGCATGCTGATGAATATTCTCAAGAGCTTTTCTTGCAATGTCCTTCTCTCACAATGAGCCACAGTCACTCTGTTTTCCCAGGAGATCCTCCAAGAACTGCAGTCAGGTTCGACTCAGATTCTTGTGGAGCCTCTGCTTTGCCCTGGGCCCCAATATATAGGAAAGCCTGTGTGTGCCTTTCAGGAATGGGTTCTCCATTTTCCCCAGTCCTTTGGAGCTCCTGCACACAAGCCCCACTGGCCTTCAATGACAGATGCTCTGGGGGTTTTTCTCCCAATGCCAGATGCCCAGACTTGGGGACTTGACTTGGGGCTCAGAACTCTCACTCCTATGGGTGAGTCTCTGTGATACATTTACTTTCCAGTCTGTGGGCTTCCCACCCAGCAGGTATGGGGTTGCTTGTATTGTGTAATTGCCCCTCCTACCTCTTGATGTGGCCTCCTCTTTGTCTTCTGGAGTAGGATATCTTTTTGAAAGTTTCCAGTCCATTTGGTTGAAGGTTGTTCAGCATTTGGTTTCAATTTTGTTGTTCTTATGAGAAAAGTTGAACTCCAGTCCTTCTATTCTGCCATCTTAATCCTGTCTCCTAGAGCCTTCTGGAAGCCAGAAGTCTGAGATCAAGGTGTCAGCTGGCAGGACGTGTTTCTCCTGAGGACTGTCTCCTGACTTGTTCTCATGAAAATTTTAGAATCTGTTTGTTGATTTTCACAAAATATTTTTTGGGATTTTGATTGAGATTCCGTTGAATCTGTAGATCATGTTTGGGAAATTGATGATGTCTTGATAATATTAAGTTTTCTGATCTATGAACATAGAATATCTCCCTATTTATTGCAAATGGTATTGATTTTTAAGTTTCAAGTTCCAGGTATCCATTTCTGGTATGAAAGAAAGGCAATAGACTTCTATGTTCTAAGTATTATATCCTGTGACCTGGCTATGCTGGTTTATTAGTTCCAAGAGGTTTTCTTTCCCATCTTCTTTGACATTTTCTACATAGACAGTAATGTCATCTGTGAGCAAAGATACTGTTATTTTTTTCTTTCCAACTTGTGTGTCATTTAGTTACTTAGTATACTAGCTAGGAAGGACTTCCAGTATGATGTTGAACAGGAATAGTGACGTCTAGGCATTCTTGCCTTATCCTAGATCTTAGGGGGCAAGGGATTCGGTATGAATTTAGATGTGAATTTTTTGTAGATGTTCTTTATCAAGTCAAGGAAGTTCTATTCTGTTCATGGTTTAAGAGTTTTGTCAAGAATGGGTGTTGGATTTTGTTAAATGTGTTTTCTGTATTGATACAGTGATTACTTTTTGGCTTTAGTATATATTCTTTTTGAACCTGCTCACTTTTTTAATTAAAAAACTTTTTAATGACCTCACTTACATATGGAATTTAATCACCTTTTAAAGAAATCAATTTTATGTTTGAAGATGCATCAGTCTTATGCAGGTGGTTGTGCTTTGTACATTTTTATTGCTGTATATCAGGGGTTATAAACTCTGACCTGCAGCTGCAGGCCATGTCTAGCTAACTGTCCCTTTTTTTTCTTTTTTTTTTAAAGGCCACACCTGTGGCATGTGGAAGGTCCCAGGCTAGGGGTCGAATTGGAGCTGTAGCTGACGGCCAGCTCCACAGCCATGGCAGATCCAAGCTGCATCTGCGACCTACACCACAGCTTATGGCAATGCCAGATCCTTAACCCACTGAGTGAGGCCAGGGATCAAACCTGAGTCCTCTTGGATGCTAGTCAGATTCATTTCTGCTGAACCAGGATAGGAACTATAGCTGCCTGTTTTTATGACTTGCAAGCTGACAATGGTTTTAGACTTTTTAAATGATTGAGAAAGATATTAACAAGTATTTTGTAATGTGACAATTATAACATGAAGATATTCTTGTCTGTAAATAAAGTTTAATTGGAACATTGTAGTTCCTTTGTTTATGTAGTGTCTATGACTGCTTTTGTGCTTCTGTGATAGAGTTGAGTAGTTGCAACAGAGATGAGAGACTCTCAAAGGAGAAAATGTGTACTATCCAGCATTTCACAGGAAGAGTTTGCTGACCCCTGCTGTGTAGTAGTCCACTGCATGAATATTCCACAAAATGTGCATCCATTCTCTTACTGATGGGCTTACGGATGTTACTTGGTTTTGGTAATTATGAAAAAAACTGTCATGAAGATGTCTATACATGTGTACTTGTGCATATAAGCATTGCTAGGTGTGCACTTTGGAGTGGCAGTGCTGAGCCATGGAGTGTGTCTCGCTTTAGCTTTACAATGATGCCACTTGTTCCAGAGGGGGCATTTCTCGTTAGATTTTTACCAGCAGTGGATGAAACACTATATGCTCAATACTAATGGCTATTTGTATGACTTAAAATTTATCAGTATGATAGGTGAAACCTAGTATTTCATTTAGGTGTTCATGTTCCTTCCTGACCACCAGTGAGGCCCATTATATTTAGGACTATTTTCTTCATTAATTCTCTTGTCTTCTTCCAAAACACCAAATATATGTTATGTTGTTTCCCCACCCCCACCCTTCTTTTAAGGTGACTTACTGCATCCTGTCCCCTTTGTTTTTGATTGTGATTTTAGTTGTCTTTATTCTATTTTTCCTCCTTATGTTTTTCATCTCAGTAGTGTTTTCATTTCTCTCTTTCGTGTTTTAATCTGGACTTTACCATCTTATTTTTGTGAAACTTGTTTCTTTTTTTATGAACTCTTTTATCTAAAATTCCTCTGCAGACACGAGGAACTATTTGCTTGAAAATTGCCTGTTTCATTGCTTTTATGTTCCTCATTTTGCTTGCGGGGCAAAGGGAGTATGAACTGGGACAATCTGAAGTTTCAGTTTTGGTTTTTGTTTCAAAAGTCCTCTCATCACGTGGGCTATTTTTTTCCTGCCCTTTGGGTTTGTGTTCCCTAAAATTTTAGCCATGGAAGTATCACCAAAGTAAGAGACTGTACGATCTCCTGGCCTGGCTGCTTTTCCTTTGTCAGTCTCCTGCCTTTAAAATTAGGTTAGAGGTAACAGAAATGCAGATGTGAAAAAAAATAAATAAAAGAGCTTCTGTTTTAGTTGTATCTCCCATGACTTTCTTTGGCTTGTTCTGTGTCTTTACTGCCTCCAGATACATTTCCTGTAACCCTCCCAATTCCCTGGCCCCTTTCCCCAGACATAAATCTCTCCATCAGTTTTGCCCTACTCAATGGATAGGCCTCCTCCCCCTGGAGGCCTAGTCTGACTTGAGCTTTTAGGAAAACCTGCCTCTACTGATGTATGAGGAGCTATGCGTAGTAACGTTACCCTCTGTTGTTGAGGTGTACTTCATAGCTCTTGTTGTGGTGTTGTCACTGTGTATGTCCTTGTTCCAAAGAAGTTTCCTCCATATTTAATTTTTTAGTTGGTTTTGAAGGAGGATAATTCCTTAGCCTTTTTTTTTTTTTTTTTTTTTTTTTTACCGGAAGTCATGACGTATCTTTTTAGTGATTTAAAATACATGAATGTTTGGTGTTGGATAAAATGAACGGATAATTCATTTTCACTTTCTTATTCTCATGTGTTGATGCTATGTAAAGAGAGAGAGCCAGCATTTGTAATGTGTTTTCTGCCCAAAGGCATAATCATCTAGAATGGAAGAGAGAAAAATTTCTGTATGGAATACAAGCAAAATGCTCAAAATAATGATGTTCTTTCTAAAAGTTTAATATAATACATCTTAATCATCCAAGGATTATATGATATTTATTGAACATGAAAATCATGGAAAACATGAGTATACATCTCTGAAAGTGATTTGCCAAACTTTTTGGTTAGTCATAATTATCTTTCTTAATTAGGTTTTCCTGATTATTGGTTTCTTAAAATATGTGCATATTTTAAGGATCATAGGGAAGTCAATTCATGGAAAAGCATCATTAAATCTGTTCTACAGACTCTGAGTTGTTCCTGCTGAGTTTTGAGGACATATGGCATCTTGTCTGATACAACATCTTGTGTGAAAAATCTTGCTCAGAAACCAAAACAAAAGCAGAAAAAATGAAGAATAAACTTCAACTTAAAATTTTCTTCAAAGTGCTTTTTAAGTAATTTCAGAAAATATATTGTACATTGTGATTGTGGATATAGTGCTAAATATCTCTGTGAGAAAGAGGTGTTTAAAAGCAAACAAAAATGGAAACTATAGTCTTAAAATGGTAGTTTAAGCCATTTTAAAATAAAACCATGCTTTTTAGAGAAGCTAGGTAAGTTATCTGCTTTTTTAAAATTAAAAACAACTGCTATTATTGGAATAGGTAGAGATGCACATTGTAGAAAAATAGAAAAGAAAATTAACACCATCTTCCTACCACCAGAGATTACCATTGTTAATACTCTGTACATTTTCTTCATATCCATTTCTGTGTACATATTTTTAAACCAAAAAGAATCATACTCTAGGTGATATTTTTGTAATCTACATTTTTTTCTAGTTAGTGATCACCAGGTTTTCATGTCAATAAATGTATGTATTGGGGAATTCCTGTTTGGTGCAGTGGTAATGAACCTGACTAGTAACCATGAGGGTGTGGGTTCAATCCCTGGCCTCGCTCAGTGGGTTAAGGATCTGGCGTTGCCATGTGCTGTGATGTAGGTCACAAACATGGCTTGGATCCTGCATTGCTATGGCTGTGGCACAGGTTGGCAGCTGCAGCTCTGATTTGACCCCTAGCCTGCAGACTTCAATATGCCACAGGTGTGGCCCTAAAAAGAAAAAAAAAAGTACATATTATGTATTACCTGGTCCATATTCAGAATTTAATGGTTGTCCTCAAAATATCCTTTAGAATTTGTTAGTCTAGTCTGGATTCTACCCCCATTCACTCTTTGCATCTACTTATCACGTCCCTTTATGTTTCTTTCATCTAGCACAGTCCTCCCCTTTCTCCTATGTTTCTGGCTTGCTGAAGAAACCAGGCAAGCAGTCTTCTTACAGATTTTTAATATTAAATTTTCTGAAGATAGTATTTAACTTTATTTATTTATTTTTGGTCATGCCCATGGCATGCAGAAGTTCCCAGGCCAGGGATCAAAACCTTGCCACAGCAGTCACCACAGCAGTGATAATGCTGGATCCTTAACTCACTGAGCCACCAGGGAATTCCTGAATTTAACTTCTTTAATCATTAAAAATTCAGTTCTTAGGAGGTTTAGGGAGGGCTAGAGGTGGGAGTGGAGGAGAGGTAGATGTAAATATATTATGGAACTGAGACAATACTTTTATCAGCCAGGGTGTGCTAATTACTTATTATTTATGTATTTAGTTTATGAGGTGTGGTCTCCTAAACTGTGAAGCTCTGAATTCCCCATTTCCTTTTTTTTTTTTTTGGTTATTTATATTTTATTTTATTTATTTTTATTTTATATTTTTTAATGATTTTCATTTTTTCCATTAGTTGCTTTACAGTGTTCTGTCAGTTTTCTACTGTACAGCAAAGTGACCCAGTCACACATATTTTTGTGCATTCTTTTTCTCACATTATCCTCCATCAGGTTCCATCATATGTTACTAGATATAGTTCCCTGTGCTGTACAGCAGGATCTTATTGCTTATCCACTCCAAATGTAATAGTTTGCATCTATTAACCCCAAGCTCCCAGTCCATCCCACTCCCTCCCCCTCCCCTTGGCAACCGCAAGTCTGTTCCTCATTTCTTAATGTGTTAACTAGGACAATCACGAGCATCAGTATACTAAAGAGGTTGGTGGTAATGCAGGGGTGCGTTTCTTGAATTTTGTTTAGACTGTAGTTTGCCTTCATGCTGACTTTATGTGTATGTGTGCCTGTACACACACACACACACACACACACACACACATTTTTTCTGGGCCCTTAGGTCCCCTGCCAAAAGCTATAGTGGAACGTACCTAGAACGTGCCACACTTTGTATTAGATGTTAAGGAGGTGATAGTGAGTAACATTAAGATGAATAACATAGTGTCTTCCTTCAGGGATCTCTGTAGAATAATTGTGGAGAAAAGATCTACCATTATAGGAAGAAATAACTAAGTGCAGTGTTAGAGGATACCCTCAACAGTAAGCAAGATGACATAGAAAATACTCCATGATCTGTACACCTGAAACTAACAGTGTTGCAAATCAACTGTAGTTAAAATAGTCATGATCTTACATTTTAAAATCATGAGGCATCATTTGCATATAGTAAGACACATACCCATTTTAAGTAGTTTCTGTCTTTGACCACCCCTGGCTCCTCCTATGGTGATAACAACTGCTCATGGAGCCCTCCATAGATCCTGCCTTCTTCATGCCCTTCCAGTTACTCAGTGTTTTTGTATCTTTGCTTCTTCTCTTTGTCTGGAATGCCCTCCACCCTATTTGCTTTGCGTGTTTCACCCCTCACTTTTACCCTCACACTGGGCGGTTCACTCCCCTCTGTGCTCTCAGAAATCTTTGTGTATAATGCCATTTACCATGGAAAGTGTCAGCTTAATATTCTTCTCATCCACTCAGACAATATCTTTGTTTTGCCCTTTCCGAGGCAACATTTTCCTTTTTCTGTTTCATACATTTTGTAAATATTTTTCTCATGTCCATTATGTTCCAGGCTTAATGCTAGACTGTGGAGGTAGATAAAACTGAGAGTAAGACTTTGTTTCTTTCTTTATGGCACTGAAATATAGTAGGAGTAATAGAAACAGTCACAGCAGAGTATAATAAATAGACATGCATGTGTTGATTTATGGAAGCAGGGAGTAGGGAGTGATCAACCCTGTGGGGAAGAGATAGATCTTTACTGCTGTTAATTCTAAAGATCCAAAAATTCTGAGACTTGCTAGATGGAGATGAGGAAGGCCAGTGGAGAACTGGGAACAGTATATATAAAAACATGGTCTTCTGAGTCAAAACACACTCAGGGGATTCTGAAATGTTAGTGTTCTTGGAAGACCCCTTCTTGTCATTAGAGACACAAACAATCCCTGCATCGTCCCTTTTAATTTCCTCTTCTGTTTAATCTAAAACTCCATTGCTCCACTGTTATATTTTTTCCTTAAAAGGCTGCTAAATCGGATACCTTCCACCTGCTGAATAAGCATTTTAGGGATTTTGTTTTTATGGAACCAAGCATGTAGAATATAAAGACAATGCTAAACTATTGATGTAACAGAGAATAAAATGTAGTTATTTATAGCAGATCAGGAAGCTATCACTAAGCTTTTGAATACAGCTTACCTTTATCATAATGATTCTGAACGAAGACACATGTGATTTCAAAGAATTAACTAGGAGCAAAAAACCACATAAAGGTAGTGGTGCTTTGTTTTCCAGAACCTCTGTACTTAATATTCCTTTCGTTGCAGACAGTTTAGCAGGTCAGACATTTCTGAGAAGGCAGCTTGTACTTCGTCATTTCTTCTCAGCAGCTAAGTGGCATTCCACAAGCTCACTCTTCAGCGGTGGCAGTGTACTTAATGATAGGACGAACCACGAATGGATTGTCTAAAAGCTAAATAAGACTGGCTTTACCTATCAAAATAGCAATAAAAGTTGGTCTCCATTGATAGCATCTTCTATCTCCTGGCTACCAAAAATAGCATATAATAATTTTTCCATGTTTCTTTAAGGAAGGAAATATACAGGTGACTGAGGACGTAGGGTCTCTTGATTGGCTCTAATAGTGCGTCTCCATTCCCACCAAAGCCTTCACCACACCCACCTTCCCCGCCCTCTGACATCTGGCCCATTGGATCAGACATCTTTCTCTCTTTTTGAAACAAATTCCTGTTTTGTGAAAACATCTGCATTTAAGGTCCTAATTCTCTTGGTGTTTTCTGTGGTTTTGCTTTTCTGACTCCATTTCCTGGTGCACAAATAACAAGCACTAGCTTATGAATAAGAGATGAACTACAATAGTTTCACAGAAATGTATTAGATTGGTTTGTGCTTATAGATGGTTACTCAGAAGGCACTGGTATGTTCAGGGATTTTTAAACTATCAGCTTCATGAAGTTGTATACCACATAGGCACTTAATATCGAGTAGGTATGTACTTAACTAACTTCCACTTATTTACTTTGCACACTGCTTATTTTCATTTTCGCTGTAAAACATACTGACTGGTGCCCACAGAATTTGCATCTGGAAGGGTACTAACTATTGCGCTCACTGTGATGGGAAGGATTCTCCCACCAGTTGAACTATTGGTTTACTAGGAGTTAGTTGTGTGTATTCCAAAACCTGTTTATTGTCAGTTTCATTTGTTGTTGTAATCTTGAAATTTGGTTAAAATATTCCATAGATTGATGAACTGTAACTGCAAAAGGAGAGTTATTTTTCTTTGAAAAGTAAGTCAAATGCTATGGAGAGCTTCAATAATGAAAATTGATGTCAAATTAGAGATTGGGCAAGAAAATGATAAAATATTTGGAAACAGAATCTTGAAAATTTAGTAAGATTTTGCTAGGTAACAGATTTCTCACTCCATTTCTAAATGTTTAAGTGTGAATTTCTCACTACACTTGAAAGGAGAAAGCAAAACTAGAAAATCTAGGTGATGCATTTTGCATTGGCTTTTGTGTGTGTTACAGTATAGAGCTGAGAAAAGGTCTTGCCTAAACTTATCCTTTAAAAAATGAATCCCAACTTTTGAAATTAATGTAATAACCCTTATTAGGCCACATCTTAGGCAAAAGACTTGGGCAGTATTTGAAATGCAGGGACCCCCCCCCCACACACACCTTTTATGTGAAGTCATGCAAAGAGGATTGTTCTCTGTTAGAACCAGTGGACTGGAACACTTCTCTTTTATAGAAGAATGAATTTCTGGACCTAGGCAGGGAAGGAGATGTGCAGGCTATCAAAGAGCCCATCAGGGATAATTGAACCATGGAGAGTTAATGTCTTTGTAAATCTGTTTTCTTGGCACATAATATTCAGGGGCATATCAGACACATTTTCCCACCCGTTGATAATAAATGTATCCTAAGTCCCCAATATGAGATGTGACTGAGAGGTAAAGAGACAGATTTAACCAATATACCAGAATTTATACATCCAAATGAGCTTTCTTCCTCAAAATAATGACAGTAGGAGGTTCAACAGTTATTCAAAAGATGCTGTCTCTGCTCGGATCATCTTGGCACTCATTTGAAATTGCTTTTGAAGACAATTTACATGCTTCATGGGAATGCCAGCTGAATTATTGCACTAGAGTCATACCTCATTTTAAACCACCTTGATTTGCCATCTTGGTTGCCAGTAGCTACTTACCTCGGTTTTCCATTGCTAAGATATTAAAAAGAATGCATATCAGGTCTTAAAAGACAACCTAAAAGAGGAGTTTCAAAAAAAGCCTTGAGAATGGTAACATCACTGAAATAAATATAAACCATTTAACAAGGTGAATGTTTTGAAGAGAGACTGTTAATTTGCGTGTATAAATTATTTGTTAAAAAGTCACAATCAGCACACTTTTACTGTCAAGGGCCAGAGAGTAAATAGTTTAGACTTTGCAGGTCATAAGTCTCTGTTACAACTACTCAACTCCGTACAGAAGCAGTCATAGACAGTAAGTAAATGAATCGACATAGTTCTATTCCATTAAAACTTTATTTACAGTCAAAGGTAGCAGATTGAATTTGGCCCCTGGGCCATAGTTTGTCATCTGTTTTAATGGAGTCATGAAATATGAGTGACCCTTAGTAGTTCTATCTCGGTGTCATCTGCTGAAAATGTAAATTGAAACCATTGCTTCCATCTTTGGTGCAATAATTACCATTTTAGAGGACAATTGCTTACATCAAAGATGAAAAAAATTTGACTCTAAATTAAAATCTGATATTCTTGGCCAGTAGCCCTAGTAGAAGTGTAAAGAAGAATTTACCTTTGTGTCTCATCAGCTAAAAGGGCTCACCAGCACTATCACTGTGTTACCCCAGAGTCTGGCCATACACATATCAGGAATGGCAGTGTCATGGATTTACCAAAGATGTGATGAGATGAGTTTTCCATATCCCTAAGTAATATTCTAGAATCTGCCTCAACTGCCTAGTGGTAGTTTTTGTTTCTCTCTCTTCCCTTACCTTTTCTCCTTTTTATATCCTGTGACTATATCATAAAATTCACCCGTGTAAAATACAGTTCAGTGGCTTTTAGTATATTTGTGTATACAGCCATCACTGCAGACAGCTTTAGAACATTTTAATTTTCCTCAAGAGAATTTGTATTTAACCCTGTGACTATTAGTAGTCCGTCCCAATCTTTCCCAGAACCCCAAAGAAATCACTGATGTACTTTGTTTCTATATATTTGCCTATAATGGATTATATATAAATGGAATCAGACAATTATATTTTTTGTGTGTGACTGGTTTCATTCAAAATGATGTTTTCAAGGTTCATGTGTTTTTTAGCGTGTATCAGTATATCATTCCTTTTTATTGCCAAATAATACATCATTGTATGCATATTCCACATTTTTTGATCCTTTCATCAGTTGATGGTCATTTAGGTTTTCTTAGCTTGGCTATTATAAACCTGCTATGGATGTTGAAGTAAAATTTTTGTGTGGACATAGGTTTTCATATTCCTTGAGTAAATACCCAGGAGTGGAATTCTAGGTTACATGGCACCCATATGATATATATTTTTTTTAACATTTTGGGGAACTGCTAGCTGTTTTTCAGAGGAATTGCACCATTTTATATTCTCACTAACAATGTATGGGGGCTCCAATTCTCTCCATTATGCCAACACTTGTTATTGTCTATTTATGTATGTATGTATGTCTTTTTGGGGCTGCACCCCTGTAATATGAAGGTTCCCAGGCTAGGGGGTGAATTGGAGCTGTAGCTGCTGGCCTGCACCACAGCTCATGGCAGTGCGGGATCCAAGGTGTGTCTACGACCCACACCACAGCTCACGGCAGTGCTGGATCCTTAACCCACAGAGCAAGGCCGGGGATTGAACCCACTTCCTCATGGATCCTAGCTGGGTTCGTTAACCGCTGAGCCACAATGGGAACTCCTGTTGTTTTTATATTATAATCATCCAGGAGATATGAAGTAGTATCTCAGTTTTGACTTTTATATCCTTGATTAATAATGATATTGAGCATCTTTTCATGTGCTGTTGACCACTTGTGTGTTATCTTTGGAGAAATGTCTGCTCAAGTCTTTGGCCTATTTTTTACGTGGTTTGTTTTTTTTTATTATGGAGTTATAGTTATTCTTTGTATGTTTTAGATACAAATCCCTTATCAGGTATACATAAATTTGTCAAATTTACGCATATCTCCACCCACCCATTCTGTAGGTATTCTTTCCCTTGATAGTATCCTTTGAAGCACAAAAGATGTTCATTTTGATGAAGGCCAATTTATTCTTTTTTTACATATGCTTCCAGTGTCATGTTTCAGAAACCAGCATTTAAACTAAGCTCAGCTATTACAGCGATTACATTTTCTAGGAATCTTATAGCTTTAGCTCTTATATTTAGGTCTGTGATCCATTTTGTGTTTATTTTTGTGTGTGGGCTGAGGGTAAGGGGTCCAGTTCATTGCTTTGCATGTAGATTTTCAGTTGTTTCCACACCAATTGTTGAAAAGACTATTCTCCGTTGAATGGATTTGGGACCTGTGTCTAAAATTATGGCCACAAACCTACGGGTTTATTTTTAACTTTCAGTTCTCTTTCATTGATCTATGTCTGTCCTTATGTTAGTACCACACTGTCTTGATTACCACAGCTGTGTAGTAAGTTTGAAATCAGGAAATATGAATCATCCGACTTGTTTTCATATTATTTTGGCTATTCTAGGTCCCTGGAATTTCTATATGCATTTTAGTATCGGTTATTTTTTTGTAAAAAAAAAAATCGCCTAAGATTATGATAGTGATTACATTGAATCAGTAAATCAGTTTGGGAAGCTCAACTATATCAAGTCTTCTGATTTGTAAATGATGGCTGTCTTTCCATTTATTTAGATCTTTTAATGTGTTTTAATAATGTTTTGGAGTTTTCAGTGTACGAGTCTTACACTCCCATTAGAAAATTTATGTATACGTGTTTTATTCTTTTTGAGGCCATGTAAGTAGATTTGGTTTCTTTTAATTTTATTTTTGATTATTGCTAATATCTAGAAAGAGAATTGACTTCTGTGCCCTACAGTCTTGCTGAATTCATTTATTAGTTTTGATAGTTTAATGGATTCCTTAGAATTTTCTGTATATAAATCATATCATCTGCAAATTAAGCATTAAAATAAATCTGTTGGGCTCAGTTAACATCTTCTTTTGTTCATGTTTGTAGTTGTTTCAGACCTTTAACACCATAGTTAAGTTTCCTTCCCAACAGCTCTACCCTCTGCTCTCAGCAGAGCAATCCTTGGGATGACAAAGAAGCAGTAAGCTAAGTAATACCTTATACATAGGAAACCTCAAGCAGTTTTGTGTTATCAGACATTAACTGCAAGTCAAGGAAAGACCGAAAAATAAATATTTTACCTTTTATGGCTGGTTTGTAAAAAAAAAAAAAAAACAACCCAAGATCAGAATAGTAGAGAACTCTGAAAAAGAAATTATTACTGTTTTTATTAACGGTGAGTTCTTTTTGGTTTTTGTTTTTGATCATAACCAGACAGAGTGCTTGCTTAGGCTATTTACTGGAGCAGTGGGCTGGTGAGATTGGGATCATTAAGTTGATCACTGTGTTACCTTGTCTTGTAAATATGTATCATCCTCTGTCATGAGAGGCTGGTGAAAAGGTAGATTGAGCTTACAAAGCCATAGGCACCAATGGATATCCAACTCAGAATGTCTCCTCTAGCTGGAAGTTGGGTCAGTCATGTTCGCTTGGTTTCTGAAGGATGTGTGGGGTTGGGGCTTATGGCCTGGCAAATTAGGCATTGAACAACTCCAGGGAGTGCAATTCACAGACTATAAAATGCACAATTATGCTCAGTGGTCCTGTGCTAAGATTACATATATTGTCAAAATTGGAAGCCTTTTAGGTTTGCTGGTAGGGAATTCAGAGTTTTGAACATTCTTTTGTATTTGTTAGCCTTTCTTTGATTCCTAGTTCTTGGGTTGTCTTCAGCCCACTCCTGCTGTTTTTTGGTTATTAACGCGATTTTGTTTTTTTCAGCAAGCATTAAAGGGAGTAGATAAATAGGCACCAAACTGAGCTTTTCTCCTTCATGTAGTCAACATAATTTTAAAAGAAAATTAAAAATGAGTTTTTCTTCTATATATAGAAATATATCTAGCTACCTGAATTTTGTGTGTATGTGTCAGAGATTAAAGTATATTACTTTCTTCTAGAATGATAGTATATTAAAGTGGGTGGATTTTTGGAAACTATTTGATCTAACCTCCAGTTCACGTATATCATCCATATCACTATCCATGCTTTATTGGTCATTCTGCACTTGAGGGATATTAGTTCCTGGGGCTTTATTTTGTTTTAAAACCACCTATAATCAATTTTGGACAAATTAAAATTTTTTTTATTACAGTTGATTAACAATGTTCTGTCAAATAAAACTAGAGACTCATACTAAGTGAAGTAAGTCAGAAAGAGAAAGACAAATACCACTGATATCACTTATATCTGGAATCTAATATATGTCACAAATGAACCTATCTACAGAAAAGAAACAAACTCACGGACATGGAGATCAGACTTGTGGTTGCCGAGGGGGAGGGAGTGGGATGGACTGGAAGTTTGGGGTTAGTAGATGCAAACTATTGCATTTAGAGTGGATAAGCAATAAGGTCCTGCTGTATAGCACAGGGAACCATATCTAATCACTTGTGATGTAACATGATGGAAGATAATGTGAAAAAATGTATATAAATGTATAACTGGGTCACTTTGCTGTACAGCAGAGATTTTCAACAAATATGTGCCACAAAAAGCTTTTCTGTGGGTAAAACTGAAATCTGCCCCTTGCTATCCTCCACCCATTATTTTCTCTTTGGTTCCAGTCTCAACATTTTATGGAGTAAATCTCATACTTTTTTTATGGAAAAATATTTCTGTTATATAAATGTTTATCATATCTCCTCCTGTATCTTCTCTCCTGGTCGAACAACCTGGAGAGTATTCCTAATATATTTTCCAGATAGTCCATTTTCCTGATTGGCAAACTGGAATGTATCTAGAGGAACTCAAGTCTCCTCTACAACTGGTGTGCTATTACTGCACAGTATAAGGAAATTGTCACCTCTCAAATCAGGGCACATGTAGTGAACTGTGGTTAAGACTCTAGGCTTTGGAGTCAAACAGACTTGAATTATAATGCCAAGCCTACCACTAACTAGCTCTATGGGGAAGTTACTTAATTTCCTCATCTATAAGATAAGGATGATAAGCGCAGGATGCTCTTTTACATCGTGGATTTCATGAAGGCAGGAACTGCACTCATTTTGCTTTGCTCACCATTGGTTATCCAGTTCAGTTGCTGTCAGATAACCAAATTCTAGCACTAAAAGGTGCAAAAGCTAACAAAAAACCATTTAGTAACTGAAAACACGTAATTATAGCTAATGTAGTAGCAGTGCATTGCAACTTTTTTACACGGCTGCAGCAATTTGAGTGTCTGCGCAGAATCCCCCTTTATTATTAGCTCTGTACACTGCATTTTCTGAAATTGAAGAATTCATGGCTGCTTGTTTCCAGTGTAAAAATCAAATGATTTTATATGAGTCCAAGTTCATTTCTTTCTCTTTCATTTATTTATTTTTTAAAAACGTCATTCTGTAATCAAGATAACCAATTTCTGTACCCTTTCTATACAACTGAGGATGTTAATCAAGGTCTCAGATGGTATCATAGCAAAAGTGTGTTGCTTGGCAACAGAAAGGAAGATATAATGTTTTCAGATTTTAAAAATAGTTCAGAGTTTTATTATTCATTTTTGTATTAAAGTGATTTCATTATTTGGGGAAAATAGACTGGAAGGAGAAAACATAGCATGGCAGGAATATCTATCTTGCATTTGTCTTCTAAGAAATGTTTTACATAGGAATTAATTTTTGTCCATTTGAGCTATATAGATGCTCTGGCTGGGACTCGCTCACGGTCTGAAGATTTGCCTAGTCTACTCATTATGTATGGGAGAATATCCTTTTTTGTTTTTTCTTTTCTTTTCATTGTTTCCTTTCCAAAAAATTAGAGTCCAAAAGCCCTCTTTCACCAGGAAGTCTTCCTGGAACTCACCCTAGCTATTGTCTGACACGTGGGGACCTATCCCATCTTCATAGTGTATTTTAGTGTTTGTGTATTTATGATAATTAATATATTGGTTTAATCTCTCTCCCCTGTCAAAGTTCAGGGTCCCTGAAAGCCTTTTTCAGAACCTTCTGAGGGCTCATTATGAGGTTTGTTGATAGTCTGAGTGCCCTTTTCCAAGTAAGCTTACCTAGATTTCAAGAATTGTGAAAGACTCAGTAATTTGGACACCAGTGTTCTCTCCACAGAATTTTTCACTCTGTTGTGAGCTTTCACTGTGACTTATAAGGTATATCTGTTCTATTTCAGAATCAGAAATGACTGATTTGCTGGGAGGTTAATAGATGCATTTTTCAAGGACATGGGACAGAACAGAGTTGAGGACTAAAGTTCCCCCACTGAGCGTCAAGGAATAACTATGTAACTAAGAACTTCCTTTAGGAAACAAGCCAGTCCATAATACTTTCTGGCTCTGCTATTTCCCAGCTCTGTGTTATAGTTTCCTAACTTATCTGTGCCCTAGTTTCCTTATCTGTAAACAGAGGATAGTAGTAGTACCCACCTTCTCTAAATTGCTTCTCAGAATTAAATGAGACAACACACTAACTGGCATATACTAAGTGTACAATATATGTTTGCTTTTATTATTTGATATAAGTATCTAGAGGCAATGACATAGATGTCTACAAGTTGTCTCTCCCTCCCCTCCTGTTTCTTTAATTCCACTCTACAGGGCCATATAAAGATTCAAAGTCAAACTGAGAGAAGATATGATTTTATCTAATATCTAAACTTTGTATTCTTTGGACAATAATATATTTAAATAAGGAGCTTTCACAGTAAGACTTTCCCAACTGAAATAAAAAGACATGGTTCTTTAAATCCTGAATTTCTGTTTAGGGGGTTTCTTTTTTATGCAAACAGCAGGATTTTCCTGCCATATTCCAGGGTTGGTGTGACACAATTACTCTTACCAGCAGAATTAGAATTTATATCCCCTTTGTTTGGAAATTTGTTTTCTTTGGATGGTTGTGTCTAAAGCTTCACTTGTCATTTCATATCCATTGTTTTTTTTTTTTTTTTAAAACTTCCAGTGTTAGTTTATAAAGGGCTTAATCCTACCTGATTTAGTCAGACTTATGTCTGTGAATATCTGTACTATTTCTTATCCATTTTATTTCCTTTTTTTGATTGGCTCAGTGTTTGGGGCATGGATAATGTTTTCTTTAGTTTTTAATAGAAGACCTTGAAGAAGCATTATTTCATAGGTAAGATTATTAGCACTGTAGCTAGTAATCATGGCAAAAGATACCAGTGAGTGATTGCCAGTCATTTTAGTTGTTAGTTTTGCAAAATTTTGTGAGACTTGGGTTTTGGTGGCAAGCCTGGAGTATAGGGAAGAGGAGAGGAAAAGTAAAAGAGAGGAAAAGGAGAGGAGAGTAGGAGAAAGAGAAAGAAGAGCTGCATATCTTCTGGTATCGTAGACCTCTGGTTTTTGCTCTTGGTGGTCATAAACTTGTTTGTTTCCCCAAGATAGAAGAGCCATATTGAAACAAAGTTGCAAACAGCCAAATCTGTAAGCATTTTTTTCCCTAAATTAAACATGAAAAGTGACCAATTTTTCAGAACAATATATGGTACAAATTAGGCTTAAAGAGCCTACGCTGTCTTTGTGTTCTATCCGAAGCAAAGATGAATCAGTCCCAACAAATGGGTTTTCATCAGGGAATCAGTGACTTTCACCTTGAACTAACTTTGCTCCAGCAGCAAGATGTATCTGAATTTTAAATCTGATATCACGCTAGGAAAACTTGTTTCTTTATCGCTGGGTCAATTTTTTTTTTTTTTTTTTTTTTAGTACTGGACAGTGTGATTATTGGAATCAGCTAGTGAAATTTATCAAGGCATTGGGAAATACCGAGCCCAGCATATTCCATATTCTACCTACTGAATTTCATATTTCATTTTCTGTGTTTCCAACCTTTTCTTCAGGCTGGATAAAATTTGTACGATTACTTAGACTAATTGAACTAAACCCTTCCCTGCTTCTGATATTAGTAACTCATGACTGATAATTTAGGGACACAGACTTACTCTAGGGATAGACACCTCAGGCAGATGATGCAGTTCCTGGACAGAGGCAGTACAAGTACAAGCCATTGTAATTTTTCTGGGCTCCCTACTCTCTTAATTAGTCATTGAAAACATCATAAAAGAATTAATGACTCAGTCCTTTTTATAGGCAATCCCAGGGGTTCGTATTTTATTTTCCTGCTATTAGAAATACTGCTGCTAAGTGGCAAGACCTAGATTATTTTCCAGTGGCTTAAAGTTTGATATTAGAAACACTATTTTAAAAGCATAAAAAGAACACTCTTCTTCAGCTTTTCCCATGGCTGGCATCTCCTTGTCATTCAGATCTCAGTTCATGCATGATCTCTGCTGAGAGTCCTTCCCTGACCACCTTGTTCTGTTATTTTTTTCAAAGTAATAGTTCCCATTTGAAAACTTCATATATATGTGCGTGTGTGTGTATATATGTGTGTACCCATTTGAAAATATCATGTGTGTATAGTGTACAGTGTGTGTGTATATATATATGTGTGTGTGTATATGTATATATGTGTGTGTATGTATCCTTATTTGAAAATTTCATACACACGTATATGGAGTTTTCAAATGGGGATACATACACATATATACATACACATGAACATACGTGCACATACACACATATAAACGTGTGTATGTATATGTAACTTGTTCTTGTCTTCTTCCATCACTAAACTGTGAGCTCCAGGAGTGGAGGGACCTTGGCTTTCACTCAGCACTCGGTTCTTGGCCCTAGCCCTGGTTCTGGCCTAGAAAGTGCTTGGCAGAAGTTTGCTGGAAGAAATAAAAGAACAAGAATGAACTGTTTGTGGTTCTGATTCTTTTGCTACTGAAAGTCGGCTTATATGCTTAAGTGAGTTGCAAAGCGTAATCCAGAGAAGCCCTGCTTATCTGTTTCTTTCATCTCAGCATGGCTGTAAGAAACTTAGTATACTTATCATACACAGTCTGTTGTTTTTCCCTTATGTGAAAGGGCAACATGCTAGCTGAAGTTGAGACTTAGGAGCAAATGAGAAGTGTAAAAAACAAGTTCTGTGAATACTACTTTGTCTTTTAAAAATTCTGATTTGAGAGGGTCTAATGGCTTGATAGCCTAGCTGCTCATTCAATTAACATGACATTAGAGTCTCTTCTAGAAAAATAAGAATATTTTACCTGTCTTCTTGGTAAAATACCTTATGCTAGCTGTAGTCTTCCCAGACTGAGATGAAAAGAAAAGCAAGTTAGGGAATGGGAATAAGGTATCTGAGCCCTGAAATAGTCTTCTTGGGGGCCATGGCTCCTGCATGGCCCCTCAGTCCATTGTGTCTCTTAAAGTCAGTGAAAGAGCTGGAGTGAATATGACTTGACTTGTCATAATTAAGCCTATGAGTTCTTTATGAATCCCAGTGACTCTGTTTTATGGAAAAGAGAGACATTGTAAAAGGAAAGACCTGGGGGTTCCCACTGTGGCTTAGCGGTAATAAACCTGACTAGTATCCATGAGGATGTGGGTGTGATTCCTGGCGCTGCTCAGTGGGTTAAGGATCTGGCATTGCCATGAGCTGTGGTATAGGTTGCAGACATGGCTTGAATCCTGTGTTGCTGTGGCTGTGGTGTGTGCTGGCAGCTGCAGCTCCAATTAGACTCTAGCCTGGGAACCTCCATATGCCACAAGTGCAGCCCTAAAAAGCAGAAGACAATTAAAAAAATAAATAAATAAAGGGGAAGAAGTTCATGGGAAAGACAGAAGACTTCCTGGATTCATGATTCTGGGTTGGGGGTAGGAAGTTGGCCTTGGCAGTATGTTTCCACCATAGACCAAGGTTTTTTAATGGGGTGCCTGAACTTTAGGAGATTAATGGCTTTAGGGAGGTCCGCCTGGTAATCCCCCTGATATTTGATGCTTCATGTGTTAGGTTTTTTTTTCTTTTTTTGGTCTGGGAAAAAGATTCTTGGCTTCCTCATACATGTTAGTCACTTTTTTCACTTTATCACTTCATATTCTTTTCTTACCCCGTCCAGTAGCTCTTCACTGCCTACCACTTCACCGAGATGGCCCCACTGGAGTCACTGGTCACCTCCATACTGGTGACCCTGGAGGGCGCTGTGCTGCTGACCACTCAGCAGCTGTGGACAGAGGGGCCATTCTCTCCTTGTAGTACTTTTTGTCTCTCGGCTTTCCTGACATCGTGTTCCCCTGGCCTAATTATCTGGTTATTCTTTCTCGTAGACTTTTCTTACTCCTCTGTTGACCTCTCAATGTTGGGGGACCTGAGGGTGCTCTCCTGTGTACCTCCCTTTTCTTCCTGCTTTTTTAGGTCATTTCATCTGGTCCCAGGGCTTTACGTGCTAACTTATTACAGATGATTCCCAAGTCCGTCCCCATGGCCATGACTTTGCTGAAGGACTTCAGACTCTGATATCTGAATCCCTATTAAGCATTATCAGTAGAGTCTCTAATTAATATCTGAAATCTTGTCCCAAACTAGACTCTGTATTTCTTCCTCATAGCTGCTTCTTCTAACTGCTGATCTTAGAAAATGGTACCAGTTTTTCAAGTCAAAAATCTACTACTTGTATTTGATTTCTTGCATTTCCTTATCCTCCACATCCAGTCTGTTGACTCTGCCTCCGTACATATGTATATAATAAAGTGTTCATATACATATATGAACATATAAAAAAGTGTATATGTTTATAAGAGTACACATTTGTGTTTATTGTCTCTCTCCAATTGTCAGTAACAGAGCCCTGTTATTTGTTGGATGAATGAATACATGATTATACTCAAAGGAATCTGTGATTTGAAAAGGCATTAAAAATGACTGATGTTAGTAAAACGATTGCTTTGTGGTTCCCGATTTGTCCTTTGTGTCATTATGTGACCAATGTCTTTGTGTTGTGTACGTGTAAATGTCTCAGAAATGTGCCTGTGAAAGAAGAAAGACTCGCGTGCGAGCTGAGAAGGCAAGGCCAAGAACTTGCTGCCTGCCCAGCTTCTGGTAAGCCTAGGCTGCTGGTTGCTTGGTGTGGATGGTAGTGCTCTTCTGGGTAGGTGAGGAAATGGAAGCTCTGACACGTTAAATCACTTGGCAGTTTCTTTAGCTGGTGACTGAGGGCGCCTGGTTGGAAACCTTGTCTTTGTGACGACAGAGCCTGTTCCGTAATGGCAAGGCTGTTCAGCTGTCTTGCCTCACTCATCCTTTGAAGAATAGCAGAGGGAATTCATACTAAATGTTTGTGTCGAGGTGTCCTGGCACTCTCTAAAGCAGGACACTCTTTTTTCCTATACACTAGATAGTAAATATTGAGGCTGGGTTTCTGGGCCAGAAGGTCTTTGTCATAACTACTCAATTGCTATGATAGTGCCAAAGAAACCAGAGGATATCTGTAAACAAATGGATGTGGCTATTTTCCAATCAAACTTTATTTATGGACAATGAAATCTGAATTTTATATAACTCTCACATATCACAAAATTTGTTTAACATGTTTTCTTTTTAGCCATTGAGAAATGTAAAGCTCATTCATAGCTTGTGGGCTGTGTAAAAACAGGCAATGGCTTGGATTTAACCTAGGTGTCATACTTGGCTGACCCCAGCTCTGAAGGATGTTATCAGATTTCTTGTATGCTCTATTTATGAGTCAGAGAATGGCCCTCAGGACGTCCCAACTGAATTGCAGCTACTCTAAGATCCTTGAAGGAATGCCTTTATGATTTATTTCTCTTTACTGATGCTTGCTTGAGTTGATCCCATTTTGTTGAAAAGATCCTCCCTACCTTTTAGGTCAAATAAAAGGGGGAAAGTCAGCTGACGGTATAATCAAATTGGAAATGCACCAAGGGCTGAGCTGTTTTTCAAGTATTACTTTCAAACTTCTGAGCTGAGATCTTGAGGGATACAATTTACTTTAAAGTTTCTGTGGCATGCACCCTAAAAATGCTTTGTCTACTAAGAGGTTAGCTAGAACATCCTTCATTTGTCAGTACTATTCATCAGCATTTAAAGCAGATGGTTTATATAATGTTAACACTGTATGGACAAATAGTGCTTGTTCTGGTCCTCTTTTAATTTCTGAATTCTTTCTTCCCAGGCTAACCCTGTTAAAAAGAGAAAGTATTTCTTGTTTAGGAATACAAGGCTTTTCTCCATGTTTGTTCAGCTCTTTTCTCCATGGATGAAAATAGTGCTCATGGTCAAGTGTGTCTGTGATGATGAGTCACTTCCTTCACCAGGGAGCTTACTCCTTTTCCTCCTCACCTGGCCGTCATGTCAATCTGCCATTTAACAAGGTTTTAGGTACAGTGCTAGCTTTGTTTTGGTCATCTCACTCAGCCTCTGGAGGGCAGGGTCTTTCTTTTGTCTGTCTCTTGGACTCCATAGCTCTTAGCATGGCATCTTGTCTTTAGTAGGACCTCAGGAAATAGCTGTTGAATTGAACTGGCTCCCATCTGAGCTCGCTTAGCCTTTCATTTCTAGCTGCTGCTCTAACTACTTCAGAGTGTCTTGGCTACAGTCATTTTTCTGATTTTTTTGTTTTTAACTTAAACCTCCATGGGTTTTTGTTTTCCCTCATCTTTCGTGCTTATTCCCATCTTGGCTCATTTTGTAATTCCTCAGTCTTTTTTCTCAAATTTTTCTGTGTTTCAGTCACTTATTGTTTATCATCTCCCCTTTTTTCCTCTCTGGGTTTCATTTCACTTTCAAATATGCATGTTCTCTCAGAGCCAGCTTAGACCTTTCTTAAAGATATTTAGAATTGATTTAATCTTTCTAACTGCTTGATTATGTATTCATCTTCCTTCACCTGAGTGTTTACATATTCTTTTCTTGTCCTGCCTATTTGCTGACTTAGGGAAGGCTCTGTGTTTTAATTATGTGTTGAATAATAATTACTACATTATGAAAGGTTGAACAGTTCTATCATTGCTAGTAATGGAAATTATTTAGTAGATGTTTCCAAATACGTGTAAACCTACTCAGAAATGAGTGGATTTCAGGTTGTGAAAAACAGCTTACTAAAATCAGAAACAAATCAAAACAGATGTAAGGTTTCAGGGTCATTAATTTCCACTAAACTTCCATGGAAACCTATGAACAAGCTAAATATACCTTCAGTGAATTATCTGAAAGACCATCTTCCATGATGTGCAATGGGATAGGGGAAAAGTATGACGATAAATATTATTACTCCTAATCTGCAAGCCTGTTTAAATGAAACTGAGGATAATCTCATCACTTGTACTAATTAATAGAGTGGGCACAGGAAGTTTTCTGCACAGCTTCCTCCTTTAATTTCTTCAGGTCAATTTACTGTAGAACCAACCAGAGCCTGGATTAGATTACTTTGAAAAATAATAGAGGAGGCTATTTTGATAATGGTTTTTACACATAAATGGAAATGGTAAAGTAAGGGAAAGATAAAACCCATCAATGAGAAAAGCAGAATGTATATGACAAAAGAGATTAGATTTTCTTTTCAAAGTTAGTATTTTTCCTGAAGACATTGCTTGAGCAGGTGTGTGTTGTGCACTTAATCCTCAGCATAGGAATCAATGTTTAATCTTTTAAACAATGCACGGTCTGTGGGAGGTACCTGGCGGCCTAGTGGTTAAGGCCTTGTCACTGCTGTGGTTTGATCCTTGGCCCAGGAACTTCCCCATGCTATGGGGGTGGCCAAAAAAAAAAGAAAAGAAATGCAGAGCCTAGCAGAGAAAAGATGCACAGTCAAATAGAAGTTCCATAAAAGTGGTATAAAAATATCTCTAATAATTAAGAGAAAACATTATTTCAGGCTAAGAGGCATGAAAAGTCCTTGTGAAGGAGGTTTGCCTGGGAACCCCTTTGAAAAGGGCTGCCTGGTAAATAGGAACACATTTCTGTCAGAGGGAAAGTCATAAACAAGTCCAAAAAGGGGAGAACCAAAGGCTTCAATAAGAAACAGCAGAGGTTCATTTTGTTTGGGTTTATGGAATGATGCTGAAAGTACAGAAGTGACCAGATAAGGAGTTGGAATAATTTTGGGGATAACGACAATGATAACAGAATGATAACTTTTTTCCAGGGCCATTGTAAGCACCAGGAATATTGAAGGAAAAGCCTTGTACAGTCCTGGTACTTGGAGTGCATGCTCTCAGAGTTATGTAACTGGTGTCAGGAGAGCAGGCAGCAGCTGGTCCTTGTGTTTTGAGCAGAGAAATGACACAATCATATGCCTAATGGAGTGGAGTAGGGAAGGACCTGTAGCCAGGAGACCAGGAGAGAGAACCAGATGTGGTCTGGGCAGCCCTTAATAATCCATTTCTGAACTTGGATTGGAAAGTGTATTTGATTTCTGATTTATCAATTTAAGGTGAAGGTCTTATCCTTTTTCTCTTGGATTGAAAAAGTAGATAGTCCCCTTCAATCTTTTTTTATTTCCTCATTCCAGGAGTTTGCTCTTCTTAGGGACAGGGCCTCCTTAAGTGTCCCTGGAGTGATGATCAGCCAGTAAGTCAAGGGAGTTCGTGTCTGGCGCAGATGATAAAGACAGAGGGGTTAAGAAGAGGATTCTCTTGGAGGAAGTGAAAGAACAACTATGGAAGAATGGATAGAGTAGCTTTGGGACCTCATGCTTCTTGACCTTATTGAGAAATTCATTTTTAGTTTTTTAACTCTCCTCCTACACTTCACACATTCCATTTTAGAATCTAAAAATATCCTGCATAATGTCAGGACATGGGGTGATGACTTAGGGCCGATGAGATAGAATAAGCATCCTGTCTACCTGGCAGAAGAGTGAAGATAATCCAGGTCTCCTGAATGCATTCTTTTCTTTCTGTAAATGGCTGCTTCATTCTTTTGGCCTCGCATATGTGCAAATTTGTCAGGCTTCTTTGTTCCCATCATTCTTATTCTCATTCCCAAATGTGTGAATGATACAGGGAAGCAAAAAGTAGCCCCCTACCCCAAAGAATATTGATTCTGTCATAGTCTTTCTGTCTCGTCCAGCTTTCCCAGCACTGATTTACATGGCTCATCAAAATGTATTTCAGCTGCTTGCTAATCCATGCAAAATGCTGCTCTGATGCAAAGGGGAATTTCTAAATGGTGCTATTTCAGCATTCCTGTTATATCAGGATTCTCACTGGGGATAGACCTGGAATCTTTAGCCTTTCTAAGAGGGCTAACCCAGACCTTGGCCAGTGTGGAGGGTCACTTCTCAGATATGTCGTGTTAATTTTGCCGAAGCTGGATTTCCTCTTTAGATTTATAACTTGACCTAGCACACATAATCAACCATTAGTTCTTCAAGATTATTTTTGTTACAGTTATAATTTGGAGAACAGGCAAGCCTAGCTCATATGGCCAGGAAGCTTGTGTGCAAGGAGAAAGCAGGTGGCTGCAGGTGTTTCTGTTGTGATGTTGATTTTGCTGCAGTAATGAAGATTCAGCAGATTTACACCTAAACTAATTCAGTAGAAAAAGAAATTCATATAAGAATCTTGCTAAGTGATAGCAGTAATCCCTAGTGTGTTTCAAACACTTCGGTAAGCAGTTCATGTGATGTCTCATCCTTATTTAAAAGACAGACTGCATTTGGGGGGTTAAGAAATTTGGCACATGTCTACTTAAGAGTATGCAGTGGAGCTAAGATTCAAACTTACATCTTATCAGTTTGCTAAAACTCTTTACTGTTATACTACCTCTAACCTTTGAATGAGAATAATAAAAAACATTTGCTGTGGTAACTGCTTAATAAAGTGTTATATTCCTTTTATAAATGAAAAAAAAGATGATATCGGTTAGGTGCCTACCATTGGTGGCCTAATAGTGACGGAGGGTGGCTCCTGTGCCACATGCTGGGTTATGCAAGGCACTTATTGTTGTGTCCTCGTGGCAACCTTTAAATGGTGGATATTATTATCACCATTTTACAGAGTTAAAAGCTGAGGTTTGAGCAAGGAGCTCCAACTGTAATGCACGGGGAACTATATCTAATTACATGTGACAAATCCATATATGTACATGTAATCGGGTCACCACATGGTGCAGTTGGAAAATCTGACAGAAATCTGTAAACCAGCTATAATGCAAAAAAAAAAAAAAAAAAAAAAAAGCTGAGGTTTGAAGAGGTAAATCAAATCCCTCAAGTTCAGCCACAGCCAGTTCGTGGCAGAGCTGGGCTTTGAACCCAGTTCTGCCTGAACATCCTGTTTATCTCTGCTCTTTCCACTGTGCTGAGCTGCCGTGAGGTAGCAGATTCATGTGAAAATAGCACTCAGCATTCAGCTTTTTCTTTTTAAAAATACAAACATATATTCTTTTGTTTAAAATAGGATTCACTGTTTACGACTTGTTTCTGGTACAGTCTGTGCAGCCCAGGTTTTTGTTTGCTGAACATTGTAAAAATATCTTGAGAATATGAAAAAAAATCTGAAAATTATTTGGAGGCTTTGTTTTTATAGGGATACTTGGTTAATTGCAGTGACCAAATGATGCAATGGTGCAATTTGTTTGCATAATCGGCGATTTGTTTTCCCTTTCATAGAATGCATCATTTACTTATAGCAAGACCACTTATTAAGCACTGTGCAAGAGTGGTTAACTTGTACTGTTTGGAACCATAGGTTCAGTTCTACACAAAGCCAGTCCTTTTCACAGAGGATTGATTCATCTGATAAGCATCATATACACATGTACCCTTACACGTGAGATGGATATTTGCTAGAGGTTATTTAACTACTTTATATCTTTTTTATGTTAAGTTTTCCCCATGAGATGGAGCATCATACTTATGGTACTTATCTAAGAGCAAAATGGATCCTTATACTTAAGAATTCCCTTGGCAGCTGAAAAAAAAATGCAAAGAAAAGAGAGACAGGTTTCCTCTCTCAAGTGTGCTGAAATTTAAAATCCTAAGGGGAAAAGAGCATGCTTTTTGAAGTTCCCTGAGTAGACATTTCACAATCTCACAATTTATTGAGCCAGTTGTCAAGGTCACTAAAAAACTGTGAAGTATGTACAGTCAGCCTCTTTGGGTCAGAAAAAGAGATAATTAGATGTCCTCATATTCAGGGTACATGTCATTCTATTCTTTGCTTAAAGGTCGACAGGAGAGAGAAAACTCTAATGAAACCCCAAAGAGAAAATGGCATGAAGTGATATACTTATGAAGCCAGGCTGACTAATACCTTGTATTGGCTGACAGACTCCTCTCTGGCGTGTTCCTGTTCTCTCTTCAAAATAACTTCATAGGAAGCTCTTTGTTGCTGGGAGGTACCAAGGACATTTCAGTTGGAGTCACCAACTAGATTAGGGTCTGGAGCCTTGTAAAACAGCCCCAACATGCACTGAGGCACATTACTTATTTGAGAAATAAATTGGAGTATTCCATGTGATGAAGATTCATTAAAAAATATTTTAGGGGTGAACTTTGCTTTGCTAAGGGTTTGCTTCCACAGTTACTGAGTCTGATTCATCAGATCAAATTAAAGTGTATTTCCAGGTTTTGGATTGGGAAGGGGCTTGGTCTGGCCTCATTCAGTGAGCACCTTGTCCTGACCTTTCGGTGACAGCTGCTGGCATCATGATGTGATCATTTGTTAGAGAATTCCCTTGGAAGGCCTCTGGACTCATACTCTTAAGGACCATCATAACTTTGGATCTTTTTATTGGTTTGTCATTTTATATATTTATATCTGTTTCACGGTACGTTTTTGATGGAATTGCTTGATTTTTTTAAAACCAAAATTAGCATACTCTTAAAATCGACTAAAGTTCAAAATTTTGAGATATAATTCATATACCATAGATTCACCCCTTTAAAGTGTACAATTCAGTGGTTTTAAGTAAATTCGCTAACATAATCTGTTCCTAGATCGAATCCTTCTCATAACTTCAGAAAGAGGCATAATAACCCATTAGCAGCTGCTCCCCACTTCCTCCAACTTACATACTTCCTGTCTTGAATTTCCCTGTTCTGGAAATTTCATACAAATGGAGTCACACGACATGTAATCTTTTGTGTCTGCATCTTAGTGCGGTGTTTCAGAGTTCATTCATATTATAGCAGGATTCAGTACTTTAGTCCTTTTTTAAGGCTGAATAATCTAGTCCATGGGTGTGGATGTACCACATTTTATTTTTACATTGATGGATAGGTTATTTAAATTGTTTCTAGTTTTCGACTAATATAAATAATACTGCTATAAATATTTGTGCACAGGTGTTTGTGTGGACATATATTTTGAATTCTCTTGGGAGTGGAATGGCTACACCATGTGGTGACTCTGTAACTTTTTGAAGAACTGCCAAACTGTTCTCCAAAGTGGTTGTACTACTTTACATTCCCATGGGCAATATGTGAGGGTTCCAATTTCTTCCACATCCTTGTCTACACTTGTTATTGTCTGTCCCCTGGATCATTGCCAACTAGTAGGTGTAAATACTATCTCTTGAAGTTTTGATTTGCATTACTCTAATGACCAGTAGACATCTTTACATGTCTTATTGGCCTTTTGCATATATTAGTTGGATAAATAGATGTTTAATTTCTTTGCTCGTTTTTTATTGATTTTTTTTAAAGTGTTTGGGTTATCGGAGTTCCTGTCGTGGCTCAGTGGTTAACGAATCAGACTAGGAACCATGAGGTTGCCGGTTCGATCCCTGGCGTCGCTCAGTGGGTTAAGGATCCAGCGTTGCCGTGAGCTGTGGTGTAGGTTGCAGACGCGGCTCGGATCCTGCGTTCCTGTGGCTGTGGTGTAGGCCGGCGGCTACATCTCCTGTTAGTTAGACCCCTAGCCTGGGAACCTCATATGCCGTGCGTGTGGCCTTAGAAAAGGCAAAAAGACAAAAAAAAAAAGTGTTTGGGTTATGAACTTTTAATATAATCTGGATACATATTGCTTATGATATATGATTTGCAAATACTTTTTCTCATTCTGGGGGCTTTTCTTTTCTTTCTTTCTTTCTTTTTTTTTTTTTTTTTTTTTTTTTTTTTTTTTTTTTTTTTTTTGCTAGTGTCTCCTTTAAATGCCACAAAATTTTAATTTTGATTAAGTCAACTTTACCTGCTCTTTGGCTGCTTGTGCTTTTGATATAAGAGCTAAGAAATCACTATGTATTCCATAGTCATGAGGATTTATGCTTCTGCTTTCTTCTAAGAGATTTGTAGTTTTGGCTCTTAATTTTTGCTCTTTGATCTATTTTGAATTAGTTTTTGTATATGATATGAAGTAGAGTTCTAACTCCATTCTTTGAATGTGGATATACAGTTGTCCCAGCACCATATGTTGAAAAGATTATTCTTTTTCCATTAAATTGTCTTGGCACCGTTGTTGAAAATCAGTTGACTACAAATGTGAGAGTTTATTTCTGGACTCTTGTTTTATTCCATTGCACTATATGTTTTTAAGCCAGTACCACACTGCCTTAATTACTGCAGCTTTGTAGCAAGTCTTGAGGTTGGAAAGTGAGTCTTCCAACTTTTTTTTCCAAGATTATTTTGGTTGGTCTGGGTCCCATGGATTTCTATATATATTTTAGTTTGAGTTTGGCAATTTCTGCAAAGAAGCCTGCTGGGATTTTGATAAGGATTGTGTTTGGGGAGTGTTCGTGTTTCAGGATGATCTGAACATCTTAACAGTATTAAGTGTTCATATCAGTGAACTAGGATATCTTTCCATTTATTTGGTCTTCTTTTAACAATGTTTTGTAGTTTTCAGTGTACATATTTTGCTCTTCTTTTGTTAAATTTATTCCCAAGTATTGTATTCTTTTGATACCTTTGAAAATTATTTTAATTTCATTTCTGGATTGTTCATTGCTAGTGTATATAAATACAATTGATTTTTGTATCCTGCAAACTTCTGAATTCATTAATTAGCTCTAATAGTTTTTTTGTGGATTCTATATACAAGATATCATCTGCAGAAAGAGAGTTTCCTTTTTTTTCCCAATCTAGATGCTTTTCATTTCACTTTCTTGCTCAATTTCCATAGCTAAAACCTCCAGTACAATGTTGAATACAAGTAGTGAGAAGGGGACATTCTTGTTTTGTTCCTGATTTCAGAAGGAAAATTTCAGTCTAAAGTATGATGGCTATGGGTTTTTATAGATGCCCTCTATCAGATTGAGAAAATTTCCTTATATTCCTGTTTTTGTGGAGTGAATGTTTTTTATTATTAAAAGGTTTGGGATTTTATCAGTTGTATTTTTTTGTTTTTTATTAATATGATATATTACATCATTTTCCATATGTTGAATGAACCTTACATTTCTGAGATAAATCTCACTTGGTCATGGCGTATAGTTTAAATTCAACTTGATGTTCAGACTACTGTCTTGAGAGGGAAAGGTTTTGCCTTCTGTAATTTTTAACATGACTTAGTGACATTTGTGCATGAGGAGAGATGATGGAGGAGTGAACCGAAATAACATTTGAAGACAAATGATAGCATCAACATTGAGTGGCCATTGGAGGATCATTGCTTTATTTGCTTTTAGACATTCAGGATGAGTCACAGGAAAGCCAGACTATACTGAAGGTAGAGGGAAGTCATGCTGTTGCCAAGAAAGGTTTCCCTTGTCTCTGTTTTTTTCTTTTAATCTGCAGCCACCTTTGAAATTTGAAGTGGTGATATTTATAGAAAGAAGGACAACTTTAAAAAAAAAAACTTCTTAGAAA
Organism: Catagonus wagneri; assembly: GCA_004024745.2. Taxonomy (NCBI): domain Eukaryota; kingdom Metazoa; phylum Chordata; class Mammalia; order Artiodactyla; family Tayassuidae; genus Catagonus; species Catagonus wagneri. The sequence goes on from PVHT021183519.1 coordinate 13,243,959, forward strand.
GCTTATAGAGTCAGTGAGTCAGTGTAAAATACTGAAGGAGAACACATAAGAAGAAGAGGGGATTCAGAACATGAGAGGATAGCTTAAATTTGAATATGGTCATTTTTAATGCAGAGTTCTTTCATTGAGGTTTTTTTTTAAAAAGCTAAAATATTTACTTGTTATATTTGTGTCTTCCCTGTTTGATTTTTGAAGATTGATGGTTGCAGGACCTTTCACCTCTTCCTTCATGGTTTGAAAATATATTTATTTTGAGAAAGAACAATTCATTCTGGTCATTCTTGCAACTCAAGTACATGTGAAGGGTCATGATTATAATAATCTTCAGCTTTTGTTCCTGTAAAAATTTAGTAAAGTTCCACTGTATAATATTTTTATTATGAGAATTCAGATATGCTGCATGCTAAAGGATGTCTTCTCAAAACATGACTATGCCATGGTACAAGTTCTGACTGGGAACCACGACTGACCAGGATGTGTAACTGCGCAGTATGGGGTAATTTGAAGGTGACCAGAACACAGTGGATTTCCAGAACTTTCCCTATCTTGTCATTTCTTCTTTGGGCTGGCACCGAGACTCTCTTGACATTGGGTTACAATGAAAATATATTGCTTGGGACAGATACAGTAACCTACTGGAATCCAGTGATAATGAGTACTGAAAAATGTAAATTTTATTTTAAAACTTTTCTGGGCAAGTTCCCTGGTGGCCTAGTGATTAAAGATCTGACGTTTTCATTGGTGTGGCTTGAGTTTTATCTCTAACCTGGGAACTTCCATATGCTGCCAGTGCTGCCAAAAAAAACCCCAAAAAAACAAAACACAAACAAAAAACAATTTATCTGGGAATTACAGAAAATGACGAGCATTTTTTTTTTTTTCCTGGAAGGAAAAGGAAAGAAAATTAAAGCTACATTTTTCTTCTGCATTTCCACCCTGCATAGATCATATACCTGGTATGTTCTTCTACAGTCTTAAAAGTAGTTGAGTGTTGTCCTACTTTTTCTCATTGAGAGTATTTAGGCTCCCACTTTTTTTTTTCTTTTGACAAATACTAATTTATTTCTGGGAAAATTTTCTTTGCTGTAGAAGAGCATATTCAGGTTTTTACTTCAGTAGGCACCAACGGAGAGAAATAGGGTCCTTGACACTGCCTTCTTTAAATTTGAAGTGTTTTGTTTGGGTATCTCCAAATTCTCTTGATTTGATGGGGACTGATAAGTGTCTCCTTTTCTACTTTGCTAAAAATGTGAAATGGAAAAGACTGAACTGTTAAGAATATAAAAAAATAAATAGACATCATAGAGGATGTGAAGGACACTGAAGATAGGAGATGTAAAGTTTTCCCTTTTAACACAGTTTTGTAGATTCCCACCCAGTTTAATTCTCTCCTTTATATCACAGGAAGAAGGGAGGAATGCATTGATTCAGTAAACAAGTGGATAATCTGGGGATCTTGGAATTGGGGTCAGTGTTCTGCTGGTACCAGGATCTCTTTAGAGAGGAAAAAGAGAGGGCTTCAGAGATGCTCCAAGCACTGGCTGGGAGCAGGGGAACATGGCAGGTATAGTCATGCCTTAACTGCTCAGGGGAAAGTTACAGCAACTTTATCTTTCTCTCTCCTGAATCATTTCAGAAAGTGACAGGGGATATAAGTGATATTACTCAGATGGCTGTTTCTAGGCGTCTCCATTTCTGGAAGTCAGGATATATCACTGTGATAAATGCCTTTGCTCTCTAAATATTCCACAGAAATATCAGCTCTGGAGAGACAATGTCCTGCCAGCTGACAGGAAGGATGATGGATTTGGGGTGAAGGGTCTATTCTGGGCCTGAGTGGCTCTGGAAGGGGCGCCGTTGCTCGTGTCTCCAGCCTTGGTGACACCAGGTTGAGCACAGCCCTGGTGTCCTGCTGAGGTGCTGGGGTGGGGCGGTTCACTGAGGAGACTCGCATGCTGATTGCTCCAGTATGACTTGCCCTTGGGAGAACAGGGAAGCAGGTGGCGTGGGCCCTTGGTGTCCATCCACCTCCCTTCCAGTGCCGGCTTCCCTGCCTGTGGCCGGCCTGTGTCTCGAGGCCTCGGTTTCTGCTCAAAGGCCCTGGCATCCCGGGGCTCTTGTGGCAACGCGCTCAGTCCTGCCTGACATGCTGGTCCCTTCTGGGTGGATCCCTGCTTACGTGAATAGGTAGTCACAGCTGCTGAAAGTGTCATGTGGTATTTCTACTTTTCCTCTTTTTATTTAATAGACTGTGTGTATTAGAGCAGTTTCAGGTTCCCAGCAAAATTGAACAGAAGGTTCACATATTTCCCCTATACTTTCAAGGTGTTTCTATTTTAACAAGTACCTTCTGGGAAGGCAGAGGCTCATCACAGCAGTGGGAGCTTCTGGCAGGTAGCAGTCACTGAGGGAAGAGCTAGGGAGTCATCATTGTAAACCACAACGGTAATAATGACTCACATTTATTAATCACTTTTAATGGCAGTGGGTAAATGTAATGTCACATGCCTGACTTAATTGTCATGAAAACAGTCTGATCTGGGTTTCATTAGGATCCCCATGACTAGGAAGCTTAGAGAGGGCAAGTCACTGGTCCAAGGTCACATAGATATTGACTGGCCAAAATCAAAATTCGTTATCGGGGAGTTGGACCCCCAAATCCGTGCTCACAGCTTTTGTAATTGTCCTGACGATTGTGTCAGGTGGGTGTCTGTGTCAGGGCTCTGGTAAGATTTGGTGGAACTCCTTGATAAAGATGCAGGGCTGGTAACTTTCAGGAAGAGTTAGAGGCCACTGGAGGGAGTTGCTGGGAGAATGAATAGCAGGACCTCACTCTCTTCCCTCTGTCTAATATCCTGTAGATGCTGCTCAGTGACAGCCATGGGGGAAGCCAGAGGCCGGGAGAAACTGCTGCTGCAGTCCGTATAGATCAGGCCTGCAGGGACAAGGGGAAGAGGTGGCTGTCACCGTGAGAGGGGAGCCACCAGACATGAGCACTGCCTTAGGTAGAGGGATGTACCCACTGCAAAATCACAGCCTGGCTGGGAGAGAACTCCTGTTTTTCTTTATTCCTTTCTCTTGCCAGGGCTTCTTATTGGCTGAGCCCAATGCTAAGAGGCAGGGAAGCTTTCTGGAGCACAGAGCAGGGTGGAGGAGGGGAGAGTGACTCTGCACAGGCACGCAGAAAAAGCCTTGCTAACAACCCATCTGTGAGCCTGTCCCAGTAGAGCAACCTCAGAAAACACCCCATGGCAGCTTTGAGGTCACTGGGTCACTGGTCAGCAGCTGCATTTAGGTCAGTCACGTTTGTATGGACAACATCTTTCAATTGACCTTGTTATGTATCCATTTTCTCTGCGCCTTTAACAAGAAGCTTGCATCAATTTGCTTTGCCTTCCGAGTAAAAGCTAGCATGTTTGCAGAGGGCTAGGCTCCCCCCTTCTGGATGTCTGTGTAGTTTGCAAATTCTTGACCTTGAGTGGCACTGGCATGTAGTTATCCCTCTGTGTCTATGCCAGGGACTTGGGGCATTTGTGTCCTTCAGATGCCCCTTCCTCTGATAAACTTTCCAAAGGTTCAGCGTTTTCTGTGTCTCATTAAAATTTAATTTGCTGTAACATAGCCAAGCCCAGCCATAGCTTTATTTAAATGGCTTCATTGCCTCATTCTTTGCATTGTCTCTGCTTTTGAGGATCCTGAGGCAGTAAATGCCATCAGCCAGTAGCCATGAAGGGCAGGCAGGGCCTTGTCTGAGATCTGTGTGTTCATAGGTTTCATTTCCGTACCACATGCAGGCAAGGGCTGTGGGGTTATTGTGAGAGCGCAGTGCGTGGCCTTGTGGGATAGCAGGAAGCATCTGGAAGCAAGTATTAATTCATATAAGGGCTTGGTACTTGTTTCATTTGGGGGAAACCTGCTCAAAATACAGTCAGGTTTTAAGTTAGACTGCTATTCTAAGCATTAGCAATAGAAATGTCCCCCGGATCCTATCCTGAAATTAGTATAGAGACTGCAGTGGGTTTTTTACAATTATTTCCATGCACCCATGCTTGTACATAATACTTTGGAAGGTATTCTTAGTTTGAAGTTAGAAAACATGCAAGCTTTCTGTTGGGAACACTGTTGAGGATATTGTGCTCTGTATTAAGAATTAGATGATTCAGACCTGGCCAGGAGAAAAAGCAAGGAAAAGCTGTCCTTGGGCTTCTGGCAGGGTAGATGATGTGACAGCCAGGTGATCAAGGGAAGAAACAAGAAGGGAGGGAAAGAAGTCAAGGGTCAAGGCCATGACATTTGGCCCGAGGGCAGAGAATTCTAGGTCTCCGGAGCAGCAGTGAGTAGGGATTTCTTTTCTGGATGTTGAGAAATAAATATATTAGAGGAAGGATTATAATGTGATTCAAATTGCTAATGTATGCTTCTTTTAAAAATATCAGAACATGTGGAAAATCTGAGGCATTTGGCTAATTTTACCAATCAGGTCTCTGTTCGTTGAGTGACCATTTGTTGTTTCCAGAGAGACTGTTGAACCGAAACATATTAGTGCATTTGTAGGATTCTAGGCGCAGAGGTGTCTTATTGTAAATGCCATCTTTTCTTGCCAGATTTCTAATATGCCTGCCTGACCTCCCTTCCCTCCCATTTTGTTTTTTATTCTGATTCCTGTTTATTGTCTTTTATCACTTCAGTTTAATTCTCTCCCTTTTTGAGTGTGTCGTTGTTGTTCTGTTTTGCTTTTTGGATGGTTTTGGTCCAATACTCGTCCCCGTCTGGTAGTTTCTGTGCCGTGTACCTCATCACTTCCTTCCCTAAGTGAATCCCCTGGAAGCTGTTAAGTAACACTCAGATATGTTCACAGACTTCGGCGAAATGAAGGGCATGGATGCATTAGACCTGCCCTGCTGCTCTGCCTTGAGGTGGCTCTGCTTCCTCCTCATAGGTAGCAAATACTTTGTGAGCCCAAGTGCCCCATTGCCTGGCATATATGAGGGGCTTAGCTAATGTCTGAAGGAGTGGCCGTACTCTCTTAAAAAAGTGAGCCAGGAGTTCCCGTTGTGGCTCAGTGGTTAATGAATCCTACTAGGAACCATGAGCTTGCGGGTTCGATCCCTGGCATCGCTAAGTGGGTTAAGGATCCGGAGTTGCCGTGAGCTGTGGTGAAGGTTGCAGACGCGGCTCGGATCCCGCGTTGCTGTGGCTGTGGTGAAGGCCGGTGGCTACAGCTCCTGTTAGACTCCTAGCCTGGGAACCTCCATATGCCGTGAGTGCGGCCCTAGTAAAGGCAAAAAGACCAAAAAAAAAAAAAAAAATGAGCCAGTAAGAGTGGGAGATAAGGGTTACTCTGGGAGAATGTTAGCAGGTTTCTTTTGGATTTGCCTCTGTGTATGTTGGCTTTGCCACTTTGTTGTTTAGTCTTGGACTCTATTTCTTTCATAATTGTTCAGTTTTGATGGGTTCTGCTGTTTCTTTTTCCTTCTCTGTTCTTAACGTTGTTTACATCAAGCTGTACCTTCCTTCAGGTTTAGCCTCCCAAGGGCTGTGTGGCTGCTGGCAGCCCCTGAGTGTCTCCCTACAAGGTTGGATCAACACCAGCTACCTGCTTCATCTTGGCCTGGATGAACTCTTTGTGCTATTTCTGGCCTTGTCATTGAGACATCTCCACTTCCCTCTCTACTTTGGTGCCTTTATGGAGCCTTCATTCTGCCTTCCTGAACAACATAGGTCTTGGTCTTTCTAGGATGAGGAGCTTGGGTGTCATCACACCAGATGAGCACTGGGGCATGTGAGGGACCCTGAGAGAGTAGAATGTCCACAGTGGGACATTATCCTGTCACATAAGCTGTGTCATTCAATTTGATCTATTTTTAAGTTTTTCTGTGAGAGTCATTTCACCAGAGTCTCACTGGACAAATCACTTCATGTTTCTGGAGTACTTACTTAGGCCAGGCATGGCCAGGTTAATGATGAGCAAACCCAGCCTACTTCCATGGAGCTGGTGGCCTAATGGGAGAGTGTTAGACGTTAATCTAATGATGTAAAATTGCACCTGTGAAGAGACTTGATGCACAAATGAAGAGATACATAATAGGGTGCCTTGGGTATTTTTAAAAGCTTTTTGTTAATGTATAATATATATTTAGGATAAAGCACATATTATAAGTGTACAACTTGATGAATTCTCACAAACTCAACATTCCCATGTAGGTAGCACCAAATCAAGAAACAGAACTTTACCAACACCCATAAGTAACTGCCTCAATCCTCTTCAAGTTCCTACTCCCTATTGAAGGATAAACTTCTATCACTGTGGGTTGGTTTGGAGAATGGGTCACATATGAAGCCAGAAAAGGCCTCCTTGAGGAAATCTTGTTTGAGCCAAGACTGAAAGGTGAGGAGGGCAGGAGTAAGGTGAAGATTGAGGGAAGAGTTTCCAGGTGGAGGGTCCTCTGGCAAGAGGGAGCAGGAGGCATTTGGGGAATTGAAAGAAGACTAGCATGGGATGGGAAGAAAGAGCTCCTGGTACAGGATGAGGCTGGAGAGAAAGCGAAGGCTGGACCATGCTGGGTCTTGTGGCCCACTGTGTGGGGTTGTGTCTCATCCTAAAAGCAGCAGAGCTGGAGAGAGGAGAGCGTCAGATTTCTTTTTTACAAAGAGATCACTCTGGATGCAAGGTTGAGGTTGGATTTGAGGAGGGTCAGAGTGAATAAAGGGGGAGCTTATTTCAGTATTCTGAACTCGAGAGGAGGTAGCTTGGTCAAAGGTGTTGGTGGCAATGCAGAGAAGTGGGTAGGTTTGAAAGATGTTTCAGAGCAAAGATGGACATGACTTGTTGATGAATCAGCTACAGAGGCCAGAAAAGGACAGTGCCAAGGATGACTTGTAGGTTTTTGTCTTGGAAAAATGGAAGAAAGGTGATTTCAGTCTCTGAGGTCATCTGTCAGCTCAACTGAAATGACTCTGCAGAATGCAGATTTGGGACAGAGTTGGCAAAACCAAGGACAGGTGTGATTAGTTTTGTGCTCATCCAAGCAGTTGTTGGCTTTGATGACTTTCAGTCATAGTACATTTGGGTATTAAAGGAATGGGTCACATTTCCTCATCTGTTTCCTAACTTATTCCTCTCTACTTTTGAGGCACACGGATATGCTTCCATACATCCACATACATCAATACAAACATACATAAATACATGTGTGTGTGTAGCTGTATGTATTTATGTGTATATGTCAATGTGTAGTGTTTCTTTTCCCTTTTAGAAGATAGGATTTAGTTGGAGTTGGTATTTGGAGGAATGATGAGGTCTTCTGAATTTGATAAATATGAAAGGACGAATACTTACCTCCTATTCATAGCCCAAAAAGCACTCTCAGCAAGCTCACAGAGGGGCCCAGCAGTCCTTTTGTTGTCACTGTTCAAGGTTTATTGATGCTGTCTCCCTGTACTTGTGGTGGTGGTTGTAGCAGTGGTATCAAGGATACCAAAACAATTGAGTAACAGTGATAAGATAGTTATTCAGTGTCTGTTGTGTATGATAGTGCTGTACTGATTAATTCATATTAAAAACCAAGTGTTGTACCAAATGCTGTGTAAGACACTGTAGATGGAAATATGAGCAACACTGACTCAATTCACAGGTGCTTATTAATTTCTTTATGCTGTGCTGGACATAGGGTTTCAATGGTGACCTAAAACAAATCTGGTCCCTGCTCTCATGGCACAGATAGGCTAGTGATGTATGCTATGAGGGAGAAATCCATGATGTTATGAGAGCATATATGGGAGTTGGGTGTAGCTAAGGACATCACCAAAGACTTTCCTGGGGAAGCTGATGCTTAAGTTGCAAGTATTTTATCATTTGGATTTCTATCTAATAGGGCAGTTTGAAGAGGTGAGAGAGAAGGCAGATTAGGTTGTATATGAAGAATACATTACCCCCCCAGATTCTAGGGGCTTAGAATTTTAGAGGCCTGTTTCTTCCTCTCCCTGCATGAATATAACGTGGTGAGGAAATTCTCTTCTTCTTCAGTACTGGGGGGCCCAGCTGATGGAGGCTTCCCCTTCTGGGCACTGCTGGTTGCTGAGGGCTGAAAAGGAACACAGAGTTCCCATGCCTTGCTTTTCTTTCTTTTCATCCACAAGTAATATACTTTTGCTCACTGCCCATTAGCCAGACTGATCAGATGACTCTGCCTAAGTGCTAGAGTCTGGGAGATAGAGTTTTCTGTGTGAGAGGATAACAGCATTTATTGAAGTAATGTCTAAGGTTATGTCAAAGTAGTAAAGCATATCGATGACCATGAAAATGATGTCTCAGAATGATTTGGTTGCTGATAAAATGTGGGTGGTGAAGGAGGGTAAGAATGAAGTGATCTCTAGCACTGGGGTGAGTGTAGATTTAAGGTACGATTCATAAGGTTAAGGGAGTGACAGAGGCTTTATTGTGGGAGGGGAGTAAGTCTGGCTGAGGTCGTGTCTAGTCTGGGATATTGGTTTGAAGAAGATGTCCACAGGCAGATGGAAATACAGAGACAGGGCTTGCAGGAGGAAGGAGGGTTGGAGATGGCTTTTGAAAGAAGTACAGATGGAGCAATAGGTGAAACTAAAGGAGAGAGAGAGAAAGTGGTAAGAACTGTATATTGGAGAGCACTTCCTTGCAGCCAGTGCACCTGGAGAATAGCACATGGAGTTGCAGTAGTTTGGGGAGCTTTCAGAAGGAAGGAGCAACCAACACTGCCAAATGCTGCAGACATTTAAGAACATGGAAAGTGAGACCAGTCCTCAGGCCCAGAGAATTGAGAAGGTCTTTAATGATCTGCTGGGATAGAAAGAAATGATGCAACTGTGGGCCATTATTAGTCATGGGTCGGGGGTTCTTTTTGAGGGGAGCAGGGAGGAGGTAATTTCTGGACATGATGACAGGCATAGAATTGAGATTATGTGGAAAAAGAGAAAATGAAAACACGAAGAATAGGATTTAGAGGAGACTGGGGCAGACCGAGTAGCCTTGGTTAACAAGGAGGAACATTACTTTCTTAGGGATAAGAGCAATAGATGGGAGGAGAGTTTGAGAATACAGAAACATTAGAGGTAACTAAAGGTTGATAGGAGAGATGAGAAGATGTACACAGCCTATATAGAATTTAAGGTCCTTAGAGAATTTCTATTCATGATCCTGAAATGTACCATGAAATGCACGGTGGACCCAAGTACTCAAGTTAGCTCACAAAGATCAGAATTCCAATATATCTCAATTACAGACCAAAATGCTGAGGACTCTATGAAAGGGCTAGTATTGAGAGATTTAAAATAATAGTGAATGTTGCATTTTGAATAATTGTGCATTTATTATTGTGCTGTATATATGTACACACACACACACACACACACACACACACACAACCAACCTGCTGGCTATAGTGAACTATGTATGGATCTTTTTTAGTCATGGTACCTTGTAGGACTATGTATGAGAATTAATTAATGAGACTATCTTTCAGGTGTAAGGCACCTTTTATTACTATTTATTAAGTGGGTACAACATGTCCTTGGTGGCCTATTGATCAGTGTTACCACTTTAAAACCTGTCTGTCAGTCTAGCTGTGAATTGCCTAAAGAAAATTCAATTATAAAGTAGTTGACTAAAATAACTCATGCATAAGGAGGGAATGAATTATACCCCTCATAATTCGTTTGCAGTATTAAGTCAGTTATTTTTTTTTAGAGGGTTAGGTCTTTAGTAGGGCAAGCCATTTGTATCCTAATTTAAGAGCCATGCCGGTGACTCCAGTATTGTCTAAATTAGACTCTTACCCAACCAGATAAATATAGACCTCCCGGCGCAATGCCTAAGCTATGTGAATGACTGCCACATACATTTGGTAGGCTCCATGTGACTTCAGAAGTTGTGAAAAGAGTGAAGAGTTCTGCAGACTCATCTGAGAAGATATTAAAAACAAAACATAAAAAAACCAGGCACCATTTGTAGTGTTGCTGGATGAATGCCATTTATTTTTCATTTCGTGCTTGAGAGTTTTAAAAATATCTGGTAGTAACTTCAGACAGATTCAGCTTGTCAAAATATTTGAGAAGGAAAGGGAGAGAGTTCACTCATAGGGGGAACATTGACTTGAAATCCACATAGTACTATCCTTCCAATGCCATGAATGCAAAATAACTCAGATAGCCCATGACCTCAGAAGTTACCATGTTATAGATCTCAGTTTACTTTTATTCAGTTCATAAAAACATTTAACAAGTACTTTCCATGAGCAAGGTGTTGTGATATGTACTTTACGGAAGCACAAACTTAAATAAGACTCAATCCTTGAGAGAGTCATGTGTGTGTGTGTGTTGGGGAAGTGTTGAAAAAGTATAAATAATCCTAATGCAATCCAGAATGTGATGGGCGACACAAATGAGATCTGAAGTATTATAGGGGTTCAAAAAAGGAAGTATTGTTTTCAATCAGGGGATCAGAAAGGTTTTTATGAAGGAGGTAGTATTTAAAGTAAATCCTAATTAGAAGGTGAACCCAAATTATGGTGGATTAGTGAAAGAGGAAGATGGAGAAATGGGATGAAGGTACAATGAAGGGCAGAAGGCAGTGGGAGGGAAACATAAGTTGGGAAAAGTGAGGTGTACATAGTTCTGCAGTCTGGTAGAAGCAAGGGGGTAGAGCTAGAGAAGTCACATGAAGAACATCTGTGAGGAAAGTAGATTTGGGCATAATTCAGAGGCTCTTAGATGCCTGAATGAGGAGTTTTTACTTTTTGGAGTTGAGGAGTGAGATAAAACATACTTAGGAAGTTTCATCAGGTGTGTATTTAGGTATGTATAAGATGGATTAGAGGTAGAGAGATAAATTTGGAAGCTCTTGTGATGATCTCAGTGAGAAATTGCAAGTATCCAAAGGGGAGTTGCTCTCTGAATTGACAGGAAGGGGAAGAAACAAGAATGCTGTGAATGTCAAATTGTTGTGCATTAGCTACTGATGGAGGGAAAGAAAGAGGAACCAAAGATGGTGATAAAATGTTAATGTCCTTTTTATCAACAGAAGTAGGTAAATCTGGAGGAAGGACCCTTTTTATTGGGGATCAGCTATTGTAACAAGTTTTGATTTCTACTTCTTAACTGCTAGACATGTTACAATTTATCAGTGATAGTCTTCCTCCTGATGTTCACTTGGGAGCCTTTGCCCCGGTATTGAAGGTGTAATCAGTTCCTGAAGAGTATGAGTGAGTATGAGAAGAAAATTATAGAGAGTGGGGTCTGGGAGGACCCCTGCAGTTAAGAAGTGATGGAGGAAACATGGCTGTGGGAGGAACTAGAGGAGGAACAGCCAAAGGAGGAGAAGAATGAAGCCAATGGAGCAATACAGAAGCCAGTGGAAGAAAGTTTGCAAAAGGAGGGTACCAAGAAGAATGTAGAATGAGAAAACGTCTGTGGACTTATCTATTAGGATCTCACTGAAAGCCAGGAAACAAGAAATTCACGGGTGAGTGGTTGGTGGGAAGATGAGGGCAACATATTTAGTGCTGCTCCGCTTCCCCCTCCTGTTCCACCACTGGCCATGGCCCGGCCTTGGCTTGGGTCCTTTTCCACAAGGACAGACTCTGCCAAACAGAGGTGGCCGTGGGATGAGACTGTTTGACTTTCTAGTATAGACTCTTCCATCTAGAATTTTGGTAGAATAAGGTTGTAATTTAAAAGGGAACATGAGACATAGGACAGGAGAGAACTGAATATGGTTGTGACAAAGATGGAATCAGTAGAAAAATGAGGTTGAATTATGAAAGGAAAAGAATTGATCAAATCATGTCTTTGTAGAATTAAGAGGGGAAGAGATCAGAGATCAGACCTGAGTTTGGCTTGCCAAGAAGAGGGGACATTTCTTCCTGAGATGTGAGTGGGAAGAGATTTTGAAACAGATAGAAGGAAATTGGGAACACTTTAAATTGGATTTCTTTAGTCTTCTCAGTAAAATGTGAAATAAAGTCCTCTGTGAGAATAAATGGGTAGGTCAGATGTTGAGCTAAGGCTTTTGAGCAAGTTTAGAATAATTGCCAAAGGTCAGGTGATTCAGGGTCAATGTGAGATGAATAAAATAAGGACTAGGCAACCCTAAGGACCAGGTGAGATGGGATGTCATATATTTATAGTGACCTAAGTTATGTCTGTTTCCTTTGATAGAGGGGCAGTTCTGGGCTTACTAGTGAGGTTATTCAGTGCCGAGGATGAACAAAGCAGGGAAGTTGATGAATAGGGACCTGGGAGCCCCTGCGATAGGGGTAAATTATTGGTACTGTTTTTGAATGTGGCTCATTGTTTGTAGACAGGATCATATGCACTGATTGCCTTTTTTCCTCCAGGCTACTAGAGGCTGACATATCAGAATTAATGTCCTGGAATGAGAGAACAGAGGGTCAGGAGAGAAAGCTGTGGCCATAGAGCCAGTGGCCCCTGGTTTCCCCAGCACCACTTCCCAGCCCTTGTCTCCTAGGTCTCCCTGTCCCAGCTCAGGCCCATCCAATCCCTGACTACCTTGAGCAGGCCGGGGGATGTGCACACTGGGGTCCTCCAGTTAGCTGGTGGGTGGAGGTGGAGTTAGTTCTCCTGTATTCCCATGTCTGATACGGATGTGGTAGATCCTGGCCCTTGGGTGCCCACAGAGCTGTAGCCATCCTTCGATGCCCTTGGCATTTGCAGTCTGGGCATCTGCTTCACTTTTTGCCTAACGCTCCTCTCTGAGTTTGAGATTGCCTGGAACTACCCCTGCGTGGCTGGCCCTCTGTCAACTTCCTAGGTTCTTCTAGAACCTCTTCTTCAGGGACTAGAAACATGGCTGTGGCTGAAATCCTGCCCTTAATGGACTGAGGACCACAAAGCTCCTTTGTCCTTTTTGCCATCCTGGGTCTCTTCAGGTATACTGATGACTTCTTCTTGTCTCTTGGGACAAGAGATCTGACTTCTTGTCTCTTGGACACTGAATGCTGACCTCCCATGACTCATTTTTTGGGACAGTCTGATAGTTAGATCATCTCTGCCAAACCCAAGTGAACCCACTTCCCTACAAATCCCTGCTGTGAAGATCTCAGGATACCCTTGGCCAAACCTGCTCAAATGTTCACCTTGAACTGGGGAATTTAAGGTGGGATAGCAGCCAAACTAACATTTGATACAAGAGAAATAGAATGTGAAGGGAACCAGAGGGTCAGAGAATAGCAAGACTGGTAGGGAGCTGAGAAATACCAACATGAAAATGAGCATGCATCTTGAAGTCTGGAAAGATAGTATGGAACGGTAACAACAATAGCAAAACCAACAGGGAAAAAGGGACAGGGCAACAGACAAAAGATAATCAGTAATGCATGCTTTTCCCAATACACCATTTGGCCTCCTGCTGGAGAAGTGATATTCTGGAGCTTCGCTTTTCTAGGGATTTCAGCTTGAATCAGGCTGGGACCAGTGGTAAATAAATAAATAAATATTCTGACAGTGAATCACAAGTATCTTTCCTTTGACTGGTGCTCTTTCAAGGTGTTTGCCACTGCCCATAATGAGAGAAGTCGTGCTTGAAATAAAACTTTTGTGGAACCTATTTATTCAGACCTGGACTTCCATAAGCATGATACATTTGTCCAATTTTTCTTGAGCTGCTCTAATGTCATGGTAACTTACCTGCCAGCAGGAATGGCAAGGTGCCGTGGCTCTGTAGTTTAGTGTAATGAGAAGAACAGAGCTATGTTAGTAATTATGTTGCATTCATGACTTGATAATCTCTTCACTAGGAGCCACTGCCAGGAAGCCACTTTTGGGGGTGAGGTTGCCTAGAGTTGGCATAAGGTCCACTGGTTCTGGAAGTATATTTGCTATATAGCTGGCAGGTCATTCAGTATAAGGAAAATGTTGATTGGATGTATAAAACAGTGTCATTTAAAAAACATTCCTAATAATTTAGTTTGCTGGCTAAATATCTTTTATTTAGCCTGAATAGTCTCTATATTGTTCCAGGGCTTTTAGCCTTTGTTTATTAGATTTGTTTTTCATAAATCCTTGCATAAACCAACAAAATTTTAAAAATGCACCTTGATGTTATAAAACCATCTTGTACAGATTTAGTTTAGTTTTTTGTTTTCATCTCTTTAAAAAAAATATTTTTAGTGATGAAGCCGACACAGCTCTGAATACCCCTCAATCAGGACCCTGGGTTTGCATCTTAGATCAGTCTTGTCCTTGAGTGATCTAGGGAAGTTTACAAAGCCTCTTAGAAATGAAGTTTTCTCATCTCTTAAATAAGGATAATGAAACCTCTTTCATCAGGGAGATTGTGAAGAAACCCATGGTAGCACTCTGAAAACCACAGGGCTATATAAACATACGGTACTATTCTTGGGCTAGAACAGAAACCATGAGCCTTGCAGAGGGAAATAGGGCAGCAAGACTGGTAGTTTATAAGCTCTGGTGTTCCATCCGCTTTCCTTCCTTTACGGATGTTGTGTGCACATCCTACTGCATCTAAAGTGATTCAGGCACAGCCCTGCTGCCATTCTGAACATTCATACATCGGTTAGCCAAATTTGTATGCTAAGATCCATCACATTTAAGCCAGTCTGAAATTCTGCATACCTTACAGCCAGATGGGATCACTTTGGTTGTATTCCCTCAATCTATGCCTCCTTTTACTTAGTTCAGTTTACCCAGCATTTACTGAGTGAGCACCAAATATATGTAAGATTTGGTATATGACATGGCACCTGTTCCCATCTGGTGAAAAGAGAAGCCAACTGTAAATCTGCTAACTGAAAAGCAGAAATAGTGCTGGTGGCTTGAGGCAAATTTGTATTGTAGGTGAAGTGAATTTTGGAGCCCTCTTCATATACCATTTTATGATGCCCTTGACTCATGTACTGTAGCTCTCAGTTGCCCAGAGATTCAACCCAAGCCACATTCTGGCCCTTCACCCTTAACCCCTTGTCACCATCTACTCTCCTAGCTAGTCTGCCATCTACTTTACTGGCAACTGGGAAAGAGCTAATGAAATCAATTAATTATACATTCATTCAATATGTACCCAGTGAATACCTGCCATATAATGTGTTACAGGATTTGGGGTATTTTGAAGCTAAGAAGAGATGTTTGTATAAACGCAATTGTATTCTAATGGTAAAATTTCCACATTAGAAATAGAATGGTAGAAGAAATTTGAGAGGGTCAGTGGAGGTACAGTCTAGTCTCCTGTAGCTGTGCAATTACCTCTCTTATTTGTTACATTACTTCTTTTAGTCTTTTTTGTTGTTATTAACTTCACTGATTTGTTGCACATTAGAGTTATGACATACGCTTAATAACATAACTAGTTTTAATATTTGTCATCTTCTTGAAAAAAATCTGTTTTCCATTTTTAATTTTTTAATCCTTGAGGTATAATTAATATACGGCATTAATTAGTTTCAGGTGTACAACATAATGACTTGGTATTTGTATAGCTTGCTAAATGATCACAATAAGTCTAGTGTCGCCATAGTTACAGAAGTTTATTTCTTATGATGAGAAATTTCAAGATTTACTCCCTTAGCAACTTTCCAATGTGGAATAGGGTGTTGTTAACTGTAGTCCCCATGCTGTACATTACATCCTTGTGACTTAGAGCTAAAAGTTTATACCTTTTGACCTTCTTTACCCATTTCACCTGCTCTCCTGCCCCCCAGCCTCTGGCAACCACTGATCTGTTCTCTGTATCTAGAAGCTTGGGATTTGTTTGTTTGTTTTTAAGATTTCACATATAAATGAGACCATACAGTATTTGTCTTGTCTGACTTATGTCACATAGCATAACCTCAAGGTCTGTCTATGTTGTTGCAAATGGCAAGATCTCATTCTTTTTTACTTAAGTCTTGATTGATGCTTGGATAACTGAAGAGTAGGTTATTCAGGACAAATATTGGTTTTGAATTTTTTTTAAAAAAAAGGTATGAACAAGAATGTATCAGATATTCTGGTGATTTATTTCAAACAGAATAATAGGCTTTGCTCATAAAGACTTGTTTCATTTTTTTTTCCCTGTAACCAGTTGCTGGAAATGCCTCTCTCAATCTAATACAAAATTGGCTTTCACCCAGTTTTCCTTAGTTCTGAAGGGTTTTTCTGCAAGAGGAGGCCAGAATGGGCAATTAGGTGCTGCTGGATAAAGTGGGGTAACTCAGGTCCTCCCAGGCCATCAGATGTTCTCATCATCTCACTGGGAGATGCTCATCCCCACTGGGGGCCATGAATAAACAATCCACGCATTGCTAAGGATTCATTAAATTCTCTGTGTTATCTGGTAACTATTGGTAGTTGTGTTTGTGAGAGACTGCCACACGGTCAGAACCTGTGTTCAAAGTTGGGTTATGGCAGAGCGTTGTTGTTTCTTGCTTCTCAGTAGTGCACTTTCCAGTAGAGTCATCACAGGCAGGTGCCGTGGCACAGAGAATGTCCATATGATGCCAGCACAACAGCTTACAAATAGAAATTTTCAGTACTCAGCCACATGTCTCTAAATAGGACATTTGGTTTGCCCACTTCTCCCCTGACTGGATCATTCCATCACTTTGGCAAAGTATAGCTACAGCTTCAATTATATTGCTTGGAAAATAAGAGGTGCCCCTGAGAACATTTTTTTTTCAAGGCCACTTAAAGTGTTGATTAACAAAGAGACCAGCAGGGACCAAATGAATACTTAGTTCAGAATAGCACTAGAAATACTGCAAGCTGCACAAAGCAAGTAAAAGTACTTAATTAGAATGTGTGAAACTTGACCTTTCCCGTGCACTATGACATCTAAACGCGGCATGATCTAGAGGCACAGAGGTCCCATAGAGAGCCTGCACGCTTGGGATTGCCACATCCTGATGAGAGAGGGGGGATTGGTGACCAGGAGCCCTTCGCCTTGGGCTGCCCCATGCACACTGAGAGAGCTTCTAGATAGTGTCAGGCACTGTAAATTTTACTAAGAAATAAAACTCTTCAAAACTTGAATGACTCTTTGAAGACAAGCAGAATAATTTACTTTTTGGGTTTTGTTCTCTTTGGGAGAATATTCTGTGTCATGGACTCAAGACATAGCCTGGAAGTTCACAGAATTCCCATTCCCTTTCCCCTTCTCTGCCTGCCTTCTCGGGTGAGCGGAGTGATGCCCTGAGGTGGTTTCTGGCTCCATGGAACCCTGGCTGGGATAACCACAACTGCATTCCTAAGCTTGCACTCAAGCTGTATATGGGGCTGGTCCTTTGGACGAGCAACCTGGATGTGAAGGTGTTTGTGAGTGTGTGTTCTTGTGAGTGTGAGTTTGTGTCTGAGTGTAGGGAGGAATGTGTCATGGGAGATGAGTGGGATGCTGTAGACACTTTAGCACCTTTCTTCCTACAGAAGGAAGCATGGCTCTTGAAAGCTAAGAACCAGCTCATTCTCCTTTTACAGTGGGGCACATAGGGTGATTCACGAGGGACTCCTCAGCTCCTTTTCCTGATTTCTAGTGATCCCTCCCCAGTTTATACACAGAAACATTGGACTGTCCTGGGTTTCAATCCTCGAGCCTCTTCCCTTTTCCATTTCCCTTCAATCTGTAGATTCTTTCACCAGGTCTCATGACACCTATACAATCTTTATATCATTTCTGTGCTTTCAACTTTCAAATTTTATCTACAGCCTGAGCCTTTCTTCTAGAAATCAAGATTCTTGTACCTAACTGCCTTTTGGATATTTCTTCTTGAATATTCAGTAGGTTTTGAAACTTGTCCAAAACCAAACTTCTAATATCTTCATCCCCCCAAAACCTGTTTCTTGGGCTGCCTGACCCATTTTGGTAGACAGTAATGCCATCTTTTCTGGTTCCCAGACCAGGAACCTATGAGTCACCGATGACTCACATCCTCTCTTTCTCTAAAATTTAATATCTAAGCTACAAGCAAATCCTATTGGCTCTGCTTTCAAAACATACCCAGAATCCATCCACTCTCCTTACCTACCCTACTAACACCCTGGCTGAGCTACCGTTATTCCTCTCCTGGATTGTTGCAGTTGCTTCCTCATCGGTCACCCTGCATGTGAACCCTTGCTCCCCACCGTCTGTTCTTCACACAACAGTCAGAGTGAGCCTGTCATTACGTCACTCTTCCATTCACAACCCTACTAATTGCATCCTTTCTTATAGTCCAAAAGAAGAACTGAAAAGTTAGGCCCTCGGTGATCTGGTCCCTATTTTCTCTCTGACCTCAACTCCCAACACACCCTCCTCCAGGCCATTCTTGCATTCTTGCTCTTCAATCACACCCAGTATGCTTTTGTCTCAGGGCCTTTGCATGTACAGTTCTCTCTGCCCTTTACCTTTAGGTGCTTTGCATGATTTAGGCCCTTATTTAGATCTCTGGTGAAATGTCTCTCTTTAAGGAGACCTTCCTCAATTTGTCTGTTACACAGTGGCCTCCTCATCCTAGCATTACCTCTGCCTCTTACCTCCCTTTATTTTTCGCCATAGTGCATACCACCATGTGAGACTAATCAGCCAGAATGCCAGTGATGGAGGGGGAGGCATTGCACATGGATGCTACTGGTGCTCCCAAGTCTTTCTCAAGGAGTAGGAAGAGGGAAAGGGAGAAAAGAAGAGGTACTGAAAAAGACAAGCTATAGAAAGAAAAGCCACCTTTCTGATGTCGTTTTGCAAGCAGTGTCAAAGTTGCCTATACTTGAATCAACTTCCTAGAGTAATCCATTTTATGGAGAAAGTTCTATTAATACAGGTACCAGAGACGATTAAATATGATGTGTATATGATGTGAATTGAAGAAAGCCTTGAAATTTATAATTTAGAATGCATAACTTTGTATTTTCACTGAGGGTCTTATATGGCCTCAGCAACTTCCTGAATCTTGTTCCAGTTTCTGTCCTTTTGCCTCCTTGTGGCTGCTGTTGTTACCTACTTACAGCCTTGACCCTTAGTCACATCTTCATTAGGAAGGACTATTATCAAGTTGTAAAAATGAGGCTAAGATATGTTAGCAGTTAATTAAGGCTTCTCAACTGTTGTTATATGAAGACTAGGATAAAGACCATTAACATTAAAGGGGGTGGGAGTGGAGTATGGTTTGCTTTAAATAAAGAGTATCTGAGAACAAGATCCTGGAGATTTTTCTATTTGTGAATCTCCATGTGCTTGCACACATGAGGACAGCCTTTTTAAAATATATATATACAGCGTAGAGATAGTGTAATATGTAATTATGGACAATGAAATATGTTCATGGCCTTAGTTTGTGGTATTTCCAACTGAGAAGTAGAAGCTGTTCTAAAATGGAACAGTTTTCTCTGGCCCTAAAAATAGAGATTAACTCCTCCTCCACCCTCCAGACCCGTTTTCCTAGCCAGTTCTCACCATCCCTAGCCAAGGCTACAGAACAGGATTCAAGCCAGCTCCCTGGGCAGATCTCTTTAACAACTGGGACTGCTCTTTCTGAGCTTTTTGTTTTTTAAACAAAAAGGCAAGTCTGTGAAAAGATAGATTAAACCTGTTGGGGATGATAGTGTTTCAAGTGCTCATGGCCTTTTACATATACACACCTAAATCATTTGAACGATGTTTTGATCCAGGCAGGTTTTGATTCTTCCTCAAAAAGGTAATTGGTGTATTCATCACACTGCACAGACCCTCAAGTTCACTCTGACTCTGGAACCAGATGGAACAAGTGTGAGGTGCCAGCATGGCTCAGGCGGGCTGGCACCCAGGGGGAGCCTGGGGGCTTTTGAGCAGGTTTATTGAGTGCTCACAGCCCTCATGGAACATGCAACTGGCTATGTTTTACACGGGTAACCACAGAAGACTACCAAGTAGACACATATTTCACTAGAGACACTGAACAGTGGAATTCGGTGTAATAAAGGACTTTTTTGAGCTCCCCCAGAATTACACTTATGTCAAACTTAATTAGCCAAATATCCAAGTATCAGGATTTAGAAATATCTGGACTTTCTCCTCAAACATAATTTTGGAGAGAAACAGGCTAAGCGGTAGTGGTTTTAGAGCCAGTGCTGTTGGGTGCGAAGTTTGGTGGTCTCAGAAAGCTTTTGTTAATGATTCTTTCCTAAAAATAAATTTCAGGGGTAAATTCCCCACCCCCCACCTTTATTTTGCTTTTTAGGACTGCACCTGAAGCATCTGGAAGTTCCTAGGCTAGGGGTCGAATCAGAGCTGTAGCTGTTGGCCTACCCCACAGCCACAGCTGCATGGGATCTGAGCTGAGTCTGTGATCTACACCACAGCCCATGGTGATGTCGGATCCTTAAATCACTGATCGAGGCCAGGGATCGAACCCACATCCTCAGTGATACTAGTCGGGGTCATTACCGCTGAGCCACAGTGGAAACTCCAGGGATAAATCTTATAGACTTTCTATGCTGACTCTTCTCTATGATGGTTAAATGATACCCTTGAAACTTTATACACAAGTTAAAGAAAATGTTAGCTCAAATTATGCTTTCCCTGTAGTTCAGGTTAATATATTCGTTATTTTTTTGGAAGATTTACATGAACTATTCAGGTTAACATTAAGTCAAATTTTGAAGTTTCTGAGATGTTCAGATATTCAATTGGAATGATATTCACTTATCCTATGGTATGTTGAAGACAAAGACCTAATGTGCAGAGGTAGATCCAACTTTTGTGGGACTTGAAACTTAGTAATTTTGGAGGACCTCTTAAAGGAAAACAGTTCTAAGTACAAATGGGATATTTAGAATAAGAAAAGAAATCACAACAAATTACAATTTTTTAAGAACAGTATAAATACCACCATTATCATATAATATCCAGAAAAATTATATAATATTTTAATTAATTGCCTCCATTGTCTGATTTTTGAAAGAAATTTTTGGCTGTGTGGTCTTTCATCACTTCATACAACAATGATTTTTGTAATGTTTTCTACAGAAGGCTTAGATAATTGTCTTCTTTATCAGGGTTGGTTGGACTTTATTTTCTTACTGCTCATTTAGAAAAAATTTAGAGTTTATTAATAATGGCATGTACATTTTTAACACTGCTGTCAAATTTGGGAATCTCAGATTTCTCTCATAGAAAATATCTTTCTGTAAGATTTAAAAGACTTTTCCATAGGCTGATTTCTGGCTCTGAACTTTTATTTCAAGGCTTGTTTTCTCCTTCTACACCCCGTTTCTTTTTGGTGCTGGGCACATTTATTTTTGCAGTCTCTGGCCCTGCCTCTTTGGGTTGTGATGCGGGGGGAGTTGGAGCCCTGTTATGGCAGCAGCGTTCCCGTGAAGCCATTCCATCAGAACCCCTAGTAATGGCTTACTTTACAGGGGAGTACAGAGGTGTATCCTCCTAATTCCCAACTAACTGTACTTCCAACTCAGCTACTCCTTAGCTGGATCCCAGCACCCCCATAGATGTTCCCACACTGCATCTGGCAGGGTGCTTGTGTTTGACAGCGTGTGTGAAGGGGGAAAAGCTGGGGCAGAAGAACGTGATCTCAGTGGCAGTGGTAGTAGATCTCACTTATGCAGAATTTATAAAAACAGCCTGTTATGAACACATTGCTGGGGCTCCTCCCAAGCCCTTAGAAGAGGCCCTGTGAGTGAGAGTCCTAAAGCTTGAGCTTCATTATTGTCACGGTAAATCTGCCTTTGCTAATACGTATTGATGATTCATTCAATCCATCACTAGGAGTGCTCCCCAGAGGAAGAATACGGCAACTTTCCCTCACAGGCAACGCCAATCCCCAGGGTCACATTCAGTCCTCATAATTTAAGTATGTGATTGAAAATCTCCTTGTATTTAATTGATGCTGCCTCAATCTGCCCATTAACAACACCCTCCCCCTCAGTAAAAAAAAGGTACCGGAAAAGAAAGGCTATTATTTTAAAGGGAGGATGCGTGTATATTTTTAAGTGAGGATAAAGTTAGCTTTTTAAGTTAAGGCTGACTCTGGGCACAGGATAGAGTTAACACCGTTTAATCCTTTGGGTTATCTCAGGTGATCCATTACCAGAAATGGCACTATTAGATTTTCCTTATACATTAGCTTTACTGGTGATTTTTGTTTTATACTCAACATGGGGTATGCATATCTGTCAGTTGGACTGCTGTTAGGCATCTTGTCTGCTAAATGATTTCTCACAGTAATGGCATTGTCAGGCTGAGTGTCAGATTCATTTTGTACAGAAATAGCCTGTCAAGTGTACCCCACCTGTTTTCATTCTACTGGAGGAATTAAGATCTTGGTGGGCAAATACCATGTGTGTATGTCAGTCAAGATCGGCTTATTTGCCCCTTTCCATTACATTAATTACTGGTAGGATCCAAAAAGGCTTGATTTTTTAGTGATTGGAAATTGACAAAATTTCAGGAATTGTGGAAGAATTAACATCTTAAGTATTACTGATACAATTTCATAATTTGAAACCAAGAGCAGTACCTTAAAAATAGTCCATTCTTCTGTTAATTCACTAGGTATATTTGAGTGCTGATTTGTACGTGTCATGGGTAATTGAACAGAATGTTGCTACTACTCAGATTTCAAAGAAAATGTGATCACAAAATAAAGAGCAAGAAAAGCTTTGCATGCAATAGTGTTCTACAATTTCTGTTTAAATACCTGGGATGAAAAGTAGTCTGTAATTTGTGAATATCTGCAGTATTGTATCATTGAGCATAATTGACTTTCTATTTAAATCAAGAACTATTAAACATAGAGGAGTTATTTTTTCATTTTATTATTTTTTTTAGGGCCATACCCATGGCATATGGAGGTTCCCAGGTGAGGGGCGAATCGGAGCTACAGCTGCTGGCCTGCACCACAGCCACAGAAATAGAGGATCTGAGCCGAGTCTATCACTTACATCACACCTCTCGGCAACACCAGATCCTTCACCCACTGAGTGATGCCAGGATCAAACCTGCATCCTTCTGGATCCTAGTTGGGTTTGTTACCACTGAGCCACCAACAGGAACTCCCTAGAGAAGTTATTTTTGTAGTTATTTTTATAGGGTCAGACTAATTTCAACAACTTCCTTTTTTCTTTTTTTTTTTTTTTTGCTATTTTTAACATGCTTCAGATATTGTAATGGATCTAAAAGATTGGCTTTGCCTTGTGTTTGGGGGGTCGAGGGATTTAGAAGCATCCAGAAATCAGTGTTAAAGATAAAAGGGGTTAATTTAAGAACTCCAGGCAGACAGGTCCATGTGATGCTTCCCAGACAGTCTGTATAGTCAGCCATGGGGAGACAGCAGATTTGTTGCTAACTCAAGTCAGCTTTGACAGGATGGATTAATATTTATCAAGTGCTTGTTCTGTTTTACGTACTCTGCTAATTGATAATCTCTGTGTTACTTCTTCGAATCCTTAAAACATTTGAATTAGGGTTTATTATAACCTCCATTTTCCAGATGAAGAAATAGGCTTAAGGGGTTGCAATATCTCACTCAAGATCCCACAGCTAATAAGTGGCCAGGGTAGAACTGAATCCAGGCTGCCTGGCTCCAGTGTAATCTGTTACAAGTACACTGTATCAACAGTCCTGTACAGTTTACTAAACTGGAGTTTTGAGGCTGAAGTCAGATGTGTGTCCATTTCTGAGGAGGTACAGATTTTGCCCAGGAGCTGATCTTCTGTAAAGATAAGAATGATTTGAGTGATGAATTACCACTGGCAGAACACAAAGGGAGAACTGGTAGGTCCTGTGTGTGCCTAGGCAAGCACAGGATTGGCCCAGACAGTGAAGTTACATGGAGAGGGGTTGACAAGTGTCATTGGCTAGACTGGCAGGGCTGGCAAGCCAAGAAGGCAAGAGCACTAATTGGAAGTGGGAGGCACTGTACCTGAGCCAGAGCTTCTCTCTGCCCTGTTTCATGCAGTCTCTTTGCTTTGGCTCCACAGACACTACACAGCAGGTGTCACAGGTATGCAGGTGAGTTTCAGGGCTGAGATGCCGGGGGTAGCCTTACAAAGAAACAGGCAGGTGATATTAAGTCCTTCAAATTCCACCCTCCCTACCCCAGTCAGTCTCCCGATCCATCATTCCGTCCCAAAGGTTTGGACCAATGGTCTCTTGCTGAACAACTCTCTGTGTCTCATGGAAGGTGAGGTATAGAGATAAGCGAAGGTGTCGCCTCTGTCTGGGAAGGTGAGAAGCCTCAGATCATGAAGCAAGGTCCAGGGCTAGGTTGCTGCAGATACAGTGTAAAGACAGTGTGCACAGGGGCAGAAATAGAGCAGAGCTGGGCTTTTCCTATCAGTGGCAGGCCATCGCTAGCTAGGTCCTTGCTGTCCTTGACAAATGATGGCATTGGTGATGCCATGAGGGAAGGGCTCAGGTTATGCACCATTTAGATTTGTGAGCTTCGTTCCAGTCTTCTTCCAATGCCTGTCTAGAGCAGGAGCTCTCATTAGAAGCTGTGGGGATGGGGGTGGGGTTCATTTCTAAATGTATTAGCCGAGCTGTGTGTTTGAGACTAATAAAATGGACACAATTTAATATGACAAAATGACCGCTTGTTTTTTCTCTCCTCTCCCTCTCCCCCCAAACTACTACCAAGCAGTCATAAAGCTGTGAAATGATATCAGTAAGAAAGCAGGATGGGAGCATCATTTTAGTGGACTGTAAACTTTAATAAAATTTAGCAAGATCAAAAGCAGAAAGAGGAGTGGTAACCAGCTTAGCAAAACAGAGGAAGCTACCACTTACCATCTTGCAGAAGAGTATACTGACCAGAAACAGTAGATTCATCTTGTAGAACCCTAAGTCTTAGAAGTGGCAGGTACTGCAGATGGTGGCAGTGCTATAGGTTTGAAAACTGCCAAAATACCTTTGTTTAGAAGGTTCATAGGGTAGAACTGAAAGCACAGATATAACAACAAAAAATAAACACAGTGTGAGGCATTGATATCTGTTGGTAGCTGTTAGAAAAAATAGAAAAGTCCAGTTGAGATACGAAAAATTTGAACAAAATGACTAGTAAACTTAACCTCATTGGAATAGTAAAATAAACAAGTAATATGCATTCCTTGTTATCTACCTTCATATACAATATTATATAAATTTTTCCAAGTGAACATGAAACGTTTACCAAAATGAGAACAAATTTCTCATTACAAGCAAGTAAAAGCAACAGGCCCCAAATACCCATCAAAACCAAGACAACAGGCCCAAACTGGAGTCACTTACGCTGCTTGCCATGTTACCAGACTGAGAGTTAATTATACTCTCAGGGAGGGAGTTTGGCCTCCCTCAGAAGTGGAATTTTGGACTAGTCAGGAGCTGCTTGATCAGTCCTAGTGAGGTAGTCAGTCTGGTAGATCTCTGTCTTCCTCTAAAGGGAAGTGGTTTTGCCACATCCAGTCCCTTATTTTGCTGGTATAATTTCTTTGCCCCACTCCTTTCTGCCTATACAAGTTTTTCATTTTGTATAGCTCCTCAGAGCTCCCTTCTGTCTACTGGATGGAATGCTGCCCCATTCATGAATCACTGAGTAAGGCCAATTTAAAGTTTACTCATTCGAAGAGTTCCCTGGTGGCTCAGCAGATTAAAGACCCGGTGTTGTCTGTCACTGCTGTGGCTTGGGTCACTACTGTGGCACAGGTTCATTTCCTAGCCCAGGAATTTCTGTATGCTGCAGATGCGGCCAAAAGTTTTTTTTAATAAAAAGAAATAAAACGTACTTATTTGTATTTAATTATTTAACAGTATATTTTCCAGTAACAGTAGAATGGTGCTCAAAGTTCAAAAAAAAGATGTAACTAAAACATACACAAATAATTTTGACATTAGATGATAATATTTCAGTTTTTAGAATAAATTTGCCAAATGCAATGTCCCCCAGCCAAAGAAAACCAGGAATATGCTGGCAGTTGAGTAAGCTGAATTTATTACTCTTTGTAGTGAGAGAGAATGTACATCATGGGGAACCATAGGCTATCTCAGATGATATTTTAAAAGATTTGGCGTGGAATTTAGGATTTTATTACACGATTTTATGGAAAGTTTAAGGAAGTACATGTTTTTGCTCTGAATCAGATGCTGTCCGAAAAGGGGTAATTCTATTATTGGTTATCTTAATATATCTTGCCCAAGGGGCAAGACTGAAGCTTACTAAAGGCTAAAGCTTTTGCCTGAGGCTAGACCTATAATTGCTAAAGAAGCAACAGTTTTGTCTTTGCCACGATAGGAGACTGTTTGATAGTTTGTTGCTTGGACAATATTCACGTCCAGTCTCTTTCCAGACTTTTTTTTTTAATGTTTCTTTTTTTTAATTAGTCATTGAGTTTTATGTCATTTATAGTTCTATGACAATCATCACAACCCAATTTTATAGCATTTCCATTCCAAACCCCCAGTACCTCCCCCAACCCCCAACCTGTCTCCTTTGGAAATCATATGATTTTCAAAGTCTGTGTGTCAGTATCTATTCTGCAAAGAAGTTCATGGGTCCTTTTTTTAGATTGCGCATGTAAGTGAAAGAATATGATGCTGGTGTCTCACTGTCTAACTTCACTTAGCATGATAATTTCTGGGTCCATCCATGTTGCTGCAAATGCCATTATCTCTTTCCTTTTAATGGCTGAGTAATACCCCATTGTATATATGTACCACATCTTCTTTATAACTTTCTTAAAATTTGTTTGGAAGCACAAAAGATTCAGAATAACCAAAGCCATCCTGAGGAAAAAAAAATGGAGCTGGAGGAATCAGGCTCCCTGACTTCAGACTATACTACATAGCTACAGTCATCAAAACCTTATGGTACTGGCACAAAGACAGAAATATAGATCAGTAGAACAGGATAGAAAGCCCAGAATTAAACCCACGCACATAGAGTCAACTAATTTATGACAAAGAAGGCAAGACTATACAATGGAGAAAAGACAGTCCCTTCAAAGAGTGGTGCTAGTAAAACTGGATAGCTACTTGTAAAAGAATGACATTAGAATACTTCCTAACACCATACACAAAAATGAACTCAAAATGGATTACAGACCTAAATGTCAGACCAGATACTATAAAACTCTTAGAGGAAAACATAGGCCAAACACTATCTGACATAAACCACAGCAATATTTTTCCAGCCTTGATTAAGGAATAGTTTTATTTTGATCCACAATGGGCACTGGGTGTTCTTGTCTGATATTAGTGTTCAATGGAATTGTTTAACAGGGAAACCCCAAGCCTGTATATGAGGTCTAGACCAGTCTGCTGATAGGACTTGACAAGCCCCGAGATGTCAGGAGCTGCTTTTCTCTTTCTTGGGAAATTTCAGTGAAACTATGCTTGGGGAGAAGTGATATATTTATAATACTGAGATTTTCAGTCCATGAACAAAGGTATATCACTCTATTTGTTTAGCTCATCTTAATTTTTCTTAATATTTTAATTTCTTTCAGTATTTTCATATAGAAGTTTTGTTCCTATTTTGTTAGATTTGCTTCTGGATATTTGATTTTGTTTGATTCTACTGTAAATGGTTTCATTTAATGTTTTTATTGAAATATTGATTGCCATGTGTTGAAATAAAATCAAATTTTAAAAATGTAGGGAAAGGCTCATAAAGAACAGGGATCCAGTTTCTGGGTCCTTGACTCCTTTCTACTTGACATGGTCTCATGACACTCTCCTCGCTAGCCTCCTATCTCTTCTTCAAAGAACCGAGGTGCTTCCTTGGAGAAATTAACTGGAAAGCTCTGTGTTCAGGGGCATCATGCCTATAGCAGGGGGCAAAGGTAAATCAGGGCTGAAAACAGTAGGTACTCATGAAGCAGGAAAGCAGAAAATTAGTGTCTTGAGAAACAAAATGATTCTTGGATGAAAAGATTTCCAAACCCTTACATTTGAGAGTCTTTCTTTTTTTTTTTAAAGGAGAGTCCTCTTTCTCATTGATTTTTCTCCAGTGAAGCTTCCAGAAAACATGCCCAGCCCATACATTTCCACTGAGATTTTCAGTGCCTCAACTTGTAAATATGAATATGTAGATAAAGATCACAAGTATTATAGGAAAACTTTCAATATAGAAGAAACACAGATAGGCACAAATTTTTTAAAAACTATAGAAAGTGGAGACAAGAAAATGTCAAAATAACTAATTTAATGTTCTTAAAAAGATTTGGGATGTCATTTTATTTTTGAATTAAGAACAGGATGCTATGATTAAGGAACAATTAAGGAATAGGCAGAAGATCTTGTAAATAAAAACATACTTAGCCAAAATAAATTCAAAGAAAGATTTGGAAAATAACTCTGAGAAAGTAAATAAAAAGCAAACTTGAAAAATAGGAGATGAAAGATAAGGAAAGTAGATCAATCTGTGAGGTTCAAATCCATTTTGAGTTCTAGAGAGACTGATCTTGGGGAGAGGGCAGTGAGTGATGGCTTGAAGTAGCACTTGATTTCCTGCTCAAGAACTGAACCTGTGCTGCCTAGGTGAAAACCACAAGTCCTAGCTGCTAGAGGCTACAAGCAGAGTTGCCCTGATTATTGTCCCCATTGAAAACAAGGATGTTTCAAGGAAGCAAAACTGTAAAAATGGGCACAAGTATATTTTTTTGAGTATAGCACATGTGGAAGAGCACGCAGGGAAGCGGCTGGAAAAACAGCACACTCAAAGAGGAATGTGGACACCCCTGTTAGCAGGAAGCATGCCAAAGGGGTGATTTAAATCTGTAATGATTTTTATTTTTTCCATTATAGCTGGTTTACAGTGTTCTGTCAATTTTCTACTGTACAGCAATTTGACCCAGTCACACATACATGTGTGCATTCTTTTTTCCTCACATTATCATGCTCCATCATAAGTGAGTAGATATAGTTTCCAGTGCTATACAGCAGGATCTCTCATTCCAAAGGCAATCATTTGCATCTATTAACCCCAAATTCCCAATCCATCCCACTCCCTCCCCCTCCCCCTTAGCAACCACAAGTCTGTTCTCCATGTCCATGATTTTCTTTTCTGTGAAAAGGTTCATTTGTGCCATATATTAGATTTCAGATATAAGTGATATCATACGATGTTTGTCTTTCTTTTTCTGACTTTCTTCACTTGGTATGAGACTCTCTGGTTCCATCCATGTTGCTGCAAATGGCATTATTTTGTTCCTTTTTATGGCTGAGTAGTATTCCATTGTGTATATATACCATACCTGTTGATGGACATTTAGGTTGTTTCCACATCTTGGCTATTATGAATAGTGCTGCAGTGAACATGCAGGTGCATGTGTCTTTTTCAAGGAAAGTTTTGTCTGGATATATGCCCAAGAGTGGGATTGCTGGGTCATATGGTAGTTCTATGTATAGTTTTCTAAGCTACCTCCATACTTTTTTCCACAGTGATTGTACCAATTTACATTCCCACCAACAGTGCAGGAGGGTTCCCTTTTCTCCACACTCCCTCCAGCATTTGTTACTTGTGGATTTATTAATGATGGCCGTTTTGACTGGTGTGAGGTGGTACCTCATAGTAGTTTTGCTTGGCATTCCTCTAATAATCAGTGATGTTGAACATTATTTCAGGTGCTTGTTGGCCGTCTGTATATCTTCTTTGGTGAAATGTCTATTCAGGTCTTGTGTCCATTTTTCAGTTGGGTTGTTGGTTTTTTTTGCTGTTGAGTTGTATAAGTTGTGTATTATAGAGATTAAGCCCTTTTCAGTTGCATTATTTGAAACTATTTTCTCCCATTCTATAAGTTGTCTTTTTTTTTTTTTTTAATGGTATCCTTTGCTGTGCAAAAGCTTGTCAGTCTGATTAGGTCCCATTGGTTTATCTTTGCTTTTATTTCTGTTGCTATGGGAGACTGACCTGAGAAAACATATGTAAGGTTGATATCAGAGAATGTTTTGCCTAAGTTCTCTTCTAGGAGTTTGATGGTGTCTTGTCTTACATTTAAGTGTTCAAGCCATTTTGAGTTTATTTTTGTGTATGGTGTGAGTGTGTGTTCCAGTTTCATTGATTTACGTGCAGCTGTCCAGTTTTCCCAGCAACACTTGCTGAAAAGACTTTTTCCTATTTTATATTCTTGCCTCCTTTGTCAAAGATTAATTGACCGTAGGTGTCTGGGTTTATTTCTGGGATCTCTCTTCTGTTCCATTGATCTGTTTGTCTGTTTTGGTACCAGTACCACACTGTCTTGATTACTGTGGCTTGCATTATTTATTTATTGCATTTATTTATTTATTTATTTATTTATTTATTTATTTATGGCTTTTGTCATTTTAGGGCCACACCTGCAGCGTATGGAAATTCCCAGGATAGGGGGTCTAATAAGAGATATAGCTGCTGGCCTGCACCAGAGCCACAGCAATGCAGGATCCGAGCCGCATCTGCAACCTACATCACAGCTCACGACAATGCCAAATCCTTAACCCACTGAGCGAGGCCAGGGATCAAACCTGCAACCTCGTGGTTCCTACTCTGATTGCCCCTATATAAGAAGAATTGCCCCTATATAAGAGCCTCTGTTTTCCTCTGGCCAATAATCTTGCTTTGTTTCTCATACTTGATTGAACCAAGGGCCCTCTCCAGTATGCGTGTGCATCTCTTGGCCAAGATGTATTCCAGAGCAAGGGCTGTGGGAAAGTTGACACCACTCATTATGGGGTGGTTCCCCCTCCCTTTTTGACCCTGATGAATGTAACTGCCTCACCACAAGGATAGAAAGTATGTTACCTCTTGATCTTTTGCCCAAGCAGGGCTTAGCCCCCCCTTGCCCCTTCTATTACCATTGTTCAGAGTGTCCAGAAAAGACAAAGCCCAGTCATTTACCTCATTCCTGTTGTTACCTCTTTCTCGAAGTATAAACATGTGGCTGGTTGTCCTGAAACCTACCTGTCTACCACCTCAAAAAAGTATAAACGAGAGGCTGGTTATAAATATCTGTCTTGGAGCTCATCTATCTCCTGTCTCAAGACCACCAAAAGAGGATAGGAGATTAAAATAGAAGTAATAAAAAAAAGATTATTTTTCAACAAATCAAAATTCGGAAAGACATGTATTTCTGAAAGGTACCTTGCGTACATGGGGTAAAACTTGAGACCAAAGAAAACCATTGTAGAATTCTACGGTGTGGAGGGAAAAGAAAGAAACAGAAATGAATTGGAGTTAGACTTTACAATAACAGCACTGGGTTCTAGAAAAAAAGGGATGGTGACATTGAAATTGAGGGGAAGTTACCTTTAACTTAATATTTCATAAGCAACTGTGACTTAAAATAATGATATTTTCAGGGATAAATATACCTTCCATCTAACCCTTCTTGGAAAGTTACTGGAAGATATGCTTCAACAAAGTAAACAGATAAACCAAGAGAGAGAAGGACATGGGTTCCAGAAAAAAGATGAAGGAGAAAGGAAGGCCCAGGATGACAGCTGTGAAGCAGAGCTGGGTCTGAGGAGTAGGATGACTTGGAGGTAATGCAAGAGATGACTCCATAAAAAAAGAGTTGACAGGATACCTGACGTTTGCTCACTGTGAGAAAAAATCTTTTCTCAGGCATATGGCGTATCTGATGGCAAATATTAAAGATGAATGAATTCTAAACTATGCAAGTGAGAAAACTCCATTTTTATCCCTAAGGCCATTGTTATCTCTAAGGAAAACACAGAATTGGTTAAAGTAAATGTGATCTTAGTAGACAATACTGAAAGTTGTAATTTAGCAATATTTGCATAGACTCATCAACCAAATCAGTTAAGTCTAAAATAGCTATCCTGTACTTCTGTAAATTTACCCCCAACTCTTGTAGGTGACTTGGGAAAGGTGTCCTATTTTTTTGTTTGTTTGTTTTTCTTTCCTCCTTGTCCTCTTCTCTCCCAGACATAATTATTTGATACATCCTATGTATGTATTATGCCCTTTTGCTTTATTTGTATATTTAGGCAGGGTTTTAGAAACAGAACCAAATAGCATACACACACACACACACACACACACACACGCACGCACACACACACACGCACGCACACACACACACACACACACA
>PVHT021183519.1:13276971-13322921 GCA_004024745.2 Catagonus wagneri
TTTTTTTTTTTTTTGTAAGGGAAATCATAGTCTTTGTTCTTAGGTCCTTCAGCTGATTGGGTACATATTACAGAGGGTAATCGCTTTACTTATGGTCTACTGATTGTAAATATTAATCATATTTGCAATTATCTTCATAAAAACATCTAGTGTTTGACTGAACATCTGGGTGCCGTAGCCTAGCCAAGCTGCCACATGAAGTTAACCATCAAAGTTGGTTAAGCATGACCTGTTTCTCAGTCTGCTTGGGCTGCCATAACAAAATACCGTAGACTAGGTGGCTGAAACAATTGGGACCTATTTCTCACATTTCTGGAGACTGGAGTCCCTGGTCAGGGTGTGAGCAGGGTGGGGTCTCCGGTGAGAACGTCTCCCTGGGTTGCAGACCTTGCCTTTAGTGACAGTTTGATTCTTTCAAGATAGCTCAGCAGCTTAAACAAGGAAGCTGGATTCTGGTGCCAAGTTGGCAATAGGGAATTTCTACCTATACTTTTGATGTCCGCATGCTAATAATTAGGAAGTGGGAAAGGAGGTAAAATTTAAAAGTAATCCTGTATGGCCCTTCATGATTTAGCGGTTTAAAACAGTTGGTTGTTTTTCATCTGAAAACCGTGGGAACAGAAAACCCCAAATGTCCCTCCTTTTCTTCCTTGTTAATGAGATTCTTTCGTATGTCTAACTGGAATCTCTTTTGCTTTAAATTAAGCCCATTTCCTTCTTGATTCTGCCTTAACACAAAATCATAGCCCTGTAGACTTTCAGAGCTGAGAAGAATTGTTTAGAGATTATCTGACCAATCGCTTCCTTTGTTATTGGAGACATAGAAGAGTAAAAAATTCACCTGACTTAAAGTAAGAGGGCAGTACTCAAAATTTGACTTGCTGCATGATGATTGCTTCATGTATTAAATTTTGAGAATTTTCTGAAATCCTTGACAGAATTCATATCTTCACTGATTCTCTCATTTATTCTCTCAGATAAAATTGCCCAGCTCTTTCTATGTACAGGACACTCTGTTCAGCATATGAACGCAAACACAAGTAAGATCAGGCTCTAGACTGTCAGCTCGGAGTCTCCCAAGGAGCTGCCCTTTGGTGTTTTTTTTTCCTTAGGAAGCATTGCAATGTTGTAAGATTGGCATTAATCTCTGCTGGGTTTCTAAGAGGTGCTGACTCTTGCTCCAAGATGAGTTGGAGTAGCTCCAACAAAGGCATTGGGAAAGGACACGTCTGACAGAGTAGCATGCAAAGAAAGTAACTCAGAAGAAGTCATGGGATTCCACAGCTCAGCATGGGTGGGCTTAGAGAAGCGTGTGAAGACATGGGGGAGGTGCACGTGAGGAGGGGGCAGGACCATATCTTCAAGGACTTTGGATGCTGACGAGGGCACCAGGAAGCTTTGGAAGGACTGCAGATGGGGAGTAATATGTAACCATACCTGTTTTTTGGAAGGATCAAGGTGATAGGAGGGCAGCAGCTCGGGGGTGGTGTGAAAAGGTGGTACAGGGAAAGCAGAAGTCCAGGCAAGAACTGGTGAAGGTTAGTGAGGGCACTGGAGCTGCATGGTTGTATCAGCTGAGAATAGAAGGGGAAAAAGGGAGGTGAGGCTGGAGCTTAAACACCTGAGTGAGATGTCCAGTGGGAAGTTGGATGTGCTCAGGACATCAGTTCTGGCTTGGGGCTCTGATAGGCAATTGTCATTGTTGAAAGTGTCATTTAGAACCTGTGCATCTGTAGTGTCTTTCTGCCGTGCCAGAGTTTTAGATCCTTTGTAATGGCTTGGGTATTTACTCTCCTATCTCCCCCCGCCAACCCTTCTTTAGGAAGAACATTAAGAAAATAATTTCCTCATAAACTGGTTTATTGAGTCTAAACAGGACTGGGTACATAAATGAAATATTTTTAATTTTCTTCAGTCACAGCCTTCAACCATGCTATGTTGAATTGCTCTTTGTTGTCTTTTAATGATGATGTGACTGCATATACCAGTGTTTTCTGGCCATTTCTAGATACGTAAGAAAGTCCAGTCTGGTCCAGTGGAATATTTAGGCTCACCTCTTCTTCCTGTCCTTCTAAGGAGTGCCAGCACTCAATCTGAGGAGCTTGGCATGGGAGGGGCAGGGTCTACTTTCTTATTCTCACTACTTCCAGGTTTCTTTCTCCTCTAGTTTGTGTGTTAGGGACAAGTATGAGGCATGGGGGAAAAGGGGCAAAACCGTTTTTGTCTTAACTGATACAAACTGTGAAGATTACTGGTGAGAAACAATGCCCTCAGTATAAAATTTTAAATAGAATGAGATGTGTGTAGCTTGAGTGTACAGCATAATAAATTTTGACAAATATTGTGTCCATGTAACCAATATTTCAGTGAACATGTAGGACATTTCCATCATCCCAGAAAGTAACCTTGTACATCTTTGTAACCAAACTCTAAACCACTTTGGCAACTACTGTTCTTGTTTACATCACCATAGATTAGTTTTGCCTATTCTGAGCTTCAAATAGGTAGGTTCATATAGTTTACTCATTACTCTTGTGTCTGGATTCTTCCACTGAACATAATGTTTTTTTAAATTAACCATGTTGCACATTAACCACATGTATCACCAGTTTATTATTTTCTTAAAATGTTCTATTCAGTATGAATATAGCCCAAGTTGTTTGTACATGATTGTGTTGGTGGGCATTTGGGTTGCTTCTAGTTTGGGATTCTTTTAGGTAAACCCATGTATGTGTGTTTTGTGTGTGTGAGTGTGTGTGTGCATACATTTTCATTTGTTCTGGGTAGTACCTAGGAGTGGAGTTGCAGGTCATCGGGTAGGTGTATGTTGAACTTGGTAAAAAAAAAAAAAAAAAACCAAACAAACAAACAAACAAAACTCTGCCAGATAGTTTCTGAAAGTGGTTTACCATTCTACACTCACATCATCAGTGTATGAGCATTCCAATTACTCCATATACTCTAACATTTGATATTTTCAGGCTTTTTAATTTTAGCCTTTCTGGTGGGTTTATGGTGGTACCTTGTGATTTTCCTTTACATTCTGATGAATAATGACAATGAGCATGTTCTGCTGTGTGTGTTGGCCATTTGTATTTCTTTTTAATGAAATGTGTGTTTGTGTATTTTGGGCTTTTTAAGTGGAATTGTTCATCTTATTATTGAGTTGCTGGAGTTTTTTTTAATATAATTCTGCAATCAGGTCATTTGTAAAATATACATAATTGACACACGTAGATAGGGTATAATTGTTTTTCAACCTTTGGCTTGCTTTATCATTTTCTAGATGATAGAAGCGTCCTTAATTTTGGTGAAGTTCAGCATATCAATTAAAGAATCTGGGAGAGTTCCCTTTGTGGTGCAGTGGAAACGAGTCCAACTAGTATCCATAAGGATTCGGGTTCAATCCCTGGCCTCACTCAGTGGGTTAAGGATCCAGCATTGTCATGAGCTGTGGTGCAGGTCACAGAGTGGCTCTGATCTGGCATTGCTCTGGCTGTGGTAAAGGCCAGTGGCTGTAGGTCTGATTGGACACCTAGCCTGGGAACTTCCTTATGCCGCAGGTGCAGCACTAAAAAGCAAAAAAAAAAAGGGGGGTGAGGGTTGTACTTGCTGTATGCTTTCTAAGAAATCTTTGACTACTCCAACATTGTAAATGCTATACCCCTTTTTACCAGAACTTTTATTATTTTAGGTCTTACCTTTTTAGATCCATTTAAAATCATCTTTCCTTTTTTCTTTTTTCTTTTTTTTTTTGATTATGTAAGGAATTTAAGGTTTTTCCCACCCCACCCCTACTCCATATGAATATCCTGGTCCTAGCACAGTTTGTTGGAAAGAGTATCCTTTCTCCATTGGAAACCTTATATTGGCACCTTTGTTAAAGATCAATTGACCATATATGCTTGGGTCCTGTGTGGATTTATTCAGTTATATTTGTCTACACTTATATTAATATAACACTATCTTAATAACTTTAGCTTTATAATAAGTTCTCAAATCAGATAGCATAAATGCTTGTTGTTCTTAAGACTATTTCTCTCATTTGAGATCAAATATATCTCAGAATCAACTTTTTAGTTTCTAAAAAAAATTCCAGATGGGGTTTTGATTTAGGTTGTGTTGAATCTGTGTATCTTAATAATACTGAGTCTTTCTGTTTATCCTCCGTTTATTTAGACCTGTTTGTTTGTTTTTCGGCTTTTGTGTTTTCAGGGCCATACCTGCGGCATATGGAGGTTCCCAGGCTAGGGGCTGAATAGGAGCTGTAGCTGCCGGCCTACGCCACAACCACACCCACAGCCACGCAGGATCCTAGCTGCATCTGTTACCTTCACCACAGCTCATGGCAATGCCAGATCTTTAACCTACTGAGCAAGGCCAAAGATCAAACCTGAGTCCTCATAGATACTAGTTGGGTTCGTTAATCACTGAGCCATGACAGGAACTCCTATTTAGACTTATTTTATTTCTCTTAGCAGTTAGGTTTTTGTTGTTGTATTTTTCAGAATAGTGGACTTGCGTATCTTTTTAAAAACTTATTCGTAATTTTTATTGAATTCTTAAATGTATTAAACTATTTTTAATTTTTTTGCTTATATATAGAAATACAGTTGAATTTTGTATATTAACCTTGTACCCTGTGACATTATTAGAAATTATCTTATTACTGTAGTTGTTTAGTAAAATATTTGGCATTATCTGTGTAAAACAAAGAATCACGTTCTCTACAAATGAAGACATGTTTATCTCACTTTCCAGTCTATATTATTTATTTTTATTGCTTTAATATACATGGTAGGAACTCAAATAATGTGTTGACTATAAGTGATGAGAGAGCCCTCTTTAATCTTAGAGGGAAAGCATTCAATGTTTCACATTGTTAATTGTCACTTTTAAAAAATGTGATTGAGTTTTTCTTCCATGTGCACCATTTTGAGTTAATTTTTGTGAAGAGTGAAAGGTCTAGATTCATTTTCTCTTTTCACATTTGCATGTCCAGTTGTTCCCACACCCCTGTTACATTTTGTATACGTCCTTTATAGTGCTGTTCCTTTCTATTCTAGTTTCCCGAGTTTTCATCACGTCCGTTTTGTCAGCTATGTTTCTATGTCTCTTGTGGCAATAAGCATTTGTCTTTGTTCTGTTAAAGCAAATTACATTGATTTTTTGACTGTTAAAACAAAATAGGTATTTAGAACAGATCCTACTTGCTCAAAAAGTATTTTTTTTGTATCTTAATGGGCTTGAATTTTTTAAATTATTTTTTCATTCTATCTTTGTGAAAAATTGGTATGTAATTTAAAAAAAATCATCAGTTGGTTTTGGTATCAGAGTTATGCTAGTTCTTATTGAATTAATATTGATAATTTGTATTTTTCCAGAAATGTGTCTTTTTTATCTAAGTTTTTAAAGTTACTGTTATATGGTTGCTGTATCTGTAGGATATATACTGATAATAACATTTTTTCTTAATGATACTTATAATTTGTATTTTTGTTCTTTTTAAATCAGTATTGTTAGGTGGTTTATCAATTGTACTAATCTTTTACATGAATAACCTTTAGCTTTGTTAATTTTTTACTAGTGTTTTTGTTGGCTACTTCATTATTTTTTATCTTTATCATTTCCTTATAATTATTTTGCGTATAATTTTTTTCACTTTCCCTAACTTCTTAAAAAAAGAAACTTAGATAACTGGTTTTAAGCCTTTTAATATTTTTTAAATATTTAAAACTCTACATTTCCCTCTAAGCATTGCTTTATTTGCATCCCATACGTTTGATATATTGTATTTTTGTTACTTATCAATATCAGATTCCCTTGTGATTTTTTTCTTAGATAAAAAAGTTATTTACAAGTGTGTTTAACTTTTAAGTACTTAGGTATTTCTAGATAGCATTCTTATTGATTTCTAATTTTAGTCTATTGTTTTTATATACCATATTTTATAAAATTTCAACATTTTAAACTTATTTTGAGTTTTTTTTTGCTGTTTCTTGAGTAACCCATTTGTAATTGAAAAGAATATAAATTCTGGTATTTCTGGGTGTATCATTTTCTAAATGTCCATTGGTTGTTGTTCAGATCTTCTAAATCCTTACTAATTTTTTGGTTCACTGTTCTGTTATTGAGAGAAGGATATTGGCATGTTCAAATATGATTGTGTGTTTATCTTTCTTCCTTTAGTTCTATCAACTTTTTTCTATCTTCATTTTGAGGTACTGTTCTTATGCACATAAATATTTGTAACTGTTACATCTTCCTATAATATTGACATTTTTATCATTATTAATTCTCCTTTACTACAGCATAACTGTTTATCTTTAAGTCTATTTTTTGTTTGTTTTTAGTATGGTCACACCAGTTTTCTTATGCATATTGTTTGCATGGTATACATTTTTCTGTTCTATTCCCTTTCTGGCAGTATATAGTTGGATTTTGCTTTTGCAATCTGGTAGTCTCTGCTTTTCAGTTAAAGTGCTTAGTCCTTTTCCATTTAATGCACTTTTTCAATCAGGTTGGGTTGAGGTCTGATTTTTGCAATTTGTTTTCTATTTGTCCCGTCTTGTCATCTTATTTTGCTTTTTTTCCTCCTTTCTGTGCTTCATTTTTATTATAATATTTAGATTAATTTACTATTAATCAAATTTTGGGCTATAATCCTTTATATATTTAAATCATTTCTGTGGGAATTACACTTTTTACGTTGAATTCATCAGTCTTCTCAGAATTTATACTGTGCACTTTATATACAATGTAAAAATTTTTGATAATATAATTATATTTACTCCCTTTGTCCTTATTGTTGTATCATGTACTTTACTTCTGTATGCATTAACTGTATGAGAAAATGATATTACTTTGCCTTTAAATAATTTTTTTTACTTAACTCTGTTAAAACTTACTATATCTTTTATATTTACTCACTTATTTACTCTTCGTAGTGCTCTTCTTCCTTTCTTGTATTGTGAGTGTTGAATTATTTATGTGTTTCCTTCAGCGTGCAGAAATATCTTTTTATAGTGCAGGTCTGCTAGAAATGAGTCTTCTTAGGTTTTGTCTTTGTTTTCACCTTCAATTTTGAAGGATATATTCACTGGCTATAGAATTATGACTGGACAAAATTTCCCTCACCACCCAGGAGAATAAATATATTGGTTTATTATTGATTGGTGGTCTTTTTTTTTTTTTTTTTTTTTTGTCTTTTTAGGGCTGCAGCATATAGTAGTTCCCAGGCTAGGGGTAAAATCAGAACTGTAGCTGCCAGTCTACACCACAGCCACAGCAATGTGGGATCCAAGTCTTGTGTGTGACCCACACCACAGCTCATGGCAACACCTGATCCCTAACCCACTGAGTGAGGTCAGGGATCAAACCTGCGTCCTCATGGATACTAGTTGGGTTTGTTACTGCTGAGCCATGACGCCAACTCTGGTTGGTGGTCTTTGTTTCTGATCAGAGGTCAGATGTAATTTGAATTATTGTTTCTGTGTGGGTAGTGTCTTCATTTTTCTCTGATTGCTTCTATAATTTTCTCTATATCTTGGGTTTTAGCAATTTGACATCATGAGGTTAGTTGTGATTTTCTTTGTATTTATCTGTTTGTGGTTCACTGAGCTTCTTGGATCTGTAGGTAGATGCTTTTAGTCAAATTGGAAAATATTCAGCCATTATGTCTTAAAATATTTTTCTGTGCCACTCTTTTTTCTTCTCTTCCAACAATTGCACATGTTAAACAATTATTAAGATTCTCTTCCCTGAGGTTCTTTTTGTTTTTTAAAATACTTTTATCTGTGTTCTTCAAATTGGACCATTTCTATTGCTCTGTCTTCCAGTTTATAGATCTTCTCTTTTTCAGTCTACAATCAACTGTTAAGACCATTTGGTGGATTTTTTTGTTTTATTTTAAATGTATTATCTTATAGTACTAGAATTGGCTCTCTATATTTTTTTCTGCTGAGATTTCTCTGTTTAGTCATGTGTCTGTATTTTCCTCCAAACTGAAGGTATTTATAAAAATACTTTAAAATCCTGTCTAGTCATTCCTATATATAGGTCATTTCTTGGATCTTTATATTGAATGCTTATTTTCCCTTATTATGAGTCAAATCCTCCTACTTTTTGTGAATTTTAGGTTTTGCATTGTGTGTTGGACATCTAGGTTATCCTTGTAAGGAATCTGGACTATGCTGTCATCTTTGAAGGAGATCAGATTTTCTTCTGGCTGGTAGTTAAATTGTTGGTGGGTCCTCTTGATCCTGTCAGACTTGGTTTTATTCTGTTAAGATTGCTCTATTTTAGGTTTTGTTCTTAGTGCTAGGGCATGGCCCTTCCTTAGGGAGTGGTATCTTTTCCAAAATGCAGGCATTCTGTGGTCTTAACTGAAGCCTAAGGTGCATGGAATGACCTCTCCATTCTGACCGAAGTTGAGCTCCGGTGTTTCCCAGCATTAATGCAGCATTTGGAATCTTCATTCATCTCTCGGCCTTGCAACAGCTAATCTCTGTAGACCTGACAGAGTCTTATTCTGTACTTGTACAGCCTAGCCCTTAGTCAAAGACCTATGGGAGAGCCCTACTATATAGGTTTCTTTTCTCTCAATGATTTTCCATTGCTTGAGTCTACTGTCTGAAAACTTTCCATCCAGCTTTTTAGTTGTTTATGCCAGGAAGGTAAGTCCAGTTTCAATTATTCTGTCACGACTGAAAGTAGAAGTAAAGTTCTCTGTTGAATGCATGTTAAAGTTGTATGACTGATTTTCTGGCCTCTTGTGTTCTTTTTCTATGACATTTATGCCAGGCTTAGCCTTTCATACCAAGTATTTATGTGGCTCTTCTTTCTAGGCTCCAATCTTCTTTCTTGGCTTTTATCTCCTTTGTTTTCTTGTCTTTACTCTTTTGGAATTCTTTCGCTTTTCATTGTTTACCTGATTTTAAGAAATGGGACATCGTAGCATCCAGCACACAACATGTGTATAAATGTGAACTACTCTGAGATGTGTGATACTGTCTTCCCATTGGGAGCAGGGCTTTAGGCCTCTTAAGTCCTTTCCCTGTTATCATCAAGTTTTCCTCTTCCTCAGAGAGCTGCCATGAATCTCTGAAGAGGCTGAGGAAGCTTTGGGACCCATCTCTTTCCTTTATAGAGGCTGGTGTCAGCCTCATCTCTGAATACAATGCCTTGGGACTGATTGACATTTCCCTCCACACTGCTGAGAGGGAACACTAACGCCATGGTCATTTTATTCATGGCAAAGGGACGGAGGGGACTGAGTGAGACAGAGGTCTTTATATCGGTGTGATTAATAGGTTTATATCTGGTCACAGTCCCAGCATTTTCATTTGAAGCAAGTTCAACGTGATTCACCAGGATTTATCTTCACTCACCACCTCTCCATACTTAAAATTTCCTTTTGTTCTTTTTTTTTCCCTTTTAGCATCAAAATAATCAGATGCTTATAGATTTTCCAAAGCAGGAAACCAGGAATGAATTACAATGAAAATCGCTGCCACTTTTTAAGCTCTTCTTATAAACACAAACCAGTTTAATGTTTCTGACTGACACTTTTCAATAAATAATGAAATTATTATGAAACAAGTTAGAATTAGTTATGTCTGTCTGCATATTTTAGCCTCAAAGAGTGTTTTAATTAGGCACTTTTGATGTATTACACATAATTATGTTTACCTTTAATTTGGCATGAAAATGATATTTCTAGAACTAAGTTCAGTGGTGTATTTTAGAACACACTGATAGAGAAATACATTTCATCTCCTGGGGCCCTATTTCTCCTCTCCACCGTCACTGAAGTCAAATCAATATTTTTTTTAAAAAAAAAGCAAATTTGGTTGTGACTGAACTGTAGCATCTAAGACCAGAGCACAATTAACACCATTTTCCTGGTCAACGAACCTTGCAAATTTGCAATTCAGTGTCTGCATTAATAGTTCAGATGACTTGTGGGGGGCCATCACATTTGATCTCTGTAATGGAAGAGTGATAATTATTTCTAAAGGTCTGTGTGCAGAGAACCTTGTGCCCATATATTGTTGCTGGGTTTCAGTGACATGGCCATAAGTGGCTCAGTAGTGTAAACAGAGGTGGGATCAGAGTGGCACTGGGAGGAGACTGGGGCCTGGAAAGCAGATCACAGTGACTGGCTATAGGCAGAACTGCCTAAGCTGCAATTAGCATGTCAGATAATGAATTTAGTCAGTAGGCACCAGGGCC
Organism: Catagonus wagneri; assembly: GCA_004024745.2. Taxonomy (NCBI): domain Eukaryota; kingdom Metazoa; phylum Chordata; class Mammalia; order Artiodactyla; family Tayassuidae; genus Catagonus; species Catagonus wagneri. The sequence continues at coordinate 13,287,205 of PVHT021183519.1, forward strand.
ATGATTTCTGAATATTGGCGAAATTCAGTTTCACATTATTGCTCCTCTGTCTCTCTTTTCACATGGATTTTTTTCATGTATTTATTCATTCTACCTATATTTATCACTGTTTACTATTCAGCGTGACAGACAGTGGGGATATAGGCAGGACAAATAAGTTGTCAAGTAAGTGGACCATCCAATATAGTATAAATATTCTGATAGAGTTCTGTGAGCACTGGGAGATGCAGTTAACCCTGTTGGAAATGGAAGGGAGCTCACGGAAGGCATTTGAGTCAAATTTTGAAAGATAACAGGATTTAGCTGAGCAAAGGAGGGGTGATGGGGATTCTGAAAGTCATTCTAAGCAGAGGGAGCAGCTAAGGGAAGGTGGCATGTGTGGGAAGCTGAGTACTTTAGTATGCTTGGAATATAAAGGCCAAACAGTTAAGACAGAGGTGACAGTAGAGATGGAGCTGGACAGATAGGCACTGGATCTTAAAGGGCCCACACAGCTGTCATCTTTACCATCTTCTTTCCACAGGTCAAGTTAAAGAGCTTATTCTGGTACCAGGCTCTCAGTCACACCTTATTCCAGAGTGGTTGGAGTAGTGATGGTGCCAGTTCTGATCCAGACTCTTTTCCTACCCTTTATCTTTCCTTTTTTCTTTCTTTTTTTTTTTTATATATATATTTTGGGGCTGCACCCATGGCATATGGAAGTTCCCCAGCCAGAGGTCAGATCAGAGCTGCAGCTGCAGCTGCCAGCCTTCACCACAGCCATGGCAACACCAGATCCTTGCTCACTGAGTGAGGCCAGGAATTGAACCCATGTCCTCATGGATGCTAGTCGTTTGTTATTGATGAGCCATGACAGGAACTCCCTCCTGCTGTTATCTGGTTCTCTGATCTGCACGGCTGTGGACTGCATCCTTCTACAGTTCCCTTCTCTTATTCTTGCATCAGTGCTGACATTTCAGTGAGTTCTCAGTCTCTCTGTCTATAATCACTCAAGATCAGTCTTAAATTTAATTCATTATCTGTCATTCTAGCTATTTTGGTTCTTCATTATTAACTCTATAATCCATGTAAATGCTGAGGGTGTAACTTTTTGCCAGTACTCACGTGACATCTCTATTTTTTCCAGTGTGCTCTTTTCTTGGTTTTGCTAGGAGGGGGCCGTAGGAAGATGCATCCTTTGTGGTGGCAAGGGTGGGCAGGAGGAATAGATTTTTGCTATCTCCTGTGTTTATGATTCAGTATGCCTGATTCATAGCCTCTCAGTTGTGGTGAAAGAGGGCAAACAAATTATGTTTGTGTTGGTGGAGAAATTTTGCTCTTTAGCTCTTCCAGACTTACTCTGCTTTGAGTTGAACTCTTAGTATCACTAATGGTGATCATTAAACTATCCGGAAAACAAAGAAGGAAATAAGAAGGAAATAGTGTAGATAATTCTGAAGCCATGTAATTAACCTCTGGTCTATAGATCATTGACTTTAAACTATCTTTGTTAGTGTTTCAAATTTATATCACTAGCATATTTACCTTGAACTCAGCAAACATCTTTTAAGAAAACTGCATTTGGTATTTTATTCTATATGTTTATCTAGAAAATTGTTTTAAAAGTGTATCCTGTGAAATACTAGTTCTGAGGGATGTAAATTGATTCTGTTGTCAAATACATATGGAAAATTGTGGGTTAAACAAAGATAATCAGGCCTCTTTTCTATAATTCTTTTGGATCCTTTAATATGCTAGTATGCATTGTGAAATTCCAAGACAAAAAAAAAATGTGGAGTGTTTCCCACATTCATTTGACCATGTAACTCTCTTTTTTGGAGGGTGGGGGGAGGGATGAGTTTCAGAACTGATGTGTGGGTTGTATGGTAGTCATTATTAGCACAATTAATGAAAAATTGGGAAACTGATCTTAGAAAACTTAAATATTGAAGAAGACAAATAGAACAACGAGAGAATTAAGAAAATCTCTCATTGTCTTAATATTTGAGTAGAGGCTCAACAACAACAAAATACACATAGGTGGATCTAGCCATATTGTGGCTCATTTATTCACTGAGCCATTTAAGTACTGGCAAGTCCTCTCCCACGAGACAGGCACTGTGCTGGCCACTAGGGGCACAGTAGTGAACAAACAGCATTAGTGAGTGAGGTTAAGGTTGAAAGAACTGATCACATGGAGAGATCATGAAAAAGGCAGGTGGTGAGAGTTGTAAGGTAGGTCAGTGACAGTGGCTGTGAAAGAGAAGAGGGTGGGGATTGCCCTAACTTAGGTGCTCAGAGAAGGCCTCCCTGAGTAGGTGATGTTTGAGACTTGAGGATGAAAAGACACTAACTATTCTTATGAAAATCTGGGAGAAGATCAGAAGGCCCAATAGATACAGAGGCCCTGAATTAGGAAAGAATGTTTAAGGAGCCATCAGAGTCCAGTGTGCTTGGAGCTTTGCAGAATAATGGGTGCATAGCATGGAATGACCTTGGAAATGTAGATAGAAAGCATCATGCCAAGCAGACATATTTAGACACAGACAAATCCGAGTTCCATGTTTAACTTTTATTCAAAGGAAAATAGGAAATAGAATTTTAAGGAGAGGGCTGACATAACCTGATTTAGATTTTTGGAAAGCTTGTGCTGACTCCTGAGCGAGAGAACTGTGGAAGGAGTGGCGCTTAGAGGCCTTTGGAGGCTGCTGCAGACCCAGGTGAGACATGGCAAAGGCCAGCTTGGAATAGGGTGATATCTATGCAGATGGAGAGAATTAGGCAAACTTGAGACACACTTTATTAAAACCAGTGCCTTGGTATCAATAGTTATTTTTGCAGCAAAAGCACATTTTGAGTTGCAGCGTAATTCTAAACTTGAGAAAGACTACACATTTTCTCTAATTTCCTTCTGGTCCAGACTGTTCTGTTTGACCTTCACAGGGAGCTCCAGACCCTCTCTCAGTGCCCTGGGAAGAGGAAGGTGATAGGAATAAACAGTTGGATTTAAGATAGGATGAAGGGCAGGAAAGTAGTCTACCTGTCTACCCTGCTTTTAGTGTTTTAGGTTGCTTGTACCTGCTTCCAACCTAGGCAAAAAAAAAAAAAAGGGACAATACTGTATGTGATCTGTGACCAGGGGTCTACAAGGGTGCACAATTCCCTTGGATATGGCATTTATAGCTGTGTCTTCCAAAGGGACCAAAAGGCATTGTGGATTTTTGGTCCCTGGCTTAGTGCCATGCCATCCCATCCCATCATGGCTAATGTTGATGAGATCACCTATAAAACGAAGCTGAAGATGAGGTAGCATGCAAACCTATATGTTTTTCCAGATATTTTAAATAAAGTAGATAATCCTGTGAAGCCCGGATAGAGAGCAGAGCAGTACTCTGCTTTTTCAGGTCACGGCACACACACAAAATGATGCTCTTGGACAGCACAGTGGGGTGATAGAAAACCAGAGTCAGGGCTTAGGCCTTGGGCACTGGATGGCTGCTGCAGTGGGGGTAGGGGTTAGTGTCTGTGGCTTATTAGTGATCCCCTGCCCACCAGATGTCCTGGTTGGAATCTTCTAGGCTGGAGGGCAGCATGAAGAGATAAGCCAAAGCCATACCAGAAATGGGACATACAAGTCAGTTTTCCAGGTCACAGTGTGTGCTTTTCATTCTCTAGGAATGGTTACAGCCAGTGTTAACTTGGCACTGACATTCTTAGTTTGGGAATGGCCTCTTGGAATTAATTTACTTTCTTATTCATCCCAACCAGATAATTCTCTTCAGAACTGAGGATTCATGTCTTTTTCAGTCACCTGGTCTATGGTCCTGTAGGGACTGATTGGCAATGACAGATAAAACACCTACCTATTCAGCTTCAGAACTTGGGAATTTACCTATGAAAAGGTGATAGCATTTTGTTTCCAGTTGCTGGGCTGGAGTGGAGAACTTGCAGAAAATCTCACATTTAAGATCCTAAGTCCAGTATAAGATTTGCAGCTTTGAAGAGAGCTTTAGCTGTGAGGAAGTACTTGGTGGTTCCCAAGGCCAGTACCTCCCATTGCCAGCTACCTGAAATGCTTGGGATGGGTTGGTGGTATTAATAGTAGTAATACTTACAGTAGTGATTTTGGTAGTCATGAGGACTAAACATCTCACTGCAGAAACTGGTCATTGAATTGTGTGCAGTACCTGATACGAGTATAGGATTTAAAACATTATAGCATCCAGATTTCTGAAGGAATATGCCAGGTATTATATTTTTTTCTGCGCAGATATTTGGGATTGACCAGTGCTATTTTTTTTGGAAGTAAATCTAATACCTCTCTAAATGCCACCCCCTAAAAATACTGCATCACAACTTCAAGGAGAGAAGTCAATTTAACAGTCATATTTATTGTTATTATTTATTTTTCCTCACACGTGTTTTTTACATTAAAACATTAAACTTCATCCTAATTTTTTTGTTCCTCTTGTGTAGTGGACACCTAAATCAAGGTTCCTTTGAGAGTATTAATCTGTGATTTTCCAGAATGGGTTGGTTTCTTGACAAAGAGCTAGGTTTTACATAAGGGCCATGCCTTAAGTGTAACTCTGATAGCTTTTCTCTCTTTGTGATGCAGAAACGCAGCCTGCATGTGGTTAATGGAAAGGAGGCTGACCTCTTTCTGAAAGGATGCTGCTGAAATCCACCCTAAGGGCCCTCAGAGGGCTCCAGTAAAGAGAAATGACCCCTCTCTGTGAGAGAGTGGGACTCTGCTGCCACCCATTCTTATTCCAGATCATTTCTGTACAGATTAAGAAGGTGATATCTGGGTAGTGACTTCTTCCCGTGAGCTTCAGCATCATTACCTAATGTCAGGAGACTCTTAAGAGGATAGAATGAGAAGGCTGTGACTGGAGGAATCTCTCTCTATCCACACTGGCTAGCTTTTGGCTTCAGGCAGAGGCTTGGGGAAGGGGGTGGTGCCAAGCTGCCAGTGTCGCTGCCCAAACACTGTGAGCCTGAGGATTTCTGGGTCAGGATTCTGCAAATCTAGCTGACAGGGTTTTCTACTAGTTTCCAATTAAGTCTGTAAAGCTTTGACATCTTTCTTACATATATGATGAGGAGCAGGGAGGCAGGCAACTGAAAATGAAAAAAGAAGTCAGTTTTTAAAATGTGAAATCTACAGGCAGCCATTTTCCTCTTCGCTATGTGAAAGTAACACGAGGAACATCAGCACACCAGCAGGATCTCATGGGTATACCTTCCATTGCCTCTTTTTATTCTCCACCTTAATATATCCACTCTGTCAAATCTTCTAAATATGGCTAATGGCCATGTGTGCCTCCTTGGCTACCATAACTGCACCTGCATAAAAAGTTTGTCTCAAGGAGTCATTCGTAGTTTACAAAAGCATTTTTTTTTTTTTTTTGCTGAACTGTGTCAGGATGTTATAAAAAGTGTTTATAACATACCTACTGGGGAGTCCCTGGAATGTGGTTTTCTTCTTCCCCTTTTCTGTAAACAGCCAATAAAAACAAGAAATAGAGACTATTGAAGCGTACCTAAGCCCATCAGTGGAGAAACCAGCATCACCAGACACCTGTCATTACTCTGAGGAGGCGTGAGGTGGTCCCAGCCTGTGTTTTCTCTTGAAGCAAAGTGATAGTTTCTAGGGTAGGGAAGGGAATTCGGGTGGATTTTGGACATTGAATGAACATTAAGCTGGCATTATACTGAGTGCTTTTCATTGAGTTTATGGCTTGTTTTATAAAATAATTGTAGGAGAGAGCACCTGGATTGTTGATCTTGGACATGAAGAAAGAGACAATTTGCCTTGGAAAGGAATTTTCCATTTTCCTTGGGAAGGAATGAACCATCTCCAATAATGGGAAGAGGAAAGAGTTGGCAATTTAAACAATTTACATAGCAAATTAATAGCACAATAATTATCCATTTGCTTATTTAAAATGGGCAGAAAAGCCTTCTTTTTTTATGGAAGATTATTTCATTGCATGTGCTAAAATAGAATAATGCCATACCAAAAAGCTGTAAAAATGAAATAAGACTTTTGAAAATGTGTTAATGTATAAAATATCTATTATGGAGGCTCAGTAGTGTTTGCATTTAATCATTTTTATTGTATATCAGGGGTTAGTCACTTCATTCTGAATTCTGAAAAATGAACAGGAGATGTTTTGCAAGCACTGCTCTTTCTGGAGTGCATTCTCAGTGGGATTTACTGAGGAAATACTTAGTTGTTGAGAGGTGAGGGCATGTGTTTGTAAGCACATTACAAATTCTTCACACAATGGCACTAAAGTGATAAGGGGAAATGAAAAGCAAGCCTGGTGATGTTGCTTCATTGGAATGGATTCTTATCTGCATGCTAAGTGGAGTGTGGATGAGTTGGGGAAACTTAGGACAAGAGAGGGGCATTGTCTCTCTTCTAGCTCTGCCCTTCTTTTAGGTATTTTGGACACCAGTCTTTGGAGTAGCCTGTATTTTCCATTGTATGACCTTTATGTGATGTATGTACATTTTCCAAAGCATACGTATATGGTTGTTGAAGTTTTAGAGCCAAGAGTTAGGGCATTTGTGATGTAGCTACTTAAGAAGCAAGAGTTAATCGACTGAGTATGATGATATATTTCAAATGGAATCACAGTGCAGGGCCAAGAAAAATGGCTCCTCATTGATAAGTTTTCGGTGTTAAACTGTGAGGTCCCCATGGACAAGGGTATGTCCTATGCTCAGTCATTTCCAGTAGCATGAGCAGTGAGAAAAATATTTGCTCATTGAATTCAGGTGAGTGTTGAGCTTGCTACTTGAGATGATTTGGAGGCCTTGGAGTTGGTGCATGGAACCGGTCCAGAGCTGCATTCTCCCTCAGCCATTTGGCCAAATTGAGTGGCACTTGGCAGACAGAGCTTGGCATCAACCACTGGCAGTGTTGAGGACTGATTTTTTTTTTTTTTGAAAGGCTGTGAAATGGTAATACCTTTCAACCCGTTCCATGTTTGAAACACTGTAATCTGCTGTTGACTACATATTCATCTCTGGAAAAGGTTTTAGCTCTGACTCTCTGGCTGTGCCATCCCATACAGGCTGCAGAAGAGATTTACAAGGTCATGCTCCAGGCACGGGGACCATCTTGCATAGCCAAGGAACCCTCTTGGGGTTGATGTTATGTTGAGAAATGATGACTACTTGTTTCGGGATGCAATCAATGAGTGGTAGCTTGTGCCAGGAAGGTATTTTCAGATAATTTGAAGGCGACTAAATAGTACTCATTGAGAAATGGCAGCCAGGCAGAGAATATTCAAGACTAAATGATACCCAGTACTCTGAGTTTAATACGGGGGTAATTGCAGAAATGAGGGTTCTGGTGTGTGAAGAAGTTCTAGTCAGATGCTTAGGCATCAACATGGAATTCCAGATCTGAAAGCAAACTAAATGCAGGAGAGCCCTCATTTCGACCACATGATAGGCTGTATTATGGAGAAAAAGTGATCTTGTTCCACAGTTGGTTAAATACACATATTAATACTTTCAGCAAGTATTGAGATCATGACTTCTGTTTCTGCCCAGCTGAATTTCTTAATTCAGAAACACTTAGGGAAACTTTCTGATATGTATAATATCACAAATTCTCTGAGGACTTGGTGAATTTAGGGAATCTTTTAGGCCTTCTCTGACTTTTCCAGTTTCAGATTTTCTTCAGCTCTTTCTAGAACAACTGAAGTCCAAGAAATCACTTGAATGGTTTGCAGTGACATCACCGATCTAAAGAGTAGAGAGTAATTGGAAATTAGGAGAGGCAACTAATTTAATTGCAAATAAAGTTTTGCAAGTTTAGAAATTTGGGATCTTACTAATAAAGAGTATTTAACCACATGCTGTGATTTTGTCAGCGAGGCACATTTCAGAGGTCTGGAGGGGAGAGGCCTGGGAGAGAATTGCAATGCAGAGTGGACAGGTCAGCTGGAGACTCACTCAGGACGGGATCAGAGGTACAGATCCTGCCTCAACTCTGCCATTCTCAGTATCATTTCCGACACACAGAAGCAAATCCAGTCACAACTGTAGCAAATGCCAGGCTTAGGCATGCGTCAGGGTGGCAGATCTGAGTAAAGCTTTCCGCACCTGTTGTCCTCATGCATTATTTATCACTTGTACCTCCGCTCTTACGCCTCTTAGAACTGCACTCCATCTGGAAGAGTAAAAAGTGCACAGGAAATCCTCAGCTTTTGGCCTAGTGCACTTGGAGAATATCGCCTGCCAATTTGGTGACTGTGATAACTACAGCAATAATCTTGGGTAGCTTGTTTTCAGGGCATCTTTAATAGGAGGAGAGGCTATAAGGAGGCTGTTAGCCTTGGCGGTGCTAAGTTTAGCGTGCTGTCAGGGATCCGCGGCACGGATGCCCCCTGCCGATTTCTTCCTTGATTAGTCTTTTCTAATGTTCCTGCCCGGGTGCATCTGTGTTGCAGTAGAGAATTAAAATTCGTAATCTCTGCCTGGGATCTCGAGGTTGTCTCGAGCCCAGACCCCTTTTGTGTCCTAGCTTTGCCACTGGAAACAAATTTCCTGGCAAATGGGCTGATCGTTGGATGAGCAGCATGAACGTGAGAAAGATAGTGCTGTGAATGGAGCATAGTCAGCTACAGTCTGTCCGTCTCAGAAGAGGAGATTCCATCTGCAGTGGAGTTTGGAAAAGACAGTGGCTGGTGAATCCAGAAACTGGGTGGGGTGAGGAACAGATTATCATAAACAAAAAGATGACTATGTTAGCTCCCTGACAATACTAGCTGTGAATTCCTGCCAGTGTCCTGAAAATCAGCTGATGCTTCTCTCCCCACCCCCATTGCTTTTTACAGCTGTACTAAAGTGTTTGATGTGGGGCTGGGAAGTGGGTTTTTACTACCTAAAGACCTACAGTGATTCATTTCAAAGATGAGTAAAGGGGAACACATTCCTTAGAGGTCTCCAAGTGAAGTGACTCAAGGGTATAATGGGGATTAGAAGAGTGAACTTGACCTACTTGGGAAAAACTGGAAGAGATGAGCAGCTAGACAAGAGATTTGACCTTTCGCACATTCAATAGGCCCTGTTCTGAGAAGAAAGGAGTATAGTGTCTGGAGAGAATGGTGGCAGGTTAGAAAAGCTGGGTGGCATAAAAAATGTACCCTGGTGGTGGCCTGAGGAGCAGCCAGCATTCAGACTGACAGTGCACATGGACCCAGGCAGACCATGCCCCTCCAAGGTGACTGAGACTCACAGAAAGGACTCTGTAAGTCCCAGACCTTAAGGAACTGGCTGCTGGACAAATTATCAAGACAGAGCAAAAGATATTAGGGGAAAGAGATAGGATGTGTTTCTCCTTTGGGCAAGAGATGGGTGGAGTTTGACTTTTGTATGTACATTAGAAGACACTTGAGGGTAAATACCGTATGTTATACAAAGTCAGTGCTAAATAAATATTTGTTCAATAGATGAACAAACATAGAAAAACCTTTTTTTTTTTTTTTGAAGCTGAAAATAGATTCAGAGGTAGTCTACCAGCAAATGCAATATAATGGTGATCTGTGAGTTGACTTAGGTATCCAGCAAACCCCTCTCTCCGTCCCCCTACTACAGAGGTAGATCTAGTTACCTGGGGGAAAGGCTGAACCTGGCTGGGGGTGGGGTGGGGAAGGGAGTTTACTAGAGTCTGAGCAAGGTATCCTACTTGAGTGGAAGAGAAATGTAGAGGAAGAAAATACAGGTTACTCTATCACCCCACTTCCTGATTTTCAAGGATGGACTGCCTTTTGGTTTGTAAACCCAATGAACTTATACTTTTTACCCAGAGAATATAAGGAAACTTTCCAAAGTACATATGATAAAAACAGGAGACAGTATTGGGCATTCAGTGTGCATGGGCTGGTCCACTCCTGTCATCTTCCATCTGGGGATGGTGCTTTCTCCGAGTATAACTGCATCTGTGATGTTTGCCCTGGAAGGCTGGCAAGTCTTAGCTTACAAGTCTATGTTTTGAGTCACATTTAATCACGTTATTTTTTTCCTACGAACTATGAAGTTTAGTCTAGGGTATCATCTAAGTAATCTGAGTTTTGAAACCCTGGATTTATTTTATAAACAGCAGTGAATGGAAAGAGTAATATTCAAGTCCTTTTTTTTTTCTAGTCTGTTTAGGTTGCAAATAAACAAAGTTTCTGAAGCAGAAATTTTGTCAAAGAAGTCAGCCTCTAGACTTTGGATGCTGCTTTTAATGAAATAACAAAATGTTATCAAAGTATTTATGAGGCAAATCAAATTACTTGGTGGTTGCTAAATATATTTGTGTGTGTGAGTGTGTGCGTGTATACCTGTGAGTGTGCAGAGTTCGGTCATTGGATGGATTTGTGGCAGGACCCTCTGAATTGAGTATGGCCTTCCTACCACCAGAGACAGATTCATCTAGGGTACTTTTTTTTTTTTTTAATAACAATGAATTTTATTTCAATTATAGGTATACAAAGATCATCACAAGTCAATGTGAAAGGTTTTGTGTCCCAAACCCACAGTGCATCCCCCCACCCCCCAGATTGTCTTATTTGAAAAACCAAAGTTTTCCAAAATCTGTGAGTCATTGTCTGTTCTTCAAAGAAGTTCATTGTGTCTCTTTAGTTTCCACATGTAAGCGGTAGCATTGGGTGTTGCTGTCTAATTGTCTGACTGGTTTCATTTTGCATGATAATTTCTAGGTCCATCCATGTTGCTGTAAATGTTATTTCGTTCCTTTTAATGGCTGAGCAATATTCCATTGTGTGTATGTACCATATCTTCCCTATCCACTCCTCTGTCATTGGGTATCTAGGTTGTTTCCATGACCTGGCTTCTTCCCTCTTTAGCTGCTTTAGATGTAAAGTTAGGTTGTTTATTTGAGCTTTTTCTTGTTTCCTGAGGTAGGATTGTATTGCTATATACTTTCCTCTTAGAACTGCTTGTGCTGCATCCAAGAGGTTTTGGAGTATCTTATCTTTGTTGTCATTTGCTTCTAGGTATTTTTTAATTTCCTCTTTGATTTCTTCAGTGATCCATTGGTTGTTTAGTAGCATGTTGTATAGTCTCCAGGTGTTTGTATTTTTTGCCATTTTTTTCTTGTTGACTTCCAGTCGTATAGCATTGTGGTCAGAGAAAATGCTTGATATGATTTCAATTTTCTTAAAGTTACTGAGGCTTGATTTGTAGCCCAGGACGTGATCAATCTTAGAGAATGTTCCGTGCGCACTTGAGAAGAATGTGTATTCTGTTGCTTTTGGATGGAATGTCCTATAAATATCTATTAAGTCCATCTGATCTAATACTTCATTCAGGGCCTGTGTTTCTTTATTGATTTTCTGTCTGGATGACCTGTCCATTGCTGTAAGTGGGGTGTTAAAGTCCCCCACTGTGATGGTGTTATTGTTGATTTCTCCTCTTCAGGTTGTTAGCAGTTACCTTATACATTGCGGTGATCCTATGTTGGGTGCATAGATATTTAAAATTATTATATCTTCTCCTTGGATTGATCCTTTAATCATTATGTAGTGCCCTTCCTTGTCTCTTAAAATGTTCTTCACTTTAAAGTCTATTTTGTCTGATAGGAGTATTGCTACTCTGGCTTTCTTTTGATGCCCGTTTGCATGGAATATTTTTTTCCATCCTCTCACTTTCAATTTGTATGTGTCTCTAGAAGTGAAGTGGGTGTCTTGAAGACAGCATATATATGGGTCTTGTTTTTGTATCCATTCGGCTAGTCTGTGTCTTTTGGTTGGGGCATTCAGTCCATTAACATTTAAGATAATTACTGATATATATATTCTTATTGCCACTGTGTTAAATGTTTGGGGTTTTTGTTGCTTTTTTTTTTTTTTTAACCCTGAAGTTTTGATATAGGAGTCTATATACGATGAGATGGTTTTAAGCTGTTGGTTTCTTAATTGCACATGTGTCTCCAGTGACCTGCATTTGTGCTCTCTTCTCACAATTTCTGATTTTGGTAGCATAGTTGTGCATGGATGATTTAGTATCTTTATTGTATATATGCCTTTCCTGGTGAGCCTTGTCATTTGTGGTGTTTTTGTTTCTGGTTGTGGCCTTTTCTTTTCTGCTTAGAGAAGTTCCTTTAAGATTTGTTGTAAAGCTGGTTTAGTGTTTCAGAAATCTCTTAGCTTTTGCTTATCTGTAAAGATTTTGATCTGTCGTTCAAATCTGAAAGAGAGCCTTGCAGGGTAAAGCAATCTTGGTTGGAAGTTTTTCCCTTTCATCACATTAAGTATATCATGCCACTCTCTTCTGGCCTGCAGAGTTTCAGCTGAAAAATCTGCTGATAACCTTATCAGGGTTCCCCTGTATGTCATTTGTTTCTTTTCCCTAGCTGCTTTCAAAATTTTCTCTTTGTCTTTAATTTTGGTCATTTTGATTAATATGTGTCTGGGGGTGTTCCACCTTGGGTTTATTTTATATGGTACTCGTTGCACTTCCTGGATATGACGGAGTGATTCCTTTCCCATATTAGGGAAGTTTTCAGCTTTTATCTCTTCAAATATTTTTTCTGTCCCCTTCCCTCTCTCTTCTCCCTCTGGCACCCCTATAATATGGATGTTGGTGCGTTTAACATTATCCCAGAGTTCTCTGAGACTCAACTCATTTCCTTTCAATCTTTTATCTCTTTTCTCTTCTGCATTAGTGATTTCCACTAATCTGTCCTCCACCTCATTGATTCGTTCTTCTACCTCCTGTATTCTACTGTTGGCTGCTTCTAATGAATTTTTTATTTCAGTTATTGTATTTTGCATCTCTTCCTGTTTAATTTTTACAGCTTGTATTTCTCTGCTCAGTGTTTCCTATAAATTATCAATTTTTGCCTCCAGTTTATTTCCAATGCCTTGCATCATCTTCATCATCAACAGTCTAAAGTCTCTTTCTGGGATGCTGATAATCTCCTCATCACTGAGCTGTTTTTTTTCTGGGCTTTTCTCTTTCTCCCTTATCTGAGTTATAGTTTTCTGTCTTCATTTTTATAGGTTTTTGGTGTGGTGACCTTTTTCCAACAATAGAGTTGTAGCCTCTGTTAGTTTGGCGTTTGCCTCCCCTGTGGCTAAAGTTGGTATGGAGGGGGCTTGCTGTAGGCTTCCTGATGGGAGGGACTGATGCCTGCCCACTGGTAGGTGGAGTTGATTCTTATCCCTCTGATGGGTGGGGCTTTGTCTCTGGTTGAGATTAGAGGCTGGCTGTGTGCCTGAGGGGTCTTTAGGCAGCCTGTTTCCTGATGGGTGGGGCTGTGATCCCACCTGGATTATTGTTTGGCCTGGGGCTTCTTAGCACTGATGGGAGGGTCCAGATTTCCCCAGAAATGGCCACCTCTAGAGAAATGCAGGCTGATGAATGTTCCCGAGAGCTTCACCTCCAATGCCCTTCCCCCACAACAAGGCACAGTCACCCCTGTTTTCCCAGGAGATCCTCCAAGTACTGCAGTCAGGTTCCACCCGGATTCCTCTGGAGACTGCTTTGCCCTGGGACCCAGTGCACGTGAAAGTCTGTGTGTGCCTTTCAAGAGTGGGGTCTCTGTTTCCCCCAGTCCCGTGGAGCTCCTGCACACAAGCCCCGCTGGCCTTCAATGCCAGATGCTCTGGGGGCTCTTTCACAGGGTGCCCAATCCCCAGGCGTGGGGTTTTGATGTGGGGCTCAGAACTCTCAGTCCTGTAGCTGAGTCTCTGTGATGCAGTTACTTTCCAGTCTGTGTGACTTCCCACCCAAGAGGTATGGGGTTGCTTCTATTGCATAATCACCCCTCCTACCTCCTGATGTGGTCTCCTCTTTGTCTTCTGGAGTAGAATATCTTTTTTGGAAGTTTACAGTCCATTTGGTTGAAGGCTGCTCAGCATTTGGTTGTAGTTTTGTTGTTTTTCGGGAGAGAAGTTGAGCTCCAGTCCTTCTATTCCGCCATCTTAATCCAATCCTATCTAGGGTACTTTTAAAATATAGCTTCTTTGGCCATACTTCCCCCATCAGAGTTTCTTGACCCTGGAGTCTGGGCCTCTCTAAATAGGCACACCCCACCTCCCATGATTATGATACACAAGGGGTATCAGGCTGAATGGGTTTTTTGGACAGTATGTGATTAACACCAAATGAATAGCAGGAAAGGTCATTGGAGATGGTGTTTGGGGTGTTGAGGAAAACTTTATAGATCACGAGGAATCTAAATTGTTTTTTAGGCTCTGTGTAAGAGGCATTTTATGCATAAAGAAGGGCTTAATTAAAAGGTAAAGCTTAGAAGAAGATAAATAGATCTGCTCCATCAGAATGAAGACTGTGTTTCCCCTTGGGCTATAGAAGATATTTGGACATGTAAGGTGAGCGAAGACATAACGAGGGGTTCTGTGGACAATTAAGAGACAGGAATGAGACCTGGTCGTACAACCACTGAGAGTAACATGTGATGATTTGGCCATATAGGTTTCCTTCCTGCATCTTACCTGTCAGAGAGGGAAATAGGCATGGGCCCTAGAATTTTAGACCAGAGAAACTAACCCCATGATTACAGGAGTAAAACTTGGGAGAAATTTGGTTTTATGCTATTTGCTTAGGATGAAGAGATCTAGACAGACATGATTGTGTACAAATAACATCTTCCCACTACAAAGATACCTTTGTTTCCACTCTTTTCTCTCATGAACCTAATCTTAGACTAACAATGCAATTTCATCATAAAGCTCATTTTTACATGTCTCAGTCAGATTCATGGTGAGCATGTGTTAGGTTTAGTAGTGTACATTAGGTCAGCTCTTCTAAGCCTTTTATCCTGTTCTCTGCAGCCAGCCTACTGTATGCATTGAGAATAGTATCTTAGTGGAGTTCCCGTTGTGGCTCAGTGGTAACAAACCTGACTAGCATCCTCATGGCTCAGTGGTAACAAACCTGACTAGAATCCATGAGGATGTGGGTTCAATCCCTGGCCTCTCTCAGTGGGTTTAGGATCTGGCACTGCCATGAGCTATGCTGTAGGTCACAGATGCGGCTTGGATCGCAGGTTGCTATGGCTGTTGTGTTGGCCAGCAGCTGCAGCTCCAATTTGACCCCTAGCCTGGGAAGTTTGATATGCCACAGGAGGTGCAGCCTTAAAAAAAAAGACCGAAAAAAAAAAAGCATAGGGTCGTAGTGAACTGCGTTTGCCTGTTTCTCCTTAATTTGATGTTCCTTGTAACCTGTGAGGTAGGTGAAATTGACAGACTTTGTTAGCACATTTTAGCTGAGAACCTGAGTAGCAGGGAAGTTAAGACTTGTGCTCTGTGTCATGTGGAGCTAAGTGAGGGAGGAGCCAGGCCAGTGCCTTTCCTCTCTTCCTCTCTACTTGCCATGCCTCCATTGAATGGACCTGCTGGTTTCTTCAGTATTCCAAGGATACTTGCTCCTTGACACAAGTGTGAAGGCTGTAGACTATAGGAAATAAAGGTGATTTATTTTCCGATCACCAATTTCTTACAGACTTCAGAGACTTAACATTCTTTAGACTTTTGTCTTGGACTAGGTTGACCATTTTAAAAAACATCGGAAATATTGCACATTTTTATTGTTTTTCTAAACATTCACTACATACTAACTTATTTACTCCTTACCTTAACCTTATGAAGTAAGAACTTTTTCTATCACTATTGTAGAGATAAAGAAACAAAGGCCCAGAACTGCTAAGTAACTTGATTAAGATTGCATGGGGGAGGGGGGAGTAAGAAAGACAAAGTTTCTTGGGGGCTCTCCAGGCCCCACGGTGTTGCTAATGTGAACACTCAGTGGGCCTTCATTCATTCCTCTTGAGTGGCTCTACCGTGTACTGTCTGTCTTCTGAGATGCTGCTTGTGGCAGCTCTTTCGTAGGATGCAAATTGGATGATCTTTAGTGGGTTTAGAGATGTCTGAGTGAATATACTTCTGATAATTGCAGTTTCACAGAAATCTTTTATTTTTTAGTTTATTAACTTCCACATACTAGGCATTTCAGTTTTACATAGAATTGTAAACCTCAGGTCCCTAAAAGCTTACCCTAACGTTTTTAACTGTATGTGTTGTGGGGCTGAAGATAAAGAATGAGGTTTAAATTCTCTAGGGAATAATTTCTTCCCATGTAAAATAAAACTACAGCCATTTGGAAGTGATGTTACTCTTCAATACCTTATGAATAGACATGATTTTTCTCATTTTATTTCACCCTATTTTAGTTATTTTTTGTTTTAACCTGAACTTAGACCTGTTAAAATAAATGTTTTGCTTGTTTGTTTTCTTAAATAATCAAATGGCTAAATTTTATTGATGCCCTCTCCTGTGTGTTGGAGAGAGCAAGCAATGATACAAAAAAATACTTGAAACATAGCACCTACTATCGAGGAACGTAGATGTCTCTCATATCCATCACCTTCTTCCTTTACCCCCAAATGGACTCTGTCCTCATTTCCATCAGTTTTCTGAATCTCTTTTTAATTTTCTCTTCCTCCCCATTAGCCACCTGTAGAAGTATATGGTCTTCTTAACTGTGGTACTAGTTTCTTAACTTGTTATGTCCCTATCCTCTTATCTTACAGATCTGGGCTTATCTCCTTCCATTTATTATGTTCAGTGGCTCTCCCTCCCCATGGCCAAAGGGCCTGGTAAAGATAGGCAGAGGTTCTTCATCCTCTGGCCACTGCCCACCTTCCTGGCCTCTCTGCCACTTCCCTGGCCCAGCTTTTGCCCCCTTGTGTCTCTCTGCCTTTGTTCTTGCCTTGGGATACAATGTCCTGGCCCTTTGCCCATGTGTTGCCACTGTGAAGGCACCTCCAGCTTCCTCCTCAACCCAGAAAGAATCCTTCTCTGTATTTTCATGTCATCTTATACCAGTCTTTTACAAACCTATCTGATTGCATTGCAGTTTCTTACTTATCTGTCTGTCCCCTATGCTGGACTGAGAGTAAGCTGCTGAAGGCCTAGGTTATGGCCTCTCTGTATTTTATGGCTCCCATACTCACACATGTAGTAAGTACTCATTGTGCAATGTTTAAATGAAAGGATGTGCATGCTTTTGTGGTTCAAACTAAAATGGTTCAAAAGACATAATACTGGACTCTAGGAACCCAGACGGCATCAACTATGATTTTCCTTTCTACTGCATCCTCAATTCCTGTCTGGAGACTTGGCACAGAGTAGTGCTTAATCAGTATTGCATGACAAAATGGATGAAGATCAGCACAGACTGTCATGATGAAGAAAGAATTTGATTGGAACCCTGAACCTCAAAGAAGAACTAGGCTTTGCTTGAAGGGCACCAAGCAGTAAAGACATTCTGGAGCTGGTAATTGCTATAAACAAAAAACTTGGAAGAAAGAGGAATTTGCCTTGATGAGAGCCAGGTCATTATTTTTCCTCTCTGAGTGGTTGCTGTGTTTATAGTGCAGATGGGGAACTACCAGGTCCTTTTTTGTTTGTTTGATTGATTGATTGCAGGAAGAAAATGACTATTATCATAAAAGTTTTGAACTGTTTTTGGTGAATACAAGGAGCAGTTATTTGAGAATTATAAAGTATGGTTTAGACCATTATGTTCTGGCATTATTAGTGGACACGTATTATGTTGTAATACACTGGTTGATGTATCTCCTAATGAAGGTTGCTTGCAAGCTAAGAGTCTGGAAGGACATTTTTGGGAACAAACACTAAGAATTGAGGAACTTCATCAGATCAAGGAAAGCCAGGAGAAGCTGTGAAAGAGATAAAGATTAGAATAAAAAGAGGAAAGAGTGGATGTTAGATCTCTTTGCCTATGCATTTACATCCAATGAAAGCAGCAGTTGCATAAGTTATTCCAATTAGGTAGCAATTGTGATGGTTCCTTGCACTGCCAGGAACTGGGCTGTAAGTGCATTCTTGTTGGGAAATATGGCATGTTATCTGGAATCTCATCCCATTTCATGACCAGTGCCACCAACAATGAAGTTCACCTTAGATTTTGTAGTTTCTATTGAAGGCAGCATCTATTATTTAGCTTTCTGGACTTAAGGGGAAGTTCACAGAAATAGATGATGTTTTTAAAATATTGTCATGCTCATGCTAAGCAATGGCACTGAAGATGGGTTCTGAGTAGAATTTTAAATCTGAGGAATATGATATGCATGCAAGTTTGGCTTCTGTGTAGTGGCATTGATAATTTCCTCTAGGACTGCCACATTTATACAAGAGTTCACTGGGCCAAGTAGACTTAATTATGAGGTGAAATAACATTTCGTGATTTTATTTGCATCTGTGCTAGTGGCAGAATAGGAAATTCAAATTATGTGAAGAACTGTTGGGCCGCCCACAATAATATTGTGATGAACATGAAACTCAGAAATGTTGAAATAGCACTGAGCCACGAAGGGAGCTCCAAGGTTGTTAAATTTTTTAAATAATGAGGCCATTATACTCTGGTGACTCTGATGCTTTGCTCGTGTAGGTAAGCAAACCAAAGCCAAAGTCGGAGATACTAGCTTGAATCCAAGTGAGACTGAAGGACACCCAATCACAAACAGCCAACTAGACTTTTCTAAATAAGGCAGCAAGTTGTGGGTTCTATCTGTGGGTTCTGCATCCTGAGATGCAAGCAACTGCAACAGAAAATAATCAGAAAAAAAATCTTGAAATTCCAAAAAAGCAAAACTTGAGTTTTCCACATTCTGGAAACTATTTATATAGCATTCACATTGTATTCACAGCTATGTACATAGTATTTATAGTATATTAGATATTATAAGTAATCTAGAGTTTATTTAAATTATATGGAGAATTTGTGTAGATTATAGGAAAATACTACACTATTTTATATAAGGCACTTGAACATCCATGGATTTAGGTATCTGTAGGGGTTTTAGACCTAGTCCCCTGTATATACCAAGAGCAGGCTATCATTTCTTTGCTTTCACATTTTCACTGTAAAAACTTTGCCCCGAGCTCCTCTTGGGAGAGCAGTTCTAACCACTTTCAGTTTGGTACTACACAATGCCAACACATGCTCGCTCCTAAACTTTTCAAAACTTTGATGTGCCTTAGTTTACCTTTGAACAGACTTCAACAATGACTTAAGTTTCATTACTTGCAGATTTCAACAAATTGTATCTCAACATCCACTGATTAAAGTCATGGTCTCAGTTTTAATTGATTGGCTGATTTGTATGCTTAAAATTCAATATTGATATTTACAAGTGGGCACATTGGCTTTGATTAATTGCTGAATTTAATTCTGTGTGGAGTGCCTCTGATTCTGTAATCAGCATTGCTGATTTAATAATCAAGTACCTCTGTTTACCAGATAATGACATTAAGTACCGGAATGACAATTTGAAGATTGACATATTTCTTTTCAACTGAACTATAAACTGGCCCCTCCTTTCTCATGCTCTTTCTTCCTTCCTTCACTTTCTTCACCAAGTTTATTAAATGTGTGGGGGCCAAACTGTGCCAAATGGTATGGCTACAGTGATGAACATGAACAGGAAGTTCGTACCCTCTCCTTCTATACCACACGTTCTGTGAGTCTTTAGCACAGGAGAACTTCTGTCTTTCTAAACAACAATTTTGGAGTTGGATTGAAAATGCTCTATAGAAATATTTGAATTTTAACTCATTACATAACCACTTACAAGCATACACCCAATTTAATTAGTTCAGAGAAACTGGATATATGTGTTTATCTTTGTGAAAATAATGAATTAAAATGCTTAATTTACTGTGTTTATTGCCTATAGAGTCGCCACATGTCGTAGCTTGTCTTAGCTTAGGCTGCTATTATAAAAATGTCACAGATTAAGTAGTTTAACAATAGAACTTTATTTTTCACAGATCTAGAGACTGGAAATCTAAGGTCAAAGTGCCAGCATGGGAGCTCCCACTGTGGTGTGGTGGGTTAAGGATCCATCGTTGTTACTGTAGCAGCTTGGGTTGCTGCTGTGGCATGGGTTTGATCCCTGACCCAGGAACTTATACATGTTGCAAGCATGGCCAACAAACCAAAAGCAAACAAAAAATACCAAAAACAAACAAACAAAAAGTGCCAGCATGGTTGGGTTCTGGTGAGAGCCCTCTTCCTGGCTGTTGTATCCTTACATGGTAGAGAGAAAAGAGAGACCACCTCTCTTGTGTTTTTTCTTATTAGGGCATTAATCCTTTTCATGAGGGCTCCTCCCTCATGACACAATTAGCTTCAAAAGCTCCACTTCCAAATACCATCTCATGGGGTATCAGTTAAAGGCTTCACATCTGGGATTTGAGGATACAAATATTCAGTCCATAGCACGGCCCGTACTATTTCTAGCTGGAGATTTGCTATGTATAATAAGATTTGAAGTAGCCATTTTCACAATTGGTTAGGCAATAGATACTTACCGAGCACCTACTATGTGTAAGGCCCAGGCTGGGTGCTGAGTTACAGCAGTGAGCAAGCTGCAGCCCCTGTCCTTCCGACAAGGTGACCTGGTAGGATACTGCCAGATTCAATGTGATTATCGTCCGGTGTGGGTTACATTTTTCTCTTTCCCAGCTTAGAAGGGCACTTTGTCTAATTCAGGTTGATTGATTGAAAACTAAATTCAAAATTCATATGACTTTTAAATAATTTAGATGTTTTAGCTGGAGATAAGGTTACATTTTTAAAAAATTCTAGAACTTCAGCCCAAACCAAAGAATTCTAGGGGGCTTATCATCAAAATTTACTTCCCATGCCTTGAATAGATGAAATTAGAGTCTTTATAAATAGTTTATTATCAGTTTTGTTTAATTCACTTTTCTTCGTTTTCTTGCATGCCTTACCAGTTAAAGGGATTTCCTGTTTTTAGGTATACACAGAGAAAAACAGTAAATAATGAAGTTTACTACAATGAAATATATTAATTCATAACACAAAAATTATACTTTAAAAAAAAATGGGTTCAAGTCCAGTGCAATCAGTCAGCTTTTCACTGGAGTCGAGCTCCATGCAGGTCTTCCTCATTTGCAAAAGTAACTCTGGTACCTTACTCAATGATGGGAGGCAGTCTAGAAATTTAAGAAATCCATTCCTGTTGAATAATTGGCCCCTTTTCTTCTATTGAGTGGGACTGATGCATCGAGACTCTAGGTTTGCTCTTATTTATTGATGCCTGCATGCAAAAATCATAATGATTAGCCTATCCTGGATTTTTTTTATTTTGTGCCTGATTTTTATTTCTTAGTCTTACAGCAGTTTTACAAAATACTATCTTCATCTTACAGGTGGGGAAACTGAGGCTCAGGGAGATTAAAGACTGCCCAAGGTATTATACCTAATAGCTGGCAGCACCCTAATTAGAATGAAATCTCCATGGCTTTAAGGCCCACATTTTGTCTGAGTGCTGTGCTGTTTTACTTTGCAAGGCAAGATGGTGGAGCCAGTGATGGCTTAAGTGGAAAGAGCAGGATGCACAAACAAAGGGAATTCCAGCACTGGCCTGCGGGGAAGCCAGGTTGATAGAAGTCTGTAATTGTCGTTATGTAATTTTCCTCCTTCCATTGTCAAGTGTTCTTGGCTGTTTCCAGCTTTGCTGCAGAAGATGTAATACCTTTCACTAAATCAAACCTGATATAGAATGATTTGACATTTATAGAAACTTTGATTTACACAGACCAAAAAAAAAAGCAACTTTTCCGAATACATTTGTTATGTACAGACAGGTAGATATGATTCATATAAAGGATTGACTTATTGAGTGTTTTGAACAGTGGCTATTGACAGGGTAGGCTTTGTGTGCATAACAATGCAGGGAAGAAAAGCCTTTTTGAACACAGTCTTCGTGACATCATTGTTAATAGCAAAAACTTGTGTCTTTAGAAAGTACATTTTACTTGACTCATTTACATTCTGAAGTTCATTCACTCCAAGATCACCTTGTTTTTACTCTCTAGCATGAGGAGACATTTAAGAAGGTGACCCAGTGGTAGTCTGACAGCCTTCAAGGCCGTCATGGGCAAATCTTAACATTTCCTCAAACCAGTCATGAGAAAGCAGTGTTGTTCCCCATTTTTGGAAATTTTTTTCAAACAGGACCCCCCTCTTCAAAGACTTTATTTTTTGGGGAAGTTTTAGATTTACAAAAAAACTGAGAGGCAAGTACAGAGTTTTCCCCTATACCTTCTGCCCCACACATCCATAGTTTTCCCCTATCAGCATCCCTCATCAGAGGTGTACATTGGTTACAACTGAGGAACCAACATTGATACATCATAATCACCCAAGATCCATAGTTTACCTTGGGATCCATTCTTGGTGATGTGTATTGTGTGGGTTTAGACAGAAGTATAATGGCAGATATCTATCATTTTAATATCATATAAGTTTCTTTCACTGCCCTAAAATTCCTCTGTGCTCTGCCTGTTCATCCTCCTATCCCAAATCCTGGCAACCACTCATCTTTTTACTCTCCATTGCCTGGCCTTTTCCAGAATGTCATATAGTTGGAATCATACAGAATGTAGCTTTTTCCGATTGCCTTTGTTCAGCTAATAGTATGGATTTAAGATTATTCCATGTCTTTTCATGGTTTGATGGCTCATTTCTTTTTAGCACTTACTAATATTTCATTTGTCTGGATGTGCTACAGTTTAGTTATACAGTCTGCTGAAGGACATCTCAGCTGCTTCCACAAGAAAGAAGTTTAATTGATCACTAAAATGTTTCTTTCTGAAGCTTTCTCTTTGAGCTCTCTACACCTCTGTAGAAAGAACTCCTCCTTGCCCCCAGCCAAACTATTTTGGACTGAAATAGAGGACAGTGTTGAGGAGCGCTCATCAGTAGATACATGAAAGTGTTCTAGATTAAGCTAGTGTCATTGTAGGAACTGGCATTTATTTAGGGCACTGTGGAACTGTGAAGGTCCACTTAAGATAGGAGGTAATAAGATTGAATTTCTGGACTCAAAGACCTAGATTCAAATTCTGACTTTTATCTTCTAGTTGTTTGAATATTATTGAGGGTTGAGGAGACAATTTCTCTGAACTTCATTTTCCCTCAACCGAAAAATTGAACCTAATAATAACTTCTGTGAGTGTTTTCCGTAGGGTTCTATCTATGTTGATACTGTTATTTACTGAAAACAAAGAGGAGAGGGGCTTCAGCCAGAATGGCATTTATTTGTGAGTGGAAGGAAAGAGAACTTGTACTTATTAGCTGTCCACTGAGCCGAGTTCTCTGGCAGATTTACAACGTACACTCATTGAATCTGTCTACTACACACTGCACAGTCCAGAGCAAGTTTCTTTGGCTTTGGAGTTAATGGAATGTTAGTCCAGCAACTTACAGACAACTGCCTGGAGAGAGAGAAGGCTGTTCCTTTGGGAAAGTGATAAGAGTCTTCATTAGAAACCAGAACTCCCTTTTGCAAGCAGAAAGGAGAGGTGGGTTCCCTAGCTTCCAAAGTTGCAGACTCTAAACTTGACCTGGAGACTGCTTTCTATAGAAATAATGGGAAAATATTATTATTAATATGATAATTCTGATGTGCTGAAAGTTGTTAAGGTTTATTTTGGTTAGATGAGAATCTAGGCATTTCTTCTGTGGGAAATAATTTTAAAACGTAGTACATGAACATAAGTAGCAAAACTTTTTCATCAGGTGACTACAGAGCAAAATTTTGGATTTTATTTCCTGTTCGAAGATTTTAGAAGAAAGCAAATAAGTGGCCTATGCCATGAGTTCTTGTAATAGTTAAAATTAAATTTCTTGGTGGACCTCAGAACCAGCTCTTAAATCCGTTAGGCAGCTACACGGATCATAGCAGTTTTGTAAATATGTTTTATGAACTTCTGCTTGCAACGCATTAAGTGAGCTTAATGATCATAAAAGCTTCACAGACCCCCGTTGATATTACAGGCTCAGTTTTTAAAATGTTTTATGGTATAGTGGTAACTTATCTAATGGCACAGTATAAAATACTGCTCAGAAAGTAATGGTGATGCTGATGTAAGAGGTGATAAGATTGTAACATTTTTCATAATAAAGTGATTTTTAGAATAAACTTTTGGGCATTTTGGACTGGAGAAATGAGTCTAATTGTTAATGGTTCATCTTTTGACTGTCACATTTGTCAAACAGCTTTAAGAAGGATTTGAACATATGAAGAAGCCATTGTGGATCACATTGTGAAAAGTTGTCGCTGATTTTGACCATTGTGCTAGCTGAGGGCAGGAAAGAATACTAAACTGAAAACCTGAATGTTTCCAAGAAGGCTCTGGGGGTTGGGCAGTGGGTTTTGAGGCAGGCTTCATCACAGCATGGTTCGCTGACTGTAAGTCTAGCTCCATGCCGAGACTTTTATGGTTGCTTCTTGAGTTTTTATAATATAATGTGTACTTTGTCTAATAATGAAAACAGTTTTGTTTCTCCTTGTATATTTGTACAAGGCTCTTGAGGAGTCATACTGTTCATACCATGAACCTTTACTTTAGTTTGTGCCATATGGCATATGAAGAACCAGAGGCCTAAAGAAATGATATACTTCTGGTCCCATCCAACTGTGGCAAGGCTGGAGTCATTTCTGTCTCTGACCTCTATACTTACAGTCCCAGGGAGACAGGGACATGCCTTAGGTGAAATGTCATAGCCACGTTCATTGATGCAGCTGATTATTGAGTGGATGTTTTCTTATTTTGACAAGGGTAGGGAAGCAAGTCCAGAGAGGAGGGTTGCCCCCAAATATAGGAAGCAGTTTCTAGTGGACCAAGGTCCAGTTTAGGACACTGAGAGAATAGCATGTACTTTTGCTGGAAGCTGCTTTCTATTACTCTTGTCAACTGTAGCTACCAGAAGCAACAAGAAGTCCCAGTGTTCATATGCAACACAACAGGAATCTCAGAACAATTCTGTTTAGGTAAAATGGATTTGCTTTATTTTCATTTATGACAAGGCCCTTACGAAGTTGAACAATGATGATGATTTTATATTAAGAATGAAACCAATCCAACCAGATCATGCAGGCAAACAAAACAAAACAAAAAATTGACTTCAGCTTTACTTTGTTGGATTATCCACATACATTCTTAATTGATTTCATAATCCCTGGGTTTAGTAGTATTCTGATTATTAGCACTTTCTTAAAGTTTTTATGTGGCTACATCTGAGAATGCCCATTTAAGAATGTCCCAAAAGTGGAAAAATAAAAATGGGATTCCTGTTGTTAGAGCTGTTCCTTTCACATCTGTGTAAGGTCTACAGCACTCTGTGCCACTGAGAAAAAGAAGGAGCCAAGAATTCTTCCAGGAAACAAAATGGAAGCAAGTTTGTATGGAAAACTGCACCTGTTTTTCAGGAAGACAGGATTAGTTCCTCAAATTTTCCACTTCAGGTTTACAGGTCCAAATAGACAGGAAACGAAGACTGTTGAATCCCCATTCCTCCTACAGCTTGAGCCATTTATCTCTCTTTGAAATTCACACCTTCGAGGAACTCTTGATTTTTGCAGTGCTGGCGAATTTTAATTTAGGGAGAGTTCTACCCAAGTTTCCTCTAAGTTCGGTGGCAATGTCTTTAGACATATCCATGTGTGTATTATTCTTATAGTCTGGTGTTTTGACTTGAAATATATGGGGGAAAGAATAATTTTGATTTGTGTTTTTGTTCTAGTTTTAAAAATTATTTAGAATTCTTGGTACTTCCTGTTGATTAGGCTCAGGGGAAGAGACAGAGAAAGGGAGTACAGACTCTAATGGCTAGAACTCCAGAGTTAGTTATGAGGGCAGCCATCTTTTTTTCCCATTTCCCTCCTGCCCTCATCACACTGCATCATTCATACCATCCCTCAGGTCCCAGTGCCTTTTTCTATTTGACAGTGTCCATCAATTCTTAAACATAGGATCTGGCTTTTGCTGGCTTCTAACCATTTTGCTAGGAGTGGTTTACAGATTGCTTCTAAAAGCTCAAGCTAATGATATGTTAACCATTTTTTTGGTTTGGTTGGTTTTGAAGACTGCAATGAAGTGAAGGTAACTAATATTTAATGAGATCGTGTGCCAGACACCATGCTAGGAGCTTTTATGTGAGCTTTTCTCAATTCACCTTTACAGTACTTCCAAGCATATAGCAGTAAATTTTCCGTTTTGCAGATATCAAACCAGCTCTAAAGGCTGAATGACTTGTTGAGGGTCTCACAGCTGGTGGAAAGCAGAGCAAGTATTCAAGTATCCACAGTGCTCTACACCTTGCTTCTCAAGGGTCATCTTCAGACCAGCAGCAAGAGTGTCATCTCAGCCAAGAACTACTGAATCAAAAATCTATACTTTAAGGAGATCCGCAGGTGACTTCTATGCCCATTAATGTTTGAGAAGCTCTGCTATACTCAGAAGTTCAGATAAACTGGACACTGCAGCAGATAGGATTGGGGACACTTGCTTCCTGGTGATGCTGTTTAGGTGTGATGTTGGGAATCTTTTCTAACCTTGACTGAAGCAGGAGATAGCAGCAAATGAAGAAGAGAAGCATTGAACTAGTGGTGACCTACAGAATGATTTTTGAGATGCGAATATGCCACCTCACTATCATTATGACTAGTAAAATCTACTATAAACCCTTTTATTTAATGGAAGCTCTCAGTTGATGAAATGATTTAGAATGCTTCTGTCTGTTATGAGGTATTTATCATGAGAAAATGGGAGCCTAAATCAGAATTTCTTAGATTGTGTTTGAATACCTGGAGACAGTGCTAAAAAAGCAAGAAAATTATCTTGAATTAAATGTTCTATTTTAGTTATAACAGTGGTTTGTGTTTGAATTATAATGTAATGGGGTTGTATTTTGGTGTAGGTACAATCTATGATGCATCGAGCCGTTTGTGTAATCATCATGTACCGTGAATGATACCCATGTTATAGGGTTTGAAGAATAACTTTAGTGTTTTACATGATTGTAAAGATTTATGATTATTTTATCTTTCCTTTTATGACATTGTAGATCATACTTGTGACAGCTATAGTACTGAATCCTTGGTCAGAAATAAACATCCAATCCCTATATAGTCTCAGTGGGAGACCATGATCTGCTTTATGAGAGTCTTAAGAATTTTAACTTGGTGAAAAGGAAATATTATCTGTACAGCACTTCCATTTTAATATTCATTTATTTGATATTTATTGAGTGCCTACTCTGTGTTAATTATATTCATTTCTAATTTTGAAAATCTGGCAATATTCACAAGTTCTAAAACTGATTTGATGTAATGTTTCTGGAGTTTCATATGAAGAGAACAGACTTGTTAGTCTAGGTTTTGATCCTAAAATATAAGCGCATGATAACTAAGTTTATAGAGTTCTTTATGCTTCCAAAATGCTTCATATATACCATCTATTTAATTCTCCCATGACTTGGGTTTTAACATGCTCATTTGATGGAAGGGTAGGTGAGTCAGATGATCGTACTGCCCTTTGTATCCTGGAAGACTTTTGTTATGAGCGGAGATGAGCAATGGTCATATTACTGTCTGAGCATTCACGGCTGTTATTGTTTTTACCATCTAGTTGGCAGCTAATTGTGTTCCTTTTTGTGATAACACTGTGTTTCATTTTTATCTTAATAGTCATTTAAATCATATTTATCTTTTAATACATTTCAGTTTTACTTTCCCAGTTAGCCTTTGCAAATTCTCACGTGTGTTATATTTCTTTATATTCCTTATGTTACCTGGCACATCATAGGCCCTCGATAAATTTAGTTGAATCTGAAATGGTAACAAGGAGGACTTAGTATCCTGATTTGCATCCTGCCCTCATTTGTTTCCTTCCCTCCTCAGTGTTTTGTTCTCTCAGTCATTTGAGGCTGGGACTGCTGTCTCTCTTTTCCAGGCTCTCACTTTAAGCCATGTCTTTGCCCAGCAGACCATGAAACAACAAAGAGGGTTTGGAACCCAGTATATTTCGTTTTGCCAAATGTTCACTGCTCTGATAAATCATCTATCAGCTAAGCTAACTTTGGGGAATTATCTGTGGACTTTAATTCTATTTGCTGGCCCC
Organism: Catagonus wagneri; assembly: GCA_004024745.2. NCBI lineage: Eukaryota > Metazoa > Chordata > Mammalia > Artiodactyla > Tayassuidae > Catagonus > Catagonus wagneri. The sequence goes on from PVHT021183519.1 coordinate 13,315,200, forward strand.
ATCTGGTTGCCATGGTTACTTGCCGTGGCAGAAGGTTGTCCTATAGGCACTGGTACATGATGTTGCCTGTAGCAACAAATAGCTAGCTGGGTGGCAGAGGAACAGGGATGGGATGCAATGCTAGGTATTCACAGGGAGGGCAGGGACTTTGGCTGGACCCAGCAGAGTCTGTGGGGGACCTTCTAGTCAGGAGGTCAGGGCTGGGACTGTGGAGGGTAAAAGGGTGTGGTGTCAGGAGATGTCATGTTGCTGTAGGCAATAATTAGCATTAAAATAGTCTATTAAGGGAAGCAGGTATTTTTTGGCTGGTGATCAGCCACATTGCAATGGGAATTCTGGCAAATAGTCTGCAGAGATCCAGGTGAGCTGGCGGTTGAAATTGGATCTGATATTAGTAAGTAGAATAGATTAGGGACAAGAGTCAGGGCAGTCTTTTTTTTTTTTTTTTAATTGGAGTACGGTTGACTCACAATGTTGCATTAGTTTCAGGCGTACAACAAAGTGAATTAGCCACACATATACATACATCATTCCTTTTCAGAGTCTTCTCACATACATGGTATTACACGGTATTGAGTAGATTTCCCTGTGCTATAGAGTAGGTCCCTGCTACCCATCCATTCCATATGTAATAGTGTCAGTCCCAACCTCCCAGTACATCCCTCCCCCATCACACTTCATCCCCGCAGTCACAATCTGACCCCAAAATCCTTGAGTCTTACCTTATTTTTGCACAAGTTCTTTTTATATCATTTAACACCAGTTTCCATGTTATTAGTGATCTTACATGGTATCTGTCTCTTTCTGTCTGGCCCACTCCACCGAGCACGATAATCTCCAGGTCCACCCACATTGCTGAAAATGGCATCAGCTTGTTCTTTTTTATGGCTGAGTGATACTCCCCAGCACATATGTACCCCATGTTCCTTATCCATTCCTCTACCGATGGACACCTAGGCCAACCCCATGTCCTGACCATTGCAGATAGTGCTGCAGTGAGCATTGGGGTGCATGCATCCCCTAGATTCCTGGTCTTCTCCCGGTATACCCTGAGCTTGTAGGGATAGCCTTGGGTTAGTGAGGAGAGAGAGTGAGGGAGGCACAGGCAACTGGAACCTGTGGTCAGAGCTGGAGTTGGAAGCAGTGAGGTGCTGTGGAGAAAGGAGTACTGACCTCAAAAAGGAAAACTCTGAATCCAGTCCCTGTTCTTCCACATATTTAGCCCTGTTAGCTCCAGAAATTATTTTGCTTCTCTAGGCCTCAGTGGCCTCATCTGTAAAATGCAGAGGGAGGGTTGATGTGCATTTTCCAGAGTGTTGTCCTTTGGGAAGAGCATTCCATGTTAAAATAGTTTTGGAAATGCTGTTGAGATTGGTCTGCCTTCCCTCAACATTGCCAAGATTTACGGTATTGCATATTATCTTCAAGTAGCCAGTGACGGTGACTTGAAATTGATTTTTATTTAGCCTAGTGGTTCTCAAACTGACCACAGAATGTCTTCTCCCCAGAGTGGCTGTTGGCTTGCTAAGGGAATCTAGAGTTTGGAAGCATACAGTCTGAGTACAAGGGGGCTCAGTGATTTCCTAGCTGCCTGCCAGTTGAGGATACCCTCAAGCACATCTACCATTCATTTATGAGGCCTTGAATACTCAAGTGGCCTGTCCAGTTGGGTAGTCACAGGGGTCCTTTCTTTTCAGCTTTAATTTAGTATTCCTTTTCTCTTCCCCCTTGAAAGTTATAGTAGAGACTCACTGCTTTTTGGAATTTCCTGTCCCCCAGCACTGGAGCCCTGGCCCCTGATTCCCAATATGATTTAGAGGAAGGGGTGTGGAGGGTGCCTGTGATTGTTCCTCCTTCCTTTCCCAGAGCCTTGGTGCTGGGCGTTAGTCAGCCTCCCTGAAGCTGCTTCTCTTCCTCTCAGCCCCTTTTGCTTTATCTGGTTCAGGCTTCTGGAAAATGAACCCCCGACACAAGGCATTATTTCAGTCACTGGGAATGTGTTTTCCTCTTCCCCAACAACTGATTTACAAATAAACTTTTGGAATTTTGCCCATCCCATGGGGTTGGCTGAGGTAATTTCTTAAATGAAATCTGTTTAAACATTTTTTTTGTCATCTAGAGTGGGAAAAAATACTAATTGTTTTATCAGATTACATTTTGCATAAATAACCTCTTTCCCAGCAGCCTTTGGAGAATGAGGAAATTTCATAAAACAAACTGGTAGAAGTAAAAGTGACTATTTTTTAATGATTGAATCTAGTTATGGTTATGACTTTGAGACTGAAAATATTTACCCACCTAGCAAGTATTTATACCACGTGTCCACCATTGTGCAGTCTGTGGGGTATTAACCAAGCTCCTACCCTCAAGAGACTTATACAATTGGGGAGGTAAAATTACCACATGGAATCCAGTGTTCATTTACATAGCATTTCATTAAGGCAAAGTGTGACATGAATTCAGAGGTGGGAGTGACCACAACAGGCTTAATCAAGGGAGGCTCTACTGCGATGGAAAAATTTGAAGGCCAGCTATTGAAAGCTAGGTTGGAGTCCTAGATTTTACAAAAGGACAATGTTTTGATAGGCAAAAGCATAAGTAAATCAAACCTCTTCAAATAAATGACTTTGGAAACCCTGCTGTGTGCTAGGCAGTGTGCTTGGTACCAGCAGTGTGCTTGGTACCAGGGGAACTTCTTCTTTGAGGTGGGTATATAGGACCTGGGAGAATAAATATGTAAATAGAGCCACCTCAGAAGAAAAGAATGACAAATGCCAGCTTCCCTCCTTGATTGTAAGTTGGTGTTTCTCAGCTTGGAGACCACTAGAAGGAGTCAGATCAGTGGTGGACTTGGTGTTGGGAGCCCTGGGGCCAGCTAGAGTGGTGACAGGGGAACACAACGCTAATAATAATAATAATAATAACAGTAACATATTTCTGAGACATATTTGGGTTTTTTTTTTTTTTTTTTTGTCTTTTGCCTTTTCAGGGGCCGCACCTGTGGCGTGGAGGTTTCCAGGCTAGGGATCTAATCAGAGCTACCACTGCCAGCCTACGCCAGAGCCACAGCAATGCCAGATCTGAGTCACGTCTGCAACCTACACCACAGCCAAAAGCAATGCCAGATCCTTAACCCACTGAGCGAGGCCAGGGATCAAACCCACAACCTCATGGTTCCTAGTTGGATTTGTTTCTGCTGTGCCACGACGGGAACTCCTCTGAGACATATTTGTTAAAGAACTTAGATATTTGGATTAGTTGACAACCAAGAGGATTATAAATCTTAAATAAAATGTTCCTTTTTTCAGTCTGAAATCATTCTAAGAATTGCCCCAGTGCCAAATTTGGTTTGGGCAGCTTTTAACTCAGTCTTTGCCAGGATGCTTATATGATTATATGGGTATGTATATGGTTCTCCTGTAACCTGTTCTTGGATGTTAGGGACAAAACCAGTCTGATCCCATCTTGGATTTTTTTCTTGCATATATTTAGACCCTCAGAATTTTACTTCTGCTCTTGGCTGGGCTCGAGGACCCACACCACGGACCTTTGCTCCTGTTGAATGCATAGATTAATCACTCCAGGGATTTACTTGAGTTTTATTTTTAGCATTGTTGTTATTGACAGAAGTTTACAGGCTGTGACAAAGCTAACTGACCAGTTGTGCTGAAGCTTTGAAATGGTTTGCCTTTGTAGACACAATCTTAGTACCTGACTTGAAAAAGTCATTAACCTTTGCTAGATCTCTATCACTCTTATCTGTTGAACAGTTACGAACTATTGTGAGGATAAAGCAAAGTGTCCAGAAAGCACATAGTATGGGGATGTTCGGTTAAATATATTCTATCAGGATATTTGTTTTCAGTACAGACACATGATTGACTGCCTATAAATGTTTGCTGAATAAGTGTGTGGTTAAAGATTTCCACTTCTGTTTCAGGCAGTTATTCACAAAATAGCAAAATGTCACTTTTCTATGATAAACAGACATCATTGACATTCAGTAAATTGAAAGTATTAATGGTGGTCGTCAAACGGTTTTTAAAATGTCTTTTGTGTGAATCTTACCATGGCTGGAAAAACATTCCTAAGCCAGAGTTATAATTTTGCTTGTATTTTGTGTTCGAGCGTACTTTCTATTCAGAGGGAAAATTTTAGCTTCATATATTGGAGAATTAACTTGGGCTAGCCCACATTATAAGAGATGCACATAGTAAATGGAAGATGGTAAAGTGGAAGATTATTCTTTTCCTGTTATTAAAAGCCTGTATTTCCCATGGTTAAGCCAATTCAGCAAAGACTTGGAGGCACCAATTATTTAAGATTTTTCCTTTCAAGCAGCAAACTTTAATTAAAATATATAGTTGCTATGGTTTCTGAAGCATCCATTTGAGCAATTTATCTGTAACGATATTTTCACAACATAAATTCCACATTAATTGGAGGCTTACCTTCTGTATTAAGAAACACACCTCCACCAGCACGCAGCAGTCCAGAAAGTCTGAGCTGGCATTGCTGGATACAGCATTTCTCCCAAATCTTCTTTCCAAGTGGGACATTATGCCATTTTTTTATAAATGTTCATGTATGAACTAAGGCCGTTTGTCTTGACTTGCCATGCTATGTGGAAATTAAATACTTAGCCAGGCAACTCAGTTCATCTGTCCCCAGACTCTCCTCTTCCCTCATTAGGAGGAAATTTTACCTGAAATACTGGAGTTTTTTTCATAATTGGAAATGAGTTTTTCAGAAGGGACTTGAAAAGGGTGCTTGTTTCAAAGTCTCCACAGAGGAATTTGACTGATACTTTTGAACAGCCTTTGGGGTTTCAACTTTTTTAAAGGATTTTTTTTTTTTTTTGGTCTTTTCTGGGCCACACCAGTGGCATGTGGAGGTTCCCAGGCTAGGGGTCCAATCGGAACTACAGCTGACGGCCTACGCCACAGCCACGGCAACGCGGGATCCGAGCCGCGTCTGCAACCTACACCACAGCTCACGGCAACGCCGGATCATTAACCCACTGAGCGATGCCAGGGATCCAACCCGCAACCTCAGGGTTCCTAGTCACATTTGTTTCCACTGTGCCACGACGGGAACTCCTTAAATGATTTTTTTAAACTCTAGGTCATTTTTGAATCAGCTTATCTATTATGTGATTGCCAGTCCCCACTGTCTCTTTTGCATATCACCTCCATTCTTACGTTCTGTGGTCTTTTACACTGTGTTGATGGGGGGTTATCTATGACCACTTTATCTTTCTTTGACCAACCAGATCACAGTAAAACTTCTAAAATCCAATTAATCATCTTCTTTTTCTTATTTTTTTCTTTTTTATGGCCACACCTGCAGTATATGGAAGTTCTCCGGCTAGGGGTCACATCAGAACTGCAACTGCAGGCACACTTCACAGCCATGGCAACACTGGATCCAAGCTGCATCTGTGACCTGCATCACAGCTTGCAGCAGTGCTAGATCCTTAATCACTGATTGAGGCCAGAATCAAACCCTCATCCTCATGGACACAATGTTGGGTGCTTAACCTGCTGAGCCACAGTGGGATCTCCCAACTCATTTTCGTTATTCTTGTAATGAAAGCAGATAGCTGCTTATGCATATCATCTACTGAGGTGCCTTCTGCTGGCATTATTATATAGTCAGACCAAAGTGTTAGAGCCAATATAACCTGCTTTATCTGTGTCTATCAATACATCACTTCCTAGAGGGATTTATGGAATTTTGGAGTTAGAAGGGATCACATGAACCTGATCACCAAGCTGGTTTGAGGGAGGTACAGACTTGATACCTAACACTCTTCTTTCTAACTGTACTCTATTTTATTTTATTTTATTTTATTTGTCCTTTGTCATTTTAGGGCTGCACCTGTGTCATTTTAGGGCTGCACCTGCGACATGTGGAGGTTCCCAGGCTAGGGGTCTAATCGGCACTACAGCTGCCGGCCTTCGCCACAGGTACAGCAACGCAGGATCTAAGCTTTTGTCTGCAACCTACACCACAGCTTATGGCAATGCCGGATCGAACCCACAGCCTCATGTTTCCTAGTTGGATTCGTTAACCACTGAGCCATGACGGGAACTCCACGTACTTTCTATTTTAAAATCCTTTGTTCATCTCTACCACCCGGCTTTTGCATGAACTGTCCTTTTTGTCTAGAACGCTTATCCTTTAACCAGGGCTGGATCTCATTCATTATTTATTGATAGAAATGCCCATTCTTCAGAGAGGCCAACTGACCATTATTCTTCATTAACTCTTAACCCATTTGAAATTAATTTTATTTTCTTGTTTCTTATCCATTGTGTTTAACGTTTTAGCTCAATGTCTGAAACATTCAAATATTTGCTGAGTAAATAAATATGCTGTTTATATATGACCTTTGTTTTGGCCTAAATTCAGTGTTTATTAGCAGCCAAAGGGTCACTAGTCACTTTACAAAGACAAGTCAAAGAAATCGTGTGCACATTTAGTCATTTAATCAGTCCTGCTCCCAGAGGCATTTCCTTTCCTTTGAATCCTCTTACTCATTTGTATTCATCTGTTTTTTTTTTTCACTCCGATTTCATAAATTCTCTTTGCTGATGTTTACTGCTCCATGCTTTAGTCAGGGCTGTACTCCATTGGAAGCTGCGACTACCAGTGTTAATGGATGACTGAGACAGAGCAGCTTGTAAAGTTAGGCTGAAGAGCATATGAACTACCTATGCATACGACCGTGGCACACTGCACCGGTGTGGAGCACAGTCCTGTCTGCCATCATAGCCTAGGGAAAGAGGGCAGAGAAAGCAAATCTGCTCCCCTGCAGAGGGCCAGAGACATGGGTGGTGGTGAGGCAGGTGATGCCAGCTGGGGCTTGCTATGTGATAGGCACTGTCCCAGGTGCTTTGTGCATAGTAACTCACTTAGTACCTACCTCACAAGTGGAAGAGTGTTATTAATCCACTTTGCAAGTGAGGAGACTCAGGCACAGGAGTTTAATAACTTGCTCAAGGTCGCAAGGAGGTGGTAGAATCAGGATTCAAACACATGCAGTCTAGCTCCATGGTCTTAACTACTAGTCTACGCCAGATTCCAGATGAGTGTTTGTAGAAGGCTGGTTCTAACAGTAACCTAAAGAGAATATTGCACAGAGTGGGGTCAGATAAAGGTTAGAATTGTCTGGAAGATTTCTAGCTAAAGTTAGTAGAAGACAATGAATAAGAAAGGTGCCTGGTCCTGGAAATCAGGGCAGGGCAGTCCTAGTCATCTCCACACCTGGACTTTGTTCCTAAGGTGTGTCCTGGAAAAGTCTAGCACCTGCCTTCCTACTCAGCCTTTGCTTTTTTATTTTTTTTCCTTAATGGATTTTATTTCAATTATAGGTGTACATAAATCATCACAAGTCAATTTTACAGATTTTGTATCCCAAACCCACAGTGCATCCCTCCACCCCCCAGACTGTCTTATTTGAAAAACCAAGGTTTTCCAAAGTCTATGAGTCATTGTCTGTTCTGTAAAAAGGTTCATTATGTCTTTTTAGTTTCCACATGTAAGCGGTAGCATTGGGTGTTGCTGTCTAATTGTCTGACTGGTTTCACTTCGCATGATAATTTCTAAGTCCATCCATGTTGCTATAAATGTTGGTAATTCGTTCCTTTTAATGGCTGAGTAACATTCCATTGTGTGTATGTACCATATCTTCCCTATCCACTCTTCTGTCGATGGGCA
>PVHT021183519.1:13326931-13372612 GCA_004024745.2 Catagonus wagneri
TATATATAACTGAGATTGTATTAAGTTGTTGGTTTCTTAATTGCACGTGCTTCTCCAGTGACCTGCGTTTGTGCTCTCTTCTCATGATTTCTGATTTTGGTAGCATAATTCTGTATGTATGATTTAGTATCTTTACTGTATATATGCCTTTATTGGTGGGCCTTGTCATTTGTGGTGTTTTTGATTCTGGTTGTGGCCTTTTCTTTTCTGCCTAGAGAAGTTCCTTTAGGATTTGCTGTAAAGCTGGTTTAGTGTCGCAGAAATCTCTCAGCTTTTGCTTATCCGTAAAGGTTTTGATTTCTCCTTCAAATCTGAATGAGAGCCTTGCTGGATAAAGTAATCTTGGTTGGAATTTTTTCCCTTTCATCACATTAAGTATATCACGCCACTCCCTTCTGGCCTGTAGGGTTTCAGCTGAAAAATCTGCTGATAACCTTACTGGGGTTCTCTTGTATGTCATTTGTTTCTTTTCCCTAACTGCTTTCAAAATTTTCTCTTTGTCTTTAATTTTGGTGATTTTGATTAATATGTGCCTGGGGGTGTTCCACCTTGGGTTTATTTTATATAGTACTCGTTGCGCTTCCTGGATTTGACTGAGTGGTTCCTTTCCCATATTAGGAAAGTTTTCAGCTATAATCTCCTCGAATATTTTTTCTGTCCTCTTCTCTCTCTGTTCTCCCTCTGGCACCCCTATAATACGGATGTTGGTGCATTTAACATTATCCCAGAGTTCTCTGAGACTCTGCTCATTTCCTTTCACTCTTTTATCTCTTTTCTCTTCTGCATTAGTGATTTCCAATAATATGTCCTCCACCTCGCTGATTCATTCTTCCTCCACTTGTATTCTACTGTTGCCTGCTTCTAAGGAATTTTTTATTTCAGTTATTGTATTCTGCATCTCTTGTTTAGTTTTTACAGCCTGTATTTCTTTGCTCAGTGTTTCCTGTAAATTATCGATCTTTGCCTCCAGTTTATTTCCAATGCCTTGCATCATCTTCATCATCAACAGTCTAAAGTCTCTTTCTGGGAGGCTGATAATCTCATCCCTGAGCTGTTTTTCTGGGCTTTTCTCTTTCTCCCTTATCTGAGTTAGAGTTTTCTGTCTTTTCATTTTTGTAGGTTTTTGGTATGGTGACCTTTGTGTCGACAATAGAGTTGTAGCCTCTCTTAGTTCAGGTGTTTGCCTTCCCTGTGACTAAAGTTGGTATGGAGGGGGCTTGCTGTAGGCTTCCTGATGGGAGGGACTGATGCCTGCTCACTGGTAGGTGTGGTTGATTCCTCTCCCCTCTGATGGATGGGGCTTTGTCTCTAGATGAGATTAGAGGCTGGCTGTGTGCCTGAGGGGTCTTTAGGCAGCCTGTTTCCTGATGGGTGGGGCTGAGATCCCACCTGGATTGTTGTTTGGCCTGGGGCTTCTCAGGGCTGATGGAAGGGACCAGATTTTCCCAGAAGTGGCCACCTCCAGAGAAATGCAGGCTGCTGAATGTCCCCGAGAGCTTCACCTCCAATGCCCTTCCCCCACAACAAGGCACGGTCACCCCTGTTTTCCCAGGAGATCCTCCAGGAATTGCAGTCAGGTTCCATCCGAATTCCTCTGGAGACTGCTTTGCCCTGGACCCACTGCACGTGAAAGTCTGTGTGTGCCTTTCAGGAGTGGGGTCTCTGTTTCCCCCAGTCCTGTGGAGCTCCTGCACACAAGCCCCGCTGGCCTTCAATGCCAGATGCTCCGGGGGCTCTTTCTCCCTGTGCCCGATCGTGAGGCGTGGGGATTTGACGTGAGGCTCAGAACTCTCAGTCCTGTAGCTGAGTCTCTGTGATGCAGTTACTTTCCAGTCTGTGGGGCTTCCCATCCGGGAGGTATGGGGTTGCTTCTATTGCGTAATCGCCCCTCCTACCTCTTGATGTGGTCTCTGCCGTGTCTTCTGGAGCAGAGTATCCTTTTTGGAAGTTTACAGTCCATTTGGTTGAAAGTTGCTCAGCATTTGGTTGTAGTTTTGCTGTTATTTGGGAGAGAAGTTGAGCTCCAGTCCTTCTATTCCGCCATCTTAATCCAGTCTCTCAGCGTTTGCTTTTCTAAAGGTGCAGTGCTTCACTCCCCAGCCTGACACTGGATTTGTGACTTAAGTTTGGGTCCAGGTCCTGAGATCAGGTCCCAGATCTTGAGTACCACAGTAGATTAAAAGCATCCATAGTATGGCTTCTCAAGAGTTGTTCCGGTTGGGCAGAGTCAGGCAGAGTCTTTTAGCCCCTAGACCACAATCCTTTATCCAAGAAATAATATCCCAAGACTTTGTATCCAACATGGTCCGTTTTGCTGTAAAAACAATGCATCAAAACTATTTTAAAAGTAGCTGGAGTTCCCTTCGTGGCTCAGTGGTTAATGATTCCGACTAGGAACCATGAGGTTGCGGGTTCGATCCCTGGCCTTGCTCAGTGGGTTAAGGATCCGGCGTTGCCGTGAGCTGTGATGTAGGTTGCAGACGCGGCCTGGATCCCGCGTTGCTGTGGCTGTGGCGAAGGCCGGCAGCTACAGCTCCTGTTAGACCCCTAGCCTGGGAACCTCCATATGCCGCGGGTGTGGCTCTACGTAAAGGCAAAAAAAAAAAAAAAAAAAAAGCAATATTTTAAAAGTAGCATAAATCAAGAGCTTTAAAAAAGTTAAAACCCTACCTTTTTTTTTCTTTTTTGGGCCATACCTGTGACATATGGAAGTTCCTTGGCTTGAGGTCAAATCGGAGGTACAGCTGCCAGCCTACGCCACAGCCACAGCCACACCAAGCTGCATCTCAGCCTATGCCAAAGCTTGCAGCCTTGAAGGATCCTTAACCCACTGAGAGAGGCCAAGAATCGAACCCCTATCGTCACAGTCACTGTCAGGTTCTTAATCCACTGAGCCACAGCAGGAACTCCTAAAAATCCTTTATTAAGAGGAATTTTTAAGAGGTAGACAAATTTTTAAAAGACAGCATTAACTCTTGATACATATTTTTTAAATAAAGATTGCATATTTTTAGGTGTTGATGAAAGTAGAGCAAAATAGATGAAGAAGACAATGTGATACATTAAGAAACAATAGGCATGCAGAAGACTCAAGTACCAGAGACCAGGACCCTGTGAAATGTGCTGGAAATTGGCTAGGGAGGTCACTGAACCCCACAACAAAGTGGCTGGACAGAGAGTGTAGAACCAGGTGCTGAGAGACTGAGCAGCAAGATAGAACTTAGCTTCTGAAAGTATAAGAAATGGAGACCGAATCCTTCCACTGTCAAGTAGTCTGTGTTAGAGCTCCAGGAAGATGGCGTGTTGAGGTTAACTTGGAATCTCCTGTACCATCTGCTTGCTGTTTGGATCTGGGAAGACAGTAGCAGGTAGTTCCTGATTCTGTGGTTATGAGAGAGTTCTATCTGGTGGTCCTCCCTTCCTGGGGCACAACCACCTTGTGTCCTCTGATGTGGAAGACTTGGCTCAACCTCTAAAAATGTGTTGCCTCCTTGCGAATGTATCAGGTACAGAGTGGTGTTGGTGATCACAAAGCAACTGTTTATCTAGGCCTCTATAAAAAAAATAAAAGCTGATTGGATCTTATTTACACAGAATTGAGGAATACCCTCTTCAGAATTACATGCACCCCTTCCAAGTCATTCATTTTTATCCATGTCTGTTAGGAGCTGGACTCTGTTTGATAGCACAGATAGGCTGAGAGAAGTCGCTGGCTGCTGCTGATAGATTGAATTCTCAGTCCCTCCTACACAGACAGCAATAGGAAAATAAATGTCAAGTGAGTTGCTGTTTAGATTAAGAAGATTAATCTCTTTATAAATCCGTTCATTAACATGGGTGTTATGGAAAGATATATACGTTTGTAACTGTAAGAGGCGTCTGTCACTTTCCACGAATTTGAATTTACATGGGCCATGGGCCTATTGTTTTATTCTACTTTAATGTTCCTGGGTACTTCTTAAGGACAGACTGCAAATTAAAAACAATTTATCTTGTCCCATTCCTGGGTCTAATGTGATGATTTAAGAGGCCTTTTCTCGGTAAATCTGCTGAACCAGTAGCCTCAGCCAGGAGCCCCAGTTGAGTTGTTGGTGCTAAAGACAGAAAGCTGAGCTGTCCACAGAGGGGAGAAGAATATATTTATAAACAGTTCTGTTAGCAGACCCTCCCTTGTCTTGCATTGTTTTAAATTTTTGCATAGCTTTATTTATTCTCAGGAAGAAAGTAGACTCATAATTCTCTTTACACTGTGATGGTATCCCCCTTCCATAGCAGTGTACTCCCACAGAAACAGAAATAGAATAATGTTAATTATTAACTGAAGGAATATGCAGGCAAGGGATACCTCTTTGACCAGCCTCCCTCCATCCAGCATGCTTATGATATCTTATTAGAATGTAGTTTTCCCAGGGGTATAAAAACATTAATTATTATTATTATTTTTAATTAGAATGCCTCACTCAAATCATTTGAGACCAGGTAGATTTTTTTTTTTTTATCTTAATGTGTTCTAAAGGGGATTTTTTTCATTGAGATCTTATTTGCACATATACTTCTATTCACGGTCACATTTCTTCCCTGAAGTCAACTGCTTGTACTTTCTTTCAGCTTTCATAGACTTGAACTTTATAGAACCATTTTTAATTCTTAAAACATTTTCATGTTGAAGAGGTCATTTTCATGTTGAAGAGGCATGCACCTTAGTTTAGCAGCTATTGGGGGTTAAATACTGGTGCCAGACTTGGGCTATAAAAAAGAATAAAGCACAGTCCCTTTCCTAAGGAAAATGGAGTGCACAGTTTATTTTAGGCTTTCAGTCTATTTTATTCCTTCCTTTACTTTTTGATATATAAATTTCTTTTATTTATAACTAAAGGTTTCCCCTAAGGAAATATCTACCTTATAGAGGTAAGGCAAGTGAAAACTTAAAGATTTTCATTTCCATCTTCTTTGATAGTTACCGATGCACTCTTGTATTTTTGTGAGGGTAAAGAAAAATCATTGATTTAAGGGTTTCATTTTACAATACAGTACATAACATTTCTAGGATAACACATAATCAATCTGAAAATTAGTGTAAATAGAACATAATTTAATAGATTCATTTGTATGGCCCAAACAAATTTAACACATCCTTCCCATTTTGTGTGTATCATTTGAGTCTGTATGGAACTTGAGACACCATTATTTGAAGATTATAGTTATTTTAGGTATAGACGTCCATTGTACATACTTCAGTTTCTCATGTATCATTTAGTATTGATACATATTTTCAGTGTCTATAGGATTTTGTGGCCAAGGATGATTAAAAACTGCATTAAAATACTTGTTGGAATAACCAACTTCTATCCAAATGCCTATGATTGTTTTGTTAGGTATGTACATCAAATTTGGTTTTGTTATCACCAGGAAGAATGTTAATAGCATTGGTAGCCATGACATTAAATCAAGGAAAGTGGACATTTCACTGGGTTCCTCAACTGTTAGGAAGATCATCTAGGAAAACAGTTGCTTTGAAAGCAATTCAGATTAGATATTAGCAAGCCAGAAGAAACTGCTCTTTGCCTTTGTCCAGCATTTTCTTCTAAGTCTGTAGGTTTCTGAAACTTGGATTGTAAAATTTGTGAATTTTCTAAAGATTGTATTGTGTATGGCATCTGTGCTTATGAAGCCCACTAATGACTTAGCAGATACAAGAACTTACCTTGGAATAGTTTGGTGACTGTGACCATGAAATTTTCTGTCTTCACTTTGGCTGACCCTTGTTTACTTGAAGGCACCACAGTTTGAGTTAAAGGGATGATGTACGTTTTTGTATCTTAGGAAAAATACAGTTTTCATTCTTTCAACAAATGCATTTATTGGGTGATGGTATAATGTTCAAGTGTGATGATGAGAACGAGCCTTTAAATCAGTCAGACTCTATTGTTGAATAATTGCTTAATTTGGCCTTCCCTCTGTCTCTCCTCAGTGTCTGTGTTCTCCAGTGGTGAGGAGTGGGCTTTGAGGTCTAGAATTGTACTCTACTAGGTTTGTGACTTTGAGGAGTTACTCAATATCACTAAGCCTCACTTTTTCATCTCTAAAATGAGAATAATAATACCTGCTTCCTAGTTTTCAGTGGGGATTAAATACATTAATACATGTGAAAAATGCCTGTGCTGGAGCTCCCATTGTGGCTCAGCTGTTTAAGGACCCAGTGTCATCTCTGCGAGGATGCAGGTTGGATCCCCGGCCTCACTCAATGGGTTAAGTATCCGGTGTTGTGGCAAGCTGCAGCATAGGTCACAGATGTGCTTCAGATGTAGTATTACGATGGCTATGGTGTAGGCCTGCAGCTGCAGCTCTGATTTGACACCTAGCCCGGGAACTTCCATATGCCTCAAGTATAGCCATAAAAAGAGAAAATAAATGCCTATGCCTTTTTAGTGAAGTGCTTGATAAGATGATAAATCAAGTTAAAGTTATTAGCCATTACGTGTGTCATCTAATATACTTGTTTGAACAAATTGATTAGCCTGTTGTTGCCTAGTAACTGTTTAGTGAAGACAAAATTATTGAATCCTGGGGAATGGAGAAGAGCCCAAATGAACTTCGACATCAGCAGAAGTTTTCCTGGCTAGAACTTGCCCTATCTACTTCACGGTCGTAAAGTGTGTCTAAAATCTAAGGGCATGCAAACCAGTGTGAACATACCCAGAGTGCCCTGAGGACTGGCTGAATTTAAGACTTTTGAGATTTATTCCCCATTACAATTTTACCAATGGCAGGAAGAAAAAGAAAAACTTGATGTCTTAAATTTAGTTAGAATACCATTGTCAAATGCAGTGCTGCAAGTAGTGTTTTATAATTTGGGAGCTCTTCATTATGGCAAACATGCAGTAATTTATTCTCAACAATGATATCAACTAATATTCCATTACACTGAGATAAAAGCTTTTTTTTTCTTAAGCTGATAATTTTATTTAGTGGAAAGAGTTTTTAAATACACAGTTGAGGCAAGGGATCTGTAAGGGCAGATGTTCTTAAAGAATAGGATTTTTAATTTAAATAAGCCTTACTTAAACACATTTAACTGCCCTTATCATGATTGGTATACATCTCTCACATGAGCTGGCTTTATTCCCTGTCTCAGATTATTACAGCATTATCTTAAATATTCTCTGCTTCCCCAAGGCCTTGTGCATGGTAGATATTCTATAAATGTTTATTTAATGAACAAATGAAAGAATAGCAACATAAATCTTACCTTAGCTGCCTTTAGTGGTTAAACCACTAATATGGATTATGGTAAAATGCATGATGATTGTAACCCAGAAATTGTGGGTCTCAAAGAGTCTGAAAGATCATCCACTTCCATATTCATGTTTGAGTGAAAATTGAAACCCACAGAGCTTAGTATTAGCCACTGTGCTCTATTTCTTCCAAAACTGCTGCGGGAAGGCAAAAGATCCCAAGAGAAGGAGAAAGAGAGGCATGCTGAAAGGGGGCAGCAGGAGAAAAACAAATGGGGAGGCCTGGATTTGGGAATAAACCACAGTGAGAGTAAAGTAGTGAGAGAGAGCTCATTAAAATGTGCCCAAGCAGATATACACGCTCTGTGCTTGTGTCTACAAGGGCGGCCAGGTGCTTGCTCAGCTTTCTGAGGCTCAGGGCTGGGGAGAAGGGGGTTGTGGTTGGGTGCCTGCCATGTGGCCCTTCCTCCTTCACCAGGCATCTGTGTTCAGGCCCTTCTCCAAACCCCACGCTTTTGAGAACAGCTCTGTGCTGTCGACTTTCACATTTAAACCGAAACCTGGAACCCTTACTTTGAGCTCCAGACTCGTGTATTTAACTGCCCACTCTGGATCTTTCCTTTGATGTCTAGTAAGAATATTAAGCCTACCATAATGAAATAGAATCCTTTTTTTTTTTTTTGGTCCTTTGTCATTTTAGGGCTGCACCCGTGGCATGTGGAGGTTCCCAGGCCAGGGGTCGAATCAGAGCTACAGCTGCCAGCCTACGCTGTAGCCACAGCAACGCTAGATCCGAGCCGCATCTGCAACCTACACCACAGCTCGTGGCAACGCCAGATTGTTAACCCACTGAGCAAGGGCAGGGATCGAACCCGCAACCTCATAGTTTCTAGTCGGGTTCGTTAACCACTGCAACGCCAGATTGTTAACCCACTGAGCAAAGGTAGGAATCGAACCCACAACTTCATGGTTCCTAGTTGGGTTCGTTAACCACTGTGCCACGACGGGAACTCCGAAATACAATTCTTGATTTCAGACCCCACTGCTGCTCCATCTTCAAACCAGCTCACCATCCCCTGGTTGCCCATGCTGGAAATGTGGACATTATCTTTGGTTCTTTTAGACCTCACGCTTGCTCTGCACCTGTGCTTTGTAGTCTCTTCCTCCAGGAGGCTTGTTGCATAAGGGCACTTCTCTCTGCACTGTGGCTAAAGCTCATTTATAACCCACAGTCATCTCTCAGTCCTTCTCCTGCAGAGGACCCCTCAACAAGCCCCCCAAATTCACACTTATCCTGTTTTTCTCAGTCCTCCACTGGGCAGCTGGGATGGTCATGCCACTGTAATGTACCCCTCCCCTCTCCCCAATGGCTCCCCCCACCACATAGCACAGAATCGCAGCTCCTTACATTGGTTCACTGACACCATGAGTCTTGTCTCTGCTGCTTCAATTTCATCTCCTCTCACTTTCCTCACTTCTCTTTGGCCACTACAGCCTTCTTTCTTTTCTTTAAGAGCTTCTGGCTCACATCCATCTTGGGGACATTACAGATTCTAGTTTTGCTATTTGGAAAGTTAATTCCCAGAATCTTTACACTCAAGTTTTGACCTGAATGCTTCAGATCTTCTCTAATGATCTCAATCTAAGCTAAAGTGATAGAGGGTGAACATTGGAGCATTGTGTTTATTTATGTGTCTGCGTCTGCATATCCATCTCTATCTTCCAAACTAGAGTGTTCCTTGAGCAGAGGAGCCCTTTTAGTTTATTTTCAGTGGAGTGTCTGTTGCACTTGAAGGAATATCTTGGCACCCAGTAAGTGCTTAATAAATGTATGTTAACTGACTGCTTACAAAATACTTGTTAATGCATATCAAAATAGCTAACCAAAAAAAAAAAAAAAGTTCCACAGTAGGTGGTCTTTCTGATTTTATTTACCTAAAAAAAACTATATCCATTATCTAACTAGATTCATCTCTTCTCTGTTCGTATCACTTTGTGTGTGGATAGACAATGAAAAAACATTGTGAAATGTTTGCTTTTCTTATGGAAGGCAACTATTTCTTAATTGTTATGCTAGAGTTTGTATTGCCAGCTAACTGTTTCGTAACCAGTGGAGAGAGTATATATAAGCTGGACTGACAACATTGTTATGAATTCCCAATTGGTGGAGTCCAAATTAATGATGCTTTTCTTTATAATGTGATAAAAATTATCTTTATTTTGTGGAAAAGTATGGCAGTATAAAAAAAACCTGTATATAGCCTTTAAAAAAATCTAAATATATGTAAAAAATCAAAATAATGATCTTAAGAGAAAATAAAATTCTGATAGGCTTACTGCTTTCGAAAATTTGTATTTTTACAGATTTATTCACTCATTGACAATACTGACAAGAGGGTCAAGTACATTGAGGGAAATTGTTAGGTTTCTTAAAATGACATCAATTTTTATCCTCTGGCATTGGGAAAAGGCAGTCATTTTCTCTGGGAAATGACAACAACAGCAGCAGCAGCATAATAGTGGAAAGTAAGACACATTTTAACTGAATAGCAGTTAAAATGGTATTCATGCTAAACAACTCTTTAGAGTTTGAAATATTTTCTGTAGGATCCCCAGTCCTTCAGCCCAATTCAGTGCTACTTACCTAGTGTCTCCTTCATAGGGTTGATGCTTTCAAAGGGAAAAGTCAAAGTGAAGGCAATTTTAGGGCACACAAACTTCCTCTAAGCCAGACTTGTTTAGATTGTTTGTTATTGTGTGATGTTTTTTTTAGGTGGAAATCTGACTGCATTTTGAGCTAACCGCTTCTAACTGTTCTGGGAGCCCCAAACTTGGAGTTGCAGCCAGAGCAGTTGGGAACTGAATGATGAGGACATTCGTTTATTCCTTTAGCAAAAAGTTGTAGAATGCTCTCTAGCACAAAGGCTGCGCGAGTCATAGGACGGCTCGGAAAGTAGCTATAAGGCAAGGCTTTGCCATATGGAACCTCCAGCTTCTAGAGAGAAATGGAAACTGAAACAACTAGACACTGGTTCCCAAGCAATAGGTACAGGTAGATGATAGCAAATATGTAGCGAAATCCTGTTCTCTTCCATTTTAAAAGCACTCTCATTTGGGAAAAGGAAAAGCTTGAACAAACTTTTGGTAATTATTTTCCAGAACAAAGTTAATACGTAGACCCTGAATTTGTTTTTTTTCTGTTTTATAAATTGGTTTATGTATAAATCACTGGACTCTAATATCCACTTAAGTTGTTCACTCTTTTATAGAAAATAAGTGAAACACAATCTGGACTGTTTCCAAAAACAGAACATTTGCATGGCGCTAGGGGAATAGCACTTACGATTTTTTTCTGTCAAAGCATTCTTGGAAAATGATGCAGTAATTTCTTGTCTTCATTCTAATTAAAATAAACAGGACAGCACTTTGCTCCTTTTTCTTTGCCTTTGAAATGACAAGTTTTCCTCTTCTGAAAAAAACATGACCTGTTTGATACAGACCACTGCCCTCCGCCCTCCTCAGACTGCTCTCTGACAGCTCCAAGCCCCTCACTCAGGGCCCAGCTGACACCTGCCCAGGGCCCCACAGCTCTGCTTGCTCCTGTGCCCACCCCCGTCAGCACACCCCTCTTTAAGGAAGGGCTGGAAGGAGAATGTCCAGGTGAAGGTTAAATTCCTCCCAGGGGTCTTTCTGACCAAAAAGGGGGACCTTATTTAACTTAAACAGATTTCCAACTGAAGGCATTTATTTTGTATTCCAAGATAGTAGTGGTAGAAATGGTTCATATTTTGCACATTTGCAATAACTGTTTTTGTGACTTCTTCTTTTTACCCCTCCTTCATCTCTATCCCTCTCCCCATCTTTCCATCTCCTCCTTCCTACCTCCCCTCCGCTCCCCCTACAGACAATTTTTGGAGCTTGTTGCTATCAAATTGAGTTGTGATGATTTTTGTACACCTATAATTGTAATAAAATTCATTAAGCAATGGAAAAAAAATAAAAAGAAAGCACATTTCATATTTCCTTATTGAGACTACCCACCAGTGATTAGATCTGACATGATTCGAAAACATCCCCAGTGGTTCCATCCAAAGTTTTGTGTTTTATAGATTGTTCTTCAATTGGTACAACAGAATTGATATTAGGCTCCCTTCAGGTACAAACCCTGTCTTAGCTGGAGTGATTGAAAAATGTATACTTACATGATGAAATAATTTACTTTCAGGGCCACTGTCTACATAACTGGTTGATTGACTCATTCAGTAAATTTGCATTGTGCCAGACATTATTCTAAGAACTTGGAGTACATCACTCAGCACGACAAAGATCCCTGCCTTGTGGAGTTGACAGTCTGATGGGTAGAGACAGGTCTCATATAGAAACATAACATATGAACAAGCTGATTTATATAATAGAAGGTGATAAAGTATTTTGAAGAAAATTAAAGAAGGACAACAGGCTAAAGGTGATCAGGAGAATATGGTGCAGAGGTGGGGAGGTAGTTTGCGGGATAAAATGACGTGGGCTTGGTAAGGCTCACTGAGAAGCTGAGATCTGAACAAAGATTTGTCAGAGTGAGGAAATTAGCCAAGCAGCTTCCTGGGGGAAGAGCAGTCCAGAAAGCGTGGACAGCTAAAGCAAGTGTGTGCCTGGGGTATTCAGGAACAGAAAAGAGGCCTGCGGTTGGGGTGCAGTGTCATGAAGTCAGAGAGGTGCCATGTGCCCAGGTCACGTGGGGTCCTGCTGAACTTTTCAAGGACTTTGACTTTTATATGGAGCAAGATGATGCGTTCCTACGGGGTTTTGGAAATGTCATGATCAGGCCTAGGATTTAGAAAGAAAACTCTGGCTGCTATGGATTTGAAATAGACTTTAAATGATAGTAGACCTGGGAGAGGAGGCCAGGGAGAAAGGGAGACACGTGTTCAAAGATAGGTGTGGGAGGTTGGATTTTCAGGACATTTCGGAGGCAGAGTCCACAGAATTTCCCAAAGGGTGGGAAGTGGGGTGTGTGAGAGGGTGGAGCCAAAAATCATGCTAAGGTTTTGGTCACAGGAAAACCTAGTAGTGAAAGGGGTAGAATCTAGGTCTAAGGGTAAACAGCCAAAGGGAGCACAAGGATTTTAAGTTTTAAGTAGTAGAGGAAGGTGACAAGATAAACAGATCCCTGTTGCAAGCTGGTGCCCCTTCCCCCTTCACCACTGGATTCCAGGAAGGGAGTCTTCCCAGCTAGGGCCTGTGCACTCCCCTTTCCTCGTGCCTGGAACTCTTCTCCAGGCTCTTTGCACAGTTGGCTCATTTGCAGGTTGTCATCCTCAGAGAGCTCTTCCTGGGCCATGCTCCCTAGTGCAGCCAGACTTTCCACTCCTCTTTGCTAGTACTCTGTTTTGCTGCCTTTACTGCATGTATCAGCGTCACTTAAGATTGTAATTACTTTCCATTGTCTGTCTTGCCCTCTGGAATGTGCGTTTCGTGAACGCACAGACCTTATCACTCTTGTTCTCTGCTCTATCCCCAGTATCTAGAAACATGTCTGGCACACAGCAGATAATCACTACTGGGCAAAAAAGTCTTGATATTAAAGTAAATCAACAAGTCTGTATTAAATCCCTGCAGGGAATGCCAACAGTCACCGGATAGGGCTTAAAGGAATATTTTCATGTAGCATATTTGGGCAAAAACTGAAAACATGAAAATGAATAACACAAGAAAGTAGGTAAATAAAGTCACAAGACACTCAATATGTGATTTCTTGGCCAACAATGAAGGAAAACTAAAAGGGGATTCATGGAGGGAAAAGAATTTGAAATTGTAGTGTTGTTGAACTTGAGAGTTCAAGGGACCAGCCCAGTAGCACACACAGGTAGAAATCTTTGCAGCATCTTGTTTAGCTTTCTCTAAACATTTCCAAGAACGTGTATCACATTATCATCCAAAGCAGTATATTCCAATCTTTGGATATTCTAATTATTTGGAAGCTATTTTTCATAGTGTGCATAGAAGAGTAAGGTATATTGGACTAGGCAAAGTAGGATGATGATTTGGCAGGGGAAGGTGTAGGCAAAGATTCAGAGCTAAGAGAAATCAGGGCCAGTGAATAACAGTGAACAGGTTTCTACATGGGAGGAACGGGGTAGAAAATAACTATCTCATATTTCTTTCAGATTACCACAGAGAAAAGGGTCTGACAAGAACAGAATTAGCTTCATAGGTGATGGACCGGAGCAAGCCCTGACATCATTTTTTATGGACTTAGGACAATTAAAGCTCCCATTAAAAATAAAAAAAAAATCCTATCTCTGCCAATAAAGCAGTCTGAGTTAACTATGCAGGCAGATCCAAAAATGCTGACTCCAAGATTTTTTTTAATAAGAAAAGCATCAAATTATAGTGAGAAATGTAATCACTTATATACTTCTGGAGCTAATACAAACTCTTAAGTAGGAGGCTGAACTTTGCTTGCCTGAGGAAGAAAGAGAAACACTTTTAGAACAGTAATCATTTTTAAATTTTATAGTTCTGAAGTCACTTCCTTAGGAATGTGTAAAAGCCTATGGATGGTGGGATTAATTTGGAACTAATTCAAGCAATGTCTTTAGAGTCTGGGGTTTATTAAAGAGATTGCCTCCGGATTTGAAATCATGTGGCCACTGGACTTTCTGGCTGAAGGCGACTAATTCAGCCACAGGAAAGCTAACGTCTATAAACTCACAGCAACAATAGTCTTCCAGACGATTTTCCTGCTATACACTCTTCCAAATGTTGTAATTTGTCTTATAATGGACCATTACCAGATTTTATTTTCTGCCCTGAAATTCTGAAGACCCAACAGCACTTCATCTAATCAAAACCACTCCAAAGTTTGAAAAACCTTAGACAGTTGAAGATAGCAACAGGAAACCTTTTATGTACAATAATCAGAGTAATTCATGGCTGATTTCATGGATGGGTATTTCTCTAGGGAGAGAAACACTGCTCTGGAAACCAATGCTTAGAAATTAGAGAGTTTAATATTCTGACCAGAGTATTTTCAAACTAGCAGAGAAAAAGGTTGAGCTACTTTATATGATTGGAGGCATATCAGGTAAATTGATGTGAAATCAAGTCCATGCTATCGTTCAAGGAGAATATCAAGTTATTTTAAAGGGGGAAGTCCATCCAGAATATCTAAAACCAGGAAGAAACAAAGGAACGCTTATAACTTAACTCTCTATGTGAGAAGCTTGACGTTTTAGTGATTAGAAGGCCGAAGATGGGCATCACTGCGTTGCTGTAGCCGTGAAACAAAATCTTTTGAATGTATGCAGTTAACCCCGTGAGTGAATGAGTTGGGATCAGTGTCAGGTTGGATATGGAATCTCTAAAGTCTATTCCAGTTCTAAAATTGGAATCAATGAGAATATGTGTATTAGTAGAATTATTATGACTTAAACTTTTTTTTTCTTTTGCAAGAGGTGCTGCTCTGAATTTTTACATATAGGTTCAAAGAAAAGTGAGATGCATGGAGAGAATGGTTTCTGCTTTGGAAAATATGCCCAAGATTTACCCAAAGAACATCTTGAGGATGTTGTTGGATTTTCACATTGGTATTATTTGCTTAACCTTGCTCCTTGTGTAGATGTCCATAGGTTTCCCAGGGCAGAAAGAATACCCTTGGGGGAAGTTAAAATCAAATCATTATCTGTCTAACTGACTTGACATTGGCTTTACACAGCTGTGGCTGTGGACCCACTTGGCCTTTCCCCTTTCTGCTCCCTGGTACATCCCTGCCTCTTACTTCATGTGATTCTTTCTCTCTTTCCTGTTTACAACAGGATCATCCTTGTTTTCTGGCCCTTGTCCATCCTGTGCCTCCACTGGCATCTCTGTAATCTGTCCAGCTTCTATTGATCCATTAATCAAGTTTCTCTTCAGGAGAACTACAGCTAATACTGATCTTTCTGGACTCCTGTTTCATGTGATTCAGGCTTGAATTTTGTATTACATTATGTGTTTATTTTTTTTCGTCCTTACCTCACCTCAACTGGTTATATACTTCTTAAAGATAGGATCATTCTTTAATATATTGTATATCTGAATAGAGTATGACATAGTATTTGGCTATTTTTCACGAGGAGCCTTCACGCTCTTTTTTGAACCTCATTCTCAGTTCTGAAAGCCAAGTTGGTATTATGAAATCTTTTTAACAGTTGTCAGCCACTGGTATAGATGTAATGCCTGAATGATAGTACATTCTAATGTAGTTGTGTGCATGTGTGTACACGTGTATGTATGTATCACTATATTATAAAAATACCAAATTTTGTCATACATTTCTCTTGGGAGTACAGCTGTATTCCACATTCCCTGGTGTAATGGGATACTAGCCTATCTTATAGTTGACACCACTCTGGAGGGTCTTTGAGTAAGGAAGGAAAAGGAAGCAAGTGGCAGCATAGGGAAGGGATAGTAGCAGACATGGTCACATATGTTCCAACACATAAGGGGTTC
Organism: Catagonus wagneri; assembly: GCA_004024745.2. Taxonomy (NCBI): domain Eukaryota; kingdom Metazoa; phylum Chordata; class Mammalia; order Artiodactyla; family Tayassuidae; genus Catagonus; species Catagonus wagneri. Next base: position 13,342,657 of record PVHT021183519.1, read on the forward strand.
CTTTTCTTTCTTACACACAAGATTTTATCTTTTTTTTTTTTCTAGTGATCAACTAGGACTTGGATGTGGATTGTGATGTGTTTAAGTACAGAGTGTCTTACACTTTATCCTATTATGTTTTATTTTAAAATGTTTACATATTTTCTGTCCAATTACTGGTTATGTACGAGCAATCAGGCTTGGCTGTCCTATGATGCAATAACAAATAAACCTTAAAATCTTGAAGGTTTAATAAAAAAAGATATACCTTTCTCTCATGTCACAATGAAAGGATTGTATGGTTTCCTCAGTGGCTCTTCATATGGGGACTGGGGACCCAGGGATGATATTATGGTATAACTCAGAAAAAGTTTTGCCTGCTCCAACTCCATATAAAAGGAGCATATAATCAGTTTTGCGGTGGAGAAAACAAGTAACAGCATGAATTCTCTTATTAATGCAGATTAGCTATTCTTTCCCCTCCTTCTCCCACCACACACACACACACACACACACACACACACACACACACAAGGAGTTTTTTCATTCATCATATCTGTTCATTGTTAAGTAATAATTGTAACAGAGATTGAGCCTGGAACAACAGTACCTTCTGGAACATAGCACATAGGTGTGTGATCCTAAAATGGAATTTGCATTCTGAGAAACTTAGGACTTGGCATAACTGGCCTTCTCTTCATCTGAGCCCTAGAGTAGTGCCTTACACACATTAGTGACACAATAAATATTTATGGAATGAATGAACTAAAATTTTTCCTTAGCTTTGCCTTTACCGTGGAGCTAATTTGTTTGATTACTTTACCTGTCTAAAAAATATTCCCTATTACTTCCTGTCCCTGCCCATACTTGTGGTGAATGCTTTGAAACAACAATTTGGACTTTATCTGTTATAATTTTACATTAAAGAATGGAGTTAGGAAATCTTTTCCAAATTCAAGAATTTATCCCCTTTTATTTTTGAACTGACATGATGCAGCTTTCATAAGTAGAATCTTAATGAAATCATCAAATATGTAAACTGCAAAGATTTAAAGAAGAGAAATAGATTAAAGTGACTGAAGATACTTCCTGAATTGAAATCCATTCGGTGGCATTTTTCAAATGTCACCCAAATCACTCTGTATAGAATCATTTCAGCTGCGTTAAGTATCTCAGCCCTAAGGATAGTGCAGTATAAGGACAATAAAGATAAGGTGTAAATTGTGAACAAAGGAGAAAAGAATTGTATTTGTTCATGGTTTAAATAGACTATTTCTGAGCAACTTTTCACTTGAATGGCCCTTATCAAGTGGTTGCTTTTTTAGAGTAGAAAGGGAGCTTGCAAAACTGTGTAAATTAGGCAATCTACATTCACATTTTGATGATCAGCAAATCACTTATTCATTTGCTAGAGTAAAGTAGATTCATGAAATCAATAAGTTTGTTATTCATTTATGCTAGATTTCCCCCCGCCCTTTGGAAGAGTCTGCAAAGCAAACACTTAACATTTCATTGAGCTAAAAAAAAAATGAGAGCGTAGTTCTAGCATATATCTTCAGTATCCTATCCTTGTGTTTCTATCTTGTTGAGGAATATTCAAAGCAAGTCATCTCTTGGTGTGAGAACAGTGGATGGTTATATGTTAGTGATGGGGACTTCTTGCAAACATTTGTGCAAACAAGCATGCTATAAACCGATCAGGGCTAAGCTTAGTTGTTAAATTTATAAATTAAGGACTGATGATTCTTATGTATTTTAAGAAAATTGAATGTTATTTTGTTGCTTTGAATGTCACAAAATGGAACTGGGTTCATCCAACCCATTTTCATGTAGGAATTATAGTTTCTGTGATGAATTTCAGATCAAGCTATTAATTTGCTTGCATATCTATCCTAACTGCGGATTGATAGAGACTCCAAATATTTACCTCTTAAATGCATTACCATCCTGGTCTTGCCTCTTGATCTTTTGTGTTTTCGAAGCTCAAGAACAATACCAAGGAGGATCTGTTGCTTTAATATAAACTGTGGAAATATGCTCTGGAGGGAATCTTTGGTCATGGACATTCACCTGAAATATGTTTGCTCTTGGGTAATGAATGAATTGCAGCTATGTTGCAGTATGTTGCTATGCACTCGAGTACATTTAGTGAAGAGTGACTGTCAGACAGTTCCTCAAAAGGAAATTCTACTTTGCTCCACATGTGAAAGTAAACCTATAAAACTTAAAAAGTTTCACTGTGGAACAGACTCTAAGCATATTGCTGATGCTTTCTGCACACGCCTGAGCTGGTGAAGAAGTGAAAACAATGAATTACAATTTTGCACCATGTTTACCAAAATATTTGGGAATATCTTGGGTCTCTGTCATGCTCAGCCAAAATCAAAGTCAAAATTTATCCTCTTATTATTTAGCCCTTTTGTAGTTGTTTTCTAGATATAATCATAGTATTTATAGGTTTGTGAGAAGAACAAAATGTTGCTCTTAAGATTGAAATGTTTATTGGGAAAATGAAGGGAGCTGGGTATTTGAAATATTTATTTTCTGTTTTTAAAAATAACTAATTTATCTTGGTTATGATGAATATTACAAAAAGTTTTATGTGCGGGAAAGGTCAAAATGCACAAAATAAGTAGAAAAGAGGGAATAACTGTCTTCAAGGTGTCTAACGTTTTGAGGGCTGCATGGTATGTAAACACCTACAATCTCACTGCCTATAAATTTTCTCTTAACCTTATGCAATTTTTCAAACTGCTTATAGTTTTAATGGCTTCTGTTATTGTTTTTCTGAGGAGAGATTTTTTTTCTAAATAACAGACTAAGTAGTCACTACCTGATTTGAATAAATCAAGCCAGAAATATCCTGACAGTGTACCAAATAAGACCTGTGTGTATAATGTGAGTTCTTTCTTTTCGATTTTAGAATCAACCTTGTCCTATGTTAGGCAGCTGGAGGCAAGAGTCAGACAGCTGGAGGAAGAAAATCGCATGCTGCCCCAGGTGGGTGACTTACAGAAGCTCATAGCTAGTCAGTGTCATCGGAGTTGTAGCATTTTATTTGGAATTTAAAGTCTCAATTACATTTTATCCTTTAAATGATAGAAATCATTTTGTCAATAGCCATCCATCAATGTAGACTGTGAATACTTTCCATAATGCTCATCAGATTGTCTAGGTTCTTATGTGTGATACTAAAGGGTACTGATATCTAAAATAAGAATGTAAAATCATTTTGAAAAGAAGAAGGAAGAGAAAATGAAGAGAGGGAGCAAGTGCTTTGATGGTGCTGCTCACATTTGTCATGCATGTTGTTGGTGAATATAGGGAAGGGACTCATATAAATGGAAAATGTGCTAATTTATGAACTAGGGAAAGCTGTAGGTAGTTGGAAGATTTCCTATTTTAATTAAATTAGTACTTTTTAAAATTCTTTGTGATATAATTGCACTCTTTCAGTGCAACAAAGCAATGACAGTAATTGACAGTTTTTACTTTGGGGCTTACTTTCTTTTCCCTGATGAATGTAAAATGGCACTTTCTCTGGGATTTAATGCCTTGCTATATTTCTTACTCAAAAAAACTTTTTCCACGAGCTTCTATCTTGATGAGAATGGTGTTGGTTGAGGTATTGGCTCCTGGGAAATGTTTTGTTGAGGAGTTGAACAAATCTACTTATCTAGACTGGCTTCCTTGCCAGACAGGTGAACAGTAATGTATTTTAATATTTCATAAAAGCATTTAGTCACTAGTATTCTTCCCACATTCTGGTGATTGTTTCTGTTTCATAAGTGACTGAGAGAGAATTAAATCTCAAAGGGCAGCTTCAATGTGAAGGCAAAGACTTTATAATTCAGGAGAAGACGTATAAGCATTAATACAAAGACATAATGCAGAGGCTTCAGAAAGACATTTCAGGTCTTCTTAATCCTGTTTTAAACTAGTTTTGCTCATCAGTGATGCTTCGAGCTATCTGGTACTGCATGTAAGAATGCCGATCTCTTTCTTCCACTGGCCATCCATCCGGCTAGAAATCATGAGATTAAATGAAGTGGATCTATTTCTCTCCCTTCTCAGACTGTGCATATGTCAATACTCATGATGACAGAAAGGATTCTTTGTATAATGAAAGAAAGTGCTGCTGGTAGAGTTTCATCTGTGTTCTTCTACACTTTTCATTTTTTAAAATTTCTTTGCCATTTTTCCTTTTATATTGGAGTCACAGTGTGACTGTGGTAATACTCCTGACCGAAACCATCTCATTTATCCGTTCCAAGAAAACTAAGCTAAAAAACTAATTAGCTTATTTTATATATGGTTATACTATCTCTGAGGCAATGGGAATGTAAGTGACAAAAAGAGGGCAAAAAGACACTTGTGTCTTGGTTGTCCTCTGGGAATTGAAACTCACATTAAATATCAAATGCAGGCATGTGTGCTGTCTTATTGAAAAAGAGGCACAACAAATGGGAAAATAATTACAAGATTTTTTTTAAAAATCTGTAAAATTGAGTGTTAGAGGTCTTGAAGAGAAATCAGAAGAGTCCTCAACTACACTTGATGTGTGTGCATATTTAAATATGTAGTGCTTGCAGAGTTAGAAGAGATTGAACAACTTCCCAAATTAAAGTATTTTTAATAAATTCATATGATTTTAAATGCATTGCTTTTTTTTTAATCAAAGATCGGTGTTACTGTTTTTCTCCACAAGAAATGGCTAAGAAAGATCATATTTTATTAAATTTAAGGTGTTTTTGATGAGAGTTGCACCATTATCATATGTACTATTCAGAAGGAAAAAAGATGTAGTCCATTAATTTCATTTGATGTTAACATGGAAAAATAGTGTTTTAGAATTAAACCACTTATGTGTCCAAAGCACTTTAATGCAAAGGAAATTTATTGTTTGAAATATGTTATTGGACATATGCAACAAACATGAGAGCTATGCCAGTTCAGAAACTTTTATTTCTGTTACATTTCCATATTTGAGAGCATTGCCTTGATTTATAGCTCAGATAGCCATGCAACTACTTGTATAAGCAACTGAAATGAACATGGATAGCAGATGAGATCTGAGGATGAAAATCAGTAAGTGAATCTCAGAACAGTGGGAATCAGGTATAGTGAATCCTCATGGAAGTCGGACTTGGGCTGAATAACCCAAAGGCATGTGTAACTCATTCTTAGATGTTTATTGGTACTGAAACAAATAATCATGAGATTTCCCTGCAGAAACTCTTTTTGACTGCATGATGTTAGCTGATTTGCAAGGTCAGTTCAATGAGACAAGCTGACATCCCTGAATAAATTAGTCTTAATATCTGAACACTTCATTTTCAGTTGTAAGTAAGAGCTTGTTTACTGTTCCTTGATTAGAAGACAGGATTTTTTATTCCCAAGATTATAAAAATATATCCACTCATTTTTGAATAAACAGGAATAAGAATATAGTTGTCAGTTGGAATTCCAAATATAGCATATATCTTTTGTGGCTGTACCAGGGTTCCTTGCTGTTAGTTTAATATTTAGACTAATTACTTTTTGTAGATGAAGAAATCTCCTTAATGCTTACTTCCATATACAAAATTGTGCATAATGAACAGAAAGTCACAACTTTGCCCTAGAAAATACATATTTAAAAATAAACAGGATGAGTGTCATAAATGCTTGTGGGTCTCCCTCTGGTTAAATGCCAAGGCTTCCATTCTTGATATGTAAATAACAAGGTCCCTCCCAGCACTTACATTATGTAGGCATAAGTATAATTAAAGCTTGGGTCCAGTCTTATACCCATGCAAAGTTACAAAGTCCCAGAATGAAGGGATTTTTTAATTCAAGAATAGAAAAATGCAGTTAAGTTTGAGTTTGGGTCTATCCAGTGAAGAGATTGAGCTCTACCCTTGTAGCAGATTTTGTTGTTGTTGTTAGAGTATAGTGATTTACGATGTTCTTTTGGGCTCAGGTGTACAGCAGAGTGATTCAGTTACAGATACATATATACATATATATATATTTTTTCAGATTCTTTTCCATTATAGGTTATTACAAGGTACTGAATATAGTCCCCTGTACTATGCAGTAGGTCTTTGTTGGTTATCTATTTTACCTATAGTTGCATGTGTATGTTATTCTCAAACTCCTAATTTAGGCCCCCCTTTCTTTTTTGGTAACCATAGGTTTGATTTCTAAGTCTGTGAGTCTGTTTATGTTTTATAAGTAGATTCATTTGTATCATTTTATTTAGATTCCATATATAAGTGATATCATATATTTGCCTTTGTCTGACTTCACTTAGTTTGATAATCTCTAGGTCCATATTGCTGCAAATGGCATTATTTCATTCTTTTTTGTGGCTAAGTAATATTCCATTGTATATGTTTTTACATACACACACACACACTCATATATATCACATAGCATACTTATCCATTAATCTGTCAGTGGACACTTAGGTTGCTTCCTTGTCTTAGCTATTGTAAATAGTGCTACTATGGACACTGGGGTGCATGAACCTTTTTCAGTTATAGTTTTCTCAGGATATACGCCCAAGAGTGGGACTGTTCTGTTTTTAGTTTTTTAAGTAACCTCCATACTGTTTACCATAGTGGCTATACCAGTTTATATTCCCACAGAGAATGTAAGAGGTTTCCCTTTTCTCCACACCCACTCCAGCATTTACTACTTGCAAACTTTTTGATGATGGCCATTCTGACAGGTGTTAGGTGATACCTCATTGCAGGTTTGATTTGCATTTCTCTAAGAGTTAGTGATGTTAAGCATCTTTTCATGTGCCTGTTGGCCATGTGTATTTTAAATGTATGATACAGTATTGTTACCTATGGACATGAGTTGCACTTTAAGTCTTCAGAACGTATTCATCTTGTATAACTGAAGTTTTATATATGGTGGTTAGCAATCCCTATCTCCCCCTCCCCCCAGATCCTGGCAACCACTATTCTATTCTTTACTTCTGTGAGCTTGTGTTAGATACCTCATATAAGTGGACTCATGTGATATTTGTCTTTTGTGACTGGCTTATTTCTTTTGGCATAATATTATCATTTGATCCAGCAATCCCACTTATAGATATTCATCCAAAAGAATTGAATTGGGATCTCAAAGAGCTATTAGCATGCCTATGTCTATTGCAGCCTGTTAAAATAGCCAAGATATGGAAGCAACTTTAAATATCCATCAACAGATGAATATATAATTAAAATGTAGTGTAAACACACAATGGATCATTATTCAGCCTTAAAAAAAGAAGGAAATCCTGCCATATGCAACAATACAGATACACCTTGAAAATGCTTTTCTTGGGAGTTTCTGTTGTGGCACAGCAGTAACGAACCTGACTAGGATCCATGAGGATGTGGGTTCAATCCCTGGCCTTGTTCGGTGGATCAGGGATCCAGCATTGCTGTGAGCTGTGGTGTTGCAGACACACCTCGGATCTGGCATTGCTGTGGCTGTGGTGTAGGCCAGCAGCTGCAGCTCCAATTCAACCCCTAGGCTGGGAACTTCCGTATGCTGCGGATGTGGCCCTAAATAGCAAAAAAAAAAAAAAAAAAAAAAAAAAGAAAGAAAGAAAGAAAAAAGGAAATACTTTATTTGAAAGTTGGTCTAGGATTTAGTTTCCACTGTGGTGCAACATGATTCGCAACATCTCTATAGTGCAAGGACGCAGATTCGATCCCAGGCCCCACACAGTGGGTTAAGGATTCAACACTGCTATAGCTGCAGCATAGGTCACAGTTCTGGCTTGACTGGCATCTGATCCCTGGCCTAGGAACTCCATCTTCTATAGGGTAACCAAAAAAAGAAAAGAAAAAAAAGTTGGTATAAATGATCATTAATGATCAGCTGGACCTTGGATATTCTTCCTTGAACACTTTAATAAGAACATTTTTTGTGGGTTACATTTTAAAATAATTCAAACAATTGCATCTACCCTCTCATAATACATACAATGCTAAAACTGCTCAGACTGGTCTGTCAGCTCTACTGTGTACACATTTAATATGATATGAACCCTAAATGAAGATTATGTTACTTAAATAATTGTAGGGGCTATCTGTGAAATTGTGTTAACTTTTAAATCCAATAATGTAGAGTCACCCACAGTGTCCTAAGTAGGCACTTTACAAATAAGAGACCCAAGATGGTATAAAGTTGTAGTTGTAAGGAATTTTATATCAAATTTAAAAGGAACATACATGTATACATTTTTTTTTTCTTGTCTTTCTAGGGCCAAGCCCACGCAGCATATGGAAGTCCCAGGCTAGGGTTCAAATCGGAGTTGTAGCTGCTGGTCTATACCACAGCCACAGCAACATGAGATGCAAGCCATGTCTGCAACCTACACCTCAGCTCACGGCAATGCCAGATCCTTAACCCACTGAATGAAGCCAGTGATCGAACCTGCATCCTCATGGATGCTAGTCAGATTGGTTTCAGCTGAGCTACAACAGGAACTCTTATTTCCTTTTTTTTTTAATAATGATTTTTGTTTTTTTCATTATAGCTGGTTTACAGTTTTCTGTCAATTTTCTACTGGTACAGCATGGTGACCCAGTTACACATACATGTACAGATTCTTTTTTGTCACATTATCATGCTCCATCACAAGTGATTAGACATAATTCCCAGTGCTATACAGCAGGATCTCATTGCCTATCCATTCCAAAGGCAATAGTCTTCATCTATTAACCACAGACTCCCAGTCCATCCCACTCCCTCTTCCTCCCCCTTGGCAACCACAAGTCTATTCTCCAAGTCCATGATTTTCTTTTCTGTGGAAAGGTTCATTTGTGCAGTATATTAGATTCCAGATATAAGTGATATTATATGGTATTTGTCTTTCTCTTTCTGACTTACTTCACTCAGTATGAGAGTCTCTAGTTCCATCCATGTTGCTGTAAATGGCATTATTTTATTCTTTTTTATGGCTGAGTAGTATTCCATTGTGTATATATACCACATCTTACTAACCCAGTCATTTGTCAATGGACATTTGGGTTGTTTGCATGTCTTGGCTATTGTGAATAGTGCTGTAATGAACATGAGTCTTGCATGGAAAGTTTTGTCCAGATATATGCCCAAGAGTAGGATTGCTGGGTCAAATGGTAGTTCTATGTATAGTTTTCTAAGGTACCTCCATACTGTTTTCCGTAGTGGTTGTACCAGCTTACATTCCCACCAACAGTGCAGGAGGGTTCCCTTTTCTTAACTCCCCCCACCCCCCCAGCATTTGTTTGTGGACTTATTAATGATGGCCATGCTGACTGGTGTGAGGTGGTATCTTGTGGTAGTTTTGATTTGCATTTCTCTAATAAACAGTTGTGTTGAGCATTTTTTCAGGTGCTTGTTGGCCATCTATATATCTTCTTCAGAGAAATGTCTATTCAGGTCTTTCGCCCATTTTTCAATTGGGTTGTTGGCTTTTTTGCTTTTGAGTTGTGTAAATTGTTTGTATATTTTAGAGATTAAGCCCTTGTCAGTTGCATTATTTGAAACTATTTTCTCCCATTCTGTAAGTTGTCTTTCTGTTTTCTTTTTGGTTTAGGAACTCCTATTTCATGTATACATTTACACATCAACACAAGCTTGCTGTGGATAAAGAGTCATATATTTTCAAGCCTGACTAGAACCTTAAATATCATATTGGACAACTCTCTGCCACCCACTCCACCCCTTTAGAAAAGACCTATAAGGTTCACAGAGTCTAGGAGTATTGACCTGGCCAAACAGCTAATTATGGACAACTCAGGCCAAGATGCAAGCCTATTCAGTGTTTTCCTAGTGTATACACAGTGCCTCCTTTAATCATTTCATACCGTTAATGTAATTCCTTGTAATTAGGCTGCTAAATCTCTTTATCTTATTGTCAGATTCTTTTATTTTTTAACACTTATCTTAAAAGTTAACATTGGATCTGCTTGGCTACCTAAGATTGTTAGACATTTATTCTATTCCTGCTTTAAGGGAAATATTTTTCTTCAAGATTCAGTATTCATCATAAATAAAGGAAAATACATTTTACAGAATCTTCTCCTCCATGACATATTTTCCAAATACTCCAGAATCATAAAGTTTTATTGGACAAACACACAGACCCATATTTGCACCAAAAATTCATACTTAGGAGTTCCTGTCATGGCTTAGCAGTTAGCGAACCTGACTAGCATCCAACTTGGGTTCGATCCCTGGCCTCGCTCAGTGGGTTAAAGATCAGGCATTGCCGTGAGCTGTGGTGTAGGTTACAAACACAGCTCGGATCCTGGATTGCTGTGGCTGTGGCGTAGGACGATGGCTATAGCTCCGATTCGACCCCTAGCCTGGGAACCTCTGTGTGCCACAGGTGCAGCCCTAAAAAGACAAACAGGCAACAACAACAGGAAAAAAATTTGTACTTAACAAAATGTAGTCAGAGAAGGTCTTTCTATTCAGAGTGCTTTGGAAGTAGGTGGGTGGGGAAAACAGACAGTTTCAGTAGTGGCTTCCAAGGCATATGTATACCCATGAAATTGGATGTTTTGGCTTAAGTTCAAAAACCTTGCTTAGATTTCTCTGCTCACTCATTGTCCTTTTCTTAATGGTTACAAAGATTTTTAATACAAACCCAGTCAATGTATGCACTGTGTCTGCAATGCAGTCTGTTCATGGAGAAAATTAAGTAGATGAGGAAGAATACCTATCTGATGATTTTATTATAAATAACACTACCCTTTGAAGACATCAGTTACTTTTCAAACACAACCATAATGAGAAGACTATTATTTTTTTAAAGCTATCCTCACCTATCTTGTGTTGAGTTTGGATTTTGCATCACAGAGAGAGAGACAAGAAATGAGCAGTTTGTTGCACATGTAGTCTGTTCCTTTTCATCTAATGCTCTGGCACCAACATCTGCTTGGAAATCACTATGTGTCCTCTGTGCCCCAGAGACCCTCTCCAGAACAAACCACCCACCTCCATACTAACGTTTTAGAACAAGTTTCCAGAATCAGTGTAGGTACCGTGAACTGCCTGCCCTGTGCTGTGGGTTCAGCAAATGTGTTTGCACAGCACTGGTAACTTGGATCACTACTGAATGAGCCCCCTTCAGCAAGTGCCTCTGTTTCTGTTGTGCTAGCACACATACAAGAGTCTAATTTTAGGAATGGAAATGAAAAATCTCCCTCTTGTGTAATTTGGTTGCAATGTGGCCTCAACAATGCAGTCTTTCAGTGCGCTGAGAAAGAGGCAGGGCTGTTTCCAGAGCAGTTTCTGAACAAAGGAAAGAAGCTGTCACCCTTGCCAGAAGTGCTGAGGAGGGTACACGGGAGCTGAAAACACTGAGCCCCTCACTTCCATGGCAACACACCCCAGGTCCAGGATCACGTCTTGGAAGGGCTCCCTCACCTGTATACTGATGCAGTTGCCAGCATGCTGAGCAGGGATGGGACAGTTCTCTCCGACATGAAGATTTCCCTACTGTGCTTTTCCTTGTTTGCTGTGGAGGTATTTATTTATTGTGCCACCCCTTCTCCTTTCCACATTTTCTGACTTTATATTTTGCAAGTCATTTTTGTCTTATTGGATCATAAATATATGGCTCTTCTAGGGCTGGAATTGCTCTAGAAGAAAAATTCAGTAACCATTGCACAAAAAACAGACACAGAGTAATGCTTTCCAGGATGCTTAAAGGTGATATCCTTCGGTTGTTATTTGCATGGAAATTACCGTTGTGCCACTCATGAGGAGTCATTTGTGCAAAAAAAATTTTTCATGGATAGCAACTCTAATTATGGTGCGCAACCTGAGTAGAATCTGGATGCTACTGAAAGAAGAAATTAGTCAAATCTGTGAAGGATTGGTTGCTGATAGAGTCATGTTTGGGAAAAGACGGACTCCACCTGAGAAATAGTGCTTGTGGATTACTGTTTTCTCTAAATCAATATGATTTATATAATTTAAAAAAGTTGAAAGCATTTATGTATAATTCAATGGAGTTTTCAGAGGACAGATGGGTGCTACACAAGTGGTGTGGGTGTATTGGAATAAGAGACAAATAGATATGGAAAATAAATTGAAAGGGGAAAAGTCATGGTGGAGAATGAAGGGAAAAGCAAAAATCTATCAGAGAAAATAACAGAGAGAGCTTCTAGGTAGAATGTCTAAGGTAATATGGGGTATCTCAAAGTGAGGGATTTACAGCATTCTTCTGTGACCTCCTCATTCTTGAGGATTCTTGTTTGAGAATCTCTGATACGTGATGAGAAATCTTATTGCTAATGAGAGAAAACAGGTAACATAGAAAGGCAACAGAAAATATAGCTATACTACTTATTAAACTTAAAAATTGAATTATTGAATTTAAAAGGTACTCAGTTATTAGGGACTGTGGTATCAATTCATATTTAACAGTGTTGCCCTTTTATAGCTATACTGGCATGTTAATAACTCTATCACTGGGGCATATTTACATTTTTTTGATTTGTAATAGCCATGAAAACAGCATTTTTGTTTTCTATCCTTGGCAGAATTTATTGCCAAAAATGATGAAACTCTTAGCAAAAAGTTCTGCTGTGTAGTAATATCAACTGTGTAACAACAGAATCATAGATATTTGAATGAGAGTCAGTGTGGAGGAATATTTGGGGAAATTCTGAGAGGGAACTATAAGAGAAATTAATGTTACCTGTCTTATAGAAATGGTGTGCTACTTTTTTTTTTTTAATCCAGAATAGAGTTGATTGTTTTTGAAGGTAGAGATGAAACATTTCTCCCTTTCCTTGCCCTTTTCTAAGGTTAAGAAAGCAGCCTCATAGAAAGTGGTGGAAAATAGTGTATAATGTTTGAATTGGGGATTAAGTAAATTAAATGTAAATGCTGTTGAAATATGGATTTCCGGAAAACATAAATGATGGAAACTTGCCTTAATTGACACTCGTTAAGATGTGGCAACTCCTGCTGGAGCATGTCTCACTTTGATCTCTGTTTCCCACCGGAGGTCACTGCCTCTCTGACCGATGGAAAAGAGGCATCTGAACCATGTTGTCCTCCTCTTCTTTTGGGTTCAAAATTTCCCTTTGGTGGGGTTTAGGTATTTTCCACTTAAGAGTCTAAACCTCTAGTTTCTTTCTTTGCTGTTGCCTGAGTGATCATATTTGTAACACAATAAAAATTAAAATTGGTGCCACTGAATAATTAGTAATTACCTGTATCCTTAAAATATAAAGTAGGCAAATATAAATGTAAGATAGGCAATATCTGTATTGCCTAAGTAGAAATATAATAGATAGTAAATGTATAGGCAAATAATAACATTTGACAAAAATAAGACCGTTTGGGTAAATATCTAAGTGATTTGAGACTTTCCTAAATTATATTTAAAAAGCTTTCATTTTGTGAAAAATAAGCAAAACGTAACTGAGTCATTTCTAGAAAGTTGAGACATAATCAGCCACAACTTTAAACTCTTGTTAATAATCAAGTAATTAAAGTAGTCACTGTGAATATGCTAGAACAAGCACTGAATAGGAATTGCAAGAACTAAGACTTGACTGATTAGCTCTTGGGCCAGGATGATACCCTAACCTTTGTGAACCTTACATGTCTTGACTGAAAAAGAAGCTTGCCAAGGATGATATGGAAGGTTCTGCTCAGCCCTGCAAATCCATGACTCCTTATCCAGAGAAAGTTTGTGTCTGTGTGTAATGTATACAAAAAAGAGGTGTGCCTCTTTTAATTTTGATGTAAAATTTCTTAAAACTACAACTTGACATCATACCGGATCTTTTATTTACAGGTGCATATTCACGACCTTGTGGGTTATTCTGCCTCATTGTGTTCTAAAGGTAATAGAGTTTTATCAAATAGTTATTAAATTTAACATACACAAAGATGTGTCTAAATCTTTGAGGCTCATATCACATCAAATATGCGTGTAATGGGGCTCACACTCTAGTCTGAGCGGTGTTGTGCTCGCTGCGGCAGCACATAGTCTAGTCTGAGTAGTGTTAGCTTATGTGTATTTTGAGAGATAATTGTGCAGTCCTCAATGTTTATTTTTGTTCTTTGTATAAAATTATATGGAATGAACATAAAGGCCCTATTTTTGCCTAACAATATATACATTTAAAAAAAGCCAAAATGATGGAGTTCCCTAGTGGCTCAACAGGTTAAGAATCAGGCATTATCACTGCCATGGTTCAGATCACTGTTGTGGTGAGGGTTTGATCCTTGGCCCAGGAACTTCTGCATGCTGCTGGTGCAGCCCCTCAAAAATAACCAAGATGAATGTAATGACTGCTTATGGATTTCTCTCTGGTTAGATACAAAGATCTCTGTTTCTATATTGGTAAGTATGGTTCCCTTCAATGCCAAACATCCCAAGCCCAAGAATAAATAAAAGCAAGTATGCCTGTCTTCTACCCGTGCAAAGTTTGCAAGTCCTTTGTAATCAAGGACAGATAGAGAAATTCACTGAAGATTGAGTTGGTTCCATCCTATGATCAAGAGGAGCCCAGGGGAAGTAGGAATGGATATCACTTATCACCCAGCAAGCACAGCACTCTGCACTGCCAAGGTCTCTGCGGTACCCCTCAAGCATTGCTGAGCTGTACTCTATAACCAACTCTATAACCAGTTGTGAACACACCATTTCAGAGGGAGCCCAGAAGTATAAACAGCCTTTAGTACTTTTAGAAAATTCAGTGCCAGGAATTCCTGCTATGGCACAACAGGATCGGCAGCATCTTGGGAGAACTGGATTGCAGGTTTGACCCCTGACCTGGCACAGTGGGTTAAGGATCCAGTGTTGCCGCAGCTGTGGCTTAGGTTGTGATTGCAGCCTGGGTCTGATCCCTGGCCCAGGAACTCCATATGCCACAGGGCAGCCAAAAATGAAAGAAAAAAAAGGAAAGAAAAGAAAATGCAGTGCCATTTCTTAGGTGTTATCACTTGAGAAGGAAATACCTTTTCAAAGTTGGGACCCATGATGGTTAAAGATCACCAGAACTTAGGATATTCTCTCCTGAGCACATAAACTATGTAAAGTTTTTAAAAATTACATTTAAATGTATTTCAAAAGATTTCATATAATAAATGGAGCATGGCATTTCACAAAGGGAGTTTTTAAAATTATGATAAAAGAAAATGCCAATGGAGGAAAGGTTAGAAAATTAACTATTTATCTCTAATTTATACCAAAACAGTGTGTATTCTCTATTTGAAGATAACATATTTTTCAGAAATTCATTTATAGGAGAAGCCAAAATAAATTATTGAGAAAAAAAAATAGATGACAAAGACAAGATATCATGTGTTAGTGTTTTGCAGTGTGACTAGACTGAGGAGAATAACATAAGAGGACCTGCATATGAATCTGAGGCAGCTCTCTTTGTGATACACAGAAGGGATAAAGTGTTCTTTCAAAGGAAATCCAATTTAGGGTAGACAACCATAGACTGTCGACTCAAGCACCTGAAATAACAGCCAGTAAGAAGTGTACCAGGGCTTTCTTGAGATTTTGTGGTTGATGTAGAGAATATGAGAAAAATTATAGGAGGTACGTAGGAGACAGTGATCGGTGTCACTTGTCCAGTTCACATGGAACTTTCATATATTATCTTTTAGACTGTGTGCTATGGAGCCTATATAACCTGGTGGAATGTTGATTTATGAAGCTAATTAATACGTGTGGAGAAGCAGTATGAAGAAAGAGAGCACATGGAATCAACTGCAGGCTTCCCCCAATTGTTTTATGACCTAAGGGCCCTTAGTGGCTGGGTACATAATCCATAGTGGAGGAAAAATAGTCTCTTCAGTAAAAGGTGCTGGAAAAACTGGACAACTACATGTAAGAGAATGACATTAGAACATTTTCTAATACCATACACAAAAATAAACTCAAAATGGATTAAATTCCTAAGTGTAAGGTAAGCACTATAAAACTCCTAGAGGAAAACACAGGCAGAACACTCTCTTACACAGCAACGTCGTGTTTGAGCCACCTCCTAGAATAAAGACAATAAAGACACAGATAAACCAATGGGACCTAATTAAACTCAAAAGCTTTTGCACAGTGATAGAAACCATTTTTAAAAACAAAAAGACAACCCTCAGAGTGGGAGAATATTTTTGCAAATGTCTCAACCAAAAATGTTTAATCTCCAAAATATACAAACAATTCATACAACTCAAAAACAACAAAACAAACAACCCAGTTAAAAAAATGGGCAGAAGACCTAAATAGACATTTCACCAAAGAAGACATAGATAGCCAGCAAGCACGTGAAAAAATGCTCAACATCACTAATTATTAGAGAAATGCAAATCAAAACTACAGTGAGGTACCAGTTAGAATGGCCATCATTAACAAGTCAATAGATAGCAAGTGCTGGAGAGGATGTGGAGAAAAGAGAACCCTCCTACAGTGTTGGTGGGAATGTAAATTAGTATAAACACTGTGGAAAACAGTATGGCCTTACCTCAGAAAACTAAATATATAACTACCATATGACCCAGCAATCCCACTCCTGGGCATATATCCAGACAAAAATTTCATTGAAAAAGATACATGCACCTGTATGCAGCACTATTCACAATAGCCAAGACATGGAAACAGTCTAAATGCCCATTGATGGATACTGGATTTGGAAGATGTGGTACATATATACAATGGAATACTACTCAGCCATAAAAAGGACAAAGTAATGCCATTTGCAGCAATATGGATGGAACTAGAGACTCTCATACTGAGTGATGTAAATCAGAGAGAGAGAGACACTATATATCACTTATATGTGGAGTCTAAAATATGGCACAAATGATCTATCTACAAAACACAAAAGAGCATGGATATGTGGGAGAGACTCATATTTGCCAGCGGGAAGGGGAGGGAATGGGATGGATTGGGAATCTGGGGTTAATAGATGAAAACTCTTGCTTTTGGAGTAGATGGGCAGTGAGATCCTGCTGTGTAGCACAGGGAACTATATAACTAATCACTTGTAATGGATCGTGATGGAGGATAATGTGAGAAAAAGAATGTGTATATATGTATGATTGGGTCATTTTGCTGTACAACAGAAATTGACAGAACATTGCAAATCAATCATAATAAAGGTTTTCAAAAAGAAAGAAATGTAAATCTGATTTAAATGGAGTATAGCAAATAAAGCGATTTGATACTGTCTTTTCTTGACCTAAACTGCCTCTTGTTTGCAACAGAACAACACATGAGGCAGAAGTTCTAGTGTTTGACAGATAACAAATAACTGATAAACCCAGGACCAGATGGGAGCCATCCTGGACTTATATAAAAGCTAGCTCGAAGAAAGGCTGTTTAATAGTCGAAATATTTCAGCTGCTTTTGACATTCAAAGCAGGTATGTCTAATGTCAAAAAGAGAAATTTTTCTTTATTTAAACATTTTCATATGCTGGAAATTTGATATCCATAATTAGAGAAATATCAAAAAAGAAAAACAAAATACTCAGAAATAAATCACAACTCAATTATCGTGATCACAAATAAATTGTTTGGGAATGAAGGGTCTTTATCCTTTTGGGTGCCAGGCATGTAATGAGTGCCAAAAGTTAACAGAAGCTGCAATTTACAATTTGGATGCTATCTTTCTGACAGAGAGCTTTAGACAAAGGGGGCTTAAGCAGCTTTGCAACTTTGCATTTAGAAATTTGTTAGGGACTAATCTGATTTACTTTTCAACCCCTCTTCTCATCTCACTATTTTAATGCACAATTCCTTAACCAACAAAATGCATACGCCTTTGTTGATAAATTCCTCAAGTGGTAGGATAGTTCACAATGAAAGATCACGTTCTTTGCCAGTTGAAAAGGACTTTGGAGAAGTCATTTTAAGACTGGACTTTCTACTAAATAGTCACTTGTGCAGAAGGTGGTGCATGTAGCCACATGGCATGCATGTTATTAATGAGGATTCTCTTGGTTAGGAAAACCAGTTATACTGAGCCTCTGACACTTGAGAACAAGGTCAAAATGGGCATGAGAGCAGGTAAGGGCAGCTGCCCTTGCAGTGTTTTTCATTTAAAGTAAGTGCCCTGCTCAGGATCTTGATATTGACAGTGTTCTTCAGAGTTAGTCATCAGAATGTGACAAGACATCTGTCAATTCTTAGAGATTTCTCAGGGTTGTAATTGGTGCCATGGTCATTTGTGAACCACTAGGACTTTAATTGGTCTTTAAACCAGTAGAAAATGTTCCATTTTGTTATCACGTTGATTTTTAATATGTCATTGCCTTATTAAATTATGCCTTTTATTTTAGATGTATCCTTTATGGGAATTCTGTTTGAAGGCAGCAGTCCTACTGGTGTTAAGTGCTTGTTCAGAATCATAAATCTCTAGGGCCCAAGGAGAGACATTGTAGTGCATGAAAAGGATAGTGTCCAGTTCTTTTATTTGTACATGTTCTTTGTTCTTTTAAATGATGAGGTTGTAGCCTGGAATGGACCTTCATTTCTGTGAGAAACAGCTTGACCACAACAGGATGGATAATTCAGAAGAATGTGTGACCCTTACATTTGGGTCTGCCTCAAGGTGTAGATGTGAACAGGCTGTGATAATTGAATCACCCATCCCACCCTAGAGGTTTGTTTTGCTCACAGGCACTAACCACAACCTGAGTATCAGCTGAGGTTCCAGATACTGGACTAACATTGAGTCCATCTCGATACTGATTTCCATTCTGACCTTGGTCTCTATGATTATCTCTCTTTTGCAGGTAAGAGTACACTCACTAAGGGGCAGAGGCAAGATTTATGTCCATATTTTTTATTACCACTAGCTTAGCATTCTTCCCATTGTGCTGAAACTTGTCATTTGGCAAGTATGTTTCATTTGAAGGAAGGTTGCTATGAAAACACCACAACCGCCACCATCTCCACCACCATGATCTAGGACAAGCCTCTGGTCTGATATTATTGGGGTACGAATTAGGAATTAGCCAGGAAACCCAGTTTATTTTCTAGTCCATCTGTTTTGCTATTCACTGAGAGTTTTCATCTCTCTAATGATTTTCTCAGCATGGGAAGATCTCATTCTTTTATCTATCTTAAGGACATTCTAGCCCCTAGTAGATAAATGATTACTCAGGAAAAAATACATGTTCGCTCTTCAGTTATCTTCTGGTTCAGTTATAGTTTCTCTTTAAGCTGCTTGCCTTCTTCTCCAGAAACTTCCCAGAATATTCAAGTCTGCAGTGACTTTTTATCTTCTATAGTAGGGGTTGATGCTTTTTCAGTAAAAGGCACAGATAGTAAACATTTTCAAATTTGTGAGCCATATGGTGTGTTGCCACTACACGGTCATCATAGCACCAAAACAGCTGCAGATGTCTAAATGAATGGGTTTGGCTGTGTTTTAATAAGACTGTTTATGAAACAGGTGAACCTGGCTGGATTTAACTCTGGTAAAAGTCTGCTGACTCCTGTCTTACACTAAAAACATTTATGTAACATTTACCTATTACTTAGGTTCTTTTAACTTAATTTTTTTTTAAATTGGTCTCTCGTATTAATTGGTCTCTTGTACATACATTTTCATTTGTACATAATGAACTTATGATATACAAATACTTGTATCAGTAAGTATTATTATTTTTTTGTTGGTTTTAGTTCCTTTGTCTTATCATCCCCAAGCCTGTCCTGAGTTATTAGTATCTGGGATTTGAAAAGTGCTGTGATTGAACCAGAAGAGTAGTTCAGTAAGAAGTAAAGGTATTCTTTCCTAGCAAACTAACAAACTACTTGGCTTTGGAATGATTTTGTTGGAGATCAAGATGTTTGTATCTGACTTTAAAAGAGGCAAGTCCTCTCATACAGAAAGGATAATTATGGTGGTGCTAACAGATAGGAAATAGGTACTTTTCTGAAATGCAGATCTATGGTGACTGAATCAGTATGTTAGTGAGTGATTGATTATATTGCTTTTGTGTCCCGGCTATTGTTAAATATCTTCAAGAGATTGCTGGGAAGACAGCGTAGGGCAGGCTTGTCTTTAAAATAGACACCATATGGCTGGCAGCTTGGAAAGAACATGAATTACCATCAGCCCTTCACAGACAAGCAAAATTCTAAATCTGTGTTTATCAATGAATGAGGAAAACCATTTCTGGCTTGGGAGAAGGTCAGTTATTCTCCCTTTTCCCTTAAGTGAGAGTATGTCATAAAAGAATGTGAAACAGGAAAATCACTGATAAGAATTAAGAGATTCTGTGTTTTTCAGATCCTTCATATTAATCATCTCCTCTCCCGTCATCTTAGTCAAATATGTGGTTTCATTATGGCCTATGTGTACTTGGGAAAGAAAGGAAAGAAGGGGAAAGCAGTGTCTTTTCCTTCAGAGGGGCTCTGCAAGTTTCTTTGGAAACAACAAAGGAAGGCAAAGGCCAGCATATTTCCTGTGGATCAGGAAGTAAGAAGTGAGTGAGAGGACTAGGCAAGTAAGACGAATCCTCACTTGTCTTTTTGTCTTTGTCACCAGGAGTGATTGACCTCAGAAGATCCAAGAGGTAGAAAAGAGCTTAAAAAGAGCCAAATTCATTCCACATGCTTAGATGGTGACTGATGGCAACCTGGCAATTAGCAAGTCTCTCCATATATCATGCAGCGTTTTCAGAGCGCCTTGCAATCAGCCTCCTTAGTCACCCTTCACAGCCACCACATGAAGCTAATTGATAGGACTCTCGATTTTTAGCACTGAGGACAAGTGCCTTGCTGAGCGTCAGGCAGAGAGTTGCTTATGGAGCTCTTTAGTCTCTGGATCATTTCTCTCTTGGGTTAGCAAAATACTACTCCCCCAAAGACAGCTTTGGAAAACTTATTCCTCCTGGTTGACCTGATTGTTTTCCAGGATGATATGATTGCAAAAATTGTAATCTTTAAAAATCCTTTTTGAAAAATATTGCCTTTCTTAAAGCTTAATAATGTCACTTTTCAGAACTTTTCAGAAAATTTTAGCTGTGCAAAGTTTAGCCAAATTCTTTACTTAGGTAATGCTCTCAAAATTTTAGCCATTTTATTCTTCTTAAGTTCTTCACCCAGAGACTTTAGGGAAAATAATTTTTTTAACCAGGCAGACTTGGTTTGTGACATTAGCTGTATTCAAAGTTTGTATGGAGGGATGAGGTGAAACTGTTTTCATTTTAGTTATTCTTTTATGCCCAGAATTTCACATAGGCTAGACAAAACCCGTGATCTCACTGTTTGAAATAAGGAATGTTGACATTTATCGTTAAATTGATACAGGGATATACACTCAATGATGAGGGATTAATGGGCCTATTCTGCTTTTCTTAGTATAATGAAAGCAACCTCTAACAAGTAAGGAATGGGATTTCTGTAGGTAATGGAAGGCTGATGACTTGTATTGGCTTTCATTCAATAGTTTACCCCTCAGGTATCTTTTGAGCATCCCTTATATACAGCTACTGTTTTAGACAATGGGTTTAAAACCCTGAAAGAAATTCATGTGGCTTACATTTTAGTGGGTAGATTATGATTTTAAAACCATAAACATGTTATTATCTGGAAGTGATAATCACTCTAAAGTAAACAAAAGCAAGGTACAGAATTGGACAGTGACTAGAGTAAAGGGATATTTTACATGCAGTTAGAAAAAGCCTCTCTGAGGAAGTGACATCTGAAGAGACCTGAAGGAAGGAAAGGATTATGGCTGAAAAAGAATATTGCAATGAGAGAGAACAGGGAGGACAAAAACTTTATGTAGGAATGAGATAGGCGTGTTTGAGGAAGCAGGAGCTGGAAGGCTAGAGAGTCTGGTACAGAATGAGTGAGATGGAAGGTCACAAGACATGAAGTCGGAGAGAGATAGGGAACAGCCTTGTGGGCTTTGCTGACTAAGGTCAAGTATGTGGATTTGGGGTCTGAGATGATGGAAAGCCATTAGAGGAACTGGGTGAGGGTGTGATACCTGTT
The DNA here is from genome assembly GCA_004024745.2 of Catagonus wagneri. Classification (NCBI taxonomy): domain Eukaryota; kingdom Metazoa; phylum Chordata; class Mammalia; order Artiodactyla; family Tayassuidae; genus Catagonus; species Catagonus wagneri. The sequence goes on from PVHT021183519.1 coordinate 13,364,599, forward strand.
TGTTATTTTTCAAAGGTCTCTGTGAATGTTGGGTGAAGACCAGACCGAAGAGAGTAGAGGCAGGGAGAGGGGACACAGGGACACTCATTAAGGTGTAGACACGCAAGGGTAGGCTAAGAGGGCTGATGGTACCTTGAACTCAGGTTGGAAATTGGGAGGAAACGTGGGGTTCACAATACTCTGTATTGAAATAGAGCTGGGAGAGCTTTATGACAGATCAGATGTTTAATATAATGAAAGGGACCACCTATGGCTTCACAGGTTGGGCACTCACAACCCCAGGAGGAACTCTTTGCATGGCCTACAGTGAATGGCAGTCCAGGGGCTACAGCGTGGCGGCCCTGAGAAGGATCAAGGATACTTGGATTTTGATCTCAGCAACTGTGTGATTGGTGGTGCTTTTTCCTGAGATGGGAAATACTGGGAGGAACAGGTTAGGGGACAGGGTAATCAAGTTCTTCTTGGGGCCTGGTAAAGTTGAGATATTGGACCTGGATAAGGAGATGGTACATGCAGTGTTAGATATATACACATGGATATATGTGTAGGCTGGATATAAAAATTTGAAATAATGCATGGCTGTGGGACTGAATTAGAAATGTGTGTGAATGAGTGTTGAGAAAAAAAGAAGTGGTTTGTGGACTGTGTCCTGGGACACTGCAAGATTTAAAGTAGGGAAGAAGAGAGGCATACAGTGCATCCTAAATTATTTATGTTAGAAAGTGGGGCACAAATAAACATGTTTTTAAATCACTTATTTTCTTCCTTCCTAGGAAGAGCCGTTTGTGAAAATTGAGCTCGTGTCTTTGTGATGTTTCCTTTGGTGCCTTAAAGGTGTTTCAGTAACAGGAGAGCTCTTTTCTCTCTGCTGGTAATTTTATTACTATCACATGTGCAGAGGCTGCCTGGCCTAGATTCATGTGGGCCACTTTTGTTTTTGTAAACCCAAAACAGTCAGACTGTTGTGAAGGGTCTGAGCTGGAGCCTTCCCCTGATGGCACCGGTGAGCTGCAGCCTAACAAGTAGCTATACTCTGGTGTGTGTCCTCACCCAGGGCAGTGGCAGCCCTTGGAAGAAGCTGACTCTTTCTGCCTCCCTAATGACCTCTCTCCTATCCTGACCTTCCCGTTTTGTGTGGGAGCTCTTTGGACTGGAAGACTCCTTAAAGAAACTGGAGACCCTTCCTTTTCCCAAAGCCAGGACAGTGAACACCACCCCACAGTATAACATTTTTCAGCCACCTGAGCAAGTATTTGTCTCAAATAATCTGTTTAGTCCCTGGGACTCTAGCTATATTTTCTGCTGGGCTCTGAAGAAGTGCTGAGACATTTAACACAGTCATTTATGGGCTCTGTTGGGTGAGCCAAATGCAATGTTAATTAGCATTACTCTTTTGCTTTTGCACGTACACTGGCATTTCGGGTCCATGCGCTGACTCTGTCCTACTCCTGCCCCCTCATCCCCCTTTTGTATAATCCCAGACCTAAAAGTGTACGGATATGTTTCTCTCAGCAGTGGCGCTATCAATGTTTACTATTTAATGTCAACCTGATTGGAAAGCTATTTAGATATATCATTTTTCTTTTTGCTACAAATTTCAGTGCTTCTCACTGGCAGGTATATGGTTAATAAAAGACAAGATTTAAGCACGTAAACTCTTTACCTAGAAGCAGAATATACGTAAATCAGATTGTCCACATTTCCTACCTATTGTTTAACAACTTTTTATTTTTAAACCAGGCTTCATTGTTATTCTTTGTCCGTTGTTGCTCTGGCTACAGAGAAACAGGGTGTTTGCTGTTTTGGCCCTTTCAAGATACTAATTCTTTTCACCCTGGGGTTTGCCCTCACTAAATTCTTGTAAAAGACATCCTGCTAACCTCTGTAATTACTTTCATTTATTTTTTTTTCTGGAAACTGTATTTAAATATCTACAAGTTTCACCTGGAGTCATAGATATTTCACAACTATTTTCTTTTCCTTCCAAGCACATATTTGCATCACGGCATGATGTTAAAATCATTTACAAGTTAAATATGTTGCAAACTCCTATTTTACATATCAGAAGAAAACCGTTTGTTGTGGGGGTATTCGTGAAAAAGATGCTTTTATGCTTTCTATTGTTAATTACCTCTTTGATCTTGATTTTTAAAATCTGATGAAAGAGTTAGACATATTACTTCCCCTGGCATTTCCTTTCCCGGTTAATGGCATGACCGCTTAGCTGGTACCCAGCCAGAAATCTGGGAACCATCCTAGAGTCTTCTTTCAGCCTCCCTGCCCTACATTCAAATACATATTGGGGCTTATAAGGTCCTTCCCTTTAATCCATTAATATATTTTTTATTCCTTCTGCTATTGTCTTGTATGGGTGATGGGTACTCATTTTTCACTTGAACTTCTTTATCTTCTAATTGGACTTTATCCCTGCTTGTCTTGTCCCACTCAGATCATTCTCCACATTTTGACCAGAACAAGCTATGGAACCAAACCAGATCTTGTCACACAGCTCAAACCTCAACATAGAATAAATTTCAGATCCTTTATATGGTATAGAAGGTGCTCCATGATCTGGCCTCCTGCCTTTCATGTCCACCTTTCTTGCTACTCTGTCCCTCTCATAATAGGCTCCCATCCTTCTGAAATACTCTTGTTTCCGTGAACATGGCAACTGTTTAAAATTTCAGGTTCTTTGAATTGAATTCATCACCACAACTGTGACTTCACAGACCTCAATCTTAGCTGTTCTTTGGCATCATAAATGAGAAATGAATAGTTATTACCTCTGGCTTCCTTAGCTAGGAACAGCTGGATATATTATAGATTGGCCTATACTTAATGACATTGAGAATAATATTTCTTTTGATGATAATTTTTTATTTTCACCACTTGACGTGTGGCATTACATAATGATTTTGATGGGAACAGCATACACTTTGGATGCCTCAGTAAAAAAGGTCTTATTTCTACTTTGGGTCTGCTAATCATTCCTAGTAATTTTTTTTTTTTTCTAACCATGCCCATGGCATGCAGAAGTTCCTGAGTTGAGGGATCAAACCTGAGCCACAGCAGTAACTTGAGCCACTGCAGTGACAACACCAAGTCCTTAACAACTAGTATACCAGGGAACCCACATTAATAATCTTAGTAGTTGCTATTTTAACATATTTGAACTTAATGGTAGCTTTAGAAGTACATGAAAGTGATTCAAGATTTTCAGAATAAATTTAATTTTCTCAAATAATAACTGGCTAATGAGAGAAAAAATATAGTGGGAATTTGTGTTTAAATTTTTATAGACTTGGCAAAATATAGACTATTGCAGAAATGTCCATTTCACTTATATCAGGCCATTTCAGCACACTAAAGAAATGCTGTAGTTACTTAACAAATAGCTGACTACCTACTAATTATGAGGTACATAGGCATACAAGTAAAGCATTACACAACTTTTTCAGAGATGACAGAAGAAAAGCCACAGTCTCACACGTAGATTTTGATTATCCATTAATATAATGTTTATAGAGCAACTACTATGTATAGATAGGCTGCTAGTCATTGTAATCACAGAGGCAATAAAAGTCAAGTGCAGACCTCAAGGAGCTACATGACATCAAGGAGCTCCTTGATCTACCTCAAAGAGATACATGAAATATTACTGTAAATGTAGGCTATGCACAAGAGTCTTATCAGCTCACTGTACAGTGAGTGGTCAAGGTAATTATACCTATCTGTCCAACCATGAAAGTCAAGTTCACATGATCATGACTTGCTCATCAGCAGACCCAGGATTGAAGCAAGCTTTTAAAATACCCATTCCAAACAGGAGAATGAATAGAAATGAATAAGGAAGTAGAATCAAGAGGCTGGCATCCTGGGTGACACTGGTGTGGGACAAGAAAAACATTGGATCCAGAAAAGTATCACTGGAACCCGAGACCCAAAGAGAAGAAAGAACAGGAAATAGACTCTTCTCTTGATAGTGATATTTAGCTGGAACCTTATTGTGTTTCATTTATACCATGACACATATGGTATACCAAGGTGAGTTAGCAATTCTCCACCAATTCTTTAGGCAATTTTATGAAAGCTCAAGTCTCAAAATCCTTGGGTTATTGTAGATGCACCCTTAATGTAACTGTCACAGCTATAGCTCTGGGCATGGAGTAGAGAGTGTTAAATGGGCCCAGAACTTTTGTTCAGCTAGTGTGCACCAGTCCTGCTCTATCAGTTATTAATATTAACATGCTTCTCTTATTATTCCCCCCGTCCCCAGGCCCCGGGCCATTCTAAGCCATCCTGATCCTCCACAGGACCTGGAGGATCTCCTTGCAGCCCAGGAGCTAAGTGATGAGTATATAGAACAGAAGGATAACTTCACGGCCCCAGACCAAAAAGAAAAAAATCACCTCAGAGTGACTTTGACAGTAGCACCAGGTCAATAGTTCGTGTCTTAATAAATATTAACATATAGTAGGAGCACATATGAGCTAGTCTTAATTTCTTAAATGACCCCACTTAGAAGAGTCCTAACACATAGTAGGAGCTGAGTAAATGAGAGATGTTAAGATTTAGACATGCCCTCAAAGAGTCTTTTCCCTCCTGAGCAGACAAACATGTAAATAGAGCACAACCCTTAGCTGCGTGTGAAGGAGATACTGTCCCTGTTGTGGTCCAGAGTTCTTTACGTGTCACAAATGCACTCATCTCCACTGGAATGTTGTTTTATGTGTAAAGGCCCTCATTTCTATTTGCTGGCAATTTTATTCGTTCCTGGTGGCTGCTTAAAGTTAAGAGCAGCATCTTTACCTGTTGGATGGCTGAGAAAGTTTCATTTTCTTCCATCATGTCCACGAAGCACCGTCTGCTTCTTTTATTCTCTGTGGGATTGGTATCTCAGTTCACTGGACGCTGTAGCATGCCGTCTCTCTCCACTCGGAGAGCGCTTTGTTCTTTGGATTACTGCCCTGTGCCAGCCCATCCTGTACTCTGTTTTTGCCAGTGTCGTTACGGCAGGATGGATCAGGTATTTTTAATTCTGTTCCTTTTGTTAGAAAGGGTAATTTCCTGTTTGGGTGTGGAAATAAGCCTGTCTTTACCCTTAGATCACTTGAGGCCTGAAGCTCAGAGTTTCCTTTAAAATTCTCCTAAGCTCCAAATCATTCAGGCGACTTGTCTTCATTTGCAAAATCTGCTACAGGAACTATCACCAGAAATTTTGCTTTTTAGTTTCCCAACATACTTATTTCTCTAAATCAGGACTTCTCAACTTGAGCCCTGTTGACATTTGGGGCTAGATGATTCTTTGTTGTTGTTGGGGGGGGCTGTCCTGTGCATTGTCAGATGTTCAACAGCATCCTTAACCTCTACCGACAAGATGCGCAGAGAAACCACCCAGTTTTGACAACTAAAAATGTCTGCAGGCATGTTTCCCAAATGTCCCCTACTGGAGGGCCAAATCACCTCAGGTTGAGAACTGCTCTAAATAATAAACATGTGAAAGTAAACTGACAAATATGTTGTTATAAAGTGTGTTGACAAGCAAAGCAAAAACATTCACGATAATGACAGCAAATAGAAAGCACTTAATGGGGGCCAGGCACTACTCTAAAAGCTCTTTGCATGTAAGTAACCAAACCCATAGACTGAGATACCACTGTCCTGTTAGTATCTACATTTTACAGGTGAGGAAACAGAGGCACAGAGAGGTCATGCTGCTGATCAATATCAGCTCAAGAATCTAAAGCTAGGCATTGTGACCCTATAGTCAATGATTTGAATGTACTGTTTCTCTTTCAACAAAATTTGTTGGAGTAGATCCTTACCTGGCACAGAATTGGTACATTATCTCTGGTAGATGCTTCAGAAGTATTTGTTCACTGAATAAATGAATGAATATCTGTAAATCCAGGAAATTAATATTTTAAATCAGCGTTGAATATATTCTTTAGTTAATTTAAATTAAAAATGTACTTTTCTCTCAATACAGTCAACTGTTATTTATTAGAGCAAAGCAGAAAAGATCTCTTAGCATTTCTAAGCTGATTCACAAGAATCTTTTGGAAGAGGTTTGTCAAGGTGACCTTTAAAATCTCTTCTGAGCTTTTATTTGTGTGCTGCTGCAGTATTGCTGTATGTCAGAATGAAGACTGATCAAACTGAACAAAACATTATTTTCCTGATGAGATTAAGTAAAGCATCTTCTCTTGCCATATAATAACGGAAGAGAATTCGTCTTCCCTCCTAAACAAGGTATGCATTCTCATGAGCTGTGATAGACTCTTTGATAGTTTGACCTAGCTTCAGGACTTATAAAAAATTAAACATCTTTAACTAACAGGAAACCACTTTCGTAGATCAATCTTTAGGCTTTCAAAGTTGGCTTTCTATAATAGACAAGAGGGCTGGGCTATAATGTTTGTTACAAATGCATTACAGCTGATTTATATCTAAGTGGGAAAACTGTATTTTATATGATAAAGTATAAAAACATAATGTACATGTATATGTGACTGGGTCACCTTGCTGAACAGTAGAAAATTGACAGAACAGTGTAAACCAGCCATAATGGAAAAAAATCATTATTAAAAAATAAATAATAAAAAGCCACATAATATTCTTTTACTCTTGTTAAAGATTTTTTAAATGTACGTCTAAGGCAAAAGAATGGAAACTTCCTGAGTGTCAATTAAAATAATTATATAACAGTAGTAAATAAGATATAGCCATAAAATAACAAGAAGATAATCATAATAGCTCATCTGGCTAGTTTGTGTAAAACTCTTATTATGAATTATAATAATTTTACTCAGAGACTATAATTTAATGTAAATATTTTATTTTACTTTAGATAATACTTTAAAGATTTGAATTGTTTCATTTTTCCCCTTAATTCTAATGGAGAAGTCAGTTATCTTAAGGACAATACTAGAAAATATCCTAAATCTCAATTTTCATGGAAGAAGACTTCCAGATATCATGTCATAAAACAGGGATATTAATGCCAATATGTCTTATCTTCTTCAGTGATTAGAAGGGATGTTTTTGTTTCCTGATCTAGAGTGTTTGCTTATCGTATTAGAATTCATGATTTATTTCATTTCTAAATTATATAATGATTCTAATATATAATTTTTTTGTTTTTAATTTTTAAAATTGAAGTATAGTTGATTCACAATATTAGTTTCAGGTGTACAACCTAGTGATTCAAATTTTTTCTAAATTATACTCCATTTAAAATTATTAGAAATTACTATATTCACTATGCTGTACAGCATATTCTTATAGCTTATTTTTTACTTAGTGCTTTGTACCTCCTAACTCCCTACCCCATCTTGTACCTGCCCCCTTCCCTCTCCCCACTGTTAACCACTAGTTTTTTCTTTACATCTGTGAGTCTGTTTCTGTTTTGTTTTATTCATTCCTTTATTTTATATTTATAATATAATATACCAATGGGACCTAATCAAGCTGACAAACTTTTGCACAGCAAGGGAAACCAAAAAGAAAACTAAAAGACAACTTACAGAATGGGAGAAAATTTTTTCAAATGACACAACTGACAAGGGCTTGCTTAATCTCTAAAATATATAAACAACTGATGCAGCTCAACTGCAAAAAAGCCAACAACCCCATTGAAAAATGGGCAATGGACCTGAATAGACATTTCTCCAAAGAAGATATACAGATGCCCAACAAGCACATGAAAAAATGCTCAACATCATTGATGATTAGAGAAACGCAAATCAAAACTACCATGAGATACCACCTCACACCAGTCAGAATGGCCATCATTAACAAGTCCACAAACAAAAATTGCTGGAGGGGGTGTGGAGAAAAGGGAACCCTCCTGCACTGTTGGTGGGAATGTAAGCTGGTGCAGCCACTATGGAAGACAGTGTGGAGGTACCTTAGAAAACTCTACATAGAATTACCATATGACCCAGCAATCCCACTCTTGGGCATATATCCAGACAAAAATTTCCTGGAGAAAGACACTTGCACACGCATGTTC
>PVHT021183519.1:13373612-13442189 GCA_004024745.2 Catagonus wagneri
GAATCCATATATGTACATGTAACCGGGTCACCATGCGGTGCAGTTGGAAAATCTGACAGAAATCTGTAAACCAGCTATAATGCAAAAAAATAAAAAATAAATTATATAAAAAAATGAAAACCCCCCAAAAAATAAAAATAAAAAATATTTTATATTTTATATTTTACATATAAATAATAGCATACAGTATTTTTCTTTCTCTAGCTTATTTCACTAAGCACAATACCCTCCAGGTCTATCCATGTTGTAAATGGCAAAAATTTATTCTTTTTTATGGCTGAATTGTATTCCAGTGTGTGTGTGTATCTATATCTGTTAATCTATCAATTGGCACTTAGGTTGCTTCCATAAACTGGCTGTTGTAAATAATGTTGCTGCGAACACTGGGGTGCCTGTATACTTTTGAATTAGTGTTTTTGTTTAGTTACATACTCAGGAGTAGAATTGCTAGATCATATAGCAGTTCTGTTTTTAGTGTTTTGAAGAAACCCCATACAGTTATCCGTATTAGCTGCATCAATGTACATTCCTACCAACAGTGGGAATGTAAATTCCCTTTTCTCCACATCCTCGCCAGCAATTATTATTTGTGGTCTCTTTGATGATATCCGTTCTGACAGGTATGAGGAGGATGACCTCATTGTGGTTTTGATTTGCATTTCTCTGATGATTAGTGATATTGAACATCTTTTCATGTGCCTGTTGGTGATCTGTTTGTCTTCTTTGGAAAAATGTCTCTTCAGGTCTTCTGTCCATTTTTTTAATCAAGTTTTTTTTTTAATTGAATTGTATGAGCTGTTCATATATCTTGAATATTAACCCTTTATCAGTCATATCATTTGCAAACTATTTTTTTCCCATTAAGTTGTCTTTTCATTTTGTCAGTGGTTTCCTTAGTCGTGCAAAAATTTTTGTTTAATTAGGTCCCATCTGTTTATATTTGCTTTTGTTCCCTTTGCCTTAGGAGACATTAAAAAAAAGTTATTGTTGTGATTTATGTCAGAGTGTTCTGTGAATGTTTTCATCGATTTTTATGGTTTCCAATCTCACATTTAGGTTTTTAATCCATTTTGAGTTTATTTTTGTATATGGTTTGAGGGACTGTTTTAACTTCATTGTTTCACATGTAGCTGTTCCATTTTCCCAGCACCACTTATTGAAGATTCCCCACTTCTCCCATTGTATAGTAACTCCTTTGTCATAGATTAATTGACCATAAGTGCATGGATTTATTTCTGGGTTCTCTGTTTATTCCATTGATTAATATGTTCATTTTGTGTCAGTATTACATTGTTTTGAACATTGTAGCTTTGTGGTATAGTCTAAAATCAGGGAGTGTGATACCTTCAACTTTGTTCTTTTTGTCCAAATTGCTTTAGCTATTCGGAGTCTTTTGTGATTCCATATAAATTATAAGGTTATTGTTCTACTTCTGTGAAAAATAAATGTCATGGGTATTTTAATAGAGATTGCATTAAGACTACAGTTTGCTTTGGGTAGCATGGACATTTTAAAAATATTATTTCTTCCAACCCACGAGCATGGAATATCTTTCTATTTATTTATAAAGTCTTCAGTTTCCTTCATCAGTGTATTATAGTTTTCAGAGTATAGGTCTTTTACCTCCTTGGTTTGGTTTACTACTAGGTATTTTATTCTTTCTGATGCAGTTTTAAATGGGTTTGTTTTCTTGCTTTCTCTTTCCAATAGTTCATTATTAGTGTATAGAAAAGCAACAGATTTCTGAGTATTCATCTTGTATCCTGCACCTGTACTGCATTCACTGATGATCTTTAATAGTTTTCTGGTGGTGTGTTTAGGATTATGTCTGTATGGTATCATGTCATCTGCAAACAGTGACACTTTTACTTCTTCCTTTCCAATTTGTATTCCTTTTCTTTTTCTTATCTGATTGCTATGACTAGGACATCAAACACCATGTTGAATAAAATTCACAAGAGAGGACATCCTTGTCCTATTTCTCAGCTTAGAGGAAATGCATTTAGCTTTTCACCATTGAGTATGATGTTAGCTGTGGGCTTATCATATATGGCCTGTGTTACGTTGAGAGGTGCTTTTGTTTCCTGATCTAGGGTGTTTATGTATAGTATTAGAGTTTGTGATTTATATAATGAGCACCTACCACATAATAAGTGATCCGTAATTTACCTCCTACGTGATCTTGATGCAGAGTATTACTTTGCTATTAGCATTTAAGGTGGATCATCATGATATCTAAAATAATTTGCAGGTTACTCTATGTAAGTATATAAAGTAGCTGATGATTACACAGATTTCTATTGGAATAGTAGGTCATTCATTTATGCTTTTTTTCATTTAATGAATTTGGATTTTTGGAAAACTGAAAAAAAATAAAGAATCTTTCAAAAAATCTTAAGATTGTTTGGAATTGTTCTCCCAATTGATGGCCAGAATCTGGCTTTCCCCACTTCAGGCTCTGAAGTTGCCATGAACAACTCCAACCACTGAGGTACTGATGGCTTCTATTTTATGAAGCTGTCTTCAGAAAATAGCATGATGATTGACAATTGTGGAGCCAGAAAACAGCTAAGCCTTCATTAGTATATAAATATTACTCAGATATATTTTATCTGAAGGTCAAAAATGATGGCTGGTCCAGAACACATTTTTTATGACATGGATTAAAACAAAAAAGTCACTGGCATGTGCAGAAAGTCAGTACTCTTGATTCTAAAAGAGTACCTTTTCCTTTAAAATGATGATATCATCAAGTAGTTTATTCTTTCATAAAATCTAGCCCATGTATTCCCCTCTCTAATGAGATTAATAATACTGTAAAATCTGTATTTAATATGTTTAAAAAGAACTTTTTACAAGATACTGAAAGGCGTAGCTTTGCATATTGTATATACTTTCTGAAAGTGGGAAAATAAATGGCTGCTTTTATTTTCAGCAGGTCTCTAAATGGTTAGAGATGTTACCTTAGATTTCATGGTTATAATAATGGGCAATGGAACTTAATCTCACTACACATTAGGAATAGTGAAATAATGTTTATGTTTTACTTGGTGAATCCCAAAAACATAAGATCTGAGAGAAACAAATTTAGAAGATAGAACTCATTTGTCAGAATCTGCATTAGTTTTCAGTAATTATCTCAAAAACAAAACTATGCAGATTGGAATGTAAGGTGAATTTCAAGCCATCAACCGTATTATAAATTACTGGATATAACTCTTTGATGATGGAAATAAATTAGACACTGACTTGTGAAATGATTACTAAAAGAGAAAAGTTTAAATTAGTGTTGCTTTGGTGAAATGATCATTATGGTCCAAGTGCAAATATATAATTTTCTCTATCATATGTGAAGAATATGTGTGACTAACTTATTTAATAGGCACTGATTTTGTAGATTCAGCAAAAAGTTTTGTGAAATGCCAACTGCTAGTTATCGTTGCTCCCTTTTTTTACATCGCTTAAGGCTGTGGTACATTTTCTTTTTTGTTCAGCCTCCACAAGTTAGAGAAAAGTAAAAATTAGACCAATGCTATTCACAATAGAGTACATACTTCTAAGATAGTAGATTAATGAGAACTAAAAAATTATGTTCTCATTTTCAGTATCCTAAAACTTAAATGTTTGGACAGTGAAATTTTTAGACCTTATTTGTGAATTTTCTATATTTAAAAAATTGTTTCTTATTTCTTACTACATATCATTCTTGGATACAGGTCCTTGTAAGAGTTGGAAGGGAAAGGAAATTGTGTTCAAATGAGTTCATTTTGCTGCTGATCGTTTTAGTAAAATTACACAATTTGGTGATAGAAAAAACTAAAATTTAGGGGAAATTTTTTATAATTTTTTATGTCAGTTATGTGATATCTCTAGTTCCAATCAGCACATAAATTTGATAATTGATTAGTAGAAATTTTGATAATTATGTGTATGTCCTATGTAAAATAGTTATTTTAATGCAATGGTGATCTCTTAGTTCATTATATATTCTTCAGTGTGCAGAAACTTTGCTGAGAATTTGATGTGGTGTCAGTTTTTCTGAGCATTAGTGAATATATCTATCCAACTTGTGTTTCTCAACAAAAGGTCAGAGTGCTCACAATTGCATTTAAATAATTTCTAAATTCTGAAGTTACAGTTAATATTTGGAATATTTATGTTAATTCACTATTTTTCGCAAATAAAACCAACAAAATTGAGTTGTCTACGTAGCTTCAGTTTTTTTTCCTGGAATTTTTGTGTTGTCATCTATCTCTATTAATAGCTTGAGAATTAGTTATAACTTTGCCCAAAACTTTTTAAAACAATCACTGTTAGTTCTCCTAGACAGGACATTGTGAGTTTTTAATTTTTGCCCTAGTTGGAGGTGCATGTTATAGCTTGCCATTGTGGTCATTGTGGTTCATTTCATTAAGTTTCTTGTTCTGCTTTCTTGAGACTTGGGAACAGTATTTTTCTGAGTGATTGTACTATATTGTTCCAAATATAAGGCCACCCAGAATAGAAGGCAACCTCCAACTAGAAACAGCTCAAATATGGAGAAAGGCTGGGGGCCCAGAGCCCGGCGGGTCTTGCAGTGGTGGCAAGGGTGCCGAGGAATAGGACGATGCCTGCCCACTCTCCCGGTGAGTGAAGATGAGTCAGCTGTTGCTTTGCTCATGGGTAATCAGATGGCTTCTGTTGCTAGAGGAAAAGTTATACTGGAGGGGGGAGAAGTCTGTACACATAAAAGAAAGTCATGGTGTGTCCAGATTAGGGGAGGGGAGATGGGAGCAGAATCTTTCACCTCCTAAACAGTTGCCCTGTTTTTTATTATCTGGGTGTGAAAGCTGAGTAATTTCAAATATTAGAGAAAAATGAAGTTAGCTGCATCTTTTATGAAAAGGAGTTTAAAGTGTCAGTGACCATGAAAATGAATGGTTAGAAACCATCAGATGTCTCATGATTAGCCCAGAAAAGTATTCCTTGCCCTTTCAAATTGACTGCTGACCCAAGAGGTGGTGCATGTACTATGTGACCACATGGAGCTTGAAAACCCTGAAGCTGGGAGCCACATTTCCAGTTTTATTAACATTTTTTCTCTTTTTAAATTCCCTGTCTACCGAACCAGCCAAAACAGTTTAAATAAACAGGCTCAATCTAACTGAAGTAAACTTCAAGGGACTATTTAAAATTATGCCACGCTAGTATTTCATTTAGTAACATGTTTTTAAGAATACTTCGTTGGAAATGTATTAGTCACCTGAGAGAGGGTATTTATTGAGCCCAGAAAAAAAACTCCAGAAATTTGTCTGATTCTACTAATAATCACTACTAATAAGCACATATAAATCTAATCTTTTATCTTATAGTAACTGAGATGTGATAAAAAGAGGTGCTTGTTTCTATTATAATCTGAAAACTATTTAGCACCTGTTCAACTTTACCAGGCATTCAGTAATCTTTGTGGCATCACAAAAAGCACATAAAATGTGAACTTTAATCTTTCCAGTGATTACTAGTACTAGTTCATGCTTGCAAAGCAAATTTCAAGTAGAATTTTAATCCCTGAATGGTAAGTTTTCCTTACTGTGTAGTTTCCATTATAGCCCTTATGGTGATGACAATGAAACTTCTGTAATAAAAAAGTATGTTTTTCTGAATAGACAAGACTCTCCTTAAGTCAGACAATGCTAAATTGCCCAAAGGATTTGGTTTAAGGAAGCTACTTACCATTGACATCAAAAGTTCTCAAACCAGAATAACCAAGAGAGAGAAGCCCCATGCCCAAGGAAAAGCAAGCTAGATTGGACATACCTATCATTTTGCCAGGTCTGGGAAGGGAAACCGAAGGTCTGGATGGAAAAGGCTTTGAAAGGAAGAATTGGAAGAGAGTGTAACCCAGAGAGGGAGGGACTGTTGCCTACCAATTTACATACCTGTCAGAGGAAACAGCACTGCAGTGCTGGTCCTAAATAAGAAAGCTGACCTGAACTCTGTATAACCTCAGAATCCTTTTCAAAAGAGTTCATAAGGATGGTACCAGCAGGGAAAAAGAATAGTAGAGGACCAGAGCTTTTCAAGGAAGAAGAGCTTCCCTTATGATGCCTTTGTTTTGGGAATATTTGATCTCTACCAAGGAAGGAGATGTCCAAATTTAGTGATGGGCTTGGGATTGGGGTTGGGGAGGATGTGCCCGTTATTAACCATCTTTACTTCAGAATGCTTCCCTTCCGTTATCTGGGTGTTGTTGTGTCTGATTTGATCTGAATTACAAATACAGCAAAATGAATCTTTTATTTTCTTTCCCCAGAGGGGTTTATAATTATGTATCCTGTGTCATCACCTGCTACTAATTTAATTAGTTGCAAAGGAGTACAGAAGCTGGAGATGTCCTCTAAATTTTATATTCTGTGGTTTCCTCTCCCTGTTGGCTAGTGAGGGTGGGGCCAGGACCTGACCTGATTGTGGAAGGAAAAGAACACGGCCTCAGTTGCTTGTGAGGTGGCAAGGATAGTCCTCAAGGGCAGAGGAAAAATGATGGTGACAAGCGAAGGGAGAAGATGTTCCAAATTGCATAAATGCTAATGTTTGTAAAAATCAGTGGGAAGAGCCCATTTCTCTACAAATAGCATGGTTTATATAAAACTCATAACTGTGCTCAGCTTCCTCCTCCCATCCCTAAACTGCACAGCATAGACGCACTTGTGTAGGTGCTAGAAAATTCACGTCCCAGATCACTGATGTTTCTTCCCTTTTATGAATCCATACACGATGCGCCTTCAGTAGCTCCTTCTCAGGGGATTATATTCATAGGATCAAGCTAAATGGAATAGTTATTAATCTATTAGTTATGAAAAAAAAACTATAGATTTGTTGATGGACAGAAATTATTATCTCTGAGGCCCTAGAAGCGGGCTTGGAATACCCTGTCTAAACTGTTTCTGCTAGAAGGGTAGATCACTGCTATTCTTTTTTCTTTCCTGATCCACTAGTCTTTTCCCAAGAAACCCTTAGAAAAAGTGACGTTTTTCCTTTTTCCCAGTTCCTGTGTGGGTGACTATGACTCTCACAGGTGAGATTAATAATACCCAAGTTCTGATTTCTCAGCAATTTAGTTGCAGATTCACTAAACTGTAAATATGTAATTTGTGATCTATTTTGTTTTCCATTATTTTAAAGAAGAGAATTCTTAAATATTGAATTTGGTTATATCTCTTTGGAAAAAGTTCCACTACAGGTCTTTCCTACAAAGAAGGGTTTTATAAGGGACACCATTTCTCCGATGCAAGAATGTGACATGTCTGCATTTTCTGAAACATATGAGATGTGGCATTTGTCTTGCTGAGTGAGCATGTTTAACTCAGCTGTGGAGTAACTCACAAATTCCCTCCACTCGAGTATCTTTATGTTTCAAAAATCATTCTTGAAATGTTCTTAATGGGCATTCCTGAGGGGGCACTGCTCTCTTTGGTAAATCAGAAGTGACATCTGGACGTGCATAGCGATGGCTCTTGGTTAAGTTTTTTTGCTGGTCAAGCAGCAAGTGTATTCCAATTAACAGGTTGATGGCACCTTAGGACAGGCTAGAAAAAAATTAACAAAATGGCTAATTCTTGCTTGGCAGTGCAATTGAATATTGAATGACATCTCTGCAGTTATAAACGACTTTTGTTTTAATAACAAAGTTGTTGATTTTCTACTAAGGGTTCTTTTAGGTTGTCATCAGGGGCTGATGGGAGTAACAGTTCACCCAACTCTCCAGCTAGCTTCAGTGGACATACCACACCTTCTCAGCAGCCTGAACCCGTGGTACACTCTCTTAAGGTAACCAACTGTGTACAACCATTTATCCAGTACTTCAGTTGTGTTGTGGCTTGTTCGATATAGTCTGGTAATCCTCACGGTCTCGTTTTAATCATAGATACTTTATTTTTTGACCCCTTATAGTGTACCTGTTTTTTTGAATCTTAATTTTTAAAGTATGATTTTAATTTTTTAAACTAACAACGGGTTCGAGTACTTACGGTTGAATATCTGGTTTTATCATTTTGAGTAATGTGATTCATATCTATCTGCATTGAAGTCTGATGTGCATGTTATATCCATATGTGTAAAATATTGTTATGGTATTTTCTGTGCAGTGTTTGTAGCATGGATGTCTTCAAATATAGGGAGTTAATATTTGGCCAAAACACGGAAGGATACCAATTCTTTCTTTCTTTATGCAATTGAAGTACACTGTGCAACCTACTAAAAGAAAGTTTTGAAATAAACAGAAACGTACTCTGTCCACCACTAAATAGAAATTAGTTCTTCAAACTCTAGTTAATGCCGTAATGGTTCTTTATAGAGTATGAGAAAAAAATAGATACGTGGGTTTATAAAGATATTTTATTTTTGGCTTATACTTCAGATTCTGCAATGACTTATAAAAAGATATGGATGAAATTTATCATTTCTTTTTCTTTACCAATAATGAGCTTTCCAATAAGTAAAATTAATAAGCAATGTAAATATTCACCTAAGAGAAAAAGCTGCAGGTGATAATCATCTTGAAAACTGAGACACTTCCTTGAAGTTTTATCATTTCCAAAGTATGAAACACTATCCTTCAGATTATCTATAATTCCTAACATGTAGCTTTAATAAAAACTTTCTGAACCATAAAGTAGGTGGAGTACTTCAGTCCTGCTCTGCCCCATGGGTTTCATGGCTATTCTAAAATTGTTTTGATTTCAGAATGATTTACTGGAGTTCCCTTGTGGCACAGCAGGTTAAGAATCAACGTTGCCACTGCAGTGGCTCAGATTGCTGCTATGGTGCAGGTTTGATACCTGGCCTGGAAACTTCCACATGCCACGGGCATGTCCAGAAAACAAACAGGATGATTTATCAGCAGCCCTAAGATGCAGTCTCTTGAAGGGGCCACACTCTCCTTGCATGCAAAGCAAAGTAGGTGGGAACTTCAAAATATTTACTTGACTCAAAGATAATTATGTTTTAGCAGTTGATTCAGCTCCCTCGTTACGTTTTTCTATAACTTAGATGAAATGAGTTTGCTTCTCCCAAGCACATACCGATTGCTGATGAAGGGAGATAATAGAACCACACTGATGTCCGGTGGCAATGCCCTTGCCATTTCCTATCTCAGTTGGGAAACCTCACAAAGTGAGCAACTGAGAGGAATTCATGGGAAGGTGCAGCAGAATAAGGGACACTGCTCTACGTCTGGCGGGTGCTGGTTTATTGCCTAATCAACATCTTGTTCTCTGCAAGAGCATTTGGATACTGTTTAGTACGAACAGCATGCTAAACATGCTGTGACTTTAGCATAAATCAGGCACAAGCAATCTGAAATGCATTTCAGAAATGGAAAAATGAAGGAGTGGCTTCAGTCCCATAGTATCAGTGTCTGCACATCCTCCAAAGGCAACACATTGCCCTACTTTCCAAACTGCTTGAAAGCTGTTTCAGCCCATTACCTTATTAAGTGGCAAATGCAGTTCAAATCCGATCAGCATAGTGGGTCACGTTGCAGTCTTTGCCAAATTTCTCAATGCAGCTGTGTTAGGATGGCCTAAAAGGAAGGGGAGGGCAAGGAAGAGCTCTTCAATTTTCTCTGAATTCATTCTCTAATTTTCATATAAAATTTTATCTCAAGAGGAATATATTATGTTATAATCAGAACACATTAAGTGTCCTCACTTGGCGATGGGTAATGCTGAGCAATTGAAGCATCTTGATTGGGTATCTGGAGGCTCTTGAATAGAGAATGCCTTTGCTTCTGTAAGTTAACTGTGTCGTGAAACAGAAATATGTGCAAACATAGCCTCCGGGAAACACATCTTCAGAATATCGCAGTGTAAAAAAGAGAAATATAGCATCTCGACATGTTTTTCAAAGCTATCAACCTAGAGGTGATTTATAGCATAAGATTTTTCTGATCTCAAATGAATAGAATGATGGCTCTGTTTCTCAGCTTCTGATATATATATATATATATATATATATATATATATATATATATATATTTAAATCTCGAGCCTCTAATAAACTCTATGGTCATAGTTGTGGGAAAAGTGTTATAAATCAGTGTGAGGAATTAGCCCACTTGTAGTAACACCACATTTTTCTTGCTTTAAAATTCATGATAACTATTCATTGGAGCTTCACTGCATTTAGTAAAAATTAACTGATTTGACGTACATCTCTGAAGTGCATTATAAATTGAGTTGTGTAGGCAAATGAGCTTGTTCCAGGAGTTAAGTTTTCTATGAATATTCACTGAGCATTGTCAATGATTTCCTTGGACTCTGCTATGAGTTGAGTACCAGGGGGAGGCTTTCAGTTACCACTGTCATATCCTACACAGAAGTAGTATCTTTCTCCTTAACTCAAAACTTCCAGCTGCTTTATAACGTTTGTGAATTAGATTATTATAGATCTGAACTATTGTAAATATAGTTGTAGTCTCAGTTTCCATGAACTTGATATTAAGGTCCCACTTCAGTCTTAAGTTACTTCCTTTGGTTCACCTGTTCATTGGTATAAATTCTCAGGTGACACCTTTGGCTTTAGCCATCAGCATTGACCATGACAACAACTGAACCAAGTTTAGCAGTGTTACAGTTTGGTGTGGATTCCACAGGAGCTTTTAAGAAAGTATCGCTTTTTTTTTTTTTTTTAATGCTACAGCTAGGCTTTTTGAGCTGATGTAGAGAAAAATAAACACAGCCCTCAAAACCAAAGGTTTGTCCTCTTTTGTACAATAGAAAGTATGGACTGAAAACTTTAAAGACATTTTTGAAAAGTTTATTCTCAATCCATGTGATAATTTACAGAATTAGAATTACAGGCTGCTAAAATGGTTTACTCTCATGAAAAATATTTAGTTGTTGCTCAAATATTTTCACTATTGAGTAGCCATTGCTTCTCTTTGCTTCTTTCAAAGAGCTGTCTCCATAGTTCTTTCCTAGGCACTGGTAACACATCCAGGCAAGAATTGTGAGGTCAGTGGTGTTCATATTAGAAATTCTTAAGTTACGTATTCCTGGGTTTTCACCGGATTCACCTGTCACTATCGTCCTTTTTAGTCATTTTTTCCAATATACCTGTCTACATATCATTCGGACTTGTTTGTTTGGCTTTTAATTAGTTATATTGCTCATTTTTACAACAGAGCAAGAATTATTGACTGACACAGTCTGGTTTATCTTAATAACCAAATTAATTAAATGCATCTAATTATCTCAGACAGTGACTAAACCATGAATTCATTAGGTAATGACTTCAATTGACTATTACTGATACAATAGATTGCTCTTAACTGCCATTTGAAAATCAAGCAGAGTTGATTCCATATAGGTTTCAGAACAATCAACTGTTTTAAAAGATTTTGCCCTATACTAATCCACTCTGATATGCAGACATGGAGAAAACTAAAGGTTTTACGAAGTGGAGCTCTTTGATTTTTATTCATAACTAACAAGTTTTTTTTTTTTTTTCCCGTGTGAAATTTGCTTCTCTTTTTCAACAAATCCAGGTCTTGGATGTTCAGGAAACTATAGATCGTCAGCAGGGTAAAGAGTATGAACATGACCTTAGTGAGACAGAAAAAGCTATAGTCAGAGAAATGTGCAATGTAAGTTTAATGTGCTTTACTGTGTATTCTGTGTTGAAAGCTTCATTATAGCTTAGTTACTGCTTCATGAATACCTACTTTTTAAAATGCTGACCACATGCCTTTATCTTTTTATATGAAAATAAAACCAACCTCCCCCTTGATTTTTTTTTAGTAAATTTGACTGCAGTTTTATTAACATAATAATCATGCTATAAAATACTCAGGTAAGAGATAGCCAATTCCGTCTTCCCGAAAGAATTGTAAAATTTTCTGAATGAGTTTTCTAAAATGTTACTAGTTTTGATAAATCAATTTCCATTTCATAATTTTTCTTAAAGTTCTATCAAGATTGATGTTTAAAAACCTGTGACAAAGAAAGTACAGTCTTATTTAGATTATTTGTAACTTAATGCTTGGGGAAAAAAATCACCATCCTAATGGGTAATATTGGCTTAGTTCTTCAGGCATATGTGTGTGCTTCATGTCATGCCAAGCAGTATCTTTACCTTCAGTGGGTGATGCAAGCTCAAAAAATAGTAAGAGGAGATAGAAATCTAACTATGAAGTCATAGATGAACATAGTAAAAAAAAAAAATAAAAGGACATTATATTCACGATGCATATCCTACGTATCATTACTGGGCTTTGGATTTTATTATTCTGACCAAATTTTTATGCTTGGATGTATCATTTAATCTGTAACATAAGTTGTGAGGGTTATTTTTTAAAACTAAGACTATTACAGGGGAAGACATTTGTTGAAAGCAAAAATTCACTGCTGATTATATTAAGCACTGATTTGAATTGGCTCTGTACTATACTTTTATCCTTATATTCTTTGTTCATTAAGATATCAAAATTGCTTAGAAATACCCTTAAGTTTTAGGCTAATAGGACCTATTTCATTTATCAACCTTCCTAAGGTGTTCCTAGAATCCAGTAAGTGATAGTAATAAGTCCCATGGACATTTTAACACTCTTGCCCCAGCACATAGAGGCTCCTGCTTGCTTGCTTGTGGCTGTTTTTCTTTTGCAATCATTTCCAAATATCTGTTTTTCTTTCCTGAATATCTGTTTTTTGTCTGTTTTCAAAAGGTCATTAGTTCTAGATGTCATAATTTCCCATATTCATCACTGTTCACCTTCTGTAGCTTTTCTCCTGTCCTTAAGGTTTTTCCATCTGATTATTTCTCTCGGCTCAGTTTTAAATTTTGAACCACATGCTCAGGAAGTCCTGTTGCCTAAAAAATGAGAAAGTTCAGACATTAGGAATTGTACAACTAGAAGGGACCTTAGAAGGTCATCCATCTTCCAGTGATTCTCAGAGTCATAGGAGGCTCTTTCATAATTCAAAATTCTGAGTTTCCCCCCCCCAGATCATGGGCAATTTGGGTAGGAACTCTTGGGTGAGGACCCCACACTTGCATTTCATATTTGAAGAAACTACGATTCCGAAATTAAGTTACTTGCTCATATTGTTTTTTTATAATCAACAGTGAAGTCAGGCGTATACCCTGATTTTCTCTGAGGACCAGCTCTTTCCATTTCCCCAAGTGTGGTTAATCTGGGTGGGCACTTTGCTTTTCAGCCCTGAGGAAAGAAAATGCATGTATCTTACAGGGCTGGCCATCTCCATTGTGTTTACTGCCAGAATTTCTGTGAAGACATGAGATTGTTTTGGGTTTGGGGGAGTTTTTGATGAAATATCTCTAGACATTAGAAAACTAATTTCTTAGTCATAGAAGAGACCCATTAATGAACTGGATCTTAAATTTTGCATTTATCTTTGCCTTTTTTTTTTTTTTTAAAAATCCTTCAAAGGGCCACGTGCAGTGGAATTGTTGTTGACTTCAGAAGGCCAAAAGCTTTCTCTCTCTCTCCCTCTTTTTTTTTTTTTTTTTAGTCTTTTTAGGGCCATGCCACCTGCAGCATATGGAGGTTCCCAGGGTAGGGGTCGAATCTTTTTACCTTCATAAGTTTACTAGGGCATCTTTCCTAACTGCCCACTTTTGTCTTTGATCACTAAGATGCAAGGAAAAAAAAATGTAAGCTAGTTCAAGTCTGATTATTAGCACTGTTATATTTGGAAACTACTTAAAAGCCAAGAGAAAAAAAAGCAAGTGTTGGTTTGACATATTTGTGTCACAACTGTAAGTTATATCAGCATCAAAACCACATAGCATATATTGGAGAAGAAAAATACAGATTGTGAGACAGTTTCACAGCTGGTTTCTAAGAAATAACTTGTCTAAGATTAGAAGAACTATGTGCTTTTATCTTAATGTTACAGATATAAAACTTTCTTATAATGTGAGTTAAATTCTACCTGAGTCTTCTCTCTAAATATAATAGTTTTATCTCAGTCTTTGGTATTCTTTCTAGAGATAACATTTATACGATGAAAAGACTGTTACAACACCATGATGTGGATTAGTAAAGCATGAAGTGCTTTTATTCTTTTTCCAAACTATACCACAAAAATAGACTGCCCTCTAAGAAACATTAAATCTTCTTGTAATAATGGTTTTATCTTAGGTTTGTCTTTTTGGCTCTTGTAAAACCGTGAGAACAGTTGAAATAGTTGACTGGTCATCTCAGCCACCATCTTAGATCCCCACTTGTTCTGCTCTTTTTAGTTAACAAGACACTACTCTTAGTATCCTTGGCCGATGTCAGAGCTCTGCTTCCTTTGAGTTTCCTTTCACCACGTAGTAATTTCAGGGTTAAGGCCCATTGCACTGTATATTGGGATACTTGAAGAGGGGTGGCACTGTTGAGCTGTAATCATCTAATGCCTTATATCTCTGTTTGAGTCTGTCCTCTGCTTCTAAATGGGACATCAAAACATCCTGGGTAACTGTATTGTGTATACCATTAAAAGGCTAAGAAGAGAAAGTCCATAGCATCCCTTTGGCTTCCTGCTTTATACTTGTACCTCTTTAGTCAGCATATAGAGAAATGACACTTCCCTAACTCCCCTGTATACAGCTTGAACCATCCATTCCAGTATCATTCCCTTTATAGATATTTAAGGACCATAACTACAACTGCCTTCAAATACGACAGGATGTCTCTACCACATAGCAGTGCCTGTTGAAACAGACTAATCATTCCATTGGCTTTGAAATGAAATAGATAGGACCCTATTATTCTTCTGTGTTACTTAGGAATAGTACTTGGTTTCCTGGATTATCTGTTCTTTTTAAAAGGGAAAATAATCTGTGAATAATTAATGAGCTAGCTGGTTTGTGTTCTTGTTAGAACAATGTTAATTTGGGGGGACTTAGTCAGATCATAATACTTATGATCTGTATTATTAAGTATTATTATGATCATAATACTTAAAAACACTCTAGGAGGTTTATGACACTGTGTGTGTTTCCTAGTTAATGCTGGGATGTCATTGTTGGATTCAGTGGTTTTACTTATTGTTATTCTCATCTTTTGCTATTGTGCCTTTAAATGGCCTGATTTTTAACATGTCATAATTGTGACTTGAATTTAATCTTTTCCCTGAAATTGAATGCTTTCTGTTGGGGTAATCTGAGATATCATAAATCTTAGCTCTCTAACAGTATGCTAACTGAGGCCCCCACTTCACAGGGAAAACCAGAGAAATCTATTAGGGACCCTAAAGCTACCAGCTCAAGACTTAAATAACTAAAGACAAAAGCTCCTTCATTGTCCTTGGTGGATTAAACATTTTGTTACCCTTGTTTTAAATGTATAATACAGGAACCAGGATGATTTGCTGAACCAGCAAAATCATCATGTGTTCTTAATTCTGGCTACACATTACAATCATTTTGAAAGCTTAAAAAAATGCAGATGACCATACCTATTTAAGAGTAACTCCAAGTGTGGAGTGTGCAGCCAGAGTTGAGGACCACTCTTGCACCTAGGGTAAACTGGAACATCATTTTTTAATTTTAATTTTAGCAATGGAAAGTTGCTAAACAAAGCATAGACTCACCTATTGAGCAATTCTTATAATTTAGAAACTTGCATCACATTTCATGTTTGAGCTCATTCATGTGAATATCGTGTCTCTTGTCTTCATATTCCTCTTTGCCCCTCTCATAGATTCTCCCTTAAAAAAAATACATCTCTTTGTGCAAGAGGACAGTTAAGATGCTTACCTTTTTTTTTTTTTTTTTTTCCTTTTTCAAAGGTTGTATGGAGGAAACTTGGAGATGCTGCAGGTTCGTGTCCTGGAATTAGGCAACATTTGTCTGGAAACCAGTACAAAGGACCAATGTGAGAAGCACTCTCTTTCAAACATGACATCACCACTGCCAGAGAGATAAAAGAGAAGAGTGATTTCCATGATCCTGACTCATGGGTTAACATGGAATGATTGTACATTGCACATATTTTCCCTCTAAGACATTTAGTATAACTGAAGTTGTATTTTATGTCTCTCACTTCGATGTTCACAACAGTCAGTCTCAAGGTAGTTTGGAAATTCACCACTTTGGTACCAATATTTTCATTAGAACTGAAACATTTTGACTCTTCAGATCTAAGATTATAATTGGGAAACCTGCATGATTGGAAGAGTCCAGTAGAGCCTCAGTTGTTTTGATAGAATTGAATCATTGCGTATAATGGTGGGAGTGTTCTGCCATGTGGTTCAAGATAAAAGGTGATTTCCAGATTCCTAAGTTGGGAGTTGGTGACCTATTTCTTTTATTTTAGTCACTAAGACACTAGTTCCTGATGCATTATTAATTTGGATGCAAGATACGGTTAGGTTTATGGGATTTTGTTCTGACTTTTGAGGTGCTATAAAAATATCACATAAATTTTCCTTACCAGCTAGAAGGATAGCAAGACTTTGTAGAGTGCTTATCAGTACCATTTATTTCAATTGATCAAAATAAATATATCTTTTCTTTTCATTTCAATGTATTGTTCATGAAGACACATCTTGGGGACATATCAACCTCCATCTTCATTCAGTGTATTCATTGATGTTACTATTAACAATTTCAAGCAAACATAATTTTTCTAAGTGTTTCCAGCTGTGAGATGTCAATTTCTACAACCTAGTTTCTAGACATGCTGTTATATTTAATAAACTTTATGTAAACTTTAAAATATTGCACTGCATTTATGAAAAAAAGCTTTCTTTGCCTACAGCAGCTATCTAACATTTTATGAAACTGACGCATGTCCTTCATTATTGAAGCTAAAAGCTCTTGTTCAGATTGCTTGAGGTTTGGAAAGGAGGTGTGCTAGCTTTGCTTAGTTTTTCTTATTTTTGGTTTTATATATATATATATATATATAAAATAATAGACTGTGTGTATTGGAAATGCTATGATAGGTATTTTGTGTTTATCCAAATGCAATGATAGTTTCTTGTATGAATGTGCAAGAGGCCTGTGACAGAACACTAAGTTTTTATTGTAGTTTAAGATTATAAAAGTAGGAATGCAACAATTCCGTTTTCAGATTTCCCCTAAATTACTCAGATTTGATTCATAGCAGGTATTCTGTTGTTGCTCTTGTTTTTTAAATGGGCTCATTACACATGTATTAATTGTCATTGGTGAAGGGATGTGAAGGAGTTTCATTATTTTTTTAATGTTATTGTGATGAAAAAGCAGCCCTCTGTTTTCAAAATCTTTATGAATTAATTTGCTATAGAATTATCTCTGTAATTATCATAATTGGGTTACCATTTAAGCTTTTCTTTTAAAATGTTGTTTTAATTATATTATTACTCTATAAAAGAAAATTGCTATATTTACACTTTCTCTTGAAAAGCTTTCACCCTTAAATTGTTGTATTCCTACACTCTGAAGACATTTAAAACAAGTTTTTGTGGCTGCAGTAGAGCCTGCAGAAGATACTACAAGGAACACTGGTCTTTTGACAAAATACTTGTGTAAATTTTGATACTGTATTAAAACTATTTTTTTAAAGTTCTGCATAAAATTGAGTATCAAGTATATGTGTTCATCTTAGCAATGGTAATAAATTATTTAATCTCAGTGTTTTTCTTCTTCAAAATGTTTTTCCTAAATTGAGTAGACTTCTAATAGTTACTAGATATTTCTCTTGCATGACAGAAAAGATAGTAACACAAATGATTAATTTTCTTAAATATTCTCTTACCTCATGTAAATCAATGAAACTAGAACACACCCTCAAACCACGCCCAAAAGTAAGCTCAAAATGGTTTAAAGACTTAAACATAACACAAGAATCCATAAAACTCCTAGAAGAGAACATGTGCAAAACATTCTGACATAAACTGTACAAATGCTTTCTTAGGTCACTCTCCCAAGGCAATGGAAATAAAAATAAAAACAATGGGACATAATCGAAATTAACAAGCTTTTGCACAGCAAAGAAAAACCATAAAAAACAAAACAAAAACAACAAAAAGACAACCTATGGAATGAAAGTAGTTGCAAATGATGCAACTAACAAGGGCTTAATCACCAAAATATACAAATAACTCATACAATTCAACAACAGCAAAAAAAAAAAAAAAAAAAGACCACTTTGGAAAACAGTATGAAGTTTTCTCAGAAAACCAAATATAGAACTACCATATGACACAGCAATCCCACTCCTGATCATTTCAATGATCTTGACAGCCCACAAGGAAAAAGAGCAAGTCCTTTAGGGCACCATCACATCAAGAAGAATAAAATATATAGGAATAAACCTGTCCAAAGAGACAAAAGAGCTGCATTCTGAAAATTATATGACACTGATGAAAGAAATCAAAGATGACACAGATGGAAAGATATACCATGTTCTTGGACTGGAAGAGTCTATATTCTCAAAATGACTATACTACCCAAGCAGTCAACAATCCATATCAAGTTACCAATGACATTATTCTCAAAACTTCAACAAAGTATTTTAAAACTTGTATGGAAATACAAGTGACCCCAAAATAGCTAAAGCAATATTGAAATAGAAAAAAATGGAACTGGAGGAATCAGTCTTCCTGATGTTAGACTATATTACAAAGCTATAGTCGTCAAAACATCATGGTACTAGCACAAAAACAAAAATATAGACCAGTGGAACAGGATAGAAAGCCCAGAAATAAACCCAAGCACTTACGATCAACTAATCTATGACAGAGGAGGCAAGAACATATAGTGGAGGAAAGAGTCTCTTAATAAATGGTTCTGGAAAAACTGGACGGCTACATGCTAATGAATGAAATTAGAACTTACTCTAACACTGTGCACAAAAAATAAACTCAAAATGGATTCAAGACCTAAATGTAAGTCCTAATACCATCAAACTCCTAAAACAGGCAGAACACTTTTTGACGTAATTCACAGAAATGTCTTGTTTGATCCACCTCCTAGAAAAATGGCAATAAAACCAAAAATAAAGCAACAGGACCTATTTAAACTCAAAAGATTTTTCTCAGCAAAGGAAACCAATAAAACAAGAAAGAAAAGACAACTCACAGAATGGTAGAAAATTTTTGCAAATGAAGTGACAAGAGATTAATATCCAAAATATACAAACATCTCATGGAGCTTTATATTAAAAAAATAAAAAATGTACAGAAGATCTAACCATGCATTTCTCCAAAGAAGACATAAAGATCCTCCAAACACATGAAAAAAAGCTCAACATCACTAATTATTGGAGAAACGTGAGTCAAAGCTACAACGAAGTTTTACCTCACACCAGTCAGAATGGCCATCATCAAAAATTCTACAAATTCTGGAGAGGGTTTTGAGGCAAGGGAACCCTTCCACACTGTTGGTGGGAGTGTAAATTTGTGCAACCACTATCAAAAAGTTTGGCAGTTCCTTAAAAAAACAAATATTAAATATAAAACTACTATACGATCAGCAGTCCCACTTCTGGAAACATATTCTGAGAAAACTCTAATTTGAAAGATACATGCACCTCAATGTTCACTGCAGCATTATTTGCAATAACTAAGATATGGAAGTAACCTAAATGTCCATCAACTTAAAAATGGAGAAAGAAGATGTGGTACATATATACAATGTATATATGTATTAGCCATAAAAAACTAAATACGCCATTTGCTGCAATATGGATGGATCTAGAGATTATAGAAGAGACTTAGAGATTAAGGATTTGATGGATATCAAAATCACAAAATGGGAGGGTATGTAAAATGTAGATCTTTTAGAATGTGTTTGAAATCAAATGCCTATCAATTTAATGCCTATCAATTTATAGCAAATGTGTCAACATTCTTGAATTTCATGATAACCCGAAATCAAAACCATAACAATAGATTCATAAAAACTAAAAGGAAAGGAAATAATACATAATACAAAAGAAAATCCTCAAACCAAAAGAAGGAAAAACAAACAAAAAAGAATTACAAAAATACCTGGAAAACAAGGACAAAAATGCCAATAAATACATACCTCTAAATAATTACTTAATGTAACAAAGGACTAAGTGGTCCAATGAAGACTGAATGGCAAATTGGATTAAAAAAAACCTAAGAACCTCCAATTTGTTGCCTATAAGATTCTTACTTCAGAACAAAATACACAGACTGAAAGTGAGAAGATGAAAAATTATATTTCTTGCGAAGGGAAAACACAAGACAGCAAGGGGGGTAGCAATATTCATATCAGACAAAATAGACTTTAAAACAAAATTATAAAAAAGGGTATTATATAATAATAGAAGTATCAATGCAGTAAGAATATTACACTTATTAACCTATATGTACCAAATATAGGGATACGTAAATATATAAAGCAAATACTAATAGACAAAGGATAAAATTGACAGTACAATAACAGTACAATAACAGTAAAATAACTGACCTCATTGGACAGATCATTCAGACAGAAAATCAATAAAGCAACAGAATTCCAAAATGTCAAAATAGAGCAATTGTACATACAGGACTTTACATCCAACATACTAGTTAAAAAAAAAAAGCATCAACAAATTTAGGAGGATAGAAATTGTTGCAAGCATCATGTCTGACCACATTTAAAACTGGATATCAACACAGAAATAAATAAATGGGAAAAGAATGAACAGAGCATACTACCCAAAAAGCTAGTGGGTTAATGATGAAATTAAAAAAGAATCAGAAAATATCTTGAAACAGAAGAAAATCTATGAAATGCAGCAAAAGCAGTTGTTAAAGAGGGAAGTTCATGGCAATATAGAACTTCCTTAAGAATCAAGAAAAGTCTCAAATTAACAACCTAACCTATCACCTAATGAATTAGAAAAACAAGAACAAAACCCAAGGTCAGCAGAAGGAAGGAAAATAAATAACAGGAAATAAATAAAACAAAGATTAAAAAGAATAGAAAATATTGTTCAAAATCAAGAGCTGGTTTTTTGAAGAGATAAAGCAAATTGATAAAACTCTAGCAAGCTCACCAAGAAAGGATAGACAACACAAATAAACAAAATAAGAAATGAAAGAGAAGATATAACAACTGATACCATAAAAATGAAGATAATCCGGGAGTTCCCATTATGGCTCAGTGGTAATGAATCCCACTAGTATCCATGAGGATGTGCGTTGGATCCCTGGCCTTTCTCAGTGGATTAAGGATCTGGAATTGCCATGAGTTGTGGTGTAGGTCACAGATGTGGCTCAGATCCAGCATTGCTGTGGGTATGGTGTAGGCCAGCAGCTGCAGTTCTGATTCAGCCCCTAGCCTGGAACTTCTATATGCTGCATGTTCAGCACTAAAAAAAAAGAGAGAGAGAGAGAAGTAAAAATAATAAAAATAATCCTAACAATACTAGCAATAGTTAATACGCCATTTAATTGGACAACATAGAAGAAAAGGACAATTTCCTAGAAATGTAGAGGCTATCAAGACCAAGTCAACAAGACAGATGATTTGAACATATTGATGACTAAAAGTAAAATAGAATATATAATCAAAATCAAAAACAAAAACAACACACCCAGCAGAAAAGAATCCAGAACCAGAGGGCTTCACTGGGGAACTCCAGACAACATACCACTAAGAATTTATACCTATCTTCTATTCTAGAAAGTTGAAGAAGACACAACACTCACAAATTCATTCTATGAGGCCACCATCACACCGATACAAAAACTAGACAAAGATATTATATAAAATAAGAATATTATAGGACAGTATATTTGATGAATATAGATGTAAAAGTCCTCAATAAAATATTAGCAAAAGAAATCCAACAATACATAAAAAGGATCATATACCATGATCAAGTTGGATCATTCCAGGGTCACAAGAATAGTTCAACATACTCAAAATCTACCAACATAATGATAGATGCAGACTGTTACATTTAGAAAGAGATGATTGGGTCCTGCTGTATAGCACAGGGTACTGTATCTAGTCTCTTGGGTAAGAACCTGAAGGAAAATTTTTAAAAAAGGGATGTATATGGGTGGTTGGGTCATTTTGCTGTGCAGCAGAAATTGAAGGAATATTGTAAATCAACAGTACTTTAATAAAAATTTTAAAAAATGAAAAATAAAATTTAAAAAATCTACCAACATAGGGAGTTCCCATCATGGCTCAGTGGAAACAAATCTGACTAGCATCTATGAGAATGCAGGTTTGATCCCTGGCCTCACTCAATGGTTCAAGAATCCAGTGTCACAACAAAATATGTGTAAGACCTTCATGAATAAAACTGCAAAGCATTATGAAAAGATATAAATAAATCTGAATAAATTCAAAGGTTAATGGACAGAAAAACTCAATATTCTAGATATATGGAGAGATAGATCTGATTCAATTCTAATTAAAATCCCAAGCAGTACTTTTTATGAAAACTTATAAATTAATCTCTAAAACGAATATGGAAGAGAGTCAAGACTAAAGAGAATAAGACAGCAAAATATAAACAAGACGTAGTAATTAAGTAACTAAGACAATGAGCATTGGAGGAGCACAGGAGGATGTAACCAGCCATCGATCCACAAACTGGACCTGGGTAATCAGAAGCCCCGTCCCCGTCCCCTGTCCTTTATACTTTCGGCCCATGGTTCCCACAGCTGAGGCTATTTTCAAAAATGTGATCTTGAGTGAGTAATGTGTTATAGAAATCATCTGGACCTAATACATGATTGAACGCCAGTTAAGGCCCCTATATAAAAGCAAATTGCTGACAGTGGGTTAAGAGTTTTTCCTTCTTGTGGTCGCTTAAGACGGGTCTCATAAGTAAGTTCTCTTTTTAAATCTACTACCTACCAGTCTGGGGATGTCTGTCCCTTTCTACCCTCTCTCCCTGCCCCTTGTGTACAGGAACCAATTTGTGAACCAACAAATGGAAAGCCAGTTAGGATACTGAGAAAAGGGTCTTAGAAAGAGTTATCCACAGAGGAAATCCAGGGTTGGCCTTTGACCTCCACGTGGAAAGAGGTGGACTATATTTAGGTGCTTGTGGACTGCTGTGTGAGTACAGAGGTTCCTTCAAAACGCCAGCTGGTCTGATGAGCTTCCTTGAGGAACTTCACAGAGCGTACTGCACCAAAGAAGGAAAACACATGGCTGCAGGGTGTATCGTTGGGCTTTGCTGTGGGCAGTTCTGTGACCACTGATGCCCAACTGGAGGCTGAAGTTGGAGTAAGAAACTGAAAGGAGAGCTGTGGTTGGAGGAGAGCGTGCCAATGTCCACTGCACTGGAGCCAACAGAGGAAAACAAGGTAAGTTGGACACATTTGTGTGCCGTTTTGCAAAGCGAGGCAATTCCAAGCTGCTGCAAATTAAGGTCTGAGTGCTTGTGACAAAACCTGCTTGGGACGCCAAGAGGTAGAATCCCTGGGAGAGTGAGCAGAGTCAAAAGGAGGATGTTATGGTGTTTATCATAAATGGATGAAATGCCTTGAGCCTTCAGATGGCTAATAGAAAGGAAAGCAAAAGCACAGCAACCATCCCGGCCAGCAGGGCAGCACTTAATCCCGGATACATTCATCATGAGACAGTATACATCTGCTGAGTTTATTGATATGGCTGCCAAGTTCTAGGGAAAGTATCCAGGCATGGTTAATACAGCTATGGGATGGATATAGGGGTGATGGCATTTCTCTCAGGAGGCAGAAAAAACGAGCAACATCTCCCACACTCTGTCCTTGAACAGTGGGTGCAGCAGGGTTTGGAGATTTGTGTGTGGGTGGGGGGGGCAGTTGTTGTCAAGATATTCCCTGTCTTGTAGACTGGATTACTTTAGCTTGCAGTAACTCTTGATCTAGTGAGGGGATCTCCCTGGGATTGTGGGCCCCTGGAGAACTATGGAGGAGGTACAAGAAAAGCTTAGGGAGTTGGGAATGCTAAAGTGGCATGGCTGGCCCTTTCTTTGAAAGCCCTGATCTGATTGGGCCACATTAACTGCAAGAATGACCATCTAGCATGGGACACTGATACCTGTGCTGAGCTGGGTCATGGGCAAAATCTATGATGTTGGGCAATGAATTGCTGATGTAGGGGAAACTAACAAACTCTGGGAACAGTTACCAGCTTTGGGAAAGACTCAAGACCAGGATCTCAAAATCCAAAATACTACCCCAATCTGCTGTGAATGGTCCTGCAAAAATAGACTCGAAGTAAATGTGGTTTGACCTCATTGCTGCAGGACCTCCCCAGAAAGGACAGACTGGCAACCAGATGTGTTGGCCAGCCTGTGGAGAGATTTAAAACCTGAACAATTCAAACTTGCTCCACTTTTCCCTACCTTCCCTGATGCCTCACCTTCTCCAGCTGAGGCATCAGAGATGGTGTCCTATTCATGGTGGGAGTTTCCCACACCCCTGGTATAGGATGCAAGCCAGTTTTGCCCCCAAGTGAGGGCCACTGGAGGCAATTGAAGGTCTTAGGTTGAGTTTATAATTCGCTCGTCCTTCCAAAATAAGAGGTGACTGCTTTGGTTGATACCGCAGTTGAATGTACTAAACTATATAGTAACTCTCAGAAGCTGTCTAGCCCTGTCATTGCCATCCATAATTATGGAGGGCAAACAAAGATGGTCAGGAAGGTCCCTTGAACACTGTATGTTTAATATTCTCACCCAAGGGAATACAAGGGGTGTTTGCGTGCTCTCTCTCTCTCTCTCTCTACCTCTCCCTCCCTCCCTCTCTTCCTCTCCCTCCCTCCCCCTCTCTTCCTCTCCCTCCCTCTCTCTCTCCAATACCAGAGAACACACTGGGCATTAAAGCTCTACAAGGTCAAACTCTGAAAGCCTCTATAGGTGAATTCAGCTTCTGGGCTAGAATAATTAAATCAGTGAGGAGGGAATATGCCAACAGGAAACCAATAAGTCTACTGCAGTTATGAAAAATCTAAACTTTTAAACAGTATAAATTGAGGGGCATTGAGAAATAGGAAACACTACCCATAACTGCACCAAATGGATAGGTACTGCACACCCTGCTCATAGTGCTTTGAACAGGCTGGTGTGGCTGGTAAAAGAACCAGGTGGCTCAGGGAAGATGATCTTGGACTACCCGGACCTGAACAAGACAGTGCCCTATCAACATGGCAGTGTCCAACCCAACCACAGTCTTAGATACTTCAGCCGTGGTGCTAGGAATGTGCCATGCTTACTGGACTTAGCAAATGGTTTTTCAGTGTAACCCTGGTGACTGAGTCACAAGATCATTTTGCCTTCATTTGGAGGGGGTGGCAATGGTGGACCTTTCAAGTGCTTCCCCCAGGCTACCTGCACAGCCCCACATGTCATGGGACAGTAGCCTGAGATTGGTCCGTGTGCTCCTTCCCCACATCAGCAAAATAGCCAATTGGAGCCTTGCCTCTGAAGACACTCTGCAGACTTTGCTGGAACACCTGTAAGGGAGCGTGGGCGGTGAACCCATGGGAAATTCAAGGCTCAAGCACCAGCATCAAGTTTGGGGGAGTTTTTTAGTAGGGTAAGATGCAATTAAGGCACAAGCCTATCCTGCTCCAAAGAGTTGAAGGAAGTACAAGCCTTTGTAGTGTTTCTGAGGGCTTGGGGGACTTTTATTCCTTACCTGGCACAGTGTCTCCATCCCATATAACACATGCTAAAGAAAGGGCATTGTAGGACTAGGGATCAGAACAGCAAGTCACTTTGAGGTGGCAGAAATACTATAGAAAGCAGATTAAATCTCGGGGGCACCTCCTAAGCAGGGCCACCCCTTTGAGTTAGATGAATCTGTGACTCTGAACGGTACGGATTATGTGCTATGGTGGAAACAACAGAAAGAGAGCATCCCCTAGGATTTTTGGTCCCAGTCCTGGAAGGGGGCAAAAGCTTCCCACATAGAGCAACAACTCTTTAGCAGTGTACAGAGCATTCCTGAAGATAGAGCCTCTCCTAAGGGAACACTGTACTAGGATAAGAACTTGCCTTAAAAAAGTGTAGGTTAAGTGTATGTTCCACCAACCTTCTTCAGCTGTGGCTCTAATGCTGAGTGGCATGCCTATTTAGAACAGAGGAGCATTTTGCCCAAGCCCACTGTCTCTAGAAATGATGGTGCTACTAGACCCTGCAGAATATGCAGAGCTTCCAAGTATCCCTCTCTCTATTCCTGTGACAGCCCTTGTAGACAGGGAATAGAGGAATTCCTGCTGATGCTCCCATTATCAGTTGGATCTAGCTGGGGCAACCCACCCAAAGGACTGCAGTCACTACTTGGCCCATCCCTGACACCATCTGGATTGAAATAGGAACGAATCACCACAGCCGTTGGGCTGAACTTGGCAGTTTGGCCACTTGTGAAAACACATTGCACTGACACTGGTCTGTTTTAAAGAGACTAACCATATGGCTTGTACAATGGAAGGATAAGGGGTAAATGATCATGAATACCATCTTGTGGAGTTAGAATCTGTGGAAAGACACTTGAGCAAGAGCCTGAGGCAGTCCTCACTGTCCTCCACAGCCCAGTTCGTAAGACACTGAACTTCCTAGCCTGGAAATGAGCTCTAGCAAGTGAGCCTTCAGTAAATACAATAGAGTGGGTGCATAAAAAGAGCACCTAACATGGTGCATGGGTCAATGGCATATTGTCAAGAATGCCAGATTGCCCTTGAAGTACAGTAACTTGGTTAATGTTGTAATAGCATGCCCTGTGTGTTCTAAACAACAGCCAAGGCAACTGCCAAAGGAGTCTGGGGCCATCCATCAAAGTTCCCAACAGGTGAGGGATTGGCAGGTTATACTGACCCTCCTGCTCCAAGTGACTGTTCTAAAAGTACTTGTTTGTGTGGACACTGTCTGACCTAGCCCAGGCTACTACTCCTGGACTAGAGAAGCTGAGTACCATGTATGAATACCCTAATTGAATAGATGGTGGTTGTCGGTCACATTTCAAAGGTCATAATAGGTAAGACTGGGCAAAAAAAATCCATGACGTTGAATGGGGGTTCCATCTCCTCTAAAACCCATAAACAGCAGTGTTCGTAGAAAGGAAGAATGAAATATTAACGCAACATATTAAGTTACTAACAGGTGAAGCTGCCGTAATGGGGTGGACTTAAGTGCTATCCTAGGTTTTAATACATTTGAATAATCAAGCAAAAGGGCCTGTGACCCTATATGCATGCCTGGGGACCCCTGTCAAGGTAGCCAATACAAAAAGATACTGGCAAACAGTTCCAACTATCACTGTGCATCAATATGCTGTGTTGCTGAGAATACCAAGTCCTGTCATGCCTTAGAAAGGTGTTATCTACTAAATGTTCAATGGGACTTCCCACATAGAAGGGTGAACTCCTCCATACCTCTGGTGGGGACTACTCAGCCTCCGTTGGGATCCCATTGTCCCACAAGCCAGAGCTATTGAAGTATTTGAAATGGAACCTGCACCATTGGAAAAGGGGAGAAGGTGGGGTCCTGGTCTGTCACATCCCATTTCCAGTCCATCTCCTCACACCTGACAGTGCTGCCTCCACTGGCCAATATGATATGCACACCAGGTCACATTCCTAAAGCTGCCAAATTTCCTTTCAAGGTTAGGTGGACTCATTCTTTCCACTTGTATAACCATTTGGCCATTGTCTTTTTTCCTTTTGTTAGCCTGGAGGACATCATAGCACACACACTTCTTACTAATTCACCCAGCAAGGCTTAAATGATAGCCAACGAAGCCTGTCCCTTCCTAAACACTGAGATGTCTCTGAGGAAAGCTGTCTTTCAAAATATGATAGCCTTGGACATTATTACTGCCTTACAATGAGTTACTGGTACCACTATCCAAACAGATTCATATCTGATGAGTCTGCTAATGTGTCACTTCTATTAAATTACATGAGGACATAAGTTTATGCCTAGAGTGATCCAACCCCCAGTCTAAAGGACTTAATAAAATTAGTGGTTTGGATCATGGGGCCCTTGATGGAAAAACTGTTGCTTCTCCGAGGTGTCAGTATCTTAACCCTGTGTTTTTTCTGGCATTTGCCTCTGTTACTGTTATGATATCTGCCTTCAGGGCAGCCAGATAGCCACGGAATAAGCCGTTTGTATTCTGGTGGAACTCCCTGCTGACCTCGCAAGGCACATTGATGAATAGGGGGCATGTTAGGTTGTAAGAGCAAGTTCATGAGGAGTGGAGTGTTACAAGTCATCCAGAGGACATAGCGTTTGGTTGACCCACAAGCTGGACTCGGGCAGTTAAAGGCAGGCTTCTTCACCTGTCCTTGGAATGAACATTCTGTCCACTGTTACCACAGTGGAACCTGTTTTCAGAGGTACAACCTTGACAGAGCAATGTGTTGGGAGCATCTGGATGGTATAGTTGACCGAACCCCCTTAAGATATTGATTTAAAATTTTAAGATTCTGGCAGGAGGTACAGAGATCAATTTGTCTTGCAACTTCCCAAGACAAGACTTATAAGCAAGTTCTCCTACTAAAACTAGTGCCTACCAATCTGGAGTGGCCTGCCTCTTTCTTCCATCTTTTCTTTCTCTCTTTGTGTGGGGCCCAGTATTTAAAACAACAGTGAAATACTACAAATCGATGAACCAGAATAGAGATCTAAAAACCATAATCATATGTGCACAGACATG
Organism: Catagonus wagneri; assembly: GCA_004024745.2. Lineage (NCBI taxonomy): Eukaryota > Metazoa > Chordata > Mammalia > Artiodactyla > Tayassuidae > Catagonus > Catagonus wagneri. Next base: position 13,402,214 of record PVHT021183519.1, read on the forward strand.
TGTACATATAAACTTAATAAATAACAGGTGGAAATATAATTAATTGCAGGAGGATGGGCTAATTAATAATTCTAGAATAACATGGAAAATAAAATTTGACTCCTGACTTACATTTTCTGTAACTTATATTTTAAAAATAAATGTATTTTTATTTAAAAATAAAAACAATTTTAAAGTGTTTAGAATAAAGAGACCCTTATAATTTCAAGATAAGAAGGCTCTTTTGAAGCATACTTGGTATAAAATATTAAAAAGTTTCAGATGTGTAATAATGATTCACAATTTTTAAAGTTTATATTCCATTTATAGTTATTATAAAATATTGCCTATATTCCCCGTATTGTATACTATATCCTTGTAGCTTATTTTATGCATAGTAGCTTTTACCTTAATTCCAAGCCCCATTTTGCTCCTCTCCACTTTCTTCTCATTAATAGCCACTGATTTATAGTTTATATATATATATATAAATAAAAATCTCACATCTTTATCCATTCATCTGTTGATGGACATAGGTTGCTTACATAAATTGGTAATTGTAAATAATGTTGTTATGAATATCGGGGTACATATATTTTTTCAAATTAGTGGTTTTATTAAATATATACCCAGGAGTGAAATTGATGGATCAGACCTTAGTTCTATTTGTAGTTTTTTGAGAAACCTCCATAGGGTTTTGACAGTGGCTGCACCAATATACACTTGCAACAACAGTGCACAAGAGTTCCCTTTTCTCCACATTCTCGCCAACATTTGTTATTTGCGTTCTTTTTAATGACAGAGATTCTGACAGGTGTGGGTGACATTATGTTTTTAATTTGTCTTTATCTGATTAACGATTTCGAATAAACACTGTTGCATGTGCTTTTTGTCCATCTGTATGTCGTCGCTCAAAAATGTCCATTCAGGTCTTTTGTACATTTTTAGTTTTTTTTTAATCGGGTTTTATGAGCTATTTATATATTTTGGATATTAATCCGTTATCGGTCATAATAATTTGTAAATATTTTCTCCCATTCAGTATGTTGCCTTTTCATTTCATCAATGGTTTTCTTTGCCATACAAAACCTTTTATTTAATTAGGTCCCATTTATTTATTTTTGCTTTGTTTCCTTTGCCTTAGGAGACAGATAAAAAAGATTGCTATGATTTATGTCAGTGTTCTATGTTTTCTTCTAGGGGTTTTATGGTTTCCAGTCTTATATTTAGGTCTTTAATTCATTTTCAGTTTATTTTTGTATATGGTATTAGAGAATACTTCATTCTTTTACGTGTAGCAGTCCAGGTTTTCCCAACAATATTTGTTGAGGAGACTGTCATTTCTCCATAGTATTTTGTCGCCTCCTTTGTCATAGATTAATTGACCATAAATAAGCACATGGATTTATTTCTGGGCTCTCTATTCTGTTCCATTGACCTATGTATCTATTTTTATGCCAGTATAATACTTTTTTTTATTAAAGTATACTTGATTTACAATGTTCTGCAAATTTCTGCTGTACAGCAAAGTAACCAGGTGATATATATATAAATTCTTTTTCTCATATTTTCTTCCATCATGTTCTAGCCCAAGAGATTGGATATAATTCCCTGTGCTATACAGTAGACCTTATTGCTTAACCATTCTAAATGTAATGATTTTCATCTACTAACCCTAAACTCCCAGTCCATCCCACTACTTACCTTCTTCCCCTTGGCAACTGCAAGTCTGTTCTCTAGGTCTGTTTCTGTTTTATAGATAGGTTATTTGTGCTATATTAGATTCCACATAAAAGTAATATCATATGGTTTTTGTCTTTCTGTTTCTGACAAAACTATAATTCAAAAAGGTACATGCACCCCTGTGTTCATTGCAACACTATTCACAATAGCCAAGATATGGAAATAATCTAAATGTCCATTGACAAATGAATGGATTAAAAAGACATGGTACATAAATACAATGGAATACTACTCATCCATAAAAAATAATGAAATAATGTCATTTGTAACAACATGGATGCAACCAGAGAGTCTCATACTCAGTGAAGAAAGTCAGAAAGAAAAAGACAAATACTATTTTGATTACTCTAGCTTAATAATATAGTCTGAAGTAAGGGAGAATAATTCCTCCAGTTGTGTTTCTCCTTAAGATTGCTTTGGCTATTTGGGATATTATGTGTTTCTATAGTTTTTGTTGATTTTGTGAATAGGACCTTTTTTCTATTACTGTTTTTACTGTTTTTTGTTTTTGTTTTCCTAATTGGTTACTCCAGAGGTAGGAGAACTCTGCTTATTTTCCTTTGTTAATCTTTTATTAAGTAACCCTGGATAATAATTTGTTTATCCTGTTAAATTTCCAACATAGACAATCATGTGATTATCTACTGATAAGTTCACTTCTCCCACTGTAATTTTATAGCTTTTTTTTTTTTTTTTAGTGTAGTGGTTAAGAACTCAGTCTTTGAAATTAGACTGCCTGGGCTCCATACCTTAGTAGCTGTATGACCTTCATAGCTCACTATTTTCATCTGTATAATGGGGAAAACAATATCTAATTTACAAATTTTTCATGAAGATTACGTTATGTATAAATCACTGGAAACAGTGCTTCATATACAAATAAGCTTTGAATAAACAATGCTATTATCATTAATATTATCGTTGTAGCTGTTACCACTAAAGCAGAGTGTTGTGTAGAGATGGAAGCTGTCTACACCAGCATCACTGTATTTTCTCCAAAATAAAAAGTGCTCTTAAGCCAAAACCATTTTTTTTGCCATGTGAGAGTATAGATTATATTACTTATTTGTGTTGGATCACATCTAAAATCTTTTTGTAACATCACTTAGTGGCTTTCTAACCAATGCTCCCCTGTGGGCATCAAAGTATCATCAGTTAATCCAGAGGAGAATGGCAGAAGGTTCACCAAGAGTTATGAGAAAAGGTCAGTCTATCTACCAGGTCATTTGTGGGACTTTCTTCAATTCACTCACAGTACAGAAGTTTGCTTTTCAAACACTGGTTGGAGATTATAATATAATTTTCTACCATCTAGCTCTTCACAAAAGCCTGGATGAGAAAAGTTCATTTAGGGAAAATACTCATTTTTGGTAATTTAACATTGTCATCAACACAAATCAGATCACCAGAGTTTGCCACATAAGCCTGATTCACAGAATCCCTTTCACTCAGTAGCATTAAATATTAAACCAAGTACCATTTCATAAAATGAAAACAAAACCATGACCATGTGTTTGCTGTAAAAATGTTACCAAATATAATGTCCAATGAATAAACAGGATCTCTTAGAAATACAGTCAATTGAAAAATTCAGTCTAAAATTTATAACTGGAAAATGTTTATTTCATACAATAAAGTAGTGAGGCTTTTCTCCTCTTATCTGGTGTATTTAAATTTACCATGTTTGGTCTTTTGTTGGCTGACGGGAGGTCCAGAGTCAGGTTTAGAAATTTAGTCATATAAGGAGTTCCCGTCATGGCTCAGCGGAAATGAATCTGACTAGCATCCACAAGGACGCAGGTTCAATCCTTGGCCTTGCTCAGTGGGTTGGGGTTCCGGCGTTGCTGTGAGATGTGGTGTAGGTCTCAGACGCAGCTTGGATGTGCTGCTTTGGCTGTGGTATAGGCTGGCAGCTGTAGCTCCAATACGACCCCTAGCCTGGGAACCTCCATATGCCACGGGTGTGGGCCTAAAAGGACAAAAATAAATAAATAAATAAATAAATAAATAAATAAATAAATAAATAAACCCACACACAAAAAGAAGTTTAGTCATACAAACAGCATTAACCACCATGACTAGCATTTTTGAATTCCTGTTTTTTTCCTCAGTCCTTATTTTCCATTCCTGATTTATTAATTCCATTGAATATTGCACTCTTCTTTTTGTAAGCTCATTATCCATTTTTGAAAGAACAGTAGTATAAATTCAGGAATTTAAAACATAACCTTCATGCTGTATTTATCAAATGACTATCAGGCCCAAGAGTGGCATTAAAGAAATTCTAAACCAGTTACAATACAAGCAAAACAAAAATAACACTACCATGAACTAAGAGATTTTATTTCATTTTTATATTTACTTATGTGAATATACCCTTCACCTAAAGTTTGGAATAAATATGTATATTTCAATAATTAATTTGCACTTATGGTGAAATAGAGATTTAGTTATTGAGTTAAAAATCATCTGAACTATCTCTTCCTTTAGTGGATAAACTCAAACCTAGTTCTCATTGTTTTCTCAGATGGCATAACTGTTTTAAAATGTTAGCATGAGGCTTTTATAAAGAAGACATATTTACAGACAATGTACACTGACTTTTTTCTCCCCAGGTCTCTTCAACTCACAGCAGGACACTAATTTCTTCATCTTGATGAGCAAAGTTTCCTTAGTGCCCCAAGGGAGATGGTTCAAGTTGGAGCAAATATCTTATGATTAATGTACACAACTTTTTTCATATTACAACTCAGAATTGGCATTTATATTGGATGAAATGTATTAACTCACAGAGGAAGAAGACGATTTGAAAAAAGATTAAAAACAAAGAATTCAAATTCGTTCAGTTTTGTAGTTAAAATTCTAGGCAGGATAGCAGAAAGAACTGACTCTGGTTTTTTCTTTTCTTTTCTTTTTTCTTTTATGTGTATTTCTCTCCTGTATTCTTTGCCTTAAAATTACTCAGGAAATCTACTTGCTGCAATGTGGTGTCTTAAGTGACTGAGTGCAAGCCCTGAGAGAATCAGTCAGTTCCTTTTCCTTCCAATGAAGATATGGATTGATGCATACATTTTTTCTCCTGGATTTATTGCTTTAATGACCTGAACCATTTGCTTAGGCCTCGTTTAGCAGACATGAGCAGCAGTGGTGGTGATTGCAGCTTGAACAATTTCTTGAGTCTTGCTGATGTTGTTCAAAGAATCTGATATTCTGAATATTGTTCGATTCATCATAGCTAGGAGGATGGAACCTAAAGGGAACCACATACCCAGTGCTATTGGTACCTACTTAGCTCTTTTCTTGCTTCTGTCTTCTCTTTTAAGGAAAATGATCAGTGTAGAAAACATAATGAAGGCCCAAAGGGCTGCAAACTGACAAGCATATTCCTAAGGATTTCTATTTTTCAATAATAAGGCTTACTTATCTAACCTTAGGTTAATTCACTAAACCTACTTAAAGGCAATGAAGCATTATTTCCTTTTAAAAATTGAAACATGTCACTAATTCACTAATTAATTTTGACCCCCTTGGTTTGTTCATTCCTTCATTTATAATCCAGAATGTATTTGAATCTATGTACCACTAACGAGGCTAGACACTCAGATTGCAGCAGTGGGAACAACACATTCCCTCCACTTATGCAGCTTATACGCTATTAGGGAAAATGAATTTTGAACAAGTAATTACCCATGAGTTGAGTAATATGAGGGAGAAGTACAAGGTGCTGTGAAATCTTGCAACAGAATGTTTTAGGTTGAGTTTCCCAGATGCAAACACTGAGACAAGGATTTTTGTGTTTGGGAAGAGCTCTCCAGAGAAACCAGGAAGGAAATGGGGGTAAGCAAGGAAAGAGGGGGAGGATGCCAAGGAAAGGCACAATTTCTGGCAGGTACATTCAACCTGATGTTGCAAGGAGACTCGAGTGTAAATCGTCCTTGGCAAGTAAGCTGGGTGGTCATCCTGCTGCACCACTGTCCCTTGTAAAGGACCAGATGTGGAGCAAGGCAGTGGGTGTGGTGGTGGTGAGAATGTAAAATCCAGGTACTTCCAGTGTTCTGCATGAGTGGCTGTGGTAGCCTGAGGACAGTAGGTCACAGTAGATTGACAGATGTAGCCCCTGGAAGGCAAAACTGCATAAAAGCTGGGAGCAGGGCGGGCAGACAGAAACAAGAAGGGATCCACAGAGGCTCTGTGCATAACATGAACACTTTCCATTAGTGTTGCATCTCTTGTCTTGCTCTGATCATTCACGTCTAACAGTAAATATGCCTACACCATGTCACTGCTGCCATTTCTGACTGGTTCTAATGCTTGTTTAATCTTTTTGAACTAAAAAAGCTGGTTATGCTTCCTCCCCATTAGCATATCTTGTAAATTTGTTTTGTTGAAAGGTGGACGTGATGCACTGGATAAGAGGTGGTGATAGGTGTGGTGGGGAGGGGAAGCATTCTGTGATGCTTACGACTCTTAAAGTGAGACTGCACTCCTGGAATGTGGATTTTACCAGTGCTTCTCATTTTTTTTTTCCTCCCTTACATGAGACAGGATGGGATGTAGCTGGGTATTTCCCTTTACCTGGGTAGCTTGGACTCTGATAAAGCCCGAACAAATTAGGCTCTGGTAAAGCAATTTCATCTGAGGGCAGGCCTTATTAAGAATAGCAGCATGCTCTAGTATATCTCCTCCCCTGCCGGAGGCATGATGAGGTTTTGCTCTGATATACACTGTGAGGACCTGTAGAATTCCTGGAGGAAAACTAACGAAAATGTGGGGGCACTACCCCCAGTGGCTGGGCTGGAGTTTTGAACTCTCAAACTTGCTCATGCTGAGCCTCCAGCAACTCATCAATTAGTTTTTCCTACACCGCACTGGTTCCTGTGGAGGTTACTGCTGATGGGTTTCTTCTCCAGTAAGTTGTGATTCTGTCTACCTGCCTATCTATCTTTCCAGTTTGGGGGGGCAGTGGTTTGTGACTCGTGACCTCACTTCTCTGATGGATCTAAGGAGAGATGCCGATTTTTCAGTTCGTTTTGCTTTTTTAGTTGTTAGAGTGGAGTGATGACTTGGAAGTGTCTTATATACCAGATAAGAAAGCAGAAGTCCAAACTCTGCTTTTTAGAGTTCCTGATCTATTTAAGTCCACTCTTTGGCTATATATTTTCCAAGTGGTGACATCTCCATCCTTCTGGTTGCTCATGCCAAATCCTTTGAGCCATCTTTGATTCCTCTTTTTCTCTCCCTCACTCCTAAGCTGTCAGCAAGTCCCATGGCATTACCTTTAAAATGTATCTGTCTATCCCATCACTTCTCATAATATGCACAGCTACTTTTCTGGTCTATGCCACCATATCCTCTCACCTGGAAAACTGCAGCAGTTTCCTATCTGATGTTCCTTTCAGTCTTGCCCTGACTCTCTACAGTTTAGTCACGACAGCTACAGCTTGTTAGATTATGGCACTCCTTACTTCAAAACCTCCAATAGCTTTCCATGCTACTTAGTAAAAACAAGTCTCCTTACTATCTTCTGATCTTTTCTCCTATTACTTTTCCCCTCACTCACTCCATTGCAGGCTGGCCTTCTTTCTATTCTTTGAACACATGAAATATCATTCCACTTTATGTCATTTGCACTGGCTGTCTCCCTTTCTCTTGAGAATGTTCTTTTCCGAGGTAGCCACAGCTAACCTCTTCAAATCCATTGAACCTTTCCTCAAATGTTATTGCAAAGAGGTTTCTCCTTACAACTCCATAAGCTTGCAGCCCTGCCCCTACTCCTGTTCCCTCCTTCTATCCTCTATTCTTTTTTCTTAGCATTAACCACCTTATTACATACTGGCATATCATTTTCTTTTATTTATTAGGTTGTATATAGAATATAAGCTCATGAGGTCAGTGGCCTTTTTCAGTTCATTCATGTGTCCTAAGTACTCGGAACAGTACCTGGAATATAGGAGGTGTCCAATCTATTTTTTTGGATGAATATATTTATTATTTACAGATTTTTAGAATAGATTTTTATCGACTGCAAAATAACAGTTTGAATATTTAATATAGTAGACAAAGGAGTGAGGTATGCCCATCAAAGTCAATGGGACTGAAATTAGATAAAATCTTTCTAGTGTCCAAATGTAAAGAAACTAAACTGATAACAACAAAAACAAAATTCCATAAAACCAATAAAGTACAACAAAAATCCACTCCTATGCTGTCACGGTGTGTTTTATCACCATAACAGCTGATTTACATCGCAAACTCTTCTACAGAAAGTGATTTCCATGGAAATATACCCAATTTCTAGCTTTTTTGATATGAGCACATAAAAACAACATCAGAGACACCCTCAAGCCACAGAAAAACCATAAAAAATTAACAAAACATTGTAGCATGAATATAATTTATATATGACTATAAATATAGTAGTATATCTGAAGACATACACTATTCTCAGTTTAAAGTTAAGCAATTTATACTGAAGTACAAATTATTAAATACTAATGCTTTAAAAAATACACAGCAGTCTAATATTTTCAATCTGCATTTGAAATTAAATACCCAAAGCATACTGACACTTTATATGCAAGTGTTAACTTACTATGTTGGTTCTGATTTCCTACAGAAAGATTTCAATCCTGAGTGAAAGATCAATGGCATCCAGTAGGGATTCTCTTTAATTAACATTTCTTTCAAGGTCTACAGGGACTCTTCTGACTAGAGAAGCAACTAACATTTTATTTTGACAGTTATTTGAATAACAATAACTAAGAGGAGGCTCTTAACACAATACATTTTTTATTTTGGAGAAATAATCTTTTGATAAATGCATTTTGTATAGCTTTAGTAGAATTCAGTGGGGCCACCATAAAAAAAAGGGAGTTATTAGAAGATATAAATTCATTTCATTTTTCAAGGAATGCTTTTGCTGGTTGATCATACTGGGGCATCCAGTTTTCTCACAAGTAGTGAACCACATTTTTTCACTGGTAAATCGAGCCTACTCCACTTTCCAATTCTTCCTTCCAAGTTTTCCAGATAAATTACTGTCATTATTTCTGTTGTGTCTGTGTATTTTGGAGCAACTATTGTTGTGAGGCTCTTGTCTCTCTCGCCTCATTTAGAACCAACCCTAAAGTTGTTTTGGAAGTCCCTAGAAGATCACATCAGTAACATGATGACAGATCCCATGGCTACTTCTCAAACCTGTCATCCAATGTACCAAAGCTGTATGGGACTAAATCCTATACTCTAGGTAGAATCTGGCACTCTGCTTTGTATATGTGTAACACAAAAGCAGCCTGAATTGAATTTCAGTTCCTCCTAAGGGTTTAATCTTTCCTCTATACTCCCCCTCAGTTTTCACTTCCATAGGATTAGAGTGGATGGCAGCTGGAGTGACAGGCAAAGGTGACACCATACTAGGCTTAAGACATTTAATGTATCAAGCTTGTTGTGACTGGTTTCATCTTCCCTTAGAAATGATGTTCTTGGAGTTCCTGTTGTGGATCAGTGGAAATGAATCTGACTAGTATCCATGAGGATGCAGATTCGATCCATGGCCTCGCTCAGTGGGTTAAGGATCCAGTGTTGCCCTGAGTTGTGGTGTAGGTCACGGAAGCTGCTCGGATCTGGCATTGCTGTGGCTGTGGTGTAGGCCAGCACTATGGCTCAGATTTGACCTCTAGCCTGGGAACCTCCATATGCTGAGGGTGCAGTCCTAAAAAGACAAAAGAAAAGATGATCTTGACCTGAGCCACCGGCCCTGACTAGGTCTGAATGGACTGCAGTGGTTATATTGTAGAGCCTTGTAAATTGGTACGAACATTTTGTAGGTATGTGAATTTAACTAAGGGTATTTCAAAACCCTCAATGGTTAATAATCATAACAAATTAGCTTTCTGTCCCCTCTTGAAAAAATGTCTAGCTTGGAGATCCCATTAGTCTTGCAGACATGCTGGGGAATATCTGAATTCTACAGTTTTTTGGTTTAAATTGGAATAATCCTCCACTTCCACCCCCACTCTTAATACCACATTGATACAAAATACTTGATAGGTAGCTGGCTACAGCAAGAGGTCATATCTGATAATGTTTTAGGAGAACTGCTTTAAAGGCAGGCAGAGCTGGACTCAGGTTCCAACTCTTAATACTTTCTAACTAGCTTTGGGCATGTTACATAGCATATCTAAGCCTAAGTTATAAAATGCATATAAGAAGTATACCTATCTCATAGGGTACAAAATATACAGAAAACTACACACTTAGACTACAAAGTAAATTTATGCTTCAGAATAAAAGTAGGTATTAAAAATACTTTGATGGATTGATTGTTATATATCCCCAATAATACTCAAAAGGCAGAGAGGAAATAACAGCCAAAGAGTGGATCCAGATACAAAAAATATTCCTGTACTTACAAAGCTTTCCATTCCTCCTGTATCAGGCAAAAAGAAAAAAAAGAAAGAAAGAAAGAAAGAAAAAAGACACTAGATATTTAGAAACACATATTCAGGCTTTCTCTGACTTAAACTCAGATTCTCCTAGATTGGGCTCTTCACCCTTTATATGTGTAAAAGGATCCAGACACTTAAAGAGCAGAAACAAAAGAGAACACTTACACAGACTCGTCCTTGAAAGAAAACTAGGTAACTGGGTGATATACAATGAATGAGGGAGGAAGTGATAGAAGTCAGAGGGAGAAACAGGGGCTGGATGATATGGAGTCTTTAATCCCTTGTGAGGAGGCAAATTTTGCTCTTAGTGTGAAGGAAAACATTTCGATGACTTTTTATAGAGGGGTAATGTGATCTGGTTATAGTTTTTAAAGGCCTGCTAAGTAAATGGAGGAGGTCAAGAAAAGAAGGAAGGAGCCACTTGGGACTATTTCCTGCAACGTCTAAGACAGTGTCACTGTCACCTAGAGTTCAGGGAGAGCAGAGATAGTCTGAGGAGTTAGAATGGGCAGGACATGCTGGTGGATTGGATGTGAAGGTGAGGGAGCAGGAAGTCTCAACAATGACTCCAGGTTTGAGAGGGTGGCCTCCCCTGCCATTTTCTGAAACATGGAAGGCAGCTTTGAGGGAGAAATTAGAGTTCTGTTCTGGACATATTCCTAAAGTCCATCAACATTTAGAGGCCCAGTGGAGGAAGATCTCTTCCTCACCAGCTGTAAAGTGGCTGAGATTGAAGGAAATTCAAATATATGAAGCTGGAGTTCCCTGGTGGACTAGAGGTTAAGAATTCAGTATTGTCACTGCTGTGGCTTGGGTCACTGCTGTGGGGCAGGTTCAATGCCAGGCCCAGGAACTTTTGCACGCCATGGGTGTGGCAAACAAACAAACGAACAAACAAAAAACAAAACACCAACAGGTAAGTGTGAAGCTAAGAATCAAAAAAAGGAGAGGAGAGGACTTTTAGAAGAAGACTGTGGTTAGCTGTGTAAAAAATGGCCATCAGTGTTATTCTTATTACGGAGAAAACATTTCTATTGGGGCCACATGTTCCCCTCCTATCACAGGGAGCCCCCTCAATTGCTCTTTATATCACCACACTCATTTTATTCAAATAATTTATCCCAATTGTTAAATTTTTTGTTTAATTGTTCCTTATGGTAAGGATCTTATTCTTAGATGTTTCATAAAGGCAGAGGTTCTGTGTCTTTCTATCCACACTGTATTCTCTGTGCCTAAAGAGTTCTTGGCACAGAATAAATGCTCAATTAATACCTGCTAAATGAATGAATGAATGAATGAATGAGTGACTGTATGTTGAGTGGCTTCCTATTCTTTACATCATCAGGATGTCCTTTTCTCTCTTCTTCTCTGTTCTTTCCTTGATGGTCTCCTTTAATACAATATATTAAAACAGATATTTTCAACCATTTATATTATTTGCCTCTTCCTTCTGTCTTTTGAAGATGGTAAGAGACATCTCATCTCTGTTTTACGGATGCAGCAACAGAAGAGTGGAAAGAAAACTGAACCCATACCCAGTAACCCTGACTTCCCACATGGGTTTACATTTTTATTATCTGTGTAAATCTAAGCAGGTTTCTAAGTTATTCTTAACCTCAATTTTCTCTCAACTGAAAAATGGGGATAGTAATATTAAACCAACCTCAAAGCTTTATTATAAGGATAAACACAGTGTGGTATGTGTAACAGTAGTAGTAATAGCAATAGTAGTAGTGACAGTTATTATTTGAATACAATATAAAGTAACTTCACATTCAGTTGAAGGAGAAATTTGAGCCTGGAAATTGGTTTATTGGACAAATCCTTTAACAACAAACACTATTAAAAATAAAAATCCCCATGAAATGAAAATTTTCTCAAGCCTCGATCTGCCACTTGCTTATTATCTGAATTTTGCTTATCACAATGGAGCTATATTATTAAAAGAGGCTTCAAATACTATTTCCTGGAAGTCTACTTGACCCAATTCCATGAACCAGAGAGGAGCCACAGGACCTGTCATTTTATTAGGAAACTGAGCCATATTTGGAGGAGACTTGGTGTTTTTACTGAAAATCATGAGGATCAAAATATGCTACCACAGAAGTTAAAATATTTTATATTCTTTCAAATGAGAACTTGTGGCAGCACTTAAAATTCTTAAAGCAAAGGAGTTCCCATCATAGCTCAGTAGTCAATGAACCCGACTAGTAACCATGGGGACACAGGTTCGATCCCCGGTCTTTCTCAGTGGGTTAAGGATCTGGTGTTGCTGTGAACTGTGGTATAGGTTGCAGACGTGGCTCAGATACTGCATTGCTGTACAGCTCTGATTAGACCCCTAGCCTGGGAACGTCCACATGCTGCAGGTGCACCCCTAAATGAAAGAAAAAAAATTCTTGAAGCAAGATAAAAAATTCTCCAGATCTTGAGCCTGACTTACACTATAGAGAGACAGAGAAAGCAGTGCTCACTTCATGAAATTTCTGGGCTCCAGAGACGTGGGCCTCAGTTCTGAAATTATGCCCATGGGTACCACCTTGCAAGAATATTACCAAGCACGCACTAAAGGACATTAAATAACATGACACACTCTAACTTTTTTCCCTTTTAGGACCCTTCTCTTCTTCCTGTCACTGTAAAATAAGAGTAAATCTTTACTCAGCTTGTACATACTTCCTCAGTTTGGTCATACCTAACAGCCTGGCCCTTGAACAGTACGTCGGGCAAGTACTATAGCTTTCTATGGCCTTCTGAGAGAAAGCTTATGGTGGGGCTTTCTTTTTCTGAAAACTTGAGTTTGGCTTCTGCACTTACAGATTCCAAGCTTCTTGAGGTCATGAACTCTAGGCCAGTTTTCTTTCACTACATAATAAACTATACCAAAACTTAGTAATTTAAAACCACAACCCATGATTCTACAAGCCACTGGACAATTCTGCTGATCCCAGCCGGAATCCTTTCAGGCTCTGAAATCAGCAGCTCTACCCTTGAAGTTCACTGGCTATGGTCCTGGGTCCCTTGTTTCTCTCCATCTGCCCTCTTATTTCCCAGCACAAAACACCCAGGCAGGACTTCAAGAGACCGAAGGACGGATGCACCGCTTCTTGAAGCCTAGGTTTGGGACTAACTAGCACATCATCACTTCTGCTGCAAGTCCTAAGGCCAGGTCAGATTCAAGGGGTGGAAAAATATTCTTGAGTTCAGGATAGGGATAGCTGCGAGATCCCATTGCAAAGGGTGTGAATATTAGGGAAGAATGGAAAATGGAGTCAATTTAGCAATTAATTTATCATAAACTGTGACTTGTTTGTGATTATGGCTCCAGTGCCAAGCCCACCCAGTATTCAACCCATAGGAAGTACTCAATAAATAATTACTGAAGGAGTAATGGAATGTTGTACTTGGGCCTGAGCCCTGAGCCTTCTCTTATTTCTCACTGTGATCTCTGATTGTATCACAGATTGAAGCCACTTGGTCTCTCTTCCCCTCTTCCTGTGAACTCTCCCTGGTCTTAGCTAAGCCATAACGCCAGCCAGAAAACTGCCAACATAACCAGGACAATACTGAGTCATCATATCATTACCAAAAAACAAGCATAATGAAAATATTTTCATTCTATGCAGATTTGAAAACTTAAACTGCTTCCTTCACATTTGAAAATGGGTAAGAGAATTAAACACCACAAATCGATGCTTTACAAGGATGGGAAAAAGTATTTTGCTACACATTTGTATCAAACCTGTCTTTAGGTTCGTTACATATAGTATATTGTTTAATTCTCACAAAACTATAGATATGATTAGTCCCATTGAAAAGATTAGGAGAGGCAAAATAACGTTCTCCCAAGCACTCAGAAATTAAATGACAGAACTGACTCTTGGTCATGCCCTTTCCTCTGCAGGATGTGTCCTCTCAGCTTTACTTTTGCATCCTCTGTATCTGGGACAAGAGTAGAGCTGATGAAAGGCACTGAAAGCCCTGATTGTCTGAAAATGAGTTAAGGACAAAATGGTAGCCTGAAGTGATGCCTGAATCTCAGTGAGACGCCAGTCATAGAACCATTAGAAGATGAAAAACACTTCCCTTTGGTCACAGAGTAACTATTTTGTTCATGACATTGACAAATTCTCTTTCCATTAAATTTAGCCCCAAACAGCAACAATTTAAAAATGTGCCCTTTACCATATCTCTATCATAATGACCTCAAAGGCCCATTCAAATTCCTTATATGAACCAGAATGTTGTTTCATCAAATCTTTTTGAAATACGTAGGAATTATTTGACAAGATAGTGTGAATACTGAACTGAGAAGTCAAGAGACCTATTCTAATACCAAATCTTATGTAACTTCGAGCAAAATCTCTCATACCTCTGGGCACCATTCTCTTAATAGAGCAAATCAAAATTCAAACAATTATCGTTATTGGACTAGACCTATACCCTCAGTGCTCACTACCTCTAAACATCTCTTGAGCTAGTTACTTTTCACACATAAACTTCCAAGCTTTAGATCCCAAGACCACAGCTTTTTGGATCAGGACCAATCCCTGCCCCAAAGAGCAGCCTATAGGATGGCTGGTGACCTTTGCCCAAACAGAAAAGGCTATCCTAGATGATATTCCTGGCCACATGCTCCTTCTGCTAATGTGTTTCCAACTGAATTAATTCCTCTAACACATTGTATATGCCAACTACTCCTTTGAAAATAAATCTCTCCAAAATACAGGTAACAACAATAAAAATACAAAACAAATTAGCCAAAATTGCAAAATAGCCAAAGGCCTTGAAAAGATATATCACCAAAAAAGACATAAAAATGACCGAAAAGTACATGAAACAATGTCATTAGGGAACTGCAACACAGAACCACAGTGAGATACCACTTCATCCCCACTAGGGTGGCCATAATAAAAAAGATGGACAATATAAGTGTTTCCAGGAATATGGAGAAATTAGAACCTTTATAGATTGCTAAGTGGGAATGTAAAGAGTTTGGCTGCTTTGGAAAAAGTTTTTCAGTTGCTTGAAAGGTTAAATATAGAGTTACCATATGGCCCGCTAATTCCATTCCTAGTTAGAATACCAAAGATAATGATATATGTATTCATACACTTGTACACAAATGCTCATGGCAGCATTACTGAAAATAGCCCCCAACACGTAAATAATCCAAATCCATCAACTGATGAATACATAAATAAAAAGTGGGCTTTTATTCAGCTTTAAAAAAGGATTAAATCACTTACATACTCTATAACGTCACAAACCTTGAAAATATTATTCTAAGTGAAAGAAGCCAGATACCAAAGGCCACATAGTGTATGATTATGTTTCATTGAATGGCCAAAATAGGGAAATCCAAAGAGAGAGAAAGTAGATTAGTGGTTGCCAAGTGTTGGGGGAAATGGGACCCAGGAGGAATAGTCCTTATTAATGGCTACAGAGTTTCTTTCTGGGTGATGAAAAGAAATTTGAATTAGATAGTGGTAATGACTTTACACATTTTTCATATACTAAAATATAATGAATTGTACATTTTTAAAAAGATAATGGCATGTGATTATATCTCAATATTTTGAGGTTAAAAAAACCCTTGTTTCATAAATATTGGTATTATCTTTTGGTATATATATTAGGAAACTAAGATTATAAAGTTTAAGTGACTTACTCTAGGTCTCATAATTAAAAACACACAGGTGTTTACTCATATTTTATGCCTCCAAAATATGTGTGCAAAATAGTATATATGCATGTACCTATGTAAATATCCTTATATGTAAAAAAATGCATGTATATTTTGCAGAAGGATATACATATCATTCCATTAATTTCTATTCAGTTATAGCCATTTATTGAGTCTAGTCTGTGCTAGGCACTGAGGATAAAGAAATAAAAAAATTCCCCTGGCCCATGATTACTTTACTGAGTAACTTTAGTGAATTCCTTGAGCTGGTAACTGTGAAAGACACAATGAAAGAGGAAAGTCTGCTCTGGACCTTTATGTAAGTCTGCTCTGGACCTTCCCACATTTGACCAACAAACAGAAACATCTCACTGCTATCATGAGACCTCTGTGTTACTGACCTGTACTCCTTAAACACTTTCTTCCTTTCACTACAAACTCTCTCTTGGTCCTGCCATTGACCCTACCTCTGCCTCTCTATAAAGGGAATCTGTCTGTCCTTGAGCTTCCTACACCTCCCAGATGTCACCCAGTTTCTCTATGGCAGCACTATTAACATTGAGGATCAGATCATTTGGGGGACTGTCCTATGCACAGCAGGATACTGAGCTGCATCTCTGGCTCTACCCACTGACGGCAGTAGCAACCCCTTCCCCAGCGGTGACAAGCAAAATGTGTCCAGACATGGCTATGGCCCCTGGTCCCTAAGGGGTAAACTGGTTAAGAATCGCTGTTACATGTACTCTATGGCTTTTCCAGGCCAGAACTTAGAAAGCTGCTTCTTCTAAACCACGCCTCTCTAAATCAACCACCAAGAGCAGTGCACAACCACTCCAGCACTAGGCTGCCGGGGAAGATGTGGGTTATATTCCTTTAAAACCTGTTTTCTGTACTATTCCTCAAAAGCACCAAATTTGCTCTTCTTGGTTCTAAGCACAGTCAAGCATAGTATGTCTCCTTCTAAAGAGCTTTCTCTACCCCCAGAGGAATGCCCTTTAAGGATTATGGGTTCCTGTGGAGAGGAAGTAGAACAGGCCGAGGAGGGCTTCTAATCGTTAGATGTACTGACTGGTCCAGTCCGACTCTGCTCTCCTCCACCCTCTATACAAGCATCAGAACGAGGCAGTGTGTAACTAAGGGGGCGGCCTCAGCTGAAAAGACTGAGAGTAGGAAGGAACAGGCTTGTGTCAGGCCCTGAGTTGAGGTGTTCTGGGTCTAAAATCCTGAGTGCAGTCAAGGAGGGTTCAATCCACCAGGGGCAGGACACGTGAGAAATAAACCATAGGAAAATGCCTACAAAGCACATAGTTCTGGGTGAACCCCATGCTCTAGGACCTTTCTGTTAGAAGAGGCAGCCTATTCGAGCTAACTTTGAGGGAAAATTCTATTGTTACTTCCCTGTGGAGGGCCAGTTCTTGTCAAAATTGTGAAATGGGAGTTTCTATGATGGAAACTCTTATTTGCTTCACTTGGACTAATATGGGAACTGACTGGCTCACACTGCAGAAACAGAAATGGGTGGGCCAGGTTCAGACACAGAGGAATCCTCAGGTCTTTCCCTCCCTCTCTCTCCTCTTGACTCCCATGTTTGTGTTCTCTTAAGGCATACTCTCTCTCTCCTTGTGGTGATAGAGGGTCATCGATCAGCCTCTCACTTTCATTTTTATATCAATCCCCAAAAGAGCTCAGAGGCCCTTCTTGAGTTACATCTGCCCCTCCAGAACTACCACTGCATTGAGTCAAGAGTGGGGACAGATCCACTAGCACTATTTGATTTTTTTTTGTTTTTAGGGCCACACCCACAGCATATGGAAATTCCTAAGTTAAGGGTCAAATCGGAGCTGTAGCTGCAGGCCTACACCACAGCCACAGCAATGCATGATCCAAGCAACATCTGCAACCTACATCGCAGATCATGGTATCCCTTAACCCACTGAGCATGGCCAGGGACTGAACCCGTGTCCTTATGGATCCTAGTTAGGTTCGTTATCACTGAGCCACGATGGGAACTCTGGCACTATTTGATTTTGGAAGCCACAGGGGGCACAGGGATGCTGGGAAGGTAAAACAGAGAGGTACACTAGGTGGTGAATCAGCTTTATGGCTTCCCACTACCATCTTTATCGACCCTTCCCTGCAAGCCATTTACTATCCTTTCACTGCCCATCCACTGGCCAACATTCATGTCAGCTCTGCATGTATCCACAAGTACCCCATTTCCTGCCACTCTATACACTGTAACCTTCAAATCCCAGTCCCCAATGAAGATGGAATGCATAAATTTGGAGTCTTGGACATAAATGTTTGGAGACTCCTCTGAGGACAGAGGAAGGTCAGAGCCCATCATACTACCTAACATAGCACTTGTCTTATCTCAGAGTCAACAGGTATCATTTCATTCATTTGAATTATGTCAGAACTTCAGGGTCTCCCTGAGGGGAGTGCTTGCAAAGAATAGTCACCGAGTCTTAGAAAGCTTCTTGAGAAGTCTGGCATTTGCCTTATCCATTCAGACAAATCTAAGTTTAAAAAGTTTTTGGAATCTCAGCAGTAGAGGTCTGAGCTTGGAAGCAGAGCTCTTCCCAAGGCTGGGGTGGCCAAAATGGCTCCTCATGGCCCTCACCAGAGTGAAAATCCCCCAGAACCAAATCAACATCGCTAGGCTTTTTCTGTGCTCAGAGTTGGACCAGAGGACCAGCCAAGAGTGAGAAAACATACTGAACCCCAAGAGGCCTCAACCCATCTTTCCTCATACTCAGGAAAATATCGCTTTCCTTGTATAACTCTCACAGTTTCAATAGATTATTTTTTTAGTGCTGTGGGTTTTTTGATTTTTGTTTTTTTAATAGTAATTAGACCAGAAGGATTGTGAAAAGTCCTCTCAAAACCAGAGATATAAAACTTAGAACAATGTGCCTGGCTCTAGGCTAAAAGAGACTCTCCAATATGTCTTGTTTTCTTGCTGCTACATAACAGCTTTGGCCTGTGGGGTTCCAGCCAGGGACTAGTTAAGAACTAACACAGTAGTGATTGACAAAGGCCTCTCTCCTGAGTCTTTGAGGACTCTATCAGCAATGTTGATAGAGGAAGTCTTGAGGAGGTCTCTATCAGCAATGTTGACCATGTCTAATAAATGTACTTGAGAGGCCAAAAGAGTCATCTCTCTGGTTTCTACATTACACTGGAAAATACCTGAGGTTCTCAACCATTGCCACAAGTAGAATCACCTGGAAAGCTTTCACAATAGACCTATGCCCTCACTCTCTCCTCAGAAGTACTGATTTAATTAGTCTCAGGTGGAGCACAGACATTGCAATGTACTAAAAAGTTTCCAGGTGATTCTATTGCACAGTAAGTGTTGAGAACCTCTGATATATACAAAAAAATTGTATTGAGCTCTTGCTATATGCCAAGCAGTGCACTAAATTATTTAGAAGCATTGTCTCATTTAAGTCTCAAAACAACTCTGCTTGATAGTTACATTATACTCATTTTATAGATGAAGCAATTGAACTTAGAGGGATTAGTCATTTAAATAGCCCTTAAGTTTCAGAAACAAGAATCTGTATCTGGTCTTTATGGCCAGAGAGTCCACATATGTAGCAATTATGTTATACTGTTTTCTACTATATTCTGCTACCTTCTGAATAGGATTAGGGTAAGCAAATCTGGAACAAGAACAAAACACCATGTATGCTACCAAATGGGAGTAGGGGGAAATATCAAACAGGTTATGAAGGTTTGCCAAATACGAAACAAATAAAGGTTTGTTTGTTCTACCAGGCCTGACGTCACTTTCTTGTCCTCTTAAGTGCCATACACTTTCTTTTGCAGGAAAGAAAATGATGATGATCACAAGAATTACATGGCAATAATGTACACATATTAGTGACCTCACTCCTGTTAGATATGCAGAAAAATTCATTAAAAGAAAATACACGTACACACATAATACAGAGGATCTAAAAGAACCATAAAATGATCTACACCAACTTTTTAATTTTACATAGGAAGAGACTAGGACTCAGGAAAATGACTTGATCAATTTCACCCGTATTTGAAGAACCTGACACAAAGTCTCCTGATCCTAGTTCAGGCTACCCTTCCATATCTCCTCAGGTAGATGGATCAGTACTAGAAAATACACAACATGCTAAAATTGCATTCCTCCAACCTATGGCCATGACATTGCCGACTGAGCGACACTCGGAAAACGAAAGTCAAAAAACATTTGGCAGAGAGATGATCTTGAGAGAATCTCAGGGCTGTCTTCCATTACCTAAACTTGTAAAAAAGGTAACTTTTCCAGAATGTTTACTTAAACCATGAGGCCACTGAAGCCAAAAGCATTTAGGTTTTGCTTTCTCAGTGTTTGCCTAACTGGTTCTAGACTATCCCATCAGAATTACTCAGGATACTTATATCAAAATACATAATTGTGAACAATGAACCAGAGCTAACAAATAAGTACTTCTGTAGGTAAGGCTCATTTTGAAAAAGTACTCAGGTGATTCTGCTGCACTAGAACTTTTAAGAACCACTGATTTGAAGCAACAGACTTTTCTGCCACAGGTGGGCTCCCAGAAGGATTAGAATAAAATCAGTACCTTCACGACCAAAGCAGCTTTCTGATTTTCTCAGTTCTGATTCTTAACTCTCGCTGGAAGCCATGATATTCCACTAGGAAATCCCCAAGGCTCTCTAGATATACCCTAAGCCATCACGGAAGCCTAGATGAAAAGTTCTGATTCCCCTACCTTTTAATCTTCAGTGTTGGAACCAACAGAACAAGGCGACTTGAGTTCTCTGAATCCCTAGAGCCTGTCAGCTCATTGATGTCTTTTCTGCTGCCAAGAGGACCATCTGAAGAGGTAGGTGTCAAGCACTGGAGCTCAGCTCCAGCCCTGTCCTGTGGTGCTTCTTTCAACCAGTGGCTTCCTAAGAGTGAAATGCTGACACTCCTGCAGTCATATGCCATTTTTATACCTCTTATTGTCTCCAGGGGATTTAGCCTTTTTTTTTTTTTTTTTTTTTTTTTTTTTTTTTTT
The DNA here is from genome assembly GCA_004024745.2 of Catagonus wagneri. Taxonomy (NCBI): domain Eukaryota; kingdom Metazoa; phylum Chordata; class Mammalia; order Artiodactyla; family Tayassuidae; genus Catagonus; species Catagonus wagneri. The sequence continues at coordinate 13,423,117 of PVHT021183519.1, forward strand.
TTGCTTTTTAGGGCCGTACCTGCGGCATATAGCAACACTGGATCCTTAACCCACTGAGCAAGGCCAGGGATCAAACCTGCAACCTCATGGTTCCTAGTCAGATTTGTTAATCGCTGTGCCACAACGGGACTCCAATTTAGCTTTTTTAATTTAGGCTAGCATTGAAAATACGAGTGGAGACCTCTGATGAATATAAAAGGTCTTAGCTTTTCTTTTAATGTTTAATCAAAAGCAAAAATTTTAAAAAGCATCAGATGCTTGTTTTTTGGGGGGGATTTTTTATTATGATTAATTTACAACGTTCTGCCAATTTCTGTTGTACAGCAAGTGACCCAGTAATACATAAATATACATTCTTTTTCTCACATTATCTTCCATCATATTCCATTAGATATATAGCTCCCTGTGCTATACAGCAGGATCTCATTGCTCATCCATGCCAAAAGCAAAGAGTTTTCATCTACTAACCCCAGATTCCCAATCCATTCCACTCCCTCCCCCTCCCCTTGGCGAACAGGAGTCTATCTTATATGCCCATGATCTTTTCTGTTTTGTAGATAGATCATTTGTGCCATACTTTAGACTCCACATATAAGTGATATATGATGTCTTTCTCTTTATGACTTCACTCAATATGAGAGACTCTAGCTCCAGCCATGTTGCTGCAAATGGCATTATTCTGTCCTCTTTTAAGGCTGAGTAATATTCCATTGTATACAGGTACCACATCTTCCTAATCCAGTCATTCTCAATTAGCATTTAGGCTGTCTCCTTGCCTTGGCTATTGTGAATAGTGCTGCAGTGAACATATGGGTGCATGTATCTTTTGCAATGAAATTTTTGTCTGGATATATGCCCAGGAGTGGGATTGCTGGGTTGTATGGTAGTTCTATATTTAGTTTTCTGAGGTACCACCATACTGGTTTCCACAGGGGTTGTACCAATTTACATTCCCATCAACAGTTTTGGAGGGTTCCCTTTTCTCCACATCCTCTCCATTATTTGTTATTTCTCGATTTGTTGATGATGGACACTCTAGCTGGTGCGAGGTGGTACCTCATTGTTGTTTTGATTTGCATTAATTTAATAATTAGTGCTGTTGAGCATTTTTTTCATGTGCCTGCTGGCCATCTCTATATCTTCTTTGGCTAAATATGCTTATTTAGGTCTTCTGCACATTTTTCAATTGGGTTGCTTGTTTTTTTGTTGTTGAGTTGCATGAGTTGTTTGTATATTTTGGAACTTAAACTTTTAGTGGTTGAGTCATTTGCAAAAATTTTCTCCCAGTCTGGGGGTTGTCTTTTCACTTGTTAAAAAGTTTTTTTTTTTTTTTTTTTTGGTTTTTTTGCTGTGCAGAAGCTTTTGAGTTTAATTAGGTCCCACTGGTTTATGTGTGTCTTTATTGTCTTTATTCTAGGAGGTGAATCCAACATGATGTTGGTGTGATTTATGTCAAAGAGCATTCTGCCTATGTTTTCCTCTAGGAGTTTTATAGTGTCTTGCCTTACATTCAGGTATTTAATCCACTTAGAGTTTATTTTTGTGTATGGTGTTAGGTAATAATCTAATTTCATTCTCTTACATGCAGTTGTCCAGTTTTCCCAGCATGATTTATTGAAGAGACTATCTTTCCTCCACTGTATGTTCTTGCCTCCTTTGTCAGAGATTAATTAACCATAGGTGTTTGGGTTTATTTCTGGGCTTTCAACTCTGTTCCATTGATCTATATTTCTGTTTTTATGCCAGTACCATGCCATCTTGATGACCGTAGCTTTGTAGTAGAGTCTAAAGTGAGGGAGCCTGAATCCTCCAGTTCTGTATTTTTAGTATTGCTTTGGCTATTCGAGGTCTTTTGTGTTTCCGTACAGATTTATAATTGTTTTCTAGTTCTGTAAAGAATGTCATTGGTATTTTAATAGGGATTGGATTGAGTCTGTAGATTGCTTTAGGTAGTATTGTCATTTTGACTATATTGATTCTTCCAATCCAAGAACATGGTTTATCTTTCTATCTCTGGGTCATCTTTGATTTCTTTCATCAGTGTTCTATAGTTTTCAGAGTACAGGTCTTTTGTCTCTTTAGGTAGGTTTATTCTTAGGTATTTTATTCTTTTTTGATGCAATGGTAAATGGGTTTGCCTAATTTCTCTTTCTGATCTTTCATTGTTAGTTTATAGAAATGCAATAGATTGTGTATTAATTTTATATCCTGTGACTTTACCAAATTCATTGATGAGCTCTAATAGTTTTCTGGTAGTGTCTAGGATTTTCTAGATATAGAACCATGTCATCTACAAACAGTGACAGTTGTACTTCTCTTCAATTTGGATTCCTTTTATTTCTTTTTCTTCTATGATTGTCATGGCTAGGACTTCCAAGACTGTTGAATAGCATTGGTGAAAGAGGACATCCTTGTCCTGTTCCTGATCTTAGTGGAAGTGCTTTCTATTTTTCACCATTGAGAATGATGCTAGCTGTGGGTTTGTCATAAATGGCATTTATTATTTTGAGGTAGTTCCTCTTATAACCACTCTCTGGTGAGTTTTTAATCAGGAATGGGTGTTGAATTTTGTCAAAAGCTTTTTATGCATCTATTAAGATGACCATATGGTTTTTATCTATCAAATTGATAGATCTGCAGATAGTGAAGAATCCTTACATCCCTGAGATAAATCCTATTTGATCATGGTGTATGATCTTTTAAATGTATATTTGTATGAGGTTTTCTAATATTTTGTTGAGGATTTTTGCATCTATGTTCATCAGTGATATTTGCCTGTAATTTTCTTTTTTGTGGTATCTTTGTCTGGTTTTGATATCAGGGTAATGGTGGCTTCACAGAATGAGCTTGGGAGTATTCCTTCCTCTGCAGTTTTCTGGAAAAGTTTCAGAAGAAGATGCGTTAACTCTTCTCTGAATGTTTGCTAGAACTCAGCTGTAAAGCCATCAGGTCCCAGACTTTAGTTTTTTGGAAGTTTTTTAACCACATTTTCCATTTCAGTACTTGTGTTTGGTTTATTTATATTTTCTATTTCTTCCTGGTTCAGTCTTGGTAGGCTGTACTTTTGTAAGGAGCTGTCCATTTCTTCTAAGTTTTTCATACTGGCATTCAGTTGCTCATAGTAGTCTCTCATGATCCTTTGTATTTCTGCAGTGTTAGTTTAAACTTTTCCTTTTTTCATATCTAATTTCATTGATTTGCAACCTCTCCCTTTTTTTCTTGATGAGTTTGGCAAACGACATCAATTTTGTTGATCTTTTCAAAGTACCAACTTTTGGTTTCATTGATCTTCTCAACTGTTTTCTTTGTTTCTATGTTATTAATTTCTGCTCTATATGATTTCTCCACTTCTACTAATTTCGGGCTTTGTCTGTTCTTCCTTCTCTAGATGTTTAAGGTGTAAGGTTAGGTTATTTGCATTTGTTCTTCTTACCTGAGATAAGATTGTATTGCTATAAATTTCCCTCTCAGAACTGCTTTTGTTGTGTTCCATAGGTTTTTGGATTGTTGTATCTTCACTGTCATTTGGCTCTATGTGTCTTTTAATTTCCTCTTTGATTTCTTCAATGATCCATTGTTTAGTAGGGTATTGTTCACCTTCCAAGATTTTGTTGTTTGGCTGTTTTTTTTTCCTTGTAGTTTATTTCTAGTCTCATAGCATTTGATTGGAGAAAATGCTCGAAATAATTTCAATTTTAAAAAATTTATCAAGGCTTGATCTGTGGCCCAAGCTGTGATCTATCTTGGAGAATATTCCCATGTACACTTGAAAAGAAAGTACATTCTGTTGCTTTTTGGTGAAAAGTTCTAGAGATATCAGTTAACTCTATTTGGTCTAGAGTATCATTTAAGGCCTGTGTTTCTTTGCTGATTTTCTGTCTGGATGAAATGTCCATTGATGTAAGTGGGGTGTTAAAGTCCCCCGGTATTATTGTATTACTGTCAGTTTCCCCTGTTATGGCTGTTAGTAGTTGTCTTCTATATTGTTCTGCTCCTTTGTTAGGTGCATATATATTTAAAATTGTTATTTCTTCTTCTTGCATTAATCCTTTGATCATTATGTAATGTCCTCCTTTGTCTCTTTTGACCTTCTCTATTTTAAAATCTATTTCGTCTGATATGAGTATTGCTACTCCTGCTTTTCTATAATTTCCATTGGCATGTAATATTTTATTCTATCCCCTCCCTTTAAGTCCGTATGTGTCCTTAGACCCTGAAGTGGGTCTCCTGTGGATAGCATATATATGGGTCTTGATTTGAATCAATTCGGCTAGTCTTTTTCTTTGAGTTGGAACATTTAATCCATTTACAATCAATGTAATTATGGATAAGCATGTATTTATTGTCATTTACTTATAATTTTGGGGAGATGATTGCCATTTTGTGTTTTTTTTTTTCTTCCCTTCCTCTTTTTGTTTTCTTGTGATTTGCTGACCATGTTTAGTGTTATGTTTGGCTTGTCTTTTCTTGCTTGCTAGTTTAGATATCATATTTGTCAGTGGGTGATTTCCTATCTTTAAATCTTTGCCTTTACCAGTGAGCTTCTTCATCTTCAATATTCTTGTTTCTAATTGTGACTTTTCCTTTTCTGTGTAGAGAAGTTCTTTTATTTGACATCTCATAGTGTCTGCCTTTCTGTTTATCATCCTCTTGACAGTTGGAATGTAGGTGTTGAAGCAGGTGCCCAGTCCTGGAGTTCTCAGGGGTGGTAGTGGTTCACATGTACCTCTTTGCTGGGTAGGCTCTAGGGACTGTTCTCTGTAGATATAGGAGCAGGTTTCACTGTTCTGCTGGCACTTTCCTTGCTTGGCCACTCTAGAAATCTCTCTCTAAAGCCTCAGGGGGAGGGGCTTCTCCCTAATTGTTGCTCACAGGCTCTCTCTGTAACTGTAGGATGTGCTTCTGGCAGTCCCTCCCACTGCCTTGCTGCTGGTAGGAGTGCTCTCTGTAGTCCTGCAGATTGGAATGTGGGTTAATGGGCCTCCCCTGGTTCCCTTGGTGTGGATTGAGTGCCACTGACATGAGCCTTTACAGGGCCACTGGCAGGGATACTTTATCTTGTACTTTTTCTGGTCAAGCAGCCCACAGCTCTGTCAGAGAGAGGGTACCAGCAGCCCTCTCATGAAAATGGGTGCTGCCAGCAGCGGCTTTTATGGTGCTGCTTTGCTGGCAGGAGCTTCTGCAGATTCTCTCTGCAGAGCCAAGGTGCCTTTGTTTTCCTTGATCAACAGGGGGCAGGCACCAGCAGCCCTCTCAGGGGAATGGGCACCGCCTCTCTGGGCAGAACAGAGATGCCTGTGTTTTCCCTGCTCAAGCAGATCACTGCTTTTGCAGGGAGTGGCCACTGCCACCACCAGTGTTTCTGGTGCTGCCCTGCTGGTCAGAGCCTCTGCAGATTCTCCAATCTCCTAAAAAAGGAGAATCTAAAGTTTAATCTGATTGCTATCCCTAGTCCAAATCCAATCGAAATTGCCACAACACAGTATAAAAATATATTACAATGAAAACTTATTTTGAACAAACTATTAAACTAGAATTCAACCATCAATTGTAGCATTTGATTCTAGAGGGAGACACAGTAAGAAGTCTTCGCAAAAGCATGGCCCTATGGAACATATCCAGAGGCATGCTTCTGCTATGAAACTCTGGATCTGGCTGCTGCAGAATTGCATGACTTGAGTGGTTAAGGCTGGACCCAAATGGCTAGGACTGATGTATTTCCTCCCTCAGGAACTGGGATAGAGCTCACTGTGGGTTTGTCTGTAGAGACAGCTCTGAGGATCTAGGGCAGACAAATGTATAGACTAAGAAAGAAGTTGATGGTAACGAACCAACTTGGAGAATGCAATCATACACAGCATGCTGGTAGAATCAGTCAGGTGGGGGAAAGTCTCCCAGTTCCTTCCAACTGGAAAATAATTTTCTTTCTTAATCGTAAGACTTGTCATTTACTCTGAGCCAACTATCTGCAATCGAGTTTTCCCAGAACTGAGGGTGCAGTGGAATTCTGTGGCTAGGATGAGACACCTGCCACTGGCACCAGCACAAAGACATTTGGTACTTGGCCCGAAGGGCTGCCCATTGAACAGTTGACTGTGGAAGCCAGGACCATTCAGCTGAAAACTTCATCACCTTCCAGTTCTTTTAAACACAGACACTTGGGCTCCCCAAAAGTGCTGGCATTTAAAGGATACTCTGTCTTTAAAAGGCAGTGACTATTAACCACCAAAATGATCTCATTCACTTTTATTCTAGAAATATTTTAACATTAATATTTAATAATACTTAGTACTTAAACATGCCTCCCACATCTTCAGATGTTTAAATCTTAATACAAGACAATGTACTTAGTTGCAAAAAAAAAAAAAGATGCGTAAAACTGTTTGTTTAAATCTTAATATAAGACAATGTGCTTAGTTGCAAAAAAAAAAAAAAAGAGTAAAACTGTTTGCCCTAAATGTGTTTCCAATCTATTAGTAGTATTTTATACATACTAGGATGTGTATTCAGCTGTACCTGAATGTTCCCACTAGTGCAGACCCCTCTTTTCTTCCTTTCCTTCTTTCCTTCTGCTTTTTAGGGCCAAAACCTTGGCATATGAAAGTTCCCAGGCTAGGGGTCGGATTGGAGCTGTAGCTGCCAGCCTCCACCACAGAAATGCCAGATCTGAGCCATACCCGGGACCTACACCACAGCTCATGGCAATGTTGGATCCTTAACCTACTGATCAAGGCCAGGGATTGAACCTGCACCCTCATGGATACTAGTCATTACCACTAAGCCCACACAGGAACTTCCTAGTCTCAATTCTAGCACTATTTGTTTCTTTCATAGAATTACTTACAACTTATTTGCTTTAGCACAGTACTTATATATTGTCTTGCTTCCATATTATTGTAAAATCCATGAGGGCAGATAACACAGCTCTCTTGTTCAACAGTTTCTCCCTAACATTAGCGATAGTGTCTGGTGTACAAGTGTGCCCATAACTGTACATAGAATGAATGAAAGAATCCAATGTTTACTGTATGCCAAGTAAGTACTGTATGCCATCTCAAGAACTTCACAGTATCTTTTATAATCCTCAAAAGTTTCAATGTGATAGGTACCAGTATGATTCAATTTGTAGATGAGGGGACAGAGTAAAGGAGTTTTATGTGACCTCCTTAATGAAACTTGGTTAGTAAGATACAGAGCTGGATCCCGGTCTTTTGAATTTCAGAGCTCAGCATCTTAGCCACTGTATTATTTTCACAGCCTGTCAACTTTGGGGCATTTCTTTGCATTGGTTATATCTGTCTTTACTTTGCTTTTCTCTTTAGATTCTGACATTCTTAGTTTTTTCCCTGTATTCTTCAAGGTGCCTGCCCCAAGCAGAAAATATGCCTTTACACGTGGGTGTTTGGTGGGTGGAAAAGGTCTTGGAAGGTTTTGCAAGTAACCAACTCAGAAGCTTACCCTTTAATCTGAGTTTCTTTCTGAAGACCTCTCAGGAACGTGTGTTACTGGGTGGGACTGACCAAAACCACAGCACTGTTGGTATTATTCACTAAAAGGCTGGTAGATTCCAGTCATGGAACCAGAGTACTTTACTTATATTATTTATAATCTTCACTCTGATTTTATTTCCACTTCAGTTGAAAAATCAGATTCAGACAGGCTAAGTGATGTGCTTAAAGTTGCATAGCTAGTAAGTACTAAAGCTAAGGTTTGCTCTCAGTTTTTGTTGTCATTCAAAGTTGATGGTCTTTCCAATATTGCTATATATTTTCCCATGCTTCTATCAGCCAAATTTTTCTAAAAATTTAGGACTTAGTAGTTATCTGTAAATGTTATACTAAATTTATGTATAGATTTTAACCTAATTTGCAAGCTGACACATTTTGAAGGGTATTTTATCCACACGCTTTTATTTTCTGTTTCTTTATGTCAAATTACATATATCAAAATCAGTCAGAGACATCAGGGGTTGGGAAATTTTTGGGGAAAGTGGCAGAGTAAATATTTCATGCTTTGTGGACCATATGTCACTGTCACAACTACTCAATCCTGCTGCTCTAGTGTGAAAACTTTCATAGAAAATATGTAAACAATAAGTTTTTCTGTGTTTCAATAAAACCTTTATTGACACCAAAATTTGAATTTTTATAAATTTTCATGTGTCTCGTAATAATCTTTCATTTTTTTTGTATTTAAAAATGTAGAAACTACTCTTAGTTCATGAGTTGTATAGAAGTAGGCAGTGGATCCAATTTGACCTGTAGGTCATAGTTTCTGACCCCTAAGTTAGATCAGTATTCTGTGGGTTCCAGGATGGTTTTAATTTTCTTAATATTTCTTAAAATTCCAAATGGTCCTGGATGCATTTGATATCCCTAACTCACCAATTAAGTGGATTTTGAATTAAAGACAAATGATTTCTCTTGAACATAAATTACATTTGCTCTTCAGTTTTAAAAGGAGACAAAGCATAGGGGGAAATATTTTAATGATTAAAAGTCAGTTATAAATACCACTTTCATTGCCACCTACTGCTTAGAGTAAAATTGATTGATTCACATGTATATAATGCTCTTCCCAGAGAATCCTTTTACCTTTGAAATAACATCTTTGAATAGAAATAAATGTCAATGAAGTGGGTAAAATAAGAAGTGATATGGCTACTAAAATGAAAATTGTCTACAGTGAAATCAGGTGGCTTTAGTAGGGTAAACTAGGCCTCATATGGCCTTTACGTTTCATTATTAGAAAGAATTTGACACGAACTGCAGTCCTTCTCTCTCTCTTTTTTTTGAATCTATGTAATGGTATACCTTAAGCTTTAAAGAGATAGATATTTTACCTTTTGGTAAGAAAGATCGTGCACCTAAGCTAAGGTTCAGGCTGGTTGTGTCCGATGAACTGTGGTTCTGGCAGTGCTCAGGCTACCCTGCAGGAGCTGACTGACTTGGCAGCGGGCTAGGAAGCGTGTCTTGCCTGGGAAAGTGGAAGAGAGTGTGAACTGCTTCCTCTCTCAGTTCAGGAAGTCCTGAAGCCCACATCTGAGACCTAATAAGAGAACATTTTCTTCCACATTGATGCAAAACACAGTATGATTCACTCCCTGAAGGCTTGAAGTGAAGGCTGTGTGATTTACTGTGTGGAGGGTCTTTTGACTTGGGAGACACCAAGAAATTGTGGGTAAGGCAGCGGTCCCACATAGGGCAAGGGCAGCACTGACAGCTGCTGGGCCAAAGCTTTTCTTCCCAGTAGCTCTGAGGAGGACAGCCATCCCCAGAAAGACAAAAGGAAGAAGAAAGACTTCAGGGTGAGCCCATGTTGAAACAGCTGAGTCTCCCAGATGTTATCAGGTGAGACCACAGAGGTGCCCCTGAAACAGTGAAGTGCCTGATGTGACTTCATTTAATTCCATAGGCTGGCAGGGGTCTTGCAGGTCAAAAGATAAACAAGGAAGAAAAAGCCAGGAATAGCTATTGTGCTGGGTCATAGAAAACTTTCAAATAAAAAAGATTTAATATTTTTTAGTGGATTTGCATTTAAGATAAGGCTGGGAATGGCAGATTTGAGCTTTTTAAAAATTCAATTTCTTAGATTTTGAAATTGGAAACTAATAGTGCTTAACTTATAGAGTTTTTAGGAGAATTAATTTGTATCATACCAAGGAAGAGCAAAGCATAGTTCATGAACTTACAGATGTTCAACCAAAGTTAATTCTTATTCTTACTATTATTGGTAATGAAATTTTGGACTGTACGGTATAAACTGACTCTCAGAAGATAGCTGAATTCTCTGTCAAAACCTTTTCCACAAGCATTTTGGAGACACTGTTTCCAGGTAAAGTAGGTAGAAAAAAAAAATACGGCCTGGGAACTAGTGGAACTTCCAGTTGAACCTCTCTTCTTAAAGACCATTATATGGAATCAGACATTTTATGTATTTATTTTATCTATCCTTTTTAGGGCCACATTTGTGGCATATGGAAGTTCCCAGGCTAGGGGTCGAATCAGAGCTATAGCTGCTGTCCTACAACACAGCCACAGAAATGAGGAATCTGAGCCACATCTGCAAAATAAACCACATTTCACAGCAATGGCTGATCCCTGACCCACCTAGGGAGTCCAAGGATTGAACCCACATCCTCATGGATAATAGCTGGATTTGCTACCAGTCAGCCACAGTGAGAACTCCTGAAATCAGACATTTTAAACCCCATATACTACTTCAGATTATGAGAAAGTTTACAAGTCTGAATGCCTAAGTTTATGATATCACTTACCTTCCAAATGCTTCCAGTCATTGTCTCTAATTATTACAATAAGATATATGTAGAGAATAGGATTTGGGAGAACCATAATTTTGCAAAGGAAAAATGAACTAGGGTACGGTGTCCATGAAACAGCCACGACAGATCCCCATGAAGCTAGCCAGCCTAGCAGGCAGCTTTGAGAGCAGGCATATCTGTCTCTTCTTCTTGGACATCAAAAACATATTCATTGCCTTTGGATGAATACCCAGAAACTAGCTCTATAAGTTGATGGTTTACAATTTACATTGTCCTCTCTGTCCAAAGATTTGTCCTCATTTTCAGTTATATTGTGACACCCAAGTTTATACCATTCCGAATATTTATTGTTTTTTAAATTAATTTTTTATTTCGATAGCATTTCATTGTAGAAAACTTGGAAAAATGCACAAAAGCACACAAATCATCCATAAGCCTGCCTCCAACAATGAAAATTGTTGCTGTTGTGTTACCTTTTTAACCTCTTTTCCATATGAAGCATCATTATTACATATAATGTAACTTTCTTTACAAAATGGTATCGTGTGTAGACTTTTTTCCCCGCATGATGCTTATTTTCCTTCTGTAATATATAATGAGTCACAACATTTCCACAGTATTTAATATTCTTCAAGAGCATGATTTTACATGGCTAAATTCTATGAATGCACCACAATTTTTGAATCAATTTCCTGCTTTTTGATATTTAGGTTGTTCCAAATATTTTCACTATAATGACTAATGTTTGGATTAAGTCTTTTATATATAAATATTTGTGCATATCCTTGATTATTTTCTTATAAAATTTTTCTGCAAGTGAATTTTTTGGAAGAAAGGGTATATACACATTTAAAGTTTTATTTCAAGTGTTTCATAAGAAGATTGAATCAATGCATATTCCTTCTAGTGTTACATAAAAGCATTTGCTTCTCACACCTTGTTACCTTTGTCCCACCCTCGTTATACCCTTATTAACATATATATATTATCAGCACTTTATTATATATAATTTATATATATTTATTATTTATCATATATAATAGATATAATTTATGTTTGCTATGTATAATAACATATATAAAGTATCAGTTCGATAGACAGTAATGATATTTCAGGTATATTATTTTTATCTTACTGTAGTTAATGGTAAGAGATTAACATGATCATCAATAATTTATATTTCTTCCTTCATATGCTGCTAGTCTGAGTCCTCTGATTACTTTCCTTTTTGTTTCATTAATTTAATTATTAATCTATATGAACTCTTATATGTTAAACTTCTTAGCTTCTGTTTGTTTTCCCTCTTACAATAACATACATATATTTATTTCCACTAAATTCTCATTGCATTTTAATTTTCTTTATGGTTGTCTTTATTCATATAGAAGTTTTAAAAATGTGTGTAGTAAAAATATCATGCTTCCTTTCTGATTTCTTGCTCCACTTTTAATCTTAAAAAGCCTTTTGTCAACCTGAGAGAAAATATACATCACTTACATTTTATCTGCTATTTTATTAGATACACTTTCCCCCCTATTTAGCTCTTAAATCCCTCAAGTTATTCTATGACAGTGCAACATTTTCATTTGTATGTAAGTGGATTGCATTTGAGTCTGCTCCATCTTTACTCTCTTTTGTGTCTGTGGGCTGTCTGTGCTGTAGGGATATGCTGGCACTACACTATTTTCTATTTTACTGAATTGTCATGATTTCTCCTTATTTATTAAATTGACTGGCTTCTTTAAATTCCCTTAAAGTTGCAGTCTTGAAAGTATAATCCCACATTCTTTCTCCTTCATTTTCTTCTGCTTAGCAAATTATCTTGTGGAGGATTTTATGGATGCTTCTAGATCCAGCCCACAAGTGATTGAGATGGTGGGGATTCTAGCCTTCTTTTGAGCATCTGCTTCCTGCAGCAGCCCCTATCCATCAGCTTGACAAGCATGTGTATAGGACTCCAAGTCTAATAGTCACATTTCTTTTTCTAAAAGAGTTATATTTGTAAGTTTTTTTTTTTTTTGGTTAATCACAGGAGGATAATTTGGAATAATGTCTAGGTCCAGGTATCTGTTTTGTATATAGAATTCTAAAAATGTAGCCCTTACCCTAGAACCTATGACTGAATTCGATAAGATCACACCCATGAATATGTTATCTTCCAGAAGAGACTTTGAAGGTATAATTAAAATACTGATTAATTGACTCTAAGATATGGGGATTATCCTGGATTATCTGGTTGTGTTTAATCTCGTTTCATAAACCCTTTAAAAAGTAGAGAGTTTTTTACTGGCCAGCAGCAGAAGGGAAGTCAGTGATTAGAAGCAGGAAGAAGATTTGATGCTCAACTTCTGGCTTTGAAGATTGGGGGACCATGTGATAAGGAATCAAAGTAGCCTTTAGGAACTAAAAGCTACTATCAGGTGATGGCTAGCAAGGGAGTGGGGACCTCAACTTTACAATTGCAAGAAACTGGCCCATAAGCAAATAGCCAATAATCGAAATGAGACTGGAAGTGGATTCTTTCCCATAGCCCCTGGTTAAGAGTTTAGCTTGTCTGACACCTTGATTTGTGCCTTGTGAAACCCTATGCAGGAAACCACAGAAACTGTGAGAAATCAAGTGGGGGTAGTTTTAAGCCACTGAGTTTGTGGTAAATTGCTTTGGCAATAATAGAAACAACATACAATACCCACATTAGGGCTTTTATTTTCCCAAAGGCACAGATGACATATCACAGTGAGGGGGGTGTGGTGCAGACCATGATTTGGAGCCCATGTCTTCTTCAAAGGAGAACCCCCCAAAGAAGAAGCCCAAGTCACTGCAGTTCAAAGAAATGAGTGGGCAGGAGGACCCAGACCAAGGTGGCCAATGGCATCTCTTCTTTATATTTTTATTCCTTTAATAGGCAGCTCCGTAACTTAAACAGGGGTAGGCCATCTTCTGGAAACCCAGGCAATTTGTCACAGGGTTGCACTGCTGCCTTTTGAAGCCTGAAGGAGTTGCTACCATGCACCACCAGGGGCTTGCCTGGCAATAGTGATAAAATGCTTCATCTGCAGTTAGAACCAGAGGGGAGGTTTATGAGAATAAAACAGGCTCTGGTAACCCCTCAGATCTGTGACTGCAGGGGATAAAGTTGAACTTCGTTTCCAGGTGCTTCTCTCTGGAGTCCACCACAGCCTTCACTCTGTGTCATGCTCCCCACGCTGCTCCCAGCCAGTGCCTTGATTGTAATAGAGATACTCAGGCAGGGTTAGTCCTATGAGAGGCTGTTCTTTGGTGGGAGACGGTCTTGAGCATGACCCAGTGGCCATGCAAACTTTCCTTAGAATTGCCCTGTAGTGTAAAACACTTCCCACCAACCTTCCTTCCTTCCGTTGATCCTTCCTTGGGGTCAGACAGCCACTGCCATCTGAAAGTTCTCCTGGCCTATTTTGATTTCTCCTCATTTTCTCTCCCAGGCATTTCCCCTAATAAATTTCTTGCACATTTGGTTTTATCCTGATATCTCTTTATTTACTGGAGGGTGCAGACTAGCATGCAAGGTTTGATGAAGCAACTCCTTGGGAGTGAGGCTCTAGTTCCCTTTGATCCACCAAGCACTACACAAGTCACAGACACAGGCATTTTTTAGTCTGTACATAGAGGCCCCAGCTGTGAGCCCCAAGCTTTAGATTGCCTGAAGAGCGCAGACTCTGATAATAACAGCTGGTGGATCTTCATTGATACCTTTGTCCCGGGCCCAACAAATGACATAGGAAGGCCTGCAATATAATGGGTCTGACCCACTTCCTCATATCAATTGTACATTCTCATCATATAAAAGGAAAGTCAAAAAGTCATTCTTTTGGTAGCTATTTGTGGGTTTCCTCCAAAAATCCTCTAGCTTGGGTGTTAGCCTTTGATTTCCAGATGTCAGGGAAGGTCTGGGAGACCAAATTAACTTAATGAGGATAATTAGTGTTTGTCAGTCTTCCTTAACTAGGCAGGGAATAGCTGTTTAAACTGATCACAGGGTAATATTTTCCAGAGGGTTTCATTGTATAGTTTCTGACATTGAAGGTTTGTAGTGTGTGGTGTTCAGCCAGCTTTCATTATGGTAATGAAGGATGTACTTAGTGAACCATAAGATGTTTCTCCTGAAGGACATAATGCAGCCTTACAAAACCTTTGCGCTAACATAGATCATTTTACAGTTGTGGAAACTGAGACTCAGAGAGGTTAATTGGTGTGGAGTAAGTCGTACAATTGGTTACTGATAGAGCAGGGGCTATCTGTCCATCAGATAATGATTCACTGAGTGTTCTCACATGCTCTGGACTGAAGGCATATTTGCTTAGTGGCAACGTGAACAAATGAGCCGTAGGTCAGGGCCGATGTGGATGGGAGTGTTATTTAGAGGTTGGTGTCACTTTTCACGCGATTACTTCAGCTCTGTCACTTGGGTCGCCATAAAACCATCCGCTGATTTACTCTGGGCTCCTGGCCCTGTCTCATAAAGGCATCTTTGTATTCTCACCAGAGATCATCCTCTGGGATGACAAATAACATCGATCATTAAAAATGACATCCGTAATTTTGCAGCTAGGGAAGACGATCTTTTAAAGCTGTCAGTGGAACAAAAGGGATTTTAGGAGATGCTGATGCAGTTGCTTTAAAAATCTTTGGAAGTTCTAAAGCATGAAGATGAACAGTCCATTTCAGAACTGCAGGATTAATCATGTGCCAAGGCATGACCCCCACATGCCTTGCTGCCAGTGGATGTGAGGTTTGAAGCAACCAGGGTTCCCTGCAGCTCAGTCATGAACTTGGTGAATGGCCTAGGAGTCAAAGGAGTTAATGTGCTTCATCCAGAGCTGTAAGAATGAGGCCAGGCAGGGAGACAGGGGAAAAACTGTCTACTGTAGGAAGAGGAGGTGGGAAGCAAAGCCACACAGAAAGGGAAGGGAGACACAGGCATTCAAGTGCATCACCTCTGCTTTGGGGATGGTTGTCATTTAAGCAAAGAAATGAACCCTGCGTCACACATCCTCAGTTTTACAGAAGCTGAAGTCACCTTAATGAATAGTATTATCTCCTCTTCTCTTCATTAAATTTTCCAAGACATCAAAATTGCTGAATCATCAGCCCTATCAGTCTCTGCAGCTCTGCAAAAAACAAAAGGAATTACATGTCCATTTTCCAAAGGAAAGGGAGTGGGAAGATGACAGGAATAAGACTGGTCCTCACAGACTTTTCTTACCAGTGGCTGGGATCTAATAAGTCTCAATGAGCAGACACTCAGAGCACCAGGACTAATGAACAGACTCCCTTTCTCCAAGTGGAAAGCAAGAAGCCTGAAAACAACTGCAGCTGCTAAAGAGGTAGAGCTGTGGGGGTGGGGTGGCCTGTCCTGGGAGGGGTGACAGTGCATCTGAGGGACATGTCTCTACTTGGAGGCCACATATCTGAGTGAACTTTATAGGTGGCTGGAGCAGCAATGCAGACTTATGTATATCCTCTGCCCCAGTTGTGCTTCTCCATGCAGTCCCAAATATGCTGCTTTATTTATACCGTTTGTTGACTTAAAAAAATGTGCAACCTCAAAGTTGAGAGTTGAGTTTTATTTGGGTTGAAATTAGGATTTACGCTGGGAGACAGCATCATAGGTAGCCCCAAGAAACCGCTCTGAGGAGGAGGCAAGGTGGAGAGCTAAGATATATGAGTTTTGCAACAAAGGGAAGGTAGTAGGAGCAAAAGATTTACAGATACCCAGATTTACAGAAGATGTAAAGGTCTGAGTTTACTTGAATCTCTCCTTTGATTTGCACCTCAGCTGTGGGCCAGTCTTCTTTGTTTCTTTCCTGAGTTTCCTGGACTCACTGGCGCATCTTTGGGAATGACTGTTCTCACAGATGACCATGGCATCTTTTGTTTTGTCCACTAATTACAGCCCAGGGGGGCAGCATTTCAGAGCTATCCAAAGAGGAAAGGGGGAATATCAAGACAGAAGTTGTAAAAGTGAAGGGAGAGGTGCAACCATGCACACATTTTACAGAAGTTTGCTGCTGGTCTCTGGAAGGTCTGCTAGTCACAGTCATCACTGAAGGATTTTAGTGGTTTTCGAGATATGAAGAGATGCAAGAATTGGGCTCATAAAATCTTCTCCTAAAAAACAACTATCTGAAGACCTGTTCTTCCAGTTTTCCCAGAGTAATGAGTGCCTCACTCCTGGTCTCCACCCTGAGCTCTGCTCAGGGGGTGCTGCCGGTCGGCAGCTGCAGTGGTTCATGTTTTACTCCATGTAGAGGCTGATGGCAAGTGCCAAATTCCACTTCACACACTGGCTAGTTTTCCCAGGAAACTAACTGCAACAATTATTGCACAAGAGTCTGAGCAGCTGATGACCTACATTGTTAGTTGCACTTGGTTCCTTGAAAGCTTTCCCTGTTTTGTTATCTGATTTGTTGTCCCCCCCTCCCCTCTGTTCTCAATCTGCAGTGAATTTGTGGGCTGCTGCTGACCCCTTGCAGTCCTTGGGATTCCCAGGCCAGGGAGCAGGAAGATGTGTAGTCAGCATGTCAGATTCTGGGGCAGAAGTCAGCATAAAGGGGCGGAATAATTTTCCTGTGCTATTGCCTGCTGAGTTGGCATTTAGTGTAAATACCTCCTGCTTCCAAGATATCTCTTCCATAATTACCAAGCACGATTCTATTTTCGGTGCAATAGCTGAGAGGGTGTAATTGGAAGCCACAGAGGCAGATTATTTTCTCCTTCTTTAAGGGGTTTTTTGCTATCATCATATAATGTTATGTGCCCACTCACTCATACTAGGTACTTCACATGCTGAATAAGAACATGTTACTGATTTTGAAATTCATTCTTCTTATATATTATATTGCTTAAAAACTGCAGAAGTGTTAATGTTCCCCTCAGTGTGACTAAATTTTAAACAGGTGTCTTCCTGTCTATAGGCTCCTGACTTCTCTTTTCTTAGAGCATTTTCTTAAAAAAATTTGCAATTATAAATTCTTTCTCTGCTTTTAGAGACGTAAATCTTCTACAACCCAGGAATATCTTCCTCAAGGATCTGGGAGCCTTCCCTTTGAACTGTAATCAACAAAGACTCTGTCGCTGTTACCTAGTATCTGTGGGAGGGCAGGAGTCTAAGACTAGTGACAATTAGCAACCACTGATGGCCAATCACATTGACCATCCTCCCCCCAAGACACTCCAATATTTTTCCAGGAGCTAATACCAGGAGCCTAGCCCAGTACTTAAAAGCTCTTTTGTTTGACAGAGTTGAGTTGAACCTCTCTTCCCTATTGAATTAATCCTGACTGCTACTGCAGTGTTCTTGAATAAAGTCCTACTTTGTCTTTTGAACTTTGACTCTAGCTGAATTCTATAAAGTATCTCTCTCCTACTGCAGTAACTTGAATATAATCTGTCTTGCCATTTTTAACAGTGTTAGATGCAACTTTTCTTTAGCATGATGTACCTGAAATATCACATTTTCTTTTTGCCATCTAAAAAAGCACATCTTAGATGTTCTTTGTTAATTTATGGAGCCAGCCCTTGGCTAAACCACCCAATTGCCATGAGTTATGGATATTTCTCCCTCCCTCCCTTCCACTCTCTTTCCCTTTCCTTCCTTCCTTCCTTCCTTCCTTCCTTCCTTCCTTCCTTCCTTCCTTCCTTCCTTCCTTCCTTCCTTCCTTCCTTCCTGCTTTTTAGGGCCACAGCCACAGCAATGCAGTATCCAAGCCACATCTGTGACCTACACCACAGCCCATGGCAATGCCAGATCCTTAACCCAATGAGCAAGTCCAGGCATCGAACCTGCACCCTCATGTATACTAGTGGGGCTGAGCCACTGAGCCGCAATGGGAACTTCTGGGGATATTTCCTTCTTTATTTCCTTCTTTCCTCCTTCCTTCCTTCCTTCCCTCCCTCCCTCCTTTCTTCCTTCCTTTTTTTATTGCTGCACTTGTGGCATACGCAAGTTCCTAGGCCAGGGATTAGATCTGAGCCACAGCTGTGACCTACAGTGTGGAATGCTGGATCCTTTAACCCAGTGTTTGGGGGCTGAGGATCAAACCCGTGGCTCTTCAATGACCTGAGCCACTGCAGTCGTATTCTTTTCTTTTTTTTCCTTTTGTTTCATGGCATATGGAGGTTCCCAGGCTAGGGGTCCAATCAGAGCTACAGCTGCCAGCCTATGCCACAGCCACAGCAACGTCAGATCCGAGCCAAGTCTGCGACCTACACTACAGCTCACAGCAATGCTGGATTCTTAACCCACTGAGTGAGGCTAGGGTTTGAACCCACAACCTCATGGTTCCTAGTCAGATTCATTTCCACTGCACCATGAAGGGAAATCCACAGTCAGATTCTTAACCCATTGTGCCATGGTGGGAACTTCAGCAATATTTATTTCTGATTAAAAAAAAATATTTCCTGAAAAAGTATTTTTTTTTTGTGAAAATGCATTTTATTTATTTATTTATTTTTATTAACAATGAACTTTATTTCAGTTATAGGTGTACAAAGATCATAAGTCAATACGATAGATTTTGTGTCCCAAACCCACAGTGCATCCCCCCACCCCCAAGACTGTCTTATTTGAAAAACCAAGGTTTTCCAAAATCTGTGAGTCATTGTCTGTTCTTCAAAGATGTTCATTGTGTCTCTTTAGTTTCCACATGTAAGCGGTAGCATTGGGTGTTGCTGTCTAATTGTCTGACTGGTTCCACTTCGTATGATAATTTCTAGGTTCATCCATGTTGCTATAAATGTTATTCTGTTCCTT
>PVHT021183519.1:13451186-13471686 GCA_004024745.2 Catagonus wagneri
TGGGGAACAGACTTGTGGTTGCCAAGGGGGCGGGGGAGGGGTGGGGGAGGGGTGGGAGGGAGTGGGGATAACTACTGCTTTAATGATGGAATAGCAAGGAGCTCCAACTGTAATGCACGGGGAACTATATCTAATTACATGTGACAAATCCATATATGTACATGTAATCGGGTCACCACATGGTGCAGTTGGAAAATGACAGAAATCTGTAAACCAGCTATAATGCAAAAATAAAAAAAATAAAATTGGAAAAAAAAATGAGGACAATGCTAGCCCAACTCCTGAGGATTGTATCAGGGTTAAATAAATAATTGAGTGATTGGATAAGAAGGACTATGAAGGTGTGAAATTAGACTATAAAGCAATACATGGCTGTGAAGGCAAAAGGCAGGTTTAAGTGCTGAATGAGATATTGTAACACAAACTGGAAAATATTCTTTCATAAAATGCTCCTGAGATTCCAGAAGAACCCAAGGGTCTCTGGGTTGTGATGTGACACCAGTCCCTTCTGCAGTGAAACAATTTGTATTTCAAGGAGGAGCACTGACACTTATAAAGAGACATTGCTTTGTTTTTGAGGAGATGGAATTTCAGGGGATAAAGATGAAGTTCTGTTTATGGGTGTAGACTTGTCAGGAAAAAGCAGCAGCTACAAATGCTTGGTATATGGCAGACAGAAAAATAAAAGGCTAATGTAATCAAGAGTTTCCTTTAGCTTAGGAGATATACGGGCTAAGAGGTCAGTACTGAGAAACCCTCAAGAGTCTCCCATCCAGTGGGCAAATATTGCACAGACATTTGAGGTGTGGGAAGGTCATACCTCAACATGTAATTCTCTAGAGGGATGTAATTCTGTCTTTGCCACATAAACTCATCAAAGGTTGGCATAGAATCCCTCCATGGGCTCTGGAAATAGGGGGCATGTTTGCCTAACCTGTATTGACTGATACTCCATCATTTTGAGAACCTCTAGACTGTGGCCCAGTCCATGGGTCTGGCACTGGAGTGGAGAGGGCCATCCCAGTCACCCAGCCTACACCGTGCTGTGCCCGAAATTTCTCTCTGATGTTCTCCACAAGGAGAAACTGCAAGGTCCACTTTGTCTTTGTCAAACATGTGCCCTCCTTGGCTTGGAGGATGAAGAATACAAGTTTCAGTGACTTCAGCGAGAATAAATGTCGAGGTTTTCCTGAACTCAATTAAATTCATTTACCCAGATGCTTTGATTTCAACAGTTTTGAAAATGGTGATAAAGTTTTGCTGTGTACTTCATGCTTGATCTCAATCAATACAATTTTATACATTCTTTTTGCTGTTGTGCATCAGAAAATAAGACAGGAAATCATTGAAAACTTTTTCATGGCTACTTTATGTTGAAAAAATCTATTCTTTTGCCTCTGTGGGGAGGAAGAATGGAACTTTCAGGGAGTGTTTAACTCTAGAATAACTTCCCATTGTAAATAAGTCACCAAGATAGTATGTGTTTCATAAAAACTTTTTTTTTTTTTTTTGGGCTGCACTTGCAGCATATGGAAGTTTCCAGGCTAGGGGTCAGATTGGAGCTGTGGCTGCTGGCCTATACCACAGCCACAATAACGCGGAATCCGAGCCACATCTTCAACCTATACCACAGCTCATGGCAACACCAGATCCTTAACCCACTCGGCAAGGCCAGGGATCGAAGTCAAATCCTCCTGGATAGTAGTCGAGTTTGTAACCAGACGAACCATAATGGGAACTCCCAATAATTTTGGGGGGAAGAAAATTCTCTTCGCTTTGATGAAGTGATTTTATGGCAAATAATGTGAGTAACATTAGACTCTTTCTTGATTAGCAGCCATGTTGCACTGTTGGGATACCACCATGCTGGGCACAGTGTTCTAAGTCATATTTTGGGATCAGTTCAAGCTTTTGTTTATGGCTTAACCCTATAAAACTCCTTGGAAAGCCATCTTTCCTTGGGAGGCTCTTTGAACTGAAGAGACCAAACTTAAGAGTGACACCAAGTCCTCAGCCCCTTGTGGTGGGCTTCTCACACAACCTGCTGAGAGAGGCAGCCCTCGGGGACTCCTACCCGTGACTCCCTATGGGATTATTCTGCCGAGTAGCTTCTGCATCGTGAGGGCAGCCCAGATTCACAGCCATGTAATTACTAATTTCCCCCTTTCTTCTGTCAGATGACATTAGCACTTTCCTCTCCTCATAGTTTTCTATCAAAAAGACAAAACCATAAGCTCTGTCTCAAAAGTCCAAGTGGCAGTCTGGCTCAATAGGTTCTGAAATCAAACCATTTGCCATTGATTTCTGACCGCAGGACCTACTGGTTGTGTGACCTTGGGCGAGTCAGCTTTGGCTCACCCTTCTCTTATTCTCCGTAGATTTCTATGGGCTGATCACCTGGGCCAGAACCCCAGGCCGATGCCACCTTTGCTGATCCTGACACATTTTCACAGTGACTCTCGAACCAAGTCACTAGGTCTTCAGTAGCCACCGTTCCCATTGTTGAAGCCATGGAGCAGATTCTCTAGTTGTTTCTGCTCAGAGAAATCATCACTAATCTCTCTCCAGAGAGCTTGGTCTTTTTCTTCCAATCACAGCATACACAACAAGCGGAATCTTTTTTTACTGGCCTAAAGCAAACATTACAATCTTTGATGAAAGGGGAGCTGAATTACAGAAAATATATATTCTGAGTTTATTATAATCAAATTATGGTGGTGCCCTCACATATACTCTAGAGGAGCAGTGGCTTTTACTTTTTAAGTGTCAGAACTTCACAGTGCATTGTGTCCTATGAATGTAAACTCTTGCTGTCTTCTCACGGGAGCCACATAACAGGGATATTAATAACAAACAATAGCTAAACTTTATCGGACACATAATGCTTAAGGGCCTCTGTAATTAACATAAATAATTTAATTTTCTCAACAACCCTATGAGGAGGAAACTATCACCAGTTATATAGGCACAGAAACCAACAGAGAAATAAAGGTCCCACAAAAGGCATCTTACCACTAGGCCATCCTGCCTCATGAGAGTCTTCCAGCTTCTAGATTAGCAGTCTAGGAATCCCAGATTCTTTTCTATAGGCTAATCTCAGGCCATGATTCAGTGATATTCAGATACCCCCTGCCCCGCTCCCACCACCCTCAAGTAGTTACAGTGAGTACCACTGTTCCCATCTTATAGAGGGGAAATACAAATGTATGAAAAAGATGAATCTCATGCTCACACATTTTCCCCTAGGCCCTCAAAATGATTAGGATCCCATTTATAGTAGCAAGGATAGAGTAAAATCTTGGATTCAGCTCTAAATTTGGAAACTCCAAATAGGGCTGTAACTACTTTTCCTAAAAATGAAAGAAACATGGCAACCACAAAATTAAATTTGTCAAATCCCAGAAATAGCACCTTAGTTGTGAGTGTGGCTATACACGAGGGCTCATAAATTAAATGGAAGCCTTCCAGCTCCACTCCGTTCACACACACACACACACACACACACACACACACACACACACACACAATTTAAATCTAGCAGCTGAAATGGGACTGTGTATGTTACACCTGCTATGCCTGCCAGTAGGGCGGAGGCTTAGGGAGCTCTGTGAGGGTCCCTGCCTGAAGTAGCTGAGGCCTCCTAACACCGTGCAGATGCTTATGAGGAAGGACAGGCTTTGGGACTGTCCTAGGGGAAAGTTCAGTTTCACCTTGAACCTCATGACTCTATTTATTCTTACCAAGGAAATGTTAAAAATCCTGGGAAGAATTTCCTCAAGGCCATAAGAAGAAGCTGTGGGGAGGGGATGTGTGAGCAATTGCATTTTCTCTTTCTTTCTCCTCTTCTAAGGCCTTTCAGCCTCTAAAATGCTGTCTTGAAATCATGTGGAGAATTCCACCAAACCTTACCTATCAATCGTGTTTTCCTTCCCTATATCAGTTCTGCCACAGAGTAATCTGTTTGGTTTAGGTTCTCTTGCAACCAGTCATGTGTCTTTGGATGAACCACTGAACTTCTCTCAATGACTCAGTTTCCATGTATAATGCAAAAGCAATGTATATCAGACCTGAAGTCACAGGATCTGAGCTCCTGTCTCAGCTTTACCCATTACTATTGCCCTCGCATCAAACAAATCACTTTATCTCTTTGAAGCCTAACATTGTTATCTGTATGAAAAGGAATAAGGAGCAATATTTCTACAGCTTTTATTGTTTTGATGAGGATTAAATGAGTGAATATATATATATATAGACATACATAAACACATATATACACACACATATACACATAAAGAGATATGTATATACACACATACATATGATGTGCTTTGTGCACTGTAAATTTCCATGTAGATATAAGAGACAGACACTGTATTTGTTGTTTGCAGACTTAGTGATTCCAGTCTGAGAGGCATGGGGAGCTCTCCTGTTTGCTCCTACCCACTTCTTTGTTACAACTTTGTACTAAAGCTTGTGAAGATGGATGGAGAGCTAAATTCCCTGGCTGCCCATTAAGTCAACAACCACCAGGTTTTATTCCTTTCTCAACTATTTTACCTCTCAGGGGATTCCTGTAAGACAGAGTCATTAATATGACATAGGTGGTTATAAAAAGAAGCCCCCTCCCAGACCAACCCATGCCACCCCATATAAGCTCAGTTCCCAAAGCTTAGGTAAGGATTTCTGTGTTAACTTGTACCCAGAAGTGTATTTTTTTATTAAAGTGTAGTTGATTTACAGTGTTGTCCCAATTTCTGATGTATAGCAAAGTGACTGAATCATACATATGTATACATTATTTTTTATATTCTTTTCTATCATGGTCTATCCCAGGAGACTGGATATAGTTCCCTGTGTGGAACCTCACTGTTTATCTATTCTAAATGTAATAGTTTGCATCTACTAACCCTAAACTCCCAGTCTATCCCGCTCCCCCCCCCCGGCAACGACAAGTCTATTATCCATGTCTCAAAAACAGGAGTGAGAATTCTTTCTTGAAAGTAACAACTTTGTTAGAATGAAAAGGAACTAGAAGTAAAATTAAATAGATGCTGAAATAGAAGGGTATTTTCTTCCACTGTGACTCGTAGATAAGTGTCACACAACAGCACTTACTACTGAAGAAATCTCACTCAACTCCTCATCTTCTCCCTTTACTGTCCCTGCCTTTCCTTTATTCCCCTTTCCCCTCCCTTTGTCAGATACCTCTGTACTCACTTTTTAGGCAGCGCTATTGAGTACTGGTGGAAAGCTTTACAGTATTGCCTAAACAAACTGATTCTACATTTTGATCCTGGCTAGCATCTCCCACATGGTGTGCTTTGACAGTTAAAGACAAAAGCAAAAACAGAGTTGCCTCATGCTTTTCTGCAGCAGGGATCCCAGTTACAGGAATGAAAAATACATTTCCCCTCCTCTGTCTGCTCAACTGTCCAAGCTTACTGTCTTATATTTTGGAAAGAACCGGTCTTTGTATATCTATTGTCTTTCGTCTATGTGCAAAATGTTTTTGCCTCTTGGATTGACAAAACTTTTGGGCTACTTGAGTTGCCAGTCTCCCAGGCAAACTATTCATCATGCATCCGTGAAAACAACCAAAGAGATAACCCCTCTGAAGTATTTAAAGGGATTCTCATTTTATGCACTCTGGAATCTGGATTAGGGATGATTGTTTAAAGTCTCTCTTGAGTCTGAAAGGAACCCATTAGGTGGCTTCTAACTAGATCTCTCAACAACCCTCCTGCTTGCTCAGGAAATGCCAACATGCCCTATGTCTGGTCTCAGCAAAGCTGCCCGATCACCAACTTATCTGCAGAGAACTAGTTTTCATCTTCTTTCTCAGAACATTTCTCTTTTTCTCTTCCCTTATCAGTAAGGTTTATTACACGTAATAAAGCTAAGCAAATATTGTTGATTTGAGAGAACAACATTCTGGTTTGGTACCTTAAGAACACTGCGGATAGGGTAATAGGTGGAGGATTTTCATTCTAAGTTTCATTTCAAATATGAAATTAAATAATCTATAATAAATTTGTCTTTGTGAAAGTTATTTCAGTAGAGAGTAGATGGAAGAAAGTTTTGAAGAGCAGGGACATTCAGGCAGTGCCTCAGGGGAAATAGCCAGTGGAAGTGACTGGCTTCCTTATGGGAAGGTAATTTGATGCTGAAGAATGAGAGACCTAGTGTGGATAGGGGTTGTTATCTCATTTTTCCCTGTCAGTCTACATAAGAGTTCCCCAAGGTACATTCCTTAGGGCACTGAGTCTGTGATAAGCACGAGAAACATGTTGGCTAAATGTTCTTGAGAAGCACTCAATGCTGGATCTCATTCTCAAGAATCATAGTGCCCTTTAGTCTCTCAGAAGTTACACACTAAATAAAACAGTCTAACTTAGCATTTCCTTAATTGCTGTTCACAGAAATCTTCTTTATATGATAAAAAGTATAATGCCCCATGGATCAAGGGTTGGGAAATGTTGGTGTGCATCATCTCTTTCCAGTAGAGTTAAACCATCCCCAGGTCAGGCCAGGGTTAAGAAGCCAGAATCGTAATCTGTTACAGAGAAGCATGAAGCAGAATTCTGGAATAGAGTCAGATTGAGGACAGACATACAGCTTCCTCAAGGACAAAGGCTGCCCAACCAATCATAGAGCTTCAGGGAAGAGGACAAGAGCCAGCACCTTCAGAGGTGTTAGCTCAGCCTAAAAGGAACATCTGAGACAAGGGTGGAAATGACTCTGACACAGCTCCTGGGGTGAGAGATGCCTGGTCTTCTTGGCTCATGGGCTTATTTCATGTGAAAGTGAGGAAATGCTTGCTGACTGCAATTCCTTCTGAGGAAAAGGAATAAGAGTACCAATAGTAAACATAATCTGTTCAGGTATCATGTGGCAATCTTCTCCCTCGGCACCCCAGCCAAAACCTTGTAAAAGTATATTGATCTGTGTCTGGAACAGTATTGCCTACTCTTTAACCTTAAGAGTAATATTTATTTGCTGTATTATTTGAGTGTTTCAGGAAGATACCAGTGAGGTAACTGGCAGCCAAGCAGTCTAAGTCTGCATGTAAGAGCAGAGCACAAGCACACAAACACATCCCATGATAGGTCATGTTCAAGGGGCCAGGCAGGGGCACCATTCACATATATGAATAGCATTTGACCAACAACCCAGCAGCCCCAGATGGGCCCTTACCATTGCCACTGGAATCTCTCTGTAGGTGAAATTACCAAGTGACTCTTATGACACTACAGCACAGGTATTTCCCACATGAAATACCTATTGACTAGGTTCTCAGCTAGTCAAGAAGTAGTCCCCAGAGGAGTACTGCAGGGAATGGGCTAAAAAGCCTGAGGTTTTGTTTGTCTTTTGTTGTTTAGTGAGAAAATACCATTTATTTTAAGAGCTCTATCAATGGCCTACAAGTAAAGCATGCGTCACCCAGTCTCTGGTCTCCTTTTAGGCCTGGTATTTTAATGAACTGTGTTTCTGTTTGTGTATAAAGGGAACGTAAACTTTGCTGTTCCACATCCCATCTTGTGGGCTTGTTTTTATTATGACTGTAATGACTGGTGATCTGCAGAGCTTAAGAGGAATGTCTGAGGTTGATACAGTTGGGTATGTATGAATCACTCATATTTACAGATGGATACAGAGTTGTGATGTTCTTGTGCTAAGAGTGTGATAGAGTATCTGAGTGTGGAGTGAGGTGAGAACATTGAATGTGTGCCTATAGTACATTCTAGGCAGTCTCTACATGCATTTCGTTTAGAACTTATTTTATAGAGTGGAAACGTAGACTTAGAAAGATTAATGGATGTACCTAAAATTAAACGCAACAGAAAGTAGCAAAATTGGGATTTGGACTTAGGACCATGTACTCCAAAGCTCATGCTCTTTCTCCTGCACAACACTGGATTGAATCAAATTGAATGTTACTTTTTTAATGCATTCAGAGTCTGACTGTGATGATCTGAGGTCAGCAGGTGGTAGCTATGTGTCCTTTTCGTGCCATTCAGCAGTTCTGGTGGTTAGGCTGTTACTCAATGGCTGAACTGTCAAAAAACCATCAAGAGTAGGCCTAGGAAACTGGGCCTGGCAGTGAGCCACTGGCCTGTTTCTCTCCTGGTGGGAGTCTCTTCATGTCCTTTCAATAGATTCTAACTTTGCTGGGCTGTGTCTTTATGCAAAACACAAATTCCTGGAGAGTCCTTGCTTCTAGATATGGATGACATGAAGATAAAATAGGATATAATTAACTGTGGCTCATAATCCTGGGAAGATGCAGAACTCTAGCAGTCACGGCTCTGCCTGGAGCTTTGACCCTGACCATATGGCACCCAGCCTCCACCTCTTACCATTCTGACAGCATAAAGTGTTTTGAAGCCTAAGCTCTTTGACACTGTGGTCTTGAGATCTTAGCATCTGTTTATTTTCTTGGGGGAAGGATCCATGCAAAGGTTAGAGAAGATGGGGCACAGATTATGGCTTAGCAAATCATAGATCAAGAACATCCTTTGAAGAAAGGTTCTGTTTAATTCAGAGAATTCAAAGTTGATGCTGAGACATTTGACTTTACCTTGATTGGACACAATGGACTAAAACCAAAGATTAATTTGGAATTGGGGGTTAAAGGATAAAGGAACAAAATTTATAATGTGAAATTATCACCTTTAAAATATCAGACTTGTCCAGCTTTATCTACTGCTTTTCACTTAAGGGCAGATGGTATTTTGGGCTCTAACTCTCAGTATTTAGGATAAAGTATTTGCTGGGCAGGCTTATTCACTGAGAAGGAAACTGATTATGTCTTTCCACATTTTGATTGTAAAAGAAACTCCTCTGCCTAACATGGGTCATTTTAAACTGTGCTTATAGTTCCCAGAGGAGCTATTCACTCTGGAGAGAAAAGGCATAGATGTAGTCAGAATATGGCCACCAGTCTGATTAATTTCCTATTGTGTACACATTACTCCTGAGGGGGCTGGTGGGATCACACTATCTGGATATGGGCTTTACTGTTTGATTGGAGTACAATAATCTCTATAAGTTCAGGCTGATTATAAAGGGCAGGCTGAAAATGCCACAGAATGCCCTGTGGCAAGTGTGTGATTCCAAGAAGAAAGTGAAGGATTTGAAAAATTGCTATATATTTCCTTCCAATGTAGGTTTACAATCCTACTCTCTCTACCTCCTAGGTGAGACCGTTGTGAAGACACCTGGCCTTTAGCTCACTTTGCCCTTAACTACCACAGATGGATGGAGACCTTTAGATCTGAGGACTCTATTCCTTCCTTTCTCCACAGTGGTTCTGATACCTCAAACACATTCAAAGTCCTAGTCCAGGGAATTCCCTGGTGGTCTCATGGTTAGGATTCAACATTTTCACAGAGTTGTGAAAATGTGGCCTGGTTCAATCCCTGGTCTGGGAATTGAGATCCCACATCCAGCCTCTAGACACTGCCGGGAGGGGGAGGAATTCCAAGGTTATAGTATTAAGCCACAACAGCAAACCATGGATAGGGAAAGATTTTGTGAGTAAAGAAACAAAGCCTCTGGAAACTTGCTTTAGTATTGCTATACTTGCTTCACTCATTCATTTGATATTCACTGTATACCTTTGATTCTGATAAGTGTTAGAGATAAAAGACAAATTAGACACTGATTCTAACTTCACAAGCTTAGGATAGAGAAACTGTTACCATGCAGTATGATTCATTTACCAACAGAATTGTTTACACCGTACTTAGGTAGTACAAAATTGGGGGCCAGTAGAGATGGTGACTCAGTTGGACCTTTGTTAAGATTTTACTAAGATATAAATGAAATAGAACCTGTCAGACACAATTACAGACCATTTTCTCCTTTCCCCCTTCTCTCTATGTAGAGGAAACTGAATCTGGAAGGACAAGATAGAGTTAATCACATACACCAATGGGAACAGGTATTTTAGGCCGAGAATATGGGATATGCTAGGCTTGGAAGTGTGAGGGAGAATGGCTCATTTAAGAAATGCCACTAAGGTCAATATGGCCACCAAGTATGGGAGCTTGATGGGGAGGTGGCAAATGTTGAGCTGGAGAGATAGATAATGAAGAAATCCATGTTTGGGATTGTGGTGATAGAGAGCCATAAGGACAAATTAAAATGGAGAGAATGTCACAAACAGATTTATATTTTAGAAAGATTATTTTAGCAGTAGGGTAAAGGAGGAAGTGGAGGAATGACACTGTCACATTCTGGATAGAGGGATCAAAACTCTCAAACAGTGGCTCTCCATTCTGGCTGCATATTTGTATCACCTAGGGAGCTTTTAAAATCCTGATGCTGTCCAGGGCCAGATAGTTTTACTGGTGAATTCCACCAAATATTTAAAGCAGAATTAATGCCAATCTTTCTTACATTCTTAAAAAAAAAAAAAGAGGAAGTGGAAGGTATACTCCTAAACTCATTTTACTAGTCTAGCATTATCCTGATACAAAAGTCAAGTAAGGACACTATAAGAAAACTATAGGCCGATATCACCAAGGAATATATATTCTCAACAATATGCTAGCGAAATGAATTAAACAGTACATTAAAAGGATAATAGACCATCATCAAGTGGGAGTCATCCTTGGGGCACAAGGGTGGTTCAACACATGCAAATCAGGTTGTATGATACATATACATCACATTAACAGAATAAAGAAAAAATCATGATCATATCAGTAGGTGCAGAAAAAGCATTTGACAAAATTTGACATCATTTCATGATCAAACATCTCAGCAAACTGATATAGAGGGAACATACCTCAACATAATAAAGATCATATGTGACAAGCTGCAGCCAATATTATACCTAGTGGTGAAAGGCTGAAGCTTTTCCTCTAAGATCAGAAATAAGACAAGAGTTCCCTCTCTTACCACTCCTGTTCAATATATTATTGCGAGTCCTTGCCAGAGTAATTGGGCAATAAAAATAAATAAAAGACATTGAAATCAGAGGAGTAAAACTGTCTCTATTAGCAGATAACATGGTCTTATACTTAGAAAAATCCTAAAGATTCCACCAAAAACAGAGTTAATAAACAAATTCAGGGAGTTCCCGTCGTGGCTTAGTGGTTAACGAATCCGACTAGGAACCATGAGGTTGAGGGTTCGATCCCTGGCATCACTCAGTGGGTTAAGGATTCGGCGTTGCTGTGAGCTGTGGTGTAGGTTGCAGACGCGGCTCGGATCCCGCGTTTCTGTGGCTGTGGCGAAGGCCGGCAGGTACTGCTCCTGTTAGACCCCTAGCCTGGGAACCTCCATATGCCCCGGGTGCGGCCCTAGATAAGGCAAAAAAGGCAAAGAAAAAAAAAAGAAATTCGGTAAAGTTGCAGGATTCAAAGACAAATAGTATATGATCCCACCTATATGTGGAATCTAAAAAACAAACAACCCCCCCCCCCGAAAACCCAAAACTCAGAAACAGAAAATAGATAGGTGGTTGCCAGGGGTGAGAGGTGGAGGTAAGGGCAATGGGTAGAGGTGATCAAAGGGCACTCACTTTCTGTCATAAGATGAATAAGTTCTGGGAATCTAATGTACAGCATGGTGACTACAGTTAACAATACTGTGTTACATACTTGAAAGTTGCTATGAGAGTAGATCTTAAAAATTCTCACCTCTTTCTCTCTCATTCAACATAGTCCTAAAGGCCTAGCTAGAGCAATTAGGCAAAGTAAAGAAATAAGAGCCATTCAAATTGGAAAGTTAAAAAGTAAAATTGTCTATATTTGCCGAAGAATATTTGTCTATATATTTTTTTTTGTCTTTTTGCCTTTATATAGAGCCGCATCCGCGGCATATGGAGGTTCCCAGGCTAGGGGTCTAACAGGAGCTGTAGCCGCCGGCCTTCACCACAGCCACAGCAACGCGGCATCCAAGCCACGTCTGCAACCTACACCACAGCTCACGGCAACGCCGGATCCTTAACCCACTGAGCAAGGCCAGGGATCGAACCCGCAACCTCATGGTTCCTAGTCGGATTCGTTAACCACTGAGCCACGAAGGGAACTCCATGGAAAATATATTTTTAAAAGTTTCTGGACATGAAATTAACATACAGAAATCAGGAGTTCCCGTCGTGGCACAGAGGTTAACGAATCCGACTAGAAACCATGAGGTTGCGGGTTCGATCCCTGGCCTTGCTCAGTGGGTTAAGGATCCGGCATTGCCGTGAGCTGTGGTGTAGGTCGCAGACACGGCTCGGATCCTGCGTTGCTGTGGCTGTGGCGAAGGCCAGCGGCTGCAGCTCCGATTAGACCCCTAGCCTGGGAACCTACACATGCCGCAGGTGCGACCCTAAAATGACAAAAGGCAAAAAAGAAAAAAAAATACAGAAATCAGCTGCATTTCTATACACTAACAATGGGCTATCTGAAAAGGAAATGAAGAAAATGATCCCATTCAGAAAGCATTAAAAGAAAGATCTGTACAATGAAAACTATAAGATTCTGATGAAAGAAACTAAAGAAGACATAAACAAAGAAAGATACATTGTGTTTGTCAGTCATAGGAATTAATATTGTAAAAATGTCTATAGTATTCAAAGCCATCTGTGGATTCAATGCAGTTGCTATCAAAATTCCAATGGAATTTTCACAGAAATATAAAACTTCATGTGGAACAATAAACACCCTCCCCCAATAACCCCAAAACTCCTAAGAAAGAAGAACATAGCTGAAGGAATCACACTTCTTGACTTCAAACTAAATTATGAAGATACAGTCATCAAAACAGTAAGATATTGGCATCAAATAGCCTCATAGACCAATGAACAGAATAGATGCCCAGAAATAATCTCTTGCATATACGATCAACTAATATTTGACAATGGTGTCAATAATATTCATTAGGGAAAGAATAGTCTTTTCAATAAATGGTATTAGGAAAACTGAATATTCACATGCAAAAGAATGAAATTTGATCCCTATCTTGCACTATTTGCAAACATTAATTCAAAATGAATTAAGGATCTAAATGTTAGATCTGAAACTATAAAGCTTCTAGTAGAAAACATGGGAAAAAAACATTGGTCTTGGCAATGATTTTTTGGTTATAATACCAGAAGCATAAATAACAATGATAAAAAAATCAATAAATGGGAGTATATCAAATTTAAAAGTTTCTGCACAGCAAAAGAAACAGTGAACAAAAAGAAAACCTACTGAATGGGAAAAATATTTTTAAACCATTTATCTGATAAAAATTTGTAAAATATATCAAGACATATAACTTAACAATAGCAACCACAAAAAATAAGCAATTCAATTAAAAAGTAGAGGGAGTTGCTGCTGTGGCTCAGCTGTAATGAACCTAACTGGTATCCATGAGGATGTGGGTTCAGTCCCTGGCCTTGCTCAGTGGGTTAAGAATCTGGCATTGCTGTGAGTTGGGGTGTAGGTTGCAGATGCAGCTTGGATCTGGCATGGCGTGGACTGGCAGCTGCAGCTCAGATTCAATCCCTAGCCTGGGAACTTCCATATGCTGCGAGTGTGGCCTAAAAGGACAAAAAAAGGGGGGGGGAGGAGTTCCCTGGTGTCTTAGCAGTTAAGGACTTGGCATTGTCACTCCTGTGGCTTTGGTTACTGCTATGGCAGGGAACTTCCATATGCCATGGGCGTGGCTAAAAAACAATAGGGCAGAGAAGCAGAGAGACTGAATAGATTTCTTTATTTCAGTCTTTCTGCCCCCACCATTTTTTTTTTTTTTTTTGGCCCTGCCTACAGCATGTAGAAGTTCCTGGGTCACAGATAAAACCCATGCCACAGGAGCAACACAAGCTGCAACAATGACAATGCTGGATACTTAACCTACTGCGCCACAAGGGAACTCCAGAATAGATGTTTCTCTAAGGAGTACATATAAATGAGCAATGGGTACATGAAAAGATGCTCAACATCACTAATCACTAAGGAAACGCAAATTTATACCACAATGAGATATCAACTCACACTTGTTAGAATGGCTATCATCAAAAAGACAAGGGAGAGCAAGTGTTGATGAGATGGTGGAGAAAAGAAGATCGTTGTGCACTGTTGGTGGAAGTGTAAACTGGAGCAGCCACTATGTAAAACAGTATGGAGATTCCTCAAAAAATTAAACATAGAACTACCACATGATCCAACAATCCCAGTTGTGGAGTATATCCAAAGGAGATGAAAACAGAATATTGAAAATATATCTGTACTCTCATGTTTATTACAGCATTATTCAAATAGCCAAGATAAAAAACCTTAACTGATTCCATTCAATGGATGAATGGGTAAAGAAGATGTATATATACGTACATACAGAATGAATATTCAGCAACGAGAAGGAAGGAAATCCAGTCATTTGTAATAGAATGGATGGAACTTGAGGGCATTATGCAAAGTGAGGTTAGTCAAAGAAAGACAAATATGGTAATATATCGATTATAGGTAGAGTCTGAAAAAGCTGAACTCACAGAAAGAGAGAGTCAATTAGTGGTTACCAGGGGCTGGGTGGTGTGGGCATTTGGGGAGATGTTGATCAAAAGATACAAACTGTAGTTAGAAGATGAATAAATTCTAGTGATCTAGGGCACAGCATTAGGATTATAGTTAACAATATTTAGTGTTATTTATTTCAAAGTTGCTAAGACACTATATCTTTAATATTCTCACCACAAAACAAGAAATGATAATTATGTGACATGAGAGCGGTGCTCTAGTGGTAACCATACTGCAATATATACATGTATCAAACCAACACTTTTACATATTAAACTGACATAATGTTAAATTCAATTATATAAAAATAAAAAGGTACATAAGGAAATAATTTGATAGATGGATATACTGCAAAATGATTCCCACAAGTTAGTTAACACATCCATCAGTTCACATAGTTACAGATTTTTTTGTGTATGATGAAAACTTTTCTATTTTACATTTCAAATATACAATCCTGTATTATACTATAATCACCATATTGCACATTAGATCCCCAAAACTTATTCATCTTATAGCTGGAAGTTTGTATCCTTTGATCACTTTTAACTATTTTCCTCACTCACCCCCACCCCTTACCACATTAATCTACTCTGTTTCTATGAGTTCAGTATTTTTTTTTGAGAGTCCACATATTATAAGTGAAATCATACTCTGTCTTCGTCTGACTTATTTCACTTAGCAAAATGGCCTCAAGTTTCACCTTTGTAGTTGCAAATGACTGGATTTTCTTCTTATGGCTGAATAATATTTCATTGTGTATATATACACCACATCTTTATCCATTCATCCATTGAGATGGACACTTAGGTTGTTTCCATGTCTTGGCTAAGAAGCACAACTTTTGTGCTATTTCTCTCAATTTGGAATCTTCTAGGTGAGCAAATGCGTCTCAAGACTTTTCCCTGAAGGTCTGCGGGGAACTAGCTAGTGAGAACTGCAGGACACAAGGTATTCTCAGAGGGCAGTCAGGCAATAGGATTTATTTCCTAGTGATGCAGATAGGCTTTATCTGAGATGCAGGCCATAGACCCCTCTGAGGAGCTGCTAATCTATTCTTTTGAATCTTGAATTTCATACTTTTAACCATCCCCAAATAATATAAATGGCATAAATATTCATACTGATACTAATATATACAGGCATTTGTTGAAAAATTATTATGTGCCAGACTCTGGGATATGCATATTATATGCATAATCTCATTTAATCATCAAAATAACTCCATGGAGAAGAATATTGTTATTATCATCATCTTATAGCACAGCAAACTGCAGTGCCAAAAGGTTAAGTACTTTTTCAAGGTCACAAAGTCAGGGAGCTAGGATTGAATCCAGGAATATATTCTCAGAGTTGGTACTCTTCATTTACTGCCATTGCAAACATTGTGGTGTTTTCTTTCTTGGAAATCTAGGAGTTCTCTGGTGGCAAAGTGAACTAAGGATTTGCTATTATCTCTGCTATGGCTCAGGCCACAGCTGTGGCTTGGGTTTGATCCCCAGCCTGAGACCTCCATGCCGCAGGTGTGGCCAAAAAAATAAAAAATAAAAAATAATTAGAAATATAAGGAACAGACCTGTGGTTGCCAAGTGGGAGGGGGAGGGAATGGGATGGACTAGGACTCTGAGGTAAGTAGTATGTAAATTATATATATATATATATATATATATGTGTGTGTCATTTTGCTGTATAGCAGAAATTGGCACAACACTGTTAATCAGATCTAATTAAAAAAAATCCAAATATATGAGTTTATTACTTTTTACTCCAAGTCCAAATATTTAAATCTACCTGATTAATGCCACTTGGGACTGAGCTAGTCATGTTAGGTTCTAAATGCAGACCTATGGGCACCAGGCCCGCTCTGAGAGACATCCTGGCTCCCCTTCAGACTTTCATACATTCAAGTTAAAGATGCCTTCAGAGCATGTAAGGAACTCTACATTGTTAGGGTGGAGTTGGATTGGGGACCAATTAGGGCCTGAAATTAACCTAACCTAGAATAATACATATCCTAATTAAGGAGGATCCTTTTAGCTCAGGATCACAATGTTGCAAGGATACCTTAGTTCTTACAACCTTAGGTGGTTTAATTCTTCTAATCAGTTTAAAAAAATGGTACCTTAAGGAGTCTTAGAAAACCTGGTGAAAGCTCAATCAGGAGAAGCATGGGTCAGTATAAAATGTTAGTTTGTGCTGGAATTGACCCCTCAGGTCAATCTCTGTTAAGGAGCTATAAAATAGACTCTAGGTCATGATGGAGACCTTCACTTTTGACCTTTTCCTTCTCTTATCATTTGGGCATTTTATTACTACCGCTCTCCTTCACTGCAATCCAGAGTTACGGATTATTTCAGGGAGCCAGAAATGCTCACTTGATTAAAATTAAAGTCTTATCTACTTGACTCATATCTGAAATTCCTCCAGCTTGAAGGAAGAACATGCAGTAGGAGGGAGGAAAAGTTATTGGGTTGTGGGGAACTCAGAATGAGGACATTGGAGAAGCTGGGGGAATAAGTTTTAACATACTAACAATTTTGTTCATTCATGATTTCCTGCCATTGATAATTTATCTCTAAGATAATGAACTTTATATTGATTTTTAAGTGAAGCTGTGTTTTAGTAGTCATAGGAGGAAAGTCTCTGAAGAAAATAAATAATACCATGACTACTGTAGGTGCAAGGCAAGTATCTATTAGTAAACTGTTTAGAGTGGGGGGGAAAAGGCACTCTCATTTTTATCAGAGTGAATCTATAGAACCCTTGTTAGTCACTTGTCTTACACTGACTTTAGCATCTAGCAGTGATTTAAGTAACTTGATTTCCCTCTGCATTCCTTCTTCTGTCATCTCTCCAAATAACAGTGTGATATGAGACAGAACAAACAGCACTATAGGCAAGAGCACTGGAAGCAGGGCTCAACTTTCAAAAAATTGAGATAAGATACCACGTCGCTAAGTCCATGACACTTAGTTAATCATTTTTAATGTGTATCTGAGCACTTTCTAGTAGCTTATCAGTGCCAATGATGTAACTCATGAGAGTAAGTTAAAAATAGCACATGGGCAATTATGCAGCCTTTACTGGACTGTGCATATCATCTTCAGATTGCCCTGACAGCATGCTGTCCTGGAACAATTCCAGAGAAGTCATTTCTTTGTACTCTTTGCCATCAGAACACCCCAGAAAAGCATGATTTCAGGTTTTGATAACAAGATGCTGCTACTATTACATAAAGCTCAGAGTTTGTGGGACTTGGAGATAAGGTAATTGAAACAAACTCACAAATCATATTTGGTTCATAAAAAGGTGAATCTCTCTAGAATATGCCAAGGATTTACCTTTACATTATTCAACTTCAAGGGAAAATACACTGAAAACACTTATGTCCATGCTATGGATGAATAATAATATCAAGTGATTCAAATATGTTTCCAATTTCATAAACTTAAGAGTTCTTAAGCCTCAAGCAGAATGAACTGATATTCACTCCAATTTTTCA
This sequence comes from Catagonus wagneri, assembly GCA_004024745.2. Classification (NCBI taxonomy): domain Eukaryota; kingdom Metazoa; phylum Chordata; class Mammalia; order Artiodactyla; family Tayassuidae; genus Catagonus; species Catagonus wagneri. Next base: position 13,469,187 of record PVHT021183519.1, read on the forward strand.
GATCAGGGAGCTGGGGGCTATAAATAGCTCAAGATTCTCTCTGGCCCAGTGAGCTGCCTAGTTTTAATAAATGTTCAGTATTAAAGGTATCCAAATGTGTGCTGATCTGAAACAAAACTGGAATGCCTGCTTCTAATCTTTGCCTTTGCTTCCCACAACTTGAGTGATTCTTTCTTTGGCTTTCAGTCAGATAATGCTGGCACCAACCAAAATCTCATTAGAACTCATTGGTGCACAAAGAATTTACCCAGAGTCTTCCTCAATTGCTCAATCTGTAAAATGAGATAAGCATTTAAATATATAATTTTAACTATTAAAAGTCTGAACACCTAACTATCCCTCTTTTCTCCTTTAAAAAAGCACCAGCTGTTTTGTTTTTTTAAATTACTTAATGAATTTTATTACATTTATTGGTGTACAAAAATGATCACAACCAAATTTTATAGCATTTCGAGGGTTTGGGATGGAAATGTTTTATGTCTTTTTAATATAAAAGGAAAATTTTTATATTTGAAGTCAAATCGGTTGATTTTTAAACACTTTTATTGAGTAACAATTTGCATTCCAAGATATCCACCCACTTTAAGTGTACAACTGAGTGATTCTTAGCAATTTTACAGAGTTGTTCAACAATCCCAACAATTTTAGAATCTTTTCATTAACTTTGAAAGGGTTCTCCATGACTATTTGAATTGTCTTGGCATCCTGGTAGGAAATCAGTTAAACATAAACGTAAGGATTTACTTCTGGACTCTGAGTTGTATTTCATTGTTATATGTGTCTCTCCTCAGGCCAGGGCCACATAGTTTTAATTATAATAGCTTTGTAGTTTTGAAATCAAGTATGAATTCTCCAACTTTGTCATTTTAAGGTTTCACTTTAGGCTATTCTGGGTCTCTTGCAATTTCATATGAACATTAGGATCGGTTTGTCAGATTCTACAAAAAAGGTTTAGATTTTGACAGAATGAACTGAGTTTACATATCAATTTGTGTAGTATGTTCATCTTGATATTAAGTCCTCTAATCAATGAACCTTGTTGGATGTCTTTCCATTAATTCAGGTCTTCTTTAATTTGTTTCCACGATATTTTGTACTTTTGATTATACATCATATTTTTTTTTCCTTAATGGCTTTTATTTCAATTATAGGTGTACATAAATCATCGCAAGTCAATTTTATAGATTTTGTATCCCAAACCCACAGTGCATCCCCGACCCCTCAGACTGTCTTATTTGAAAAACCAAGGTTTTCTAAAGTCTGTGAGTCATTGTTCTGCAAAGAGGTTCATTGTGTCTTTGTAGTTTCCACATGTAAGCGGTAGCATTGGGTGTTGCTGTCTAATTGTCTGACCGGTTTCACTTCGCATGATAATTTCTAAGTCCATCCATGTTGCTATAAATGTTGGTAATTCCTTCCTTTTAATGGCTGAGTAACATTCCATTGTGTGTATGTACCATATCTTCCCTATCCTCTCCTCTGTCGATGGGCATTTAGGTTGTTTCCATGATCTGGCTGTTGCATAGAGTGCTGCAATGAACACTGGAGTACATGTGTCTTTTCGAGTCATGGTTTCCTCTGGATAGATGCCCAGGAGTGGGATTACTGGATCAAATGGTAATTCTATTTTGAGTTTTCTGAGGAATCTCCGTACTGTTTTCCACAGTGGCTGCACCAATTTGCATTCCCACCAACAGTGTAATAGGGATCCTTTTTCTCCACACCCTCTCCAGCACTTATTGTTTGTAGATTTTTTGATAATGGCCATTCTGGCTGGTGTAAGGTGGTACCTCATAGTGGTTTTGATTTGCATTTCTCTAATGAGGAGTGATGTTGAACATCTTTTCATGTGTTTATTTGCCATCTGCATGTCTTCTTTGGAGAACTGTCTGCCTAGATCCTCTGCCCATTTTTGGATGGGGTTGTTTGTTGCTTTGGTTTTGAGCTGTAGGAGCTGTTTGTAAATTTTGGAGATTAATCCTTGTCAGTTGAATCATTTGCAAATATTTCCTCCCATTCTGTGGGTTGTCTTTTCGTTTTGTTTAGGGTTTCCTTTGCCGTGCAGAAACTTTGAAGTTTAATTAAGTCCCATTTGTTTATTTCTCTTTTTATTGTCCTTACTTTGACACATGGATCTGAGAAGATGTCATTTATGTCAGAGAGTGTTTGGCCTATGTTTTCCTCTAGGAGTTTTATAGTGTCTGGTCTTATATCTAGATCTTTAATCCATTTTGAGTTAATTTTTGTGCATGGTGTTAGGAAGTGTTCTAGTTTCATTTTTTTACATGTAGCTGTCCAGTTTTCCCAGCACCACTTATTGAAGAGGCTGTCTTTTGTCCAGTGTATATTCTTGGCCCCTTTATCATAGATTAGTTGACTATAGATGCGTGGATTTAATTCTGGGGTTTTTATCCTGTTCCACTGATCTATATTTCTGTCTTTGTGCCAGTACCATATGGTTTTGATGACTGTAGCTTTGTAGTAGAGTCTGAAGTCAGGG
>PVHT021183519.1:13472686-13509106 GCA_004024745.2 Catagonus wagneri
GTAGATTTTTGGTTTGTAGTTACCCTCAAGTTTTGATATAGGAGTGTATATATAACTGAGATTGTATTAAGTTGTTGGTTTCTTAATTGCACGTGCTTCTCCAGTGACCTGCATTTGTGCTCACTTCTCATGATTTCTGATTTTGGTAGCATAACTGTGCATGTTGATTTAGTATCTTTACTGTATATATGCCTTTATTGGTGGGCCTTGTCATTTGTGGTGTTTTTGTTCCTGGTTGTGACCTTTTCTTTTCTGCCTAGAGAAGTTCCTTTAGGATTTGTTGTAAAGCTGGTTTAGTGTCGCAGAAATCTCTTAGCTTTTGCTTATCCGTAAAGGTTTTGATGTCTCCTTCAAATCTGAATGAGAGCCTTGCTGGATAAAGTAATCTTGGTTGGATGTTTTTCCCTTTCATCCCATTTAGTATATCATGCCGCTCCCTTCTGGCCTGCAGAGTTTCAGCTGAAAAATCTGCTGATAACCTTATTGGGGTTCCCTTGTATGTCATTTGTTTCTTTTCCCTAGCCGCTTTCAATATTTTCTCTTTGTCTTTAATTTTGGTCATTTTGATTAATATGTGTCTAGGGGTGTTCCTCCTTGGGTTTATTTTATATGGTACTCGTTGAGCTTCCTGGATTTGAGTGAGTGGTTCCTTTCCCATATTAGGAAAGTTTTCAGCTATAATCTCCTCAAATATTTCTTCTGTCCCCTTCTCTCTCTGTTCTCCCTCTGGCACCCCTATAATACGGATGTTGGTGTGTTTAACATTATCCCAGAGTTCTCTGAGACTCTGCTCATTCCCTTTCAATCTTTTATCTCTTTTCTCTTCTGCATTAGTGATTTCCACCAATCTGTCCTCCACCTCGCTGATTCATCTTCCTCCACCTGTATTCTACTGTTGGCTGCTTCTAAGGAATTTTTTATTTCAGTTATTGTATTTTGCATCTCTTCTTGTTTAATTTTTACAGCTTATATTTCTTTGCTCAGTGTTTCCTGTAAATTATCAGTCTTTGCCTCCAGTTTATTTCCAATGCCTTGTATCATCTTCAGCATCAACAGTCTAAAGTCTCTTTCTGGGAGGATGATAATCTCCTCATCGCTGAGCTGTTTTTCTGGGCTTTTCTCTTTCTCCCTTATCTGAGTTAGAGTTTTCTGTTTTTTCATTTTTATAGGTTTTTGGTGTGGTGACCTTTGTGTTGACAATAGATTTGTAGCCTCCCTTAGTTCAGGTGTTTGCCTCACCGTGGCTAAAGTTGGTATGGAGGGGGCTTGTTGTAGGCTTCCTGATGGGAGGAAGTGATGCCTGCTCACTTGTATGTGGGGTTGATTCCTCTCCCTCTGATGGGTGGGGCTTTGTCTCTGGATGAGATTAGAGGCTGGCTGTGTGCCTGAGGGGTCTTTAGGCAGCCTGTTTCCTGATGGGTGAGGCTGAGATCCCACCTGAATTGTTGTTTGGCCTGGGGCTTGTCAGTGCTGATGGGAGGGACCAGATTTTCCCAGAAATGGCCCCCTCCAGAGAAATGCAGGCTGCTGAATGTCCCCGAGAGCTTCACCTCCAATGCCCTTCCCCCACAACAAGGCACAGTCACCCCTGTTTTCCCAGGAGATCCTCCAAGAATTGCAGTCAGGTTCCACCCGGATTCCTGTGGAGATTGGTTTGCCTTGAGACCCAGTGCACGTGAAAGTCTGTGTGTGCCTTTCAAGAGTGGGGTCTCTGTTTCCCCCAGTCCTGTGGAGCTCCTGCACAGAAGCCCCACTGGCCTTCAATGCCAGATGCTCTGGGGGCTCTTTGTCCCTGTGCCCGATCCTCAGGCGTGGGGTTTTGACATGAGGCTCAGAACTCTCAGTCCTGTAGCTGAGTCTCTGTGATGCAGTTACTTTCCAGTCTGTGGGGCTTCCCACCCGGGAGGTATGGGGTTGCTTCTATTGCATAATCGCCCCTCCTACCTCTTGATGTGGTCTCCACTTTGTCTTCTGGAGCAGAGTACCTTTTTTGGAAGTTTACAGTCCATTTAGTTGAAGGTTGCTCGGCATTTGGTTGTGGTTTTGCTGTTTTTTGGAAGAGAAGTTGAGCTCCAGTCCTTCTGTTCTGCCATTTTAATCTAATCACTGGTGCATATCTATACATCATATTTATTTGTTAAATTTATCCTTAAATGTTTTATTATTTTTGATGTTATGAATGAAATTGATATATTATTATTGTCAGATTGTTCATTGCAGGTATATAGAAATACAATTTTGTTCGTACATTGATTTTGTATTCTGCAATTTGCTGAATTTATTAGTTATATTTTTCTGCATTTTGTACAATTTTTCATATGCAAGATCATGTCATCTGCAAGTAGAGATAGTTTTTATTCTTCCTTTTCAATATGGATTACTTTTACTTCTTTTTCTTTCTAATGGCCTTTTGTAGAACCCTTCATACTATGTTGAATAAAAGTGAAAAGAGTGGACATCCTTATCTTGTTCCTGATTTTAAGGGGAATGTGCTCAGTCTTTCACCATTAAGGATGATGTTAACTGTAGTTATTTTGCAGATATCCTTTACCAGGTTAACAGTTATTTCTGTTCATAGTTATTTTTTTAACTACATTTTAAATAAGGGGGTATTGGATTTTTGTCAAATGTCTTTTATTCATCTATTGAGATGATTGTGATTTTTGTCTTTATTCTATTACTATGTTGTATGATACTAATTGATTTTTGTATGTTGAATCACTCTTGCATTCCTGAGATAGAACACATTTGGTTATAGTGTAAAATCCTTTTTATATGTTGCTAGATTCAGTTTGCCAGTATTTTGTTGAAGATTTTTATATCTATTTTCATAAGAATTATCAGTCTTTACTTTTTTTTATTTTATGCCTTTGGTTTTGGTAATTCTGCCCTCATATAATGCACTGGAATGTGTTCCTTCCTTTTCTATTTTTTTGGAAGAGCTTCTGAAATCGTAGTATTAGTTCCTCTTAATGTATTTCCTAGAATTCCTCAGTGGAGTTTTTTGGATCTGGGCTTTCCTTTGCAGTGAATTTTTAAACTGCACATTTAAACCCTTTATTTGTTATAGGTCTATTCAAATTTTCTATTTCATCTTGAACTAGTTTCTGAAAGGCTTCTTGATGGAGTCTGCAACACAGTTAGTAGAATACATGGCCCTTTGTTGAGTTCCAAGCCCTCCTTCCTGTAAGTACGTGCTGCTCTTCTCTGACCCCAGCCTCTCCCAGTCACTAACTCATACGAGTTCCACTTAGGCAGTGTTCCGCACAACGAGGGAAGCTGGGAGGGGCTTACATTTCCCATGGGAGAGGCTCAGGGTTGTCTCTCCTGGCACTGAATGATGCCACCTTGGGGGAAGGCTGATACAGGTAAAGTAAAATTGTTCTTTTTACCCACCTTTTTCAGTGAGCCTATTCTTTGTTTTTTTTTACCCCCTTGACAGTGATGTGCTGGAAACTTCTGTGAACTTGTGGATTCCCATAAAGATACACTTATCTGGGAATGGTTGTCAAAACTGTTACACTGTAACAATATAAACAATATAAAACTTCTATTCTCCCATCTTGCTGACATCACCTATGCTAGTGTTTAAATATTTTGTTTCAGTCTTTAGGGTGGTAAAAATATAGGCTTTGGAATTACTACTATTTGAAGCTGAGTTCAACTTTCTTATATCTTTTCAGCCAATAAATATTTTACTATCTTCCTGATATTTCCTGTACTTGTGTAGCAAGTTTAATAGTTAGATTTGATTTAATACAAAACCATGCATGAAATTTAATAAAGTAATATTTGCCTTTTAAGCCAGGGATTTTTCCTCACCACCCAAAGAGTGTCAAAAGTTAGACCTTCCTCCAGCTCCTCCTATTGTGAAGGACAGTATAACTTCATAGGAGGTGTTAACAACTCTAAACATAGTGCTAAAGAAATTCATTTCACTACTCTGCTGGGAGGTGATGGTGGGGGTAGGGAACCAATTAACAAGGAGAAAGGGGGTAATTATTAAGTGCATAAAAATTTCCCAAATCAAATTAGCACTTAAACACAGAGGCACATGGACTTCTTATCTTTGGATATACCACAAATTCGTTTTAAAAATGTTGCAATGTCCCCATACTGAGGAGATTTAATTTTTAACTGCAGAAGATTCTTGTTCTTATATAAAAGTAAACCCTATTAGTAAATTTAGCAAATTTGGCAAGTCTGTTAAATTCAATCCTGAGAATTATATTCTTATTTTTTTCTCTGTTATTCTTCTGTATGTATAAAAAAATATTTATAGGTTCTCCTCTTGGGTATTTCACTCTTTCCCTGGTTTTGGAAAATCCCTGCATGCTGTAATGTATTGGCCTCTCTGATTGTTTAGATTATTCTTTTCACATTTGCCTCTGAGTACTATTTTATCTTGAGCCATTATTACAGCGGTCGCTGAGAATTTTTCCCAGCCTTTCTTAAATTTCTGCTCTTTGTTAGATATTTTTCCCCTCTTTATGGCCACCCTATAGTATAGGAAGTTCCTGGGCCAGGGATCAGATCCATACTGCAGTTGTGATCTATGCCACAGCTGCAGTAACATCAAATCTTTAACTCACTGTGCCCGGCCAAGGATCAAACCTGTGTCCTAGGGCTGGTGGAGACAGTGCCAATCCCATTGCACCACAGGGGAAAATTTTTGCTGGATGTTTTTAAGCCTACGTTATAGAACAACTTCCCTACCTATCCCCAGGCTGCTTTGCAATAGCTGGAAAATTGTCCCCAAATGATTGACATAGGGCTCTTCCTAGTGCAACAAATTTAATGAATCTCTGCTGTTGACATACTTTCTTCCAAGTTTATAGTTAATGGACTTCCTGTTGGATAAACTCATGACTAGATATTTATTTGCTTTCTTGAGCTTTGGGAAGTAAGGGTTCTATTTTGAGAAGTTCAAATGATTTCTGAAGACTTTTGGACTGTGCCAGTGACAAAAAATGGTTATCTAGTTAAAATTCTGAAAATCGGGTCTTAAGATATTGTTGTACTCTTTAGATATGTATTTAAGTCATCTTCAGTGAATTTTCATCTTTGAAATAACCAATATCTGTGCATCCTTACAATAAAAATATCTGCAAAGACTGTAGCTACAAAGGGAACTTTTCTTACCCGGCTTCATCTACATTACTGCTGCAGCTACAAACTTTATCTATGTTTGGTGAAAGTCCTATTAATCATCCCTAGAGTGTACTGACTCATGAACTAATCCTGTTCTCTCTTCCTTCCGATACTAGTTTCCCCTGGGAATCCCAGTGGTGAAACGTGGAAAAGTGAAGAACGTAGGAGGGGAGATTTGATCAAGGTGATACTCTGTTACTTTTCCTAGCTCCTGTTGCTCCTCTTATCTACTTTCATGTGTCATTTGGAGGCTGGATTATCACCCATTATCCTGGTCTCCCTCCCCAAACCATCCCTGTTCTTCACCCTGTCATATGCTCCCACCCAGTTTCTTAATACCCTGAGAGCCTCCTGTATTAGTTAGTTGGGGGACTGTCAGTTGCAAATTAAATGCCTTAAAGCAAACTGACAAACAATACTGGGTATTTCATTTACTGACACAGAACTAAGAATGTATGGCTTCAGGCCAGTTTGATCCAGGTGCTCATAGTTTGTCGTTTAAAATTTCCCTCTCAGCAACTCTATATTTATTATTACAATAGTCTTAAATTTTGACTGTGGAACTTGGCTAAGCAGGCTGCTCTCTCTTTTTTAACATACAAAGAGAAAATAGTTCACTTTCTGCTCAATCATTGCCCTATAAGTTTATCTACCCTCACCCGTAAGCAGCAGAATCTCCATACTCAGGCTTTAAAGTATGTGGTTGGTGGTAAGTGTTTGGGGAATGATGGAGTTGGATTTCCAAATGCATTTTCTCACAGAAATCTTCTTATTTACATTTACTTAAGTTCTGCCTTGTTCCCCAAAATGATTTAAGGTGGAAAAGAAAGATGTTGCTTGTGACAGTGAGCTTCAAAGTGCTTCTGAAACAGTATTTCAGGTATAAGTTTAAACAGATTTCTGTAGGTGGGCTGCCCAATGTCCAATCACCATTTTTAACCTTTTCTCTAAGAGACATGTGTCCCAAGTGAAAAATGCTTTACAGATGGAATTTCTGAGCACAATCAGGTCAGATTTACAGGGAAGTGCCTTGAATTCCTTTTCATGTCAATGGCTAACTGAATTTCACTTGGCATTCTATGTTAGATTTTCTTATTACGTTTGTACAAATTGCTTTATTGAATAAACATTTGGTCCACTTTTTTAAGCCAGATCCCTAGTCTAGATGAATCATACTCTTTAATTTTTTAACTAGTGTGCTACTTCAATATTGAAATTTTATACATATACAACAGTATTGACTAATTGGTGCTAATGCCCACATGGTCCCCCCCACACACTGCCAAATATAAAATACATGGAATATGTATTGCCCAGATACCCTCAGGGCCCATCACTATGTGGAAATAATAGTTTATATTAGAATTTATTCTCAATTCCTGCTTAGCTCTTGTCCTCCCTGCTCAAGTAGGAACTTAGCATCTCAGAAAATCCCCTTACGACTACCACTCTACTAACAGTAAAAGCATTCTTATAACTTCTTAGGGAGCATTCTTATGTGGGTTCATAAAGTCTTTGTGCCTCAGAGATCCATTCTTCCATCAAATTTCTGTGTGGACTTTGAAGCTAAACTACCTGGATCTGAATGTTAGTGCCACCATTTAGCTGTGTGACCTTGGGGAAATTACCTAACTTCTCTAAACTTTGGCTTGTTATCTGGGAAGCTGAGGTGGTTTTAAGATTAAGCAAGGTAATGCATTGAGAGTTCTTGGAGAGTGCCTGACTTGTGTTAAGTGCTCCTTAAACATTAAACTTTAATCCCTGCTATTAACCACAGTATCTTCTGCTTTTTCTCTATTTTAAGGTTCTCGCCCTGAGTACTAAGTATGTGATTCTCAAAATCTGCAAATCCAGGGGCATCAGAAGACTCACTATCATTGTGTATTTATTTATCACAGCAATAGAAAGAAAGCTCCAACTTCCATTTGGTTCCAATGCTTTCCTTGGAACTGGTGGGGTCAAGGTGGCTCAAGGTCACATCTATTCTCATCTCTCCTCCAGGCTCTCCTGTGTCAACAGTTAACCTTTTTGTGGGCACTCTTCATCTCATGAAAATTAATCAGTAGGACAGAAGCCTGAATGGAGATCATGGTAGACACTATAATCTAGTCCAGCCATGTCACAGTTTCAGTGTCCTCCCTCTACTGTCAGTCATGAACTTAGCACATTGGAAGGAACCATTTTCTCCATTGCACTTTCTACCCATAACTTATCTTAATTTTAGTTGTCAATATAGTGAGTTAGTGGACTGAATTCATGTAATTCAAGTTAAAACCTCTGCCTTTGTATGGGTATTTTAGTGCATAGTGCATTTTACTTTTTCAACCCTACAGCATACTCTGCCTTTTTTTTTTTTTTTGACTTCAGAAAATATTTAAAAACAATTTAGGGAGTTCTCTTCTGGGGATCTGGCATTGCCACTACTGTGCCATGGATTCAGTTCCTGTCCCAGGAACTTCTACATGCTGTGAGTGCAGCCAAAAAACAGTAATATATAAATACTTTATAAAAAGAAGCTGTAACTTTATTACTTTTTTGGAGTTAAGCAAAGTAACTTATTATTTTTGAAATGAAAGTGAAAATGAATTTAGTAAATATACTTTATAAAATTTTTGAACATGTAACTTTAGAATAACTATTTTTGACTACTGACTTAATATTTTATTTATTTTTAAACCAGCTCCAGGATATATAATGTCTTATCTTAACATTATTTTAAGATCCCTAGAACCAAATAGATCTATATGAAGTCTTTTTAATGGGTACCTAGGGACTATTGAAAATATTGGGGATCTGCTTCAATTTTTGACATCTTATTGATTCAGAAAGGTAGGCGAGTGTGGTGTTGTATTAGCTAAGCAGATGGGGGCAGTTTGCCCAGTTTGAATACTAGTTCTACTATACAGTTGATATGTATCGAGCAAATTACATAACCTCTCCTTATGTCAGTTTCCCTGTCTGTATAATGGGGACAAAAGCAGTCCAAATGTCACAGGATTGTTGGAAGATAAAAATATTTAATTATATGAAGTGGTCACAGCCCTCAGTATAGAAGCACTCAATAATTGTTGGCGATTATTATTAACTATGTGAAAAACAATGGACAAAAAGGACATTATTTTGAATCACCTACTTAACATTTATTAAGCATCTAACTATGTGCCAGGAACTGTGCTAGATTAAGGACAAAAAGGCAACTAAAATAAGATTCCTGCCCTCAAGGAACTAATAGTCCGTGTTCTAAAATTTTCAGATTATTTTCTCCATTAAACATTTCATTTGGAGAATGTGCATGAATCTAGCTTAGTTAAAAGATGGTTATTTTTGGGGAAAAATGTCTCTTCAGTAAGTAAAGAATTTTTAAAACATATATGCATTAATCTTTATTTCTTTGTTCAAAATATCTAGATTTCAGGCAGATATAGCTATTTAGATGAATAGCTTAAAGGGATAAAGTGTCTAGGAAGAGTTAATGCAGCTGAAGCTTTATGCTTTAATCCTCCTAGAATTCACTAAAATAATTTTAAAATTAGCCTTTTGAAGATAAACAAAAAATTTACATTTTTAATCCAACATTTTATAATGAGCATTTTCACATTTATTTAGCATTCTGATCCTTCAAAGAATAGTAAGGGCTATGTAAACTGAAGCGCACACAAGCTAAGTTTCAAACACAGCTAAGTTTAAATTACTAGGAATAATACTTTTCTGTCTTTTGCATAAAAGCTATATTATTTTCTTGAAATTTAGCATCATCAAGAATTCTTAAAATCATACAAACTGGGAAATAATTAAATTTCCCAATTTTATGGCAAATTTATGAGAAAAACCACTAGTCAATCTCTTGGGGTAAATGAAAGTGAATATACAGCAGAGTACATACGTAAGTTTTGAAGAAAAACTGACCTTGTGTCAGTCTCTCAACCTTTCCCTCTTAACAGATGAATGTCATTTGCTGCGTCAGTAGTTTGAAGTCAATAACCATTGATACTCTCCTTTGGGACCTCTTGTGCTTACAAAGGCAATATTTTAGAATGAGGACACAGTCTGTTGATGAGTAAGTAAGTATCTCTAATGATGATAGCAAGAAATTTTACTTTGAAGCTCTGAAATTCAAAAGAATTATTGCTGTTCTGTTCTTTTTAGTAGTTACTGAACAATAATGATGCATAATTCCACACTACACTGAAGGAAAAAAAAAAAAAGGTTATATCCAAAAGGAATTTTAAAATGTTTGTGTCCTACAATACATCACTCTTGCTCTCTTTGGAGAGCTATTTCAAAATGCTAATCCTGGTAAGAAACTTGGTAGAACAACACATTTTCAAATGGGCCTATTCATTTATGTCCAGGTCAAAAAGATATGCAGGAGTTTAGTTTTCAGCCCAGAAACATTCTCAAATATAAAATATGTTTTATTCTTTCGTTGTACTTTACCTTTTGGAGTTCTTACTCTACTATTTGGTTGCTTGCTCTTTCTGGGCCAATTATGAACATTGGCTTAATGGTCAGTTAAAATCTGCTATTATGTGTGGCCTTGTAACAACCACTTCTTTATTCTCTTGTCTTCACATTTGTCTAGTTGCTATACAGCATTTATATATATTTTAAAAAAAGGATTTGGATAGCTCCTCAATCTCTGGCATTGAGGTTTTAGAGTATGCTAAACCTTGGTGTTAAAGACATCTGGACTGCACAGTTCACAGGTCTAATTCTATAAGGTAACGTTGCTGTCATGGGGACAGTGTGAATCCTGGATCCAAGTAAGAGCTATCAGAGATGGTGGTGGCATCCAGTTAGGTTATAGGCACATAGAGATATACCTCATTGAATATGAGCTTGTCTGCTTTAGAATTTATTTTAATTTTTTTTTCCCAAGTAAAGAAAGATTTCTGTAGCTGAATATAAACTGTGTGGATAATAGTTCTCCTTGCCCCCTAAAGTACAATATATAGCACAAGATGGAGTTAGTATTTAGATAGTTTCACCCTTGTTCATCATCTCTCCCTCTCAAAAGAGGTTCCTCTTAAAATGAAACAAATGGAATGCAAAAAAAAAGAAGGAACCTGATTAGATGAGACAGCTGCAATACGCTCTGTAGCACCCTGTCAAAACATTCGTCAGACCATATTGTAACTTATCTTTTTATATGTCTATCTTCCCCTCCAGAACTATGACCTTCTTAAAGCAGAAATTGTGTTTTACTATTTTTCATCAGTGTCTTGCATAAGTTAGACAGCTAATAGCTGATATTTAATGTTCAATAAGTGAATGGATCAGCAAAACATAAATGAATGAAAGAGTAAATTTGAAGTGGATCCCTTTAAGAAATATTTTGTTACTGTGCTGCAGAGATGTCCTCTAAGTCCAGTAAGAAAGCGTATTTCTCAATGTAATCAATGATAAATGGACAATAAATGTAAAACTTGCATATTGATGCTATAAGAACCAGTTGCTTGAAGCCAGAAGAAACATATCACTAAAGGACCTGAATGTTTTGTTTGAAGCCATTTTGTTGTTGAGATAATTAAGGTGTATCCAAAGTAAATATATTTTCCCCTATTATCAGAATTGGTTTCTGAGTTTGTATTATGAATTAACTCTACAGGGTCTGACTACCTTCTGAGAAGCTGATAAAATTGAGCTGGTAAAATTGAGATCAAGAAACTTCAGCTTAAAGACATGGTTGAGGAATTCCCCTTGTGGCACAGTGGAAACAAATCTGACTAGGAACCATGAGGTTGTGGGTTCGATCCCTGGCTCCCTCAGTGGGTTAAGGATCTGGCATTGCTGTTAGCTGTGGGCTCGGATCTGGCGTTGCTGGGGCTGTGGTGTAGGCCAGCAGCTGCAGCTCCAATTAGACCCCTAGCCTGGGAATCTCCATATGCTATGGGTGTGGCCCTAAAAGAAGACAAAAGTCAAAGAAAAAAAAAAAAGACATTTGATTAGCCAATCACTATCATTCAAATCTCTATGTATTTCAATTCAGAGTGTTTATAAACACATTAATTTTATGAGACTTGTATAGTATTATTCACTTCAAATCAAATGAATCCAGAGAAATTTAGCTTGAGTTTAGATATACAATGACAGCCATAACAAATTGGAAGCAAGTTCCCATTAAATATGTGTGGATGCCCTAACTTCATTGATTAAAAGATTTAGTCATCTCATTGAATTTCTATTTTCTTAAGTGAAATGACCAGGTAATAAAACTTGATTTGATTTATTTGATTGTTTTGGTAATTAATTTATGTAGGTATTTATAAGACATGCTCAGGGTCAAAAAATAGTTTGAATAGTTACAATTGTCTTTTTGAAAAAAATTCTATTTATCTCTTCTTGAGTCCTATAATGAAGATAAACACAAAATTCTCTATTTAAGAGATAGGAGACTCTTGAGGCCAATTCTTATTCCTTTGACTGATAGAAAGGAAATGAACATTATATTTAGCAACTGCTCTTCACCAAATGATATATGAGATAAACAGATATAGACCAGACTTTCTACTAATAGACTCCATATCTGAGTAGGTAAGCATCATGCTATGCTTTCACAATAGGTTTCTTCATAATTTCTCATATAATCCAAGTTTATCCATTATATATTTATACAAATGCACACTATATATACAAACAAATATATATTGGGTATCTGCTATGTGTAATCCAGATTTCAAAGATTGCAAATCCTAAATTAAACTAGATAATTAATGCAGTCCTCGTAAAATACCATTTTGAGACCTCTGACAAAATGGTATTTTTTCTTCATTTTTTTAAGTTTAAATATTAAATTTAAGTAGGAAACATAAATATTTGAGCCTGTACCTAAAAATCCAATAGAGCTTACATTATAGTTAGGAAAGATACAAACTTAAGCAAACATAAATGTAAAATATATGTCTTTTAGGTGGTAAAAAGTGCTTTGAAGAAAAGTTAAGTACAATAGGTAGATATGGAGGGCTATCTGTGGGCTTTAGTGTTTTTCTTTGTTTTTGCTTTTTTTTTGTCTTTATGTCTTTTTAGGGCCCCACCTGTGGCATATGGAGGTTCCCAGGGCTCCAATCAGAGCTATAGCTGCAGGCCTACACCACAGCCACAGCAATGCGGGATCTGAGCCGCATCTGCAACCTACACCACAGCTCACAGCAACGCCGGATCCTTAATGTGGGCTTTAGTTTTGTTGTTTTCTGTGTTTTTGTTTTTTGGGCCATGGCATGCAGAGGCCTGATGTGGGATCTCAGTTTCCATTCCAGGGATTGAACCTGGGCCACAACAGTGTAATTGCCTATTCCTAATCATCACCAGGGAACTTCCAGGGCTCTAGTTTTAAATAAGATCTATAGGGAATACCAATGAGGTAAGAATTATTATTTTCATCTGATGGAATAGAAATCTTATACTTCCAAGATTGGTCAGTGGCTATCTGAAATTCAGTAATGGCTCAATAAGTGTTTGGTATGTGTACTTGAAGTTCAGTTAAACTCCAATATAACCATCCTGAAATATAAAATCAAGCTAACAAAATAAAACAAATGTCTTTGATAACAATTCATGAAATCTCTGTTAAATAGAAAATCAAAACCTCGATTGTGCAATGTTTATAAAATAATGAAAATAAAAACAAAAAGCTCCAGAACAAACGGAATACAGCTACAGTTATATAAAGCACAATTCTCATTAAACTCCTAAATAAGAAAGAGTAACAAGATGAATTAATTATTTACATCAAGTTTTTGAAAAAGATCAACAAGTAGGATCTAAGGAAAGTAGAAGGAATGACTTAAAAAAATGAAAGCAGAAATTTATATATAACAAAACAACCTATAAATGAATCCAAGATCTAGTTCTTTTAAAAAAGCAGATAAAATATATTAAATTTGAAATAAACAAATTTGAATAAACAACTGCGCATAGAAAAACTTAAATTAGTTATAAATTAGTATCATATATTCTTTCTTATTCTATTTGAAATTGAAACAAAATGAAAGTTTTTCTCTTAAAAACATCCCATAAAAACTAGAATTAATTAAAAAAGATTCAGGAAACCAAATAGTCCCAAAATCCAAGGTGAAGACTATGAAAGGTATTATCCCCCAGAAACCTGACACTCAGAAAATTGTACAGATGAAGTCTTCCAAATATTTTAAAGGTTTAGAAAGCAATAATTCGAATTCTGGTAAATAATTTCTCTCATATCAAAAAAGTTTAAACTGATATCAAAATCTGATTAATGTTAACAGAAAGGGAAAAACCAAAAATGGACCACTTTATTAACCTATAAACACAAAAATGCAAAACAAATTATTGGCTGAGAGAATAGAACTCTGAAGGATGCCCTAATCTTTGGAAAACCAGTGATATAATTTACCATATTAAAATATAGAAGAAAATATGATCAATTTAATAGAATATAAAAATGTGGTTGCTTTAAAGTAATACCTTTTTTTTTCTGTCTTTTAAGGGCCAAACCCATGGTCTATGGAGTTCCCAGGCTAAGGGTCAAATCGGAGCTACAGCTGCCGGCCTACACCACAGCCACAGCAATGCAAGAACCAAGCCCTGTCTGCAACCTACACCACAGTTCACGGCAACCCCAGATCCTTAACCCACTGAGCAAGGCCAGAGATTGAACCTGTCCTCATGGATGCCAGTTGGGTTTGTTAACTGCTGAGCCATGACGGGAAACTCCTAAAGTAATACTATTTTTAGTATAAAACTTAAAAAATGGAAATGGAAACTTCCTTAGCATGAGATAAATGCATATCTTCATTCAAAAGCAAGCATCAGGCTTAATGTTGAAACACTAAGATTTTCCTGTTATATTTAGGAGAAATACAAAAGTGCTCCTTTATATCATTATCATTTACTATTTTTCTGGAAGTACAGCCATTAGATTAATTAGAAAAAAATTAGATTTATAAATATTAGAAAGTATGGGCTAAATTTTTACTTTGCAAATGATGGCAATATAAAGTTGAAAGCTGAAAAAGAATAAAATAGAAACTATTTTAAAAATTATAACAAGGGAATAAGAAAAGTGGTATTACAAAGAAGATTTTTTTTTTCTTTTTCTTCTTTTTTTTTGCGGTGACCCTGGCATGTGTAAGTTCCTGGGTCAGGGAAGGAAACCTAGCCAGAGCAGTGACCCAAGCTACTGCCATGACAACAGTGGGATCCTTAACTCAGTTGCCACAGGAGAACTCCAAAGAAGATATTTCTGAAATAAAGAACTACACCTGCATAGTGACTGAACATGAAAAGTAGGTATAGAATTCCTTACATGGATATAAGTCCTTGTTAAATTAATGACTTTCAAGAACGAAGAAATAATTATTTAGACATCACAAAAATCTAATCATCTCCAAAAGCAAAAAAATTCTGTCTTCAGACTTCTGCATAGCAACACTCCATGCTCAACTATAAATGAGAATTGTGTTCACTTGTGCTGTCCAGTATGCGAGCCACTAAGTATATATGGCTTTTGAGCTCTTAAAATGTGGCCAGTTCAGACTAAGATGTACTCAGAGTGTAAAATTCATTTGGATTTTGAAGACTTAGTATAAAAATTTTTAATCTCATCATGTTTTGTGTTGATTATATGATAAAATGATATTTAGACATACTGGGTTTAATAAAATCTATTATTAAAATTAAAACAATGGAATAAAATATTTAATATACAATATCTACAAAAATAATCACCATGTAGAACTAACATATACAAAACAGCTAAATCTTTTCTAAGGATAGTAAAGAAGTATTAAATAAAGAGAAAGACATTCTTTGAGCAAGAACAATCTATGTTAAAAATGTGTATTTTTCTCAAATCTGTATGCTTACTATACTCCTTTGAAAATATCAGCAAGATTGCTTTTAAGATAATTTGCAAAATGATACTAAATTTCATTTGGAAAAATAAATAATGAGATTAAAACGAAAGATTATAAATGAGAGGAGTAATACGGAAAAGTAAGTTACTAAATATTAAATAAAGTATAAAGCTAGAGAAATTTAAAGTTCGTCACTGAATAAAGAAAAGACTGAAGAGCGTGGAAGAAAAAGTCAAAATATATCAAGATTTAATATATGATAAATGTAGGGTTCAAATAAATGGGGAGGGACTGGATCATTTAATAAATGATGTTCAATAAACTGGCTTAACATTTGGAGAACAAAAGTGAGATCTCTACCTTACTTCTTACACTAAAATGAATTTCAGGTGAATCAAACCTTATAACATAAAAAATAAAATTATAGAAACAATGGAGTAAAGTATTAGGATAGTGCTGTAGTAAAGGCCTTCTAAGCATGACACAAAATTTGCAAGTGATAAAGGGAGACTGATAAATATGAGGACATAAAGATTAAAACCTTCAGTCAAAAAAAAAAAAAATTGAAGTCAAAACATGAATGACAACCATGGGAAAAAGTAATAGAAAAAGTATATGAGAAATGTCCTATCTTATTTTTATGAAAGGATTCATAAATTAATATGAAAAAGCAGCTCAACCTGATTGAGATATGAACAAAAACATAAGGACGCTGTTTACTAGAAGACCGTCACATTTGTAACAACCACACACACACAAAATCTGCAGACAATCTTCATATCTATCAATTATGATTCACACAAATAATAGGTATACTGAAAAAATTTTGTGTTGAATGAAACAGATTTTTTTTAACTGATAAGGAAAAATACTCAAACTATATTAACATACGAATAATTATGCGTACATTTATTTTACTTAAGAAAAAGAAGGGAATTTCTTTTTTCTTTTTTTTGTCTTTTTAGGGCCGCACCCTTGGCATATGGAGGTTCTCAGGCTAGGGGTCAAATCAGAGCTGCAGCTGCTGGCCTATGCCACAGCCACAGCAATGTGGATCCAAGCCACATCTATGACCTATACCACAGCTCATGGCAACACTGGATCCTTAACCTACTGAGCGAGACCAGGAATTGAACCCACGTCCTCATGGATACTAGTTGGGTTTGTTAGTGCTGTGCCACCACAGGATGCCAAGAAGGGACTTTCTAATAGGATATCGCTATTAAAAGTGCAGTAACATTCACTTAATGCAAAGTGTAATGGGTCTATTCTAGAAGAGTTGATATTTTAAAACTCATCAAATTAAATAGCATTTAAAGAGAAAAGAAAAGAGAAGATAAAGACAGCAACATACATAATTAAATGCATTATACTGATTTTCTATAAACTTGATTTTGTGTTAATTTTTAAGAGTATTATGTAAATTTAACATTTTATTTTGGAAATAGGTATTTTGAAATTATGGAACTCATTGTGTAACTTTATAATAGACCCACGTAAAACATGTAAAAGCTAAATTATTCAGTTTGCTATTCCACCGGATCCAATGCCATGTTCTAATGTAAGTATAAAGAAACGTCTTTAATTTTAAAACAGCGGCTTTTTGCATCCTACTGTGTTTTTTTAGCTTCGTGATAAAATTTCTA
This sequence comes from Catagonus wagneri, assembly GCA_004024745.2. Classification (NCBI taxonomy): domain Eukaryota; kingdom Metazoa; phylum Chordata; class Mammalia; order Artiodactyla; family Tayassuidae; genus Catagonus; species Catagonus wagneri. The sequence continues at coordinate 13,489,317 of PVHT021183519.1, forward strand.
TAGCTGTTCTTCTTTCACAATAAAATAATAGCTATTTTGAATCTCTCCATAGTTTTACCTATTTCATTTATATATATAGTATATTTTAGTTTAATATAGCATACTTTTTGAACTACTGAAATTTTAATTTCTGAAAATCTCTAGAGAAAAACTTTTTTCTTTTGATACTTTGCAGATTATCTATCTTTGTTTCAAAACTTTAAAAAGGTATGAGTAATTCTAATTCCTTCCTTCTTTGTAGGAATATTTAAAAAGTATTCTGCCTTCAAGTATAAATCAAATGTAAACCAGAAAAAACAAAATTTATTCTGTCACTGAATTAGTAAGTTACTAAGAACTTGAAAATTAATTCATCACCAGCTAAATATTATCCTTTACCCCCTTTTTCTCTAATCAATTTTATATAGCCACAGTTTAATGAGCAAATAGAAAGTTTCTTTAAAAAAATATTGTGCTAATTCTATTACTAACAGTAAGGCCCTAGGTAGTTTCAACCATTTTAAGTGGCTTCTATTTTCCCACAAATTCTTTGGAATTGGTTATTTATACTAGGTAGGATGGCATTATCCTTTCATTTTCTACCTAAGGGGACACAGAAACTTAGTTCAGAAGTTGTCATCACTCTGAGGTGAATCAATTCAGGAGGAGAGCGGTTGTTAGGATACCTTCATTCAGTTTTCCCATTTTTCTCTCTGGTTTCAGATTGGCATGGATGCTTCCAACCTGAATCTATTATCACGATTCTTTATTTCAATTACAAAAATCTTGGAAATTGAAAAAACAATTTAATGAAGTGAACGTAGTTATTTGAGAAAAAAAAATTTTTGTCACTGTGACTGATACTCTATTGCCAAAGAACATACATCTGTAAACAAATGTCTCCAGATGTTCAAAGACTATATGTAAAAACTTGGTGGAAAAATTAGTTTGCAAATAGTGGAGTTAAAAAATAAAAGGAGGGAGTTCCCGTCGTGGCTCAGTGAATCTGACTGGCATCCATGAGGACTCAGGTTCGACACCTGGCCTTGCTCAGTGGGTTAAAGATCTGGTGTGGCCATGAGCTGTTGTGTAGGTCACAGATGTGGCTCAGATCCTGCATTGCTGTGGCTGTGGTGTAGGCCTGTGACAACAGCTCTGATTTGACCCCAAGTCTGGGAACTTCCACAGGTCGTGGGTATGGCCCTAAAAAGACCAAAGGAAAAAAAAAAAGGAAAAGAAAAAGGGATCACTATATATATATTTTTTTTCACTGAAAAGCTTTCCTAGAGCTAATTCATATTCTAATTAGGATGATGACTATCCCAGAGGGAAGTATGTTCTACATTTATTTGACCATGGAAACTATTTTTTCCCCTATAGAAGATTTGTTTAGTAGAACACATTTGAGTAATACTGATAAGAACATATCCCCAGACTTAAAAAAAAGAATTACCTAAATAATTTGACTTACAGCAAAATCTTCTGCTATATTAAAATAAATTTGTACTTTATAAAGTTAATCTAAGGCGATAACATTTTATGAGCATAAGAATAATACATTTTATGATTTTTAGATAGGGACTTCACAACTAACTCATAGAATTACTGCATCTTGGAGGTGATGCTATCAAGTATCCTGTTGACTAAGTTGTTGCTATGCATTTGCTTGAATAGAGCTTTGCTAATCTTCAAAGGTAGCCTCGTTATGGTTTTTAGTCTCTGTCCAAAATTTCAGCCACAGAGGCAGTCTGTGATGGCTAGCTCTAGAAGTCATGCAATTTGCCCATTCCCAGGAAATGATTATTTTGGCTATGCAATGAGCAGACCAAAAAAAAAAAAAAAGGCATTTTCATTTGTAAACACTAGGTCCTCTTCACTTTTGGAAGGTTCAATAACATGAGTACAGTGATACCTATAATAAATTTAAAGCCTGAAGCTCCTTTGTCTTTACTCCTGGTATTGATAGGGAATTTAAACTGTCACTGTTCTTCTGGTCTGAGGTTTTTCTTAAATAGACCATTTATTAATGCTTATTTAAGGGAAAAATTTTTAATTGTTTTCTATTTTTTCCTCCCACATATTTAAAGTCAGCTTAACACTGTGAGGTCTCTTAGGCAGTTGAGTTATTCTGTTATGTCATTTGGCAGCTTATTTTTCTGCTTTTCCTACATATCTGTTAAATTTCATGTCTAAATAATAGATTTCCTACCAGTACTTTATTATTTTATCCAACAATTCCACTGTGTTCTCAGTTTCTAAGATCACTTTCAATATATGTTTGCAGAAACCTTACTCTTCACTGTCTTATATGTAGCAAATGGGAGATTGATTTGTATTTGTGAAATTTCCTGGATTCTAAAAACTTGTTTGATATGAAGAGAAACAAAATTTCCATTATGATTCAAATAACCAGAAGGAATATAAATTAACAGGTTTGTAAGTTTAGTTGGTGACTGTCTATGTGATATAATTTCAGGGATCTCACAACACTAAAAAATGACTATATTCTGTTCTACACAATGGAGTTTCATCTGTTTATCTTAAGCCCTTTGGTCAACGTTAAAATGTGCACAGACCCTCAGTTAGATGTGTAAACATATTATATACTAAGGATTTCATGCAAACTGGTTTAAGTGGAAGACTGAGTAGGGAAAGAGACTGCAGGAAGATTTAGGATGCTAATGTTGGGAACAGAGAATAAGGCCATGGAAGAGAGAGGCTGGGTTCACTAGACACAAACAATTCCTCTTTGTTAAATGCCAGCTCTGAATATCTCACTAAATCTCCTGAAAAGGAAAATGTGGCTGGTAGTGCTGATGTGGGTACACTGATGATCAGATGGCTCACAGTGTTGTCATTTTTTAGTCAGAAATGAAAAACATGTTTTAAATTTAGGGGTAGGGTATGAGAAAGGCAAGCATCTTTGCTAACACATTGCTGAAAATCTCTCATGGATATTGGGCTTATTTTTATTTGAAGCTGAGCTGAACATCTAACCACTGTCTTCCTGAGTTGTCTGGGGGCCTGGATTTTGGATACTCTGAAGCCAAAATCTCGACTCCCAGAGGCTTTTCTCCTGCCTTCTTCCTTAATGTCGGCACCCTAGTAACTGAATTTCAGGGCTGTGTGCTTCAGTGGAGAAGTAGAAGTGGAAGTGGTGGAAACTGAGGACTATGAATCTTTGAGGCTTACATTTTTGGAGAAGGTGCAGGGGAGGAGATTCTTCTCCTCTAACTCTAGGCCTTTAAAGCATACCTGGTGGAAGCACCTGTTTGGTCTTTATCAAAAACACCGTGAGGACTTTTAGGCAATTGAGTTATTCTGTTATGTCATTTGGCAGCTTATGTTTCTGCTACACACCACCAAGGTCTTTCTAAGAGTAAGTCAATAGAAAACCATGCTGTTCTTTACCAAGTTTGTGCCTTTGAACATGTAGGTATCTGTTGATTGAATCAAAATATTATTCCCCTCATCTTCAATTTAAATGTTCCACATCCCGTGTGTTATGTTAATACATTTTCTTTACAATGATCAGGTCTTCTCAAAAGAAAATCATTTAGGTTGGAGATACACAAACTAGGTTAGTAAGCTTTTCTAGCAGACATTTTAGTGATTTTATAAATCAGTAAATAGTATCTTAGGGAAACGAACCTTTGAAATCATCCAATCTTTTTTTTTTTTCATCTCTATAATGATTTTTATTTTTTCCATTATAGCTGGTTTACAATGTTCTGTCAATTCTATATTGTACAGAAAGGTGGCCCAGTCATCCAGTCTTATTCATTTGACTCACAGATGAAGACACTGAGGTCTAGAGAGGTGAAATGCCTCACCCAAGCCTTCAGAACTAGGCAGGAATACAAATCTTTGAGCCCTAACCCCATGATTTCCCTTCTACATCATACTGCCCTTGGTGCATCTTTGGACTGACTTACCCCCACCTCAAATAAAAAGGAAAAAATGATTCCATGTTTCTCTTAAAATACTCTAAAATATCCAGTATTTGTTATATTTTGTTCCACAAATCAAATTAAAATATGCCTAACAATCAGCATTAGATTATCAACACATGAAACACTATTGTAATTTATTTTGAATCAGAAAAAATACTTAAAAGGTCCTAAAGACATAAAAAATTGAAAATCTACAAAATGCAAAGTATCTTGAAGAAACAGAAGGTAGGAATCCAAAGATACTTGCTTATGTTAGTCCCTGCTTACTCAGCTATCTGCCTACCTACCTGTTCCACTAGCAAGATTGTTCTTACCATGCCCACTCCCTGTTCCTTCTTAGCTTGACAGAGCCTTGTGAAGTCAAGAGATCAGTGTCCAATAAAGTTCTGCTCAGCGTGAACAAAACAAATCTTCAGTTAAGCATAATACCATGTATACTTCATGGATTATCTTCATTTTTCCTACTACGATTATGATCTTCACTGCTTTCAAATCTTCAGATGATTCTCTTGGCTTTTTGCATTGGACTGATCTCTTAGTTCAAGAAACATAAAGTGAATGGGCAGCATCCACAGCTTAAAGTTCAATGGCACTCTTGCTGTGTCCCATGGTAGAAGCATTCTTACCTGGGAACCAGAAGTTTTAAACCTGCAGAGCCCTGCACTGAGAAGAAGGGAAGCACACATCCCTCAAGTGGGTCACTGAGAGTGAGGGTAAGCTGGTCACTCCTGTTTCTATCCTGTGCTTCCTGGACCCATGTTTCTACTTATTGGGAAGATAGCACCACTAACAGGACATTGATTTAGGATGTTATATAACATCTTGGAGGAAGAGCCCCCATTTTCCCAGGGTGTTCTTTGCAAGCTGGGACTTCAGCTGTGCCTTCATCAGGCCATTCTATTGCTCTACCAGATAAGAATCTTCCAGATGGCATAGCAAGTGAGAGCACCAGGGACCTGCCTAGTCATGTGACTGCTACCAAGTATATGTGATCCTGTGTCAGTGGAGTAAACACTGTGTAAGCTTTTGGAGAACAAGGGTAGACAGGCCCTGAGGCAGGAAAGGCAAACCCATGCTTAGAAAGTATACTGACTCCTCACAAGTTGAGTTGCTGTCCCTTCCAGAGTGAAGAAAATCCATTCTAATCAACTAGCCAAATCTTTATTGCAAATATCCTTTCAGTGTTTCTTTCCTGAAATCCTGGGTTTCGTTATACGGAAAAGAAGTTACAGCTGAGCCTCTCTGGCTTTTCTTGTGTTCATATTTTATTTCTGTCACTTATAGCTCTGTAATTTTAGGCTAGTCACTGAATTTCTCTGACCTTAAGATTTCTTATCAATAAGTACACAATCTCTGTCCTTCTTCACACATTTATTGTGAAAAACCCAGACACTCTACTAACATGGAAAGGATAATCTTATAGTGATATCATGTCTGGGGATAAGAAAACAGTGTAAAGGGGAAGACTAGAGAAAAAACAGAGTCCCAGTTAACTGTGTCCCAATTTGCCTAGTGTCAGGATCATACACGTTTACAGAGAAAATAAGGAAAATTCAACTCATAGTTTTATTTCAAAACAGACAGGGGCTGTGTATGCATAGCAACCAGCAAAAGATGGAGAAGGGCAGGTTTCAGCTGATGGTCCAGATGCTTGCTGATATTCACAGTGTAAACAAAGCAGCTGGGTGGTTGACTGAATCTCCCATTCATCACCGAGACATTTGGCCTTATGTGGACAAAATTGCACATTGATGATGGGGAGAAAAAAAGTCCATGTAGATGGAAAAATAGAATTATGCATAATTCCATTCCAGCATGTTTGAATGTAAATGTCTCTCTTTGTACTCTCACAATAAGTGGGAATATTAGGCAGCCTATTATAACAGCAGGGGCAGCCATAAAGACAGTAAGGATAAAAATGACAGGATAAATAGTCTTCCATTCTATTGCAGATAATCAGAGGGGAGCCTTCTCATATAGAGTATTCCATGAACTTTCCCAAGTTGGTGTGTCTGTATTTATTTCATCTTATGCTTTTTCAAACTGTGGTCTCTCCAGAAAGCATATAAATCTTTGCAATTACTAGAGGAGGAACTCAGAGACTTTTGCTTCTTTTCATGGTAACTGAGAATTATGAGACTGGAAAGCCCTCGGCATGTGATGCTGATGAGTGAAAAAAACCCACGCCCTGAACTAAGACTGGAATCAATGCATCCAGGTTCCAGGATGCTTACAGGATCTGGGCTCCTTCGACCCCTATCTTCTGCCATGCAGATAAGAGGAGCAAAACCAAAGATTTGTCTAAAGGGAAGAGAAAGTAAGCCTTTTCAGGCTCCCTGTCTCTTCTTGTCCTCTTCTACTTCTATAGAAGTAGGAACTTTGGAAATGTGATTGCTTATTTAAAAATGAATTTATCCAGGGTTATGAGTAACCAGATGTATATCAGGCAGTCTCTCTCTTTTTTTTTTGAGTCTTCATTTGAGCTATATTTATTAATAGAAATTATTAAATACACATGCAGTAAGTTGAAACACAGTATAACTTTATTACAAGTATTTGTTGATCCTTCAGTGTATGCTTGTATCTATGCTAGAACCTACAAAGTAGTGCCTGGAGAAATACTACCTGATACTTGCTGTCTCCTTCTCTCTTGTTCACTCATTCCTCCATCGTATGCAATAGAACTTCTCTTTCTACAAGTTGATTGAAATTTCTCTTGACAAGGTCAGTAATGACCTCTTTGTTTCTCCTTCTTAAAAACCTATTCCCTGGCTTCTTGGATACCATGCTACCTGGTTTTTCTACTTTTCTCTGGTGCCTTTTTCTTTCTCCCCCCGCCCCTTTTTTTTTTTGGTCATCCTCTGCCAGTCCTTAAAACATTGGTGTTTTTCAGGGTTCTTCTCTAGGCTCCCTCCTCTCTTCCTCCCCTTTCTCCTCTTATCATTCTATTCAACCTCCATGAGTAATCAGAGCCATCCCAAAGGCTCTGCAGTCCCTAATTCCATCTACCACATAGTTCCTTGTATATCTGATTTTTCTTAAATTTACACTTTCATCTGAATATTCACACCTGAACACCATCCCCAATATCAAATTGCCCCTTGGATAGCTTGACTTTGTTATCTCACAGGTACTTCTGTTACAGTATAATCAAGGAAGAATTTATTGTCTTCTTTCACAAATTTAACTCTCATCTATTTTGCATTTTTCTCTATGGCACTGAAATGCAACCCACAAACTGAGCCAGAAGTATGGGTGATATGGTTAACTCTTCTTTCTCTCACACTTCACACATTTAATTAGTCACCAAGTTCTATGAATTTTAACTAAGAAACATTTTAAAATATATTCTTATCCTATATTTCCTCTACTAATACTCCAACCTGAGTCCCAACATTTCTCCCCAGATTAACTATTTAAACATGAAAAATTTGGAAAAGAGGGCAAATAGAGTCATTTTTAGGAAGAAAGCCTTAACATTAGCTAAACTGGAATTAAGGGGAAAAATAAAGCATCTATAGAATGGGCCACCACATTTCTTCATGTTTTCTCTTATGATCACCTTTCATTTCACAAAAGAATTGGCTTCAGATGGACATTTGAGAATTTCTTCCATTTCTGATTTCCTCATTTCCTCTTTACTCTTCCAACCATCCCTTTAGCTCTTTTTCAGTTCCTTCAACACTCATGCCTTAAGTTCCTTGAGGTTCTGATAATGACTCCTGTTTCTATTCTGTTTGAGTGGCTATAGATCCTCATTGTGTCATAGGTGGAGAAACTTTGAGGTATTTCAGATGCTTCACACCATAAACTAAACACATTCACTCCTCTTATGTCAGCACTGAGTGTCTCTCTAGGCATAACTTTTCTGTACTACTATACTATTCAAATCTTTCTCTCTAGGATTCAGAGGATAAGGGAAGGCAGAGTGGCTTTAATATTCTGTCTGTGTTTCTGCTCACCTCCTGATTTGTCCTTGTTGAATATTCTCTTCCTTTTGCAGTCTTCTGAAAGGTAGGTCCAGTCATATCCTTTCCCTGCTTCACACTTTCACGGTATCCCATTGTCGTTAGGGTAACCACTAACTTCTTAAAATAGAAGACCTGTCTACTTCCTTTCGTACTTGGTCACATATCACACGTTTCTTTCTTTCAGACCCAGCTAAACTGGATTCTTTCAAGCTGTCTTCTATTCCAATCCTTTGCAATGCTGTTCGCTCTGTCCGAACATAGACCTTGGAATCATTACATCTAATTCTTTGACTTATCTCTAGTTCTACTTCTTTATCCAAGTAGATAGATGCAAATTAAATTCAAGTCTCACATGGGTATTTGTTTTTTTGTTTCTTTGTTTTGTCTATTGAATCCTCCCAATAGCAGCAAACCTGCAATTGAATGTCTGATTTCCTATGTATAAGAAAAGAACCTCCTGCCTAAAGATCACTCTCCTTTCCTGTGCTTTGTTGGCCAATGATGGTCTTCAGGTGGATGGGAGGATGTGATTTCCAGCTAGGGTCTTGCCAGCAGGTCTCCTACCTGTGGTAGTAAAGCCAAAGGCCCCTCCTGCGCAGGTGCATCTAGCGACATCTGCAAGGAGCCGAGAACTGGTACTTCATTCTCAGTGTTGATATTATAGAGATGTGGATGAGGGATTGTTTTAGCATAAGGAATTAAATAACTGTCAAGAAGCTCTGCAGCATTAGCATGGAAAAAATTTCACTCCTAGGAGTTTCTGGGCTTAGATTCAATGAATCATTATTGGCATCATTATTTAGTAGGAGAGTTTCTATCAGCAGAGTTGATATATCTTGGGTTCCTAATTTAATGCGTTTTTTTTTTTTCCTGATAGCAAGAAGGATGTTATTATATGCTAGATTTGATGGTGGAAGCAAAACAGAAAGCAGCAGAGGTTATGAAATTTTGAGTTCAAGCAGTAATAGTATTTAGGAAAGGAAACAATCCCGGGAGAAAGAACTGGGTAAACTTGATAGGTTTTCTGGCTTAACTTCTTCACACAGGTATTTCTACCCCCGAACCAATTTTATTTTCTTTATACCTTCTGTATGGTATATCTTAAAAATTACTCCTTAAACAAGTAGAGAAGCACAATGGTCACTATTTTTTACCACCTTTATAAATGATTCACATAATTTTTCCTACAGTGATGATGGGTCTGAAGTAAATTAGCAGCCAAAGACAAAATGGGAAATGCCATTTTACATCTAGGAAATAGATTATTTAAGTCCTTACTTATTTTTAAGCCATGTTAACCTTTTCCTAAGGTGGTTTGGAATAGGAAAAAAAATACAAAGAATTTTTATGCATTTTTTTTCTTAACCCTCATTTCAGAAGTTTGTACGGAACTCCTACCCCTCAGCAGTGGGTATTTTTGAGCCCAGTTAGGTAGCATGGTGTTACAGACATGGACTCCAAAAAAACTTCAGGGTGTCTCTATCAAGATGACTCAAGTGATTCTTGAAGCTTCTACCCAGCTCCTGAGAGTTATGCAGTGTTGAAGTTTTATGTTCAATTTATGATTGTATTACTCAGAGAGAGTGAGCTAACATGGACAGTGAAGTCCAGAGGCATTAAGCATGTTCATTTAGGTGGTAATTTCTGTCTCATCTATTAGCAACCTTTATTAGGAGGGTTAGCAAGTAACTAAAATGAGACCAATTCTGGTTTAATTTTATTTCGTTTCCCTTGTCTCCACTTAAGTGAAGGGCATTAACTAGCAACAAATTGACCAGGCCTCTGGGAGACGGATGGAAGGAGAAAGAAGAAAAGCAAATGTCCTGTATCTCCTTGAGAATGAACAGACCTCCTCCAGGTGATAGGCATTGGCTCCGACTTTCTGGGAGAAGCTGTAGGTTTATCTGGAGAGTACAGGAAATTGCATGATAAGAGATAAATAGCATACACTGTTTTCATGGCTGTTGAGACAGTATTGATTGTTGTTTCTGTGCTCCTTAGGCTCAGGACTGGAGGGCTGGGCTGTGTGCAGCATAGGAGTAGGATGAAGCATCTGGGTTGTATGTACACAGCATTATGCAAAAGTCTTATATGCCCACACTTCAGACAGTCCTGACAGCTGTTGGGACAAACTATTTTTCCAGTTATAATTATACAAAGCCAAAAGCAGTTAGCAATTGTATTTGCCATTGTGAATTGTGTTCCAAATTGTATTCTCTCTGAGATATTCATTTTAATGAGCCAAAGATGCTCACTTAAAAAAAAAAACAAAAGGTTTTACACATAAGTATCTTCAAAATGTATTTATACTGTCTGGTAGCATTGCTGCATTTCTTCCTGAACATATTTTGATTCCTAAGTTAGATCCTACTATAGCCAAAATTCAGGTCTGCAATATGTCAAAATGCTCTATAATAGGTAGTTCTCAAGACCTTGTTGTCTTGATCTACCAGGAATAGACTAGATTTTAGGAATCATGGCAAAAAAAATATTTTATGATATTTATCCTCAATCTTCTGAAGATTATATGTTGCCAAATGAATGAAATGATGTGATGATAAAGATTATTTTCAGCTTAACTTTTTGAAACCAGGGATTCTATAAGGCAGAGGAGCTCAGAGAGTTGACACTCTCATTGAATCCACCTATCCATTAATTTTAGATTTTTCTGCTCCCATTAAACTTCTCATTCTTTTGCCACCCTGCAGGAAGTGCTAACCAGTGGCACAGATAACTAATGACAGAAGCTAAATGAGGCATCCTTTCCCTAAATGCTCATTGAGACTTGTGTATACCTGCATTGTCGCCATAACATTGTTGTCTTATAACTGCGTGGATCTTCCTTTCAGACCAGGGCCTGATGTACTATGGCCTGCAGGCCAAATCGTGTCCATTCCCTGTTCTATTAAAAAAAAGTTTTATTGAAACACAGCTCCATGCACCAGTTTATATATTTATGTCTATGACGGCTTTTGTGCTGCAGTGGTAGAGTTGAATGGTTACAACAGAGGCTGTAAGGCAGCAAAGCCCAAAGGCAAGACCTTAGCAGGAAGGAAGCAAGGAAGATAAACATGGAATCTTCACAGGTTCAAATCAGTCTGCCTGCATTCTCTGAGTGATTAAAGAAAATTTAGTATAGGAGAGCAGTGGGACTGGGACGCCTACAAATTACTTCAGCAGAAGGGATTTCAGCAAAAATATGTGCTAGGGGCCATCATTGTAGGGGGCTGAGCCTCCAGGAGAAGATGAGAAAAGGCTACTTGCTTATATTTTTTTGACTCTCTCTTTCAGATGCAGTGGTAATTAAAGGTGTGAGTGTGTCCTCTGCTAGGGAAGGCGTAATGAAGGGTTAGGTGAGGCCTTAAGGTTGGGGTATGGGTGTGATGGAAAGAAGCAAGGAGGGCTGCCTCACTGTCTCTGGGTTGTCTCAGGGCTCTTTGAGGGCTCTGTTCAGCCTTGCTGGGTGGGGAGCATGTGATTATTCAGAGCAGAAGCCCTGGCTGTGGGAATGACTGCACATTTGGCTGGTTCAGATCCTGTTTTATCTCTTGGGAATCACCTTGAGGCAGTGAGAATGTGGATTTGGGATGGTACTAACTGAGTCAAGGGAGCCTGAACATCTGCCAGAGCTAGTAATGGGAATTCTCAACAGCTGGCAAATGACCTACAAATACTGCCTGCCTCAAATTGCAGCAACAATAACTTTTTCACATACTGAGTGGTAAATATAAGGAAATTACCCACTGGTATTAGCTTCCAAAGGTTTTTATAAGAATAGAAAATGACACTGGGAGTTCCCATCATGGCACAGCGTAAACGAATCTGACTAGGAACCATGAGGCTGCGGATTCGATCCCTGACCTCTCTCAGTGGGTTAAGGATCTGGCACTGCTGTGAGCTGTGGTATAGGTCACAGATGTGGCTTGGATCCTGCGTTGCTGTGGCTGTGGTATAGGCTGGCTGGCAGCTGTAGCTCCGATTTGACTCCTAGCCTGGGAAATTCCATGTGCCCCAGGTATGGCCCTATAGAGAGAAAAAAAAAAAAAAAAGACAGTGATCCAAGAAGTATTTCAATACCATACTTACTTATTAAAGTGGAATTAAGTGCTCAGAATATATTTATAAAGTAAGTATATAGTGAGGTCGCTGTGTTTACAAGGCAAATACTTAGCTCCCCGAAAAATAATATAACCTCTCTAGCTATACATGTACACTACTTAGCATATACATAGTAGGAGGGCTCATTGATTTGGCTCAGCATAAAATTTCATTTTCTATTATACTTTTCTTTTAAAGATGAACTAGAGTTCTAACGTTATGAGTCTCAACCAGAAGTTTAAAGTATTATAATCAAGTGATTTGATGGTCTCAAATAACCTAAAGCTATTTCCAGATTGTTTATTGATTCCTTCTGATATATTTCCTGGTATTGTTATTCTCATCTTTCACTGTTCCCCTAACAAGCGAGCACTGTGGCCAGCGCACATTCACAAGTAAGCAATGAGAAGAGATGAGAAACCTGGAAAGCTTCATTAAATTTCCAGGACACTAGAGTCAGAATCACCGCGCGAGATTAGTCATTTACTGAAAGGCAAAACCACTTCACTATGGATTCTCTTGTAACCACCTCAGGGGTCCATAGAAATCTTTTGAACCTTTTGTTGTTCTCACTTGTTCTGTTTTACTTGAAGGATGAATGCACTAAGTTTGTTTTTATTACAATTTTACTCAATATACTCTAAAATTACAATACGGAAAACATATAATTATGGAAGCCGGCAAAGCAATAATCATTTTGTATAAGACACCAAAAGCCTACAACTGAGACAATTAGTGTGGCACACCTAGCTGAGATCACATTTGCATAGTGTTAATGTCTTAGTGATGCTTTCATGTGGCTCAAAAGAATAGAAGGAATTATAATCCAAAATGACTTGCAAATGATAAGCTACAGAAAACCAGCAGGGTCTCTTCAGTGGCCTGACAAATTTATGTATCTTCCCTTCTGAAATCACTTGCTTTACTTTTGTTTGTCTAATCATCAATGAATGGCTTTTCATAATATTGCTACCATGAGTTTTTAAAGCATTGTTCATTCTGATAAATGTCATATACTTCGTTTTGTTCTCAAAACATCTCTTTAAGATGAATATGAAGATATTTTTGCTTTGAAATGACTCAGTGTTCTAGATAGTTCAAATAATTTGCCTGAGATAGTCTGAAAGTATTGTTATTGCTGAGTGACATGAACTCAGCTTCTGACCTCACCTTTTTTTTTTTTTTTCTCTAGTGCAGGGAAAAATCACTTTTTACCTGCCCTTAAAGTCCTCTATTTTCTCTTTTCTTTACCTTAGCTTGAAATAGATACAATTTAAAAAATACTAGATTTAGTTTCACTTTCACAATGTGAGCTAAGTAGATTATATCTGAACACTTCTCACATTTGACTTAATTACCTTTTAAAGCCTTTGGAAAATAATGTCTGCATACAGTGAGAACTTTTCATTACTGACAGCAATAGTTAACATTTAGGAATCTACTGCATCCCTTATACTCCACTGAACCTTATAAGGAAGGTTGTATAGAAGAGGAAACTGAAGCTTAAAGAAATTTAAATAATTTATTCAAGGCTACATAGCCTAGTGATAGAGCTGGGATTCAAACCTAGATATTCTGGCTCTAGTGCCCAGACACTGAGTATTGCTTTGCTAGCGCTTGGCTGCATTTTCACAACTAGGTGGATGGGGATTTCATTTTAGCTGAGTAGAGATTGGTATAGCAAATAGGTAAGAGGGTATATGGGCAGGTTGGGCCTGTATGTGGTTCCATGATGCCTTCCAGCCAATGTGTGCAGAAGGATGGGCACATGAGAGGGTCTACATATTTCTACAAAGCTCTTCTAAACCTCATGGTCATCCTGGAAAAAATTTGAAAGAAAAAATGGAGAACTTCTGTAGCCTCTGGATATTTGGTTTTCATAATCCTAATTATAGAATATTGTGCCTTTGAGGGATTGATGTTAGTTTTCTAAATTCTCCTTTCCCATCATCACTGCAATGTGACCAATGTGATCTAAGGCATGTTTGCACCTTTGGTAAGTACCCAAAGTCTGTCTTCTGTTTTGACAACGTTACATAAGTCTTGGTGGTTGTTGCATTTCTGTAGAGGCGTGTAACCTATTTTCTTGTCTTTTCCATTATATTTCCTTTCTATTCTTAGGCTTTGCCTTAACACATTGTCATGCAGAGATTGTGTTAAACAGTAGCAGGGGAGTGAAAAGAATCTATAGGTTCTGTGTTGCCACCAGGAAAACACAAGCAGATCATCAAGCTAGGGGTGCTGGCCGTGATATAGCTATGGGCCAGACATAGGACATGAGGCTAGTCATATCTATCAAAGCATGGCCCTTGATAATGGTTCAGTGGTCTCACATGGGGAGGACAGTATACAAGTGCTCCGTGTCCCCACAATCATTTAGACTGACCTACTTTAACGTCACTGAAAAAAAGTAAACAAAAAGCATTCTAGGCTGTGGAAAAGGGATGCCAGTCTTAAAAAATGCTGTTCAAGATGCCTCCTGGATAAACAAGGATACTAATGAAAAGTTTTGTTTCCAGTTTCCAGGATTACACAGCTCTTTGTATTGCCCTCACTGTAATATTTTTCAACATGTAGTGGACATCTCTCATAAAAATTAAGATATCTGACTTCATCATGGGATCCTGTCTGAGTCCTTTGCAATTCTAAAATTACTAGTTAGTAAATGCCTATTCTGCTGTGTGCTTGTATTTACCTGACCATAGAGTTGTAAGAGGCCAGAAAAATATAAAAGATCCTCAAAATAATACTGGTTTGATAATTACAAAGACAAATATCATGATATGATTGTTCCAAAAAACACTTTTAACCCTTAAAACTGCACTAGAAAGTTTTTGCCATTCTATTTCAAGCCAAGTGATGACAATATAAATAATTTCTTATTGTAGGAGAACTTCACCCCTGGGACGTTTCATATAAATTATTTTTGATAACCTCAACCAGGGATTAAATTTATTTCAAAGGATTTGTAAACCTAGCCTAATGTTTAAAAGCTAGAAATGTCACTTTTTATTATGGCAAATGAAAATTTGGTTTATTTTTTACTCAGCGAAAACCACGTCTTTTATACAAAAATATTGCTCTGTGATGATTTCCTACACCTCTGTGTATTAATGGTATTGCTTTGAATTGTATTAATTTGAGGAGGAAATGTGGTGTCTTTATATCTCAAACTTCTGAATATCTATTTTCATTTAGTTATCTGACAGTCTAAAGTGGGGCCCTAGTCTAGGTATATGTATTTGTCACAGTAAATTGTGTGGATTAGATAGTTTTCTTTTCTTTCTTTTCTTTTTTTTTTTAAACACAAGTCTATTTATTTGGAGCTACTGTGGCTCTAGTTCTGGCCATGAAAGGATTGGTAGGAGCAGAGTTTACCCTTAACAAAACTGGAAAGAAATAGAACTTTAAACTTAAATCCTTCAGCTTTTTATTTCATTTCTTACTCATTCACGAGGGCCCTTCTTAGTCACTGAGATACGTCAGTGAGCAAAGATATCTTTTATGTCAGCTTCCTCATAAGCTTTTTAATTTCATTTCTTGCCGTCACTCCCTGTCTCTGTCCCTCTTTTGGGTTTGTCATTCATAGAACATAAATTTTTGAGTATCTATACTATACTACGTACTACCCCAGCTCTCCAGAGGTTTTGTAGCTTTCTCAAACAGCTTTTAGAGAAGGAACTATATTTTAGAGAAGTCCTATATTCTCAAATGTGAATTAAGGTCAAACTTACCTCTTCTTCCAGAGATAATAACTCTGAAATCTGATTTGAATGTAGAGATACTGGATTTTACAAAGAGAATTTGGTATGAATTAGGAGTTGGCTAAATTTTGGTCTTACAACCTACTGTCTATGGGTAGGTGCACACTCTCTCTGGTAATCCTGGCTAATCAGAAGCTTGACTTAAAGGAATCTCAGGAGTCTCGCTCTTGTCAATTTTTACTTACCAGGTGGGAAAGCAGAGGCCCCAGACGTTTTGATTACCAAAGGCCTCACATTAAATCTGTTTCAAAATTCCTACCAGAACCTGGCTTTTCTGACTCTCAGTCTGATAAGTTTTACCCTACTGGTTGGGTTGGGAGAGAATCTAAAGCAGAATGAGCCCAGAGAGAACGAAAAGGCTGAACGTGAGACCCAGTCTGAAATGTGTAAGTAACTGGCCTGGACAAGAACAGGTTAATGGGAGACTTCATAGCTAATTGCATTTAAGGGTATAAACAGCTTTTACAACAAGAATTGTGATAACTAACACTATTGATTGAAAGCATAAAAAGAACAACAAATGTTTGGGTAAGGTATAAAAAATTCTCTGATGTTAAATGTAGGTAGATATTTCTGGGGGGAAAAAGATGGACCTATGTATTTGAGAGATATTTTTTAAAAATAACCTAGATATCTAGGTTTGTGTGTGTGTGTGTGTGTGTGTGTGTGTGTGTGTGTTTATGTGCTTGGGTATTTAGTTTTAAACCTTCTATTCAAATGGAAGGAAGCCCAGTATACAAGTTAGGTGGGTCCCTGAATTTCACAGAGTAGAGTCTGAGTGAAAAGCACTGAGCCAGATCATCATTTGGACAGAATGGATTTACCTTGGGGGCAGAGAGTAGCTTTTATGAGAGTGCTTCAGCTCTGATATTCCAGGAAGGGCTCTCTGCCTGCATATTAAGAAGTAGCTTGGCAGTATACAAGATATTCAGCAATCATTGACTCATGCCCTTTCTTTTCAACTAAATTGAATAATCAATGCTCAACGTAAGGGCTTGCACACAGTGGGTTCTTGACAAATATTTGTGGAACAAATGCAGTTCTTTGGTAGAGTAGAGAGCTTTAATTCTCTAAAAGAGTTGGTGAGCAGCAATGACAAGTCAGTGGCACAGGGTAAATTTTGGTTTCCTATCCTCTCTAGACAGTGTATTGGATCTTACCCCATAGGATGGCTGCCAAAGATACAATTTTCCCAGCTCTGTTTGTACTTGTAGTCTGGGCAGAAGCTGGGATTGCTGTGGCGGCAGCCTGGGGCCAGACTGACTCAGTCAATATCTTCCCCCTCAGCACCTCAGAAATGTTTCCGGTGTTAATCTCTTCGGACAGTAATGAAGGAAGGTTATTTTTAAAAGAGGAACTTATCAATATGAAACAGATGCCCAATTGTGCTCTGGATTGGATGCAGTTTACTCCAGAACTTTCAAAGTAATTTTTTTCTTTTTTTTCCATTTTCCAGCCTTGGATAACTGTGGGGAGGTGACTCCACGACATTATAGAATTTTTGGATATTGACAAGTCAGTCTACCATTGAATGTGTGGCTTTGGAGAATGGTAAATAATTTTCCTGGGTTCACTGACTTTTAGGGACCTGACAAATATTTTTAGAACTACCATAGAAGGAAGACTGTATCTTTATGACAAAAGGACATTTTGCCATTCCCCTCCTCCCCGACCCAGGCCCATGAAGTATGTTTTTTGACATGGTTTTCTCAGCATTTTTCTCTTTATCTTATCTATCATGCAAATAGTATAAAATAACAACCCAGATATAAAGAACAAAGAAGGAACTTATCTGAAGTATCACCACTTAATTATAGAGAAAACACCTTAATTTTTTTCATCTTTCTTTATAGACATTGTATTCATATAAGGATTACATAGTTTTAATCAAGGTGTAGATAGAACCATGTCTTTCGTTTTATGCTAAAATTGATGTGTATATTTTCCATGTTGAATGATTTTCTGTGTTGACATATCTTAAGACTCTCTATTGTTTGATACTTTTTTAGAGTTTCTAAGATTTTCTATGATTAAAGTCACTGAAATAAGTAATTTAACATGTGTAACTTTTCCCTTCTCTAAAAAGCAGCACAGCATAGAGATAATCCCAACCCTAAAGAAATTTACACTTTAGTAGCTATAGACATGAAATAAAACAAGTGGGTAACAGTTGCTATAGCATCTGGGTACAATGGTGACAATGGTGAATTACTGATGGGTCAGAATGTGTCTGTTTTTAAATATACAAAGGAAGCAATGCTGTTACCAAGTCTTAAAAATGTATGCATTTTAAGTAGGTATGTGGAAGCAGAGGAATTATAGACAGGGAAGAACTTGTGCAAGGGCATGGAAGTGGGGTAAACTTTGGGAACTGCCAGTCATCAGGAACAAGGCATGTTGGGGAGGCTCAGCTCCAGGGCTAAGATGGGACACAGATGATGAACGGCTTTGTGTGCCAAGCTTGGGAACTGGATATCGTCCTGTAGGCAGCATGGTGATAATGAAGGGTTTTAAATAGATAAGAGATGCAACATAATTTCTACTTTAGAAAGACCTTTTGTCAGCCCTAAAGAGGAGAGATTTGAGGTGGAGAAGCATATACTTAATGTTAATAGTTTAGATAGGAAGGGAAAGGAGCTTTGACCACATTGAGGGAGCTTGTGTAGCATGAGGCAGGGCCAAAACCAGAGAGGAAATAAGGTAGGAGGAGGAAGAGATAGCAGGAAAAGAAAGCAGAGGCAAGGAAAAAACATCAAAGTAAAAGAGGAATCAAGGTTGAAAAGTCAAAAATTTTGTTGGATAAGTGCATTTAGATAAAAAATTATCTCTACAAATTTTGTGCATTGAGTTCTTTCTGGATTAAAATCCTTATTGGCAATCCATAAGAATTTTCCATATCACGTAGACATTCATTCCTCCTAGTGAATTTTTATATTTTTAAATTTTCAAATGTATCTGTCATGAATTCAGTAATTGTAAAAGAGTTGAATTGTGATGCTTTTCCTTTGTGATTTTTTTTTTCTTTGAAGTCTAGACAGATTAATTAAAAGAGATTGAGGGGCTAGAGGTAGAAAGTCCAGTTAGGAAGGTATTATGACAAAGGGATCATGTCCTGAGGGCAAGAAATAATGGAAGGAGTAATAGGAACAGAAAAGAGGAGATGGATGTAAGAGTTATTACAGAGGTAAAATTTGTATGTTTTCATAACCAATTCTAAATATTAGGCAGGGATGTTTGAAGACTGAGGTTTTAGACAATGGGAGAAGGGAAGAAAATCAGCATTGTAAGCTTTTATCATATTTCAGGAAATTTCTAGATGTTTTCATTTGTTCAACAATTTGAAAGAATTTATTGAGCACCTACTAGGAGCCCAACATGTTTCTATCTGTTTGGGATATATTAGTAGACAAAACAAAGATTCTTCTTAGTGTATTTTGGGTGAAACAGATGATAACAGAGAAAAATAATAATAATAACAATGGTACATAAGTAAAGTATATAGTACTTTAGCAATCAGTATGATTAATATTCTCCGTTTGCTTCTCTAGATTTATCTTTTCCTCTTCCTGCCCAGAGCAATGGAAGTCTGACTTTTACAGATGAATCACTGCCTCTTTTGCCTTCGGGCCTCCAATTAAGTTTACCCATAAGAGGCAACAAAAGGAGATTAGAACCTGGGAGGAGAATGAGACTTGGTCCTCCTACTGGTCTAAATGTTAATAAAGGCTGGGCTTATCTAGCAACAGGCTCAACTTAAAGATACTCTCTTCTATAGGCTTCTCAAGATTCTAGAAAACTCTCTCTCCTTTCCATGCCTTTTTATTTATTTATTTATTTATTTTTTTGCCTTTTGTCATTTTTATGGCCGCACCTGCGGCATGTGGAGGTTCCCAGGCTAGGGGTCTTATCGGAGCTGTAGCCACTGGCCTACGCCGCAGCCACAGCAACGCAGGATCCGAGCCGCGTCTGCGACCTACACCACAGCTCACGGCAACGCCGGATCGTTAACCCACTGAGCAAGGCCA